>JAHRIG010000024.1:963977-1143048 GCA_020311275.1 Eira barbara | reverse complement strand
GGTCTTTTATCCATTTCGAGTTTATCTTTGTGTATGGTGTAAGAGAATGGTCGAGTTTCATTCTTCTACACATAGCTGTCCAGTTTTCCCAGCACCATTTATTGAAGAGACTGTCTTTTTTCCACTGGATATTTTTTCCTGCTTTGTTGAGGATTATTTGACCATAGAGTCGAGGGTCCATATCTGGGCTCTCTACTCTGTTCCACTGGTCTATGTGTCTGTTTTTATGCCAGTACCATGCTGTCTTGGTGATCACAGCTTTATAGTAAAGCTTGAAATCAGGTAACGTGATGCCGCCAGTTTTATTTTTGGTTTTCAACATTTCCTTAGCAATTCGGGGTCTCTTCTGATTGCATACAAATTTTAGGATTATTTGCTCCAGCTCTTTGAAAAATACTGGTGGAATCTTGATCGGAATGGCATTAAAAGTATAGATTGCTCTAGGTGGTGTAGACATTTTAACAATATTTATTCTTCCGATCCATGAGCATGGAATGGTCTTCCATCTTCTTGTGTCTTCTTCAATCTCTTTCATGAGTGTTCTGTAGCTCCTCGAGTACAGATCCTTTACCTCTTTGGTTAGGTTTATTCCGACGTATATTATGGTTCTGAGGGGTGGGGGGTGGGAGGTTGGGGGAACCTGGTGGTGGGTACTGGGGAGGGCACGGATTGCGTGGAGCACTGGGCGTGGTGAAAAAACAATGAATACTGTTATGCTGAAAAGAAATAAGTCATAAAAAAAATAGTCATTAAAATGAAAGATTTTAAAATCTGCTGTAACTATGAATCCCAAGGAAATCAAAGTCTTATTCAGCATTTGGCAACAATTCAAACTGTGTACAGACAAATGTTTTGATATAGTGCTTTATCTGCTAGTATTGTTTGTTTTTGAACTCAAACTTAAGTTTTCTGATAGCACAAATAAATGTTAAGTGTTTATTGAGGGGCCGCAACACCTTTTCTATCATAAAATAAAATTGAAATAAAGTTTAAAATCACCTATAACTGCACAGAACTAATTTCATCTTTTCCTTTTCAGTCTTTGCTTATGTATATACAGTTTTAAAAGTTGCTCTTATGGAATATATGCAACTTTGTACTCTTGTTTCTTTTTTTCTAATGAAAATTATTACATTCTACTACATATTTATAATAATCTTTAAAATGCCTGTATAATACTCACGGAGTATAGTTCCACAGTGTTTCAACCATATGTGATTATTAGGTATTTAAGTTGTTTCTAGTTGTTCACTGTTCAAAATAACAATCCAGTTAATATTTTTGTACATAGGATGATTGTTAAGTCAGTCTTTTATAAAATTCACATAACATTAAATTTACCATGTTAACCATTTTAAAGTGTATAATCCAGTGGCTTTTAGTACATTCACAGTGTGCCGCAACCATCACCACCATCTAATTACAGAACATTTCGTCACCGCCAAGGAGGAACCCCGTATCCATTAGGCAGTCACACCTCCTTCCCTTATCTGCTTTTTGCCTCAAAGGGGTTACCTTTTCAGGACATTTCTATCAGTGGAACCATACAATGTGTGTCTCTAGTGCTTGGCTCCTTTCACTCAACCAAATGTTTCCAAGGTTCCTCCGTGTCCTAGCAGGCTTCATTCCTTTTCATGACCAAGAGATACATGTCACATGTCACAGTTTCCTTATCCATTCGTCTCTGATGAGTATCGGGGTTACTTCCACCTTTTGTCTACTCTGAATGATGCTGGCACACACACATGCACGACATACCTAAGGCGTGGAATTGTGGGATCATATGGCTAGTCTATGCTTAACTTGATAAAGTAATAATAATCGTAATATAATGGTGGATACATTGCATTATAAATTTGCCCAATTTCATAGCATGTACATAGCACCATTTGTTTTAAAGCCACCATTTTGTCTTTGCTCCTTTGTCAATCATCTCTTGACTGTATTTATGGGGGTATTTTTCTGGGCTCTCTATCTTGTTCTGTTGATACATTTGTCCTTGCTTTCACCAATAACACAGTCTTGATTCCTGTAGATTTACAGTAAGTCTTGAAGTTGAGTGGTGTCCCTTCTCCAACTTTGCTCTTCTCTTTCAATACTGTGTTTTTCATCTTCAGAATCAGCTCATCCATATGTACAAAATAATTTTCTGTGATTTTAATTTGTGTTAACTGAATCTATAAATCAATCTGTGCAAAGCTGATGACCATACTGACTTCCCTATCAATGAACATGGGATACTCCTCCCTTTACTTAGTCCTTCAATTCCATTCATGGGAGTTTTGTAGTTTTCCTTGTATGTGTCTTCTATGTATTTCTTTGATTTGTCTCTAAGTATTTCATTTGTGGGTGAGGATGCTAATATTAATAATAATATATTCTCAATTTCAGATTCCTCTTCTTCATTGAGGTTATGTATGAAAGGAATTGACTTTCATAGATTAACTTTGTGCTACGGCCTTGCTGTGATCACTTATTAACTCCAGGAGTTTCATGTTGTTGATTCTCTCAGATTTTCTATGCAGGTTATCATGTCACCTGCAAACAAAGATAGTTTTATTTCTCTCTTCCCAATCTGTGTATTTGTAATGTCCCTTTGTTCTTCTTTTTCAGGACTATTTTCCAAAATTTGGTGTTCCTTACAATTCCATATGCATTTTAGGATCAGGTTTTTCATTTACAGGAAAAAAAAAAAAAAAAAAAAAAAAGAAGGCTATTGGAATTTTTTTTTTTTCATAGGGATTGACTTGATTGCTTTGGAGAATGTTATCAGCTTTACAATATTAAGTCTTCCAGTTCATGAGCATGAGATGTCTTTCTGTTTACTTTGTTCTTTTGAAAAGTGCCTTTCACCAATGTCTTATGATTTTTGGTATATGCATCTTGCATCTCCTTAGTTAAATTTATTCCTAAGTATTCTATTCTTTATTGGTGAAATTGTAAATAGAACTCTATTATAATTCCATTTTTGGATTGTCCATTGCTAATAAGTAGAAATATCACTGATTTGTGTATGTTGATCTTGTACCCTGCAACTTGGCTGATTCATTTATTAGCTCTCATAGCTTTTTCTGTGGACTCCTTCAGAGTTTCTATAAGACTATGTAATCTATGAGGAGGTGTAGTTTGCTTCTTCTTTCCCTTGTGGGCGCCTGTCTTTTCCTTGCCTGATTGGCCTGGCTGGAATTTCCAGTACAAATTGGAAGAGAAGCAGTGAGGATCGGCACCATCGTCTTGGTTTTGATCTTAGGGGTTAAGATTTCAGCCTTCCTCATTGAGTAAGATGTTAGCTACGGGTTTTCATAGGTACTCTCTAGCTGAGAAAGCTTCCTTTTCTAGTTATTAGGTGTTTTTATCATGGAGAAGTGTTGGATTTTATCAAATGCTTTTTCTGTATCAGTTGAAATTACGTTTCCCTTTCATTCTATCAATGTGATGTATTACACTGTTTGATTTTTGTATATTGAAACGTCCTTGTATTCATGGGATAAATCCCGTTTAGACTTGGTGTTTAATCTTCTTAAAATGCTGCTGGACTGGGGTTGCCAGGATTTTGTGGAGGATTTTTGCATCTATATTCATAAGGGATACAAACCTGTAGTTTTCTTTCCTTCTGATATCTTTGACTGACTTTGGTTTCATAATAATAGTGGCTCCATGCAATGAGTTGGGTGCTGTTCCCTTTTTTCCCATTTTTGGAAAAATTCGAAGATGATTAGTGCTTATTTCTTCTTTAAATGTTTGATGAAATTCAACAGTGATGTCATCTGGTCCAGGGATTTTATTCACGGGAGGGTTTTATTATTGATTCAATCTCTTCATTCGTAAAGATCTATCAAGATTTACTCTTCCTTCCGAAGCGGCATTCGGTACTATGGGTGTTTCTGGGCATCTGTCTGTGTCATTTAGGTCACCTAGTTTGTCAGCATTAAATTGTTCTTAGTATTCTCTTATAATTGTTCTTATTTCTGTAAAGTCAGTAATCTCCTTCATTCCTGATTTTAGTAATTGTAGTTGTCCCTCTATTTTTTTCTCAGTTAATCTAACTAAAAGTTTGTCAATGTGTGTATCCTCTTAAAGAAAAACTGCTACTGCTTTCATTGATTTTCTCTGCTGCTTTTAACTCCACAGCACCTTTATCTCTGGGTTAATCTTTATTATTTCCTCATTCCCTTGCTTTGGGTTTGATTTGCTCTCCTTTTTCTAATTCCTTTAGGTGGAACGTAAGTTTGTTTATCTGAGATCTTCTCTCTTGCAGGCATCCAGAGCCAGGAACATTCCTCTGAGCATGCTTTCCTGTGTCCCAAAGTCTTGCTACATTGTTTCCACTTTCATTCATCACAATATATTCTCTAAATTCCCTCCTGGTTTCTTTATCGACTCATTGGTTGCTTAACTTCCACATATCCTGAGCTTTCTAGATTTCCTTCAGTTATTGATTTGCCATTTTATTGCATTGTGGTTGGAGAAGATACTTTGTAGAATTTCAATCTTTTTTAAATGTATTAAGACTTGTTTTATGGCTTAACATGTGGTCCTGTTACACCCATTATAATGATAAAATTGTCAGTCCACTATATTGATATAACATTCCAAAGTACTATGCTACTCCTCCCGCAGCTTCAAACGCATAAAGTCAAAGTTGAAAAAATTAAAAAGCATAAATAATCAAATCCACAATTTTCATGAGCAATTTTAACACAACATGCTCAGTGATGCCAGAAGGCATACGAATACAGAAAATCAGAACGATGCGATACACCACATGGCCTGACTGACACGCGGAGAAGAACCCACCCAACCCTGTAGAATATGCATCTCCTGCAAGCACAGGATTGCATGTTCCATGTTCCATGATCCTTCACAGATCAGGTCACAAGCAAGCCAGGTCACAACAAATTTCAAAGGACTGAAATCATCCAAAGAGTGTTGTCTCGTCCCAATGTGATCAGACTGGAAAACAATGATAGTAAGACAACTGGAACATTCTCATAGGTTTGGAAATCAAGGATTAGAGTCCTAAGTAGCCAATGGGTCAAAAAAGAAACCACAATGGAAATGCAGCCATACTTTGCAATAGTTTTAACTGAACATGACAAGCCTCTTATATATTAAAATGCACAGCAGACAGTTAATTGATGTACAAGGAGATAGTCAAAACCTTGAACACATATATTAGGAAGGACAAAAACTGAAAAATGGTGTTCCTCTCGATGTATTCAAGTCATGTTTGTGTGCCTCGGTTGAGTTTCTAGTCTTCTCGGCCCTACAGACTTCTGCCCGGGGTTTGCTCCTAGCACTTGATGGTTCCCACGGCCAGCACGGTGATTCTGTGAGGCTGATGAGGTGCGGGCCTGGGCTCAGAAGTTCAGGGGGCATCATAAGATCCAGTAATCTAATAGACAATATTGTAGTTCAATCTTCTAAAGAAATAAAAGTTAATGCCAATAATTGATGATGAATGAAACACCAACATTTTGGAGACCGAATCAGTAGCACTGACCCTCCCTTGTTGCTTCCAGCCTCATTATCACAAGGCACAGCCTTGCTGGGCTTTTGTGAATTTAATTTTTTTTCTGTTTTAGCTACCATGTGGCTTATCTGGGCAGGGCTTATTTTCAGGGAATATGTTGGGAAGACTGAGCATTATTGGGGTTTGACTGGCCTTCAGAGCTGACGGAAAGGCTGAGGAGGCTTGCCAGAGCAGAGCAGGTCCCGCCCTTGCTGCTACCCCAGGTCTCGGGCAAGTGCGCCCGACAGGTGGACCCAGCGCCTGTGGGCTGGCTACAAGGGAGCCTGAGGAACGCAGGCTTTGGCATTCTTGCTCAGTGGTGGTCCTAGCAGGGAGTCCTGGCCTTGGGACAGGTTTCTCCTGATTGTCCCCTGCCCCAGACAAAGGACTGCCTCTCCTGTCACCAGGCAAGGTGGCACCAGAGACCTGCCCAGTCAGAAGTGGTGCCTCAGCTGGTCGGTTCAAAGACAGAACAGTGTCCCAGTAGACATGGGTCCTGGTGACATTAGGGGCCCCAGGCACTCTTGTGGGGACGTTTCCCTGTAGAACTACCCAGCCAGGCAGCCCTAGTCTCTTCATGCCGCTGGCTCAGCAGAAAGCATGCTTGGTGCCGCAGGCGGGCTCTCAGGAACCTATCATAGCAGCACCTCTCCCCTCCACGGGGTCTTGCTCCAGAGACCCTGGCAGAATCCACAGTCTTGCCTCTTTTAAGCTTCTGGGTCACGGAACGTCACGGAACTGGGTTTTCTTCCGCCTTCAGTCTGCACACCCCTGTGATGCTGGGAGGCAGGCTCTGGCCACGGGCGAGCATTTGCTCTAGGGGATGCTCTGAGCTACTGGACTGAGTTCATGCCACTAACCCCCATCTTTCTATCTTTCACTCAATGAAAACACTGTGATCCACTACAGGCAGACAGAAACATGTCGTCAAATCAAACTCCCAAGACGGGGGTGAAGGAAACACTCCCTCGATCTTAGTCTCCAGCAAACTATGCTCTAAACTCTTCAAAAGCAGGATTGTGCTTTAATTCTCAATATGACATTAACAGGGAAGGAAGCTTCTGCACAAGATTTAGATAAACAATCTCAGTGTCTTCACTCAGCATCAGGGAAACACAGATCAGAACCACAGTGAGATCCCAACTCACACCGGTCAGAATGGCTGAAATTAACCAGTCAGGAAACGACAGATGCTGGCGAAGATGCGGAGAGAGGGGAACCCTCCTACACTGCTGGTGGGAATGCAAGCTGGTGCAGCTACTCTGGAAAACAGCATGGAGGTTCCTCAAAAAGTTGAAAATGGAGCTACCCTATGACCCAGCAATCGCACTACTGGGTATTTACCCCAAAGATACAAATGTCGTGATCCGAAGGGGCACGTGCACCCGAATTTTCATAGCAGCAATGTCCACAATAGCCAAACTATGGAAAGAGCCTAGATGCCCATCAACAGATGAATGGATAAAGAAGATGTGGTGTATATACACAATGGAATACTATGCAGCCATCAAAAGGAATGGAATCTTGGGGCACCTGGGTGGCTCAGTTGTTAAGCATCTGCCTTCAGCTCAGGTCATGGTCCCAGGGTCCTGGGATCGAGCCCCACATCGGGCTCCCTGCTCAGCGGGAAGCCTGATTCTCCCTCTCCCTCTGCCCCTGCTTGTGTTCCCTCTCGCTGTGTCTCTCTGTCAAAATAAATAAATAAATAAAATCTTTAAAAAAAAAAAAAAGAAAGAAATGGAATCTTGCCATTTGTGACAATGTAGCTGGAACTAGAGGGTATCATGCTTAGCGAAGTGAGTCAGTCGGAGAAAGACAACTATCCTATGATCTCCCTGATATGAGGAAGCGGAGCTGCAACGTGGGGGGTTGGGGGGGTAGGAAAAGAATAAATGAAACAAGATGGGATCAGGAGGGAGACAAACCATCAGAGACTCTTAATCTCACAAAACAAACCGAGGGTGCCCGGGGGAGGGGGGAGAGGAGGGTGGGGTTATGGACACTGGGGAGGGTATGTGCTATGATGAGTGCTGTGACATGTGTAAACCTGGCGATTCACAGACCTGTACCCCTGGGGCAAATAATACATTATATGTTAATAAAAATAATTAAAAAGAAAAAAAAAAAAAACAATCTCAGTGTCTTGACGTTTGCCACCTGGGCTTCGGAAGAGCCCCACGCTGCTTGTCCGCAGGGGCCGCGGCTCGCTGACATGGCTGTCAGAGCCTTCAGAGGCAGGATGTGCCCAGGGCTACTGGTTATCTCGGAAACATGGTTTACTGGAGCAAGATGGCTTCGGAGGGTGGTGTAGACGTACGACCCCATGCTTCCAAGCTGAATGGACAGCCTGTTCATGCGCCCCTCCGACCAAGCTTTGTCCCGCTCCAAGCGCTGTCTAGACACGCAGGGTCTGGACGAGGTAAACTGAGTCCCACAGCCCCCTCCCAGGTTGCTCAGTGCTCTTGACCGGGAGGAACCCAAGTCAGCCGGGGAAGCATGGCCGCCATGATGTGCCAACACTCCCAGAGGAATAGTGCTCAGGCCCGCATTCTTCCCCATCTCCCATTTCTTCCTTCACTCGGTGAGCGCTGCTGGAATGGGGGTGGGTGGCAGAGGAAGGGGCCGCACCCACCGTTCACGGAGCACGGACACAGACGAGCGAGCAGGCTCCCGCACGAGCTGCTGGGAGGTCGGGGACAGATTGCTGGAGGAAGACACAGATGTTCGCAGACTGAGGAGCCCACCGGGTGGTGGGGCTCCAGCAACGTTGAGCTCAGGATGTGTCTGGGAAAGAGCTGCCCACAGCCCCTCAGAAGACGTGAGGCTAAGCTGCCAGAGCGGTGGGACCTGGCCTGACGACATCCCGCCGGCCTGTGGAGCTGGGGCAACACCTCCACTTTGCGGACAAGAAACTGGAAATCAGAAAACAGGGCAGACTCACCCCAGGGAAGCCAGCATCTCCGCGGTGGCCACTGGCCCCAGCCCTCGCTTCCCACGGGGAGCCCTCCCCTTGCGAGGCTGCGTTTGCACGTGGCCGTCTTGGCGAGGAAAGCCGCGCAAGGCAGGACCTAGACGGCAGTCACACCTCCTCGGTGCACTGTCAGGAGCACGACGACCCCGAGGAACCCACCTCCCCGCACACTGGAAACAGAACAGGTCCCAGCCGGCGAGTGGGCACCAGGCATCTCCGGTTGGCACCACGGGCACAGCTATGGGGCATGGTGGGCGCTAGGAGTAAAGCCTGGGGTTCTTTCCATCTCCCCGGTTCTGTCTCAGGCGCGCAGTTTATTTTAAGACATCTTGGAGTCCTTCGGTCACGGAATTTGCCCTCTTCTGTATTTCCAAAGGTAGAAAGGCATTTATTGGTTGGATGACAAACAGATTATTCTCTTTTCCCTCCTTTGGGCTTCTAAAGGTCGGTGGTGGAAGCCAGTCCCAGGTCCCCTGCTGTCAGCCAGCCAAACCCACAGACGCCTGCAGCCTCGCCCGGGACAGGAGGGACCAGGAGGCCTTCGGATTAGCCCAGTGCACAAGGCCGAGACAGGAGACGTTGCCACGGCAAGCACGTTGTCGGTGCAAAGACCTTCCTTACACCTTAGTCCGCTGCTGTTTGCTGTGTGGCCACTCGCCGGACAGACCTGCTCCGTGTACCCACTCAGTCCTGGTGAGCAAGTGTTTCAGGAAGACATTTTCTTCCCCCGCCCCCATGTCCTGTGCCTTGGGGAGGTGACAGTCAGGGACCGACAGACACAAGCCTCTAGTCCTTCGACAACACAAAAGTTCACTTCTCTCAAGTCACAGGGCAGAGTGGCTCTGCACATCCGTGGCCACCTTCCCGTGGCCGCAACAGTGGTAACACGAGGCCTGAGTTGGTGCAGGAGAGGGGAAACTGGCTTCTTTCAAGGCCCAGCGCTGCTAGGGGCACCCCCTCCCCACCCCAAACTACAGGGCAGGTCGCAGACAGGTGGGTGCAAGCTGGGCACCCTGGAGAGAGAGGCCTACTGTGAGCCCCTGGGTCCTTCAGGACCTCGTTCTATCCCAGCTGCGGAAGGGTGGGGGCCATGCCTTCCTCTGGGTAGCGCCGTCGGAAGCCGCCAGGCATCCGTACACATGGTAGAAACCTGGGAACGCCCGGCCGGGTCATGCCAGCCTCCCCCCTTCCTCCCGTGAGGATCGGGGAGACCCCGTCTGAGGGGGAAGCCCCGGGAGTGGCCGCTGCTGGGGTTCTCTGCTTGCATGGTCCACCGGCCTTCCCCGGCCGCCCTGCCGGCGCGCGAGCGTGCGCATCGGTTCTTACCGTTCTTCCAGGACACACCGCGGCCTTAGGTCTGCAGAGCAAGTCTGACTGCGTGTGCTGCGGCAGGCTTCCCGGGGCCGGTGGGGCTGGGGCCCCGGGGCCGCGGTGGGAAACGGTGGTCGGAGCCCCCGGCCCCGACTGAAAGCTGTTGGCGAGCAGGGGCCGCACCCCAGGCTGGCCAGTTCCGGCGCCGTGCGCCCCCCCAGCACATCAGCGGTTAATGGGTGTGCAGGGCGCGGGCTCCCGGGGCTGTCCCAGCCAGTCCGTGATGGTGCCCAGCTCTGCTCTGCTCCCTGGACACGTCAGGCGTCATCCATCCCCTGCGGCGCTCGTGCGGGCTTCCGTGGCCGGGAATCGGCGGGTAGGTTCCCGCAGTCTTCTCTCCACGTGCGCCCCACGGCCGCATCTGACAGGCAAACCTCGAACCCCGAGGGCCTCATTCTTAGCGCGGCCCAGGGCTTTTGTCGTGGGGCCCTGGGTCCCCCGGTAGCTTATCGTTTTTATTGCTGCTTTATTAACACGTCTAGACACAATTCTAAGGAGGAAGTCTCAGTAAAACAAGTTATAAGCAGGGAACTGACAGTATTTTTTAACTTTCAGGCGGTTCTCACAAAATATTGTGCATCAGATTTTCCTCACAAATTCTCATGGACTTCACGGTTGACGAAGACGGTGTTGCAGGAGGAGGGCCAAACCCGACCCTGGGAGGAGTGGAACGAAGACCGTGCGGGGAGCGTCGGGGACGACAGGGACGCCCGGCCCCAGCCCAGCCCGGAGAGTGGGTAAGAACCGCCGTCTTCCCCCAGAGACTTTTTTTCTCTTTGGGAAACTTCATGAGATGCCTCGTGATATCTGATAGAACAGGACAAGCTTTTCTCCGGCTGTCCTTCCAGAATTCCCCGGAGATACTGCGCAGTTAATTACAAACCTAATTTTGAAAATTACACGATCTGGGCATTGCACACTCCTTGGCCGGAGGCCGACGTGGGCCGCGTTCCTTGGCTGCTGAGGACAGGTGTTCAAGTCACAACTTAATCACGTCCCCCCACCCCGGTTGTAAAAATCACACGACTCCTGCCAAGCCACTTTTAAGTATATCCTTCCGCCCCGCTCAAGCCAGAGGAAGCAAACTTCATGAACTGATTTGCAGGGAGACGGGGTGAGTCGCCAGCATCCGGCTCGGGGTCCACTGCCTCAGACAATCGCTCCCGGACGCTCTCAGGTGCCAAGACACCAAGGGGGCAGAGTCCCCGCGCAGAAGAAACCAGAAGCCGACGGAGCCGTCACCCGCGTAGGACAGGCAGAGCCTATCCTCAGGGAGCCCGACGTGAATCAGATAACGCCTGTCCTCAGCCTGAGTCAAAACCAAGATGGCCCAGAAGATATCGATTATGTCTGAACGCATAAAACCAGCCCGTGGCTCTTTCAGACCGCGAGCACCTGGGCTTGTTTAAAATCACCAGCCTGTCTGGACTGAGCCCCTGGTTGGCTCGTCCGTGCACCGGCTCCACAAAGCGTGGTGGTGGCCGGAAGAAGACAGAGCCGCCAGCGCACCCGGCGAAACACGCCGTCAAGGGGAAAGGGAGGGAAGCAGCCGATGGCATCCGATGCGAGCACACGGCTTCGCCCGCCCGGGGCAGGTGGTTTTCGTAAATACAGGACAGGACATAAGTGTATTTTCTCTTCCTCACGGTTTCCTGGTGACATTTTTCCCGGAGCTTCCTTTGCTGTGGGAACACAGTCTGCGACGGCTCAAGGTTGGGGGGAGTCGGCCGCTCACGCTACGGGAAGATTCCAGGCACCAGCAGGCCGTGTGCGGCTGCGCTCCGAGGGACTCCAAGGTGACGCGCAGACTTCGGACTGTGTGCGGGGTCAGCGCCCCAAGCCCCGCTTTGTTCAGGTGCCAAATATAATTGTATTCTTAATATTTTGTAATTTCAGTGGGACAAAGGGGGTGCTTCTTTTAAAAGATTTTATTTATTTATTTGACAGACAGAGATCACAAGTAGACAGAGAGGCAGGCGGGAGGGGGGGGAAGCAGGCTCCCCGCTGAGCAGAGAGCCGGATGCGGGGCTCGATCCCAGGACCCTGAGATTGTGACCCGAGCCGAAGGCAGAGGCTTGACCCACTGAGCCACCCAGACTTGCGGTTCTTAACCAAGCTTGAACAAGGAGTCCCAAGTTTTCGGTACTCGCTCGGCCCTACAAATTCCATAACCGGTCTCATGGGAGGCTGGGCCTCTCCCGGGCCCAGGATCCACACGCTGGTCATTTCCAGAACCACAAAGGGATGGCTCAGCTCGGCACAAACACGGGCCCCGCGGTTAGACCGAGATGCCGCCTGCCCATGCGCACCAGCCACTGAGGTGGGCAGAAAGCAGGGTGCGGTGACCCCAAGGACGCCACCGCTTTCCCAAGGGTCCTGAACTACCTCGCAGTCTCCCGAACTCTCTGTTCGATGCCAGTCGTTCCCACACGGGGTGTTCTGGGGCAAGCATGAGGGCCCTGAGAGCGACGGTGGCAGAGACCTCCTGGAGACATGGCTCCCCGGAGCGCTGGATCTCGCAGGCAGCACAGACCTGTAATGTGGTGGCTTCAGAGTCCCTCCGATGGCCAAGCCTCGGGATTTATCTAAGACTTCACCGGGTGGACTCCTGCAGGTCGCCTCCGTTCTGATTTTTATAAGAAAAACAGGCACTGTCCTCTTCAGGCAAGGAACGGGGGTCATCTAGCTCGTGGGACAGAAACGTAAGCTTCGCCTCTGACTCACCCAAAGGACTTGACGCTCAGCGCGGCGGCCGACTGCTCTTCCTCCGCTTTCGGGAACGATCGGGAAGGAACAGTTCAAACCGCAGACACGAAGAGGAGTTTCCTGCCAACGGGGCTGTGGAGAATTACAGTCCCGTCCCTGCGGGACCGTGTGGAATTTCCTCCCGCGAAGATCCGCCACGGTGCGGGCGGAGGGGACGGTCCCCAAGCCACAGCTTCCAGATGTGCGTCGCGTGGGGTTAGAATCGCCCTGGCTTGCCAGCGACATGAGCGCTCCCAGCACCGCATCCGGCGGCCGGAGACAGTGAGAAGAAACCTCAGAGGAGCTCAGCCGGCAAACCCGTCCCAGAACCTTCGTTCTCGTGTGAGGCGCCGTGCCCCAGCTCACGCGTGCCCGCCCCTGCCAAGGCCGGTGGGGTTTGGTCTGTTCTGGCTTTCCAGCCTCCTCTCACCCCACCTCCCCTGGCCCGAGGACGCTGCTCTCGGGGTCCGCCAGACCAGCCGAGGGTACAGGAATCCAACACGAGCCACGTGTGTATTCGTCAATTTTCCACGGCCACGTTGCAGAAAATAAAAAGAAACAGGTGGAAGTGCTTTTAGTGACGTGTTTCATTTAACCCAATATTCAAGTCACTATCATTCCAACTTGTAATCAACGCAGAATGATTATTAACGACGGGCTTTGCGTTCTTCGTGTGCACTGAGCCTGGTATCACAGAGCTCATCCGTGGGGCGCGTCTCAGGTCCACACAGTGACACCTTCGGTGTTCGGCAGCCGCGCGTGGCCGGTGGCTGCCCTGTCAGACAGCCAGCTCTGTGCAAAGTCGGAACACCCTCATGCAATCTCATTTCTAGTAGAAATTTGATATTTACATGATCTGAAAAAAGTCTCCCAATTAATAGATTTATTTCCTTCTGGGATTTTTTCCTTTGACTTTACTGAATTTTTAAAGGTAAAAGGTATGTGTTGGGGGCGGGGGTTTTAGCAATTCCTCTGATTTGGAGCTTGTCTGGTACCGTGAGCAGCACTGCCTCGCTTCCCAGAAGCAGAGCCTGGGGTGGGGATGCCTGCAGGAGTGACATCCCGGGGAGATGCTCGAGGGAGGGATGGGGGAAGCGGGATGAGGCCGGGATAAAGCTGAGCAAGACGGGCCCCGGCTGCAGAGACCCGCCCTGACCCTGAGGAGCCCTGCAGCCCCGGAGGGCCACTGGGCCCCGCCCTAGCGCCTCCCATTCTGTAGGTCTGGGTGGGGCTGAGAATGTGCATCTCCAGCAAGTTTCCAGGTGGTGCATCAATCCCGATGCCGCAGGTCAGATTCGCTTTGGGAACCGGCTCTCGTCTGGCGCATTCATAGCATCACGGAGCGGAGCCTGCCTGGAGTCACGGAGTCAGGTGACTCTGTGTGTGGTGCTGCGTGGCTCCCAGTGGCTCAGAGGACGCTGTAACGTCAGTGGAAGCAGACAGCCACACTGTCAGCAGGGCCCTCCCTGCCCAGGGGAGAGTCAGCGGGGAGAAGAGACCTGGACAGGACACCCGCCCACCTCTGACACCCACAGCTCCATCGACGGAGGCCGCCAACGGGCTGCCCTGAGACGGCTCGGCTCCTGCGACGGACGGATTTCACCTGCCCGCTCTTTGCTCCGGGCACCCTGCCCACAGGCTGAGCCCCCAGTCAGGGAGAAGAGCGCTCAGACGAAGTGGCCCGTGGCCCGGCGCTTCCGATTCTCACGTAGCACGTGGAGATGGACCAGTGCGAGGACACACGCCCACCGCCCACCCAAGTGTGGCACTTTGAGGATGTCCCCGGCTCCCTGGGGCCCTCCACGGTCTCAGCAGGGACCCCGACGGACGCTGGGGTGCTGGGAACAACGTTCTGGGTGAAGGGAAACCAGGGGCTTCGGGCAGCGTGGGGTCTCTGGGGGAAGGGGGCTCACGAGAGGCCGGTGCCCACAGCCATCGGGAGAAAGACCGGCTTCCCCTCGGGGACGCGTCGGGGGTTCCGAGCAGCCATCAGGACGCCAGAACCAGGAGGCTCGGTGGGGTTAGGATTCTCCAGGTTAAGTCCCCACCGACTAGGCGGAGATCTCTACAGATCGGAACCTGCCCGGCTCTGCCGAGGGCCGCCTGCTCCGCCCTCCCGCTGCGAGTGCTGGGCACACTCCTCATGCCCTGCCAGCATTATTTTAAGAGAAAACTAATGACAGGTTTCCAAATTAGATCACCTAAGACACAAGCGATAACAACCGGCAACCGTGTGCAGTGAAGACGGAGACAACACCTCCCCCCTGAGTGTGGGAAACCTCTTTAAAGGGAACCATCAGCCCGTTTCATCTTGGAGGATTTCTCAGGCTAAACCGAGGCCTGTTAGAGAGGGCGAGGACAGCCATCCACGTGACCAAACGGAAAACACGGTCCGCAACGATTTTAAGTGAAAATGAAGTAAAGTGACTTGACCTTTGCAAACAAGAGATGTGGTGGACAAGAAGGGGCCCAGAGGGGCGGTACAGAATGTGAAGGCCGGAGTGATGGGGCCCCAGGTGACGTGGAATCAGCTGGTGTGGCCCCCAGGTGACGTGGCCTCGGGCGATGTGGCCCCAGGTGACGTGGAATCAGCTGGTGTGGCCCCAGGCGGTGTTGCCTTCCTTGTCCAGCGCCTTCCGGAGCAGGCTGTCCCCTCGCCTGGGGTCCGAACAGGCCTGCGGTTCTCGGACGGCCCGAGAGCTTTGTTTACGTGAGTTCCACCCACCTCTTCCGCTGTTAGGGTCAAAACTGAGGGGAAAACTGCGGAAAAATTAAATGCGCATGTTAGTCGTTAAAAAGTAACTGTACTCAATCGACGCATCATAACTTAGGATCCCTGTTGCATCTTCTGTGTTTCCTTTTTTAAGCACTTAGAAATGTTCTTTACTGGAAAGTCACAGTGAACAAGACGATGGCCTGATCTGGTCCCTGAGCTGTGGCCGAGCCACCCAGTTCCGTGGCTGCCGGCTCCGTGTGGCCACTGGTCGCAGGGAAGGTGTGCGGACAAAATACACACCGGACTCTGAGGGATTCGTACAAAAGGGTGAAGTGAACTACCTCGCAATGTTGTTGTATTAGTTACATGTTGAAATGATAATATTTTGGATGTTCCACGTTAAAGAAAATACACATGAAAATCAATGTCCTCTCTGTGTTTTTACTTTTTCCACTGTGAATACTAGAAAATTGGAAATTCTCCATGTGGCTCCCATTCCGTTTCCGGGCTGACTTGGACGCCTTCACATTGAACCAATCGTCCTGCGCGTCCCTCAACGAAAAATCTGCACCATCAAGAACTCGAGCCTAGAAACACAAGTACAAAACACAACACCGCACCACTTGGAAAATCCTGGGAAAAATAACCTCCATCCCCACACCCCAGTTACACAAATGTGTTTATCGACAGCCAAACACTTCCCAAGTTTCCAAGGCAGAACTCCTAAAGACCAAGTGTGTTTCATTTTTAAAAGGAAGGCAGGAAGGAAAGGAAAAGAAAACGTTCCCGCAAGCAAAGGCAAAGGCGGGGGCGCGTTTCCGTGGCTGGCTGGGTGCCGCTCCGGTGGCCAGCAGAGAAATGATTTTAATTCCACGGCATGTTCGAGCAAATTGCCAAAATGTAGCATTGGTTTTCCTGTGTTACCCGTTAGTAACCTGGCAGGATGACGGAGTCGGGCTCTAGGACGCCACAGACAAGGGCTCTGTGTCTTCGGAGGAAGGAGCCTTTCCAGGAACTTGGTTGTAAAACCAGCGCCCAGCCCCCGCCGTTTTCCGGGTGGCTTGTGTGGTGTGTCACCCCAGGGAAAGAGTCAAGCCCAAACGCGGCTTACATTCAGTGTGGGCACAAACGGGTGTCAGACACCTGGAAGGACCGGACCGTCTCAGTGATCCGTGCCGCAAAGAACTGGGAGGAAATGCAGGGGAGAGCTGCGGAGGGCTGGGCGTGGGGCAGAGGGACCGTCTAAGCTGAGCAGAGGGTGTGACAGAGCACAAAGATGAGCGGAGGGACAGTGTGGAAAGGCCGGTGGGGACAGGGTACAATGGGGGGGCAGGAAGCCTGCTGCCGTCCTTCCTGGACACGGACGGCCCTGACCCCGCCCCACCCAACTCCATGCTTCCGTGACGCACGTGGGCTGGGTGTGCTGCCGGGACGGGGTGGGCTGGTGCGTTAGCTCCGGGCACTGGCCCGGCTGTGGCCATGCCCCGGGGACAGGAGGGCAGACGAGGGGTGGACGCCCACCAAGCTAGCCCGCAAAACAGCTCTTCAGCCCTCAGAGGGTCCGGCGGAGGGTCCGGGGGCTGGACAGCCACAGAAGGCGGGAGAACCCCGACAATCGGACGGAGCTCTGAGCCGGCACGTGTGTCTGTTGGAGCCGCACACGTCTCCATCCGCACCGAGTCTTCCATTCTCAAGCACTGAGGAGGGACACGTGGGGGGGCGGGGGGGCATATGCAGCAGAGCGAGGCTGGAGAGGACGGTGGGAAAGGGGCCAGAGTGAGCCAGGAGGACCACAGCGAGCTCTGGGGCAAACGGTGAGCTGACTTGTGCCTTAGGCGGACGATGACAGCTGCTAAGACAGACTGCAGGGTCAGGGTGTCTGTAGCTTTCGGAGATGATAAAAGAAGTTGTGGAACCGTCCCGGGCTCAGGTGTGTAAGTAAGGGATATCAAGGCACAAACTTAACCCATAGGAATGTAACAGGAAACCAGTGTCCTCGATGGCCACAGATCATACCCTTTGCCCCAAAACTGCTGGAGAGGTTCTGGGATCCCCGTGACCGTGACCCTGCGCTCCCTGAGGGCACTCCCAGGGGAGGAGGGTCTGCACCGTGAGTGGGAAGGACGGTCTTCGTGCTCACCGAGAACCACGGATCGATGAGTCGGCTGATGGCTCTGAACTCATCCTCTGCCAGGACCTCCTTCAAGGTCATGCTGTCCCCCTTCTCATGACCTCCAGATGCTCTGCACCATGTCTCCCCACTCAAGTCTCATTTCCCCAAACATGGCGATGCCTCAGTGTTCACACAGAGGCCCCTCACCGCCTTCCCACGCGGGACGATCTCTAGGACCTGTGCCACCTCTCCGCACTCCCAGCCGCTGGCCCAGGCCCGCCTTGGCTCTGGACGGGGACGGCCAGCTGACCGGGGTGCCCACTGACAGGGAGGGCATGCCCATGCCCACATCGGCCACCCCGTTATCTTCTTCTCGACGAATAGTTACCTTGAGAAACAGCGTGGAGCCATGCTCTTGGCGTCCCCGTCCACCAGAGGGAACCCAGATGGCTTCCCCCAAAGGCCTCCCGTCCTGCTCCGTCCGTCCGGGGCTCCCACAGCACACGGCTGGACACACAGCCCCCACTGTACTCACAGTTCCCAGTGGCTCCCCTTGGGCTGCCGGGGCCACCGGGCTCCAGCCACCGTCCTGCCATCCCCACCACGCGTCTGCCACATTGGGCCGTGCAAACCCCCGCCCCCGCTCTCCCCTCTCCTGTAGGGGAGCAGCAGGCTCTGTGGGGCCCGTCCATCCATCTGGCAACGAGCACGGGAACACCCGTCCGTCCACCCAGGCACTGAGCGCCGGGCATGGTGGGGAGAGAGCGGGGTCCACAGGCTCCCAAGGCCACAGCTGTGCCGCCGACTGCAGGTTCTTATCAAAGTCCGCCGCCCGCAAACGGGAGTTTCTTCTGCTCCATGAGGTGAGCACTGTGAGCACGCAGGAGGGGCACGAGGCGGGCGTGTGGCGCACCCACGGCAGAGACGGGTGACAGGTTCTCCGCTCCCGTCATTCACGGTGCTGTGTCCCCATGACATCAGTGGGAACAGTGTGTTCGAGACTGCGGACCCCTGGCCCCAGGAGGCCCAGGGGATGCTCGGACAGCCTCCCATCTGGTCAGTACAAGCTTTGTTAGGAATGTGTTCGTGTCACGACACCCGGTGAGTACATAACGCGGACTCGCGGACGTGGACCGCACAGCCCACAGCGGGACGCCAGGCCAGACCAGGGCAGCCCCCGCACACGTGTGTTCCCCATGGGCCACTCCCAGTCCTCTTGTGCTCCCGAACACCAGGCAGCATCTCTGCACACGTTCAGGGGACATTTGAAGCAGGAACATCACCAACGAGAAGAACAAAAATGTGGGAAACATGTTTCTAAGCAGACCGCGGGCAGGACACCTGCTACGGCGGGAGAGCCCGGGGGGTGGGGCACATGGGTGTGCAGAGACTCCGAGACCCCATCGAGTCACCTGGCCTCTCAGGGAGCAGGTGAACGAGCCTCTCCTGGGTGCAAGCCTGTGTCGGGTTGTGGGAAGACGTGGGCGGGAGACCATGGCAAGGCCCGGTCCACTTGGATACAGAAAAGGACCAGTTGGTCACAGAGTGCTGTTTGCGTTCAGAGCCCAAAGGGAGGCTGGTGGACCCGAGAAGCCAGGACTGTGTCCACAGAGGAGTCTCCACGGGTCTCCCAGGGGAACAGAGGACGGACGGACAATGATGAGAGATGGGCGGGAAGACGGGTCGGGTGAGGGACCTGCTCACCGGACTGCACAGAAGTTATCTCTAACTTAGAGCACCGCATTTCTAAGCAGCTAGGTCTGTCTCAATAAGAAATGATTCCCAAGTGGGCTCTAATCACGGTTTCATAAACGAGTATTACCCTACAAGTGTCCTGGTACAGCACGTGCTGAAAATGAGGGGTTCCGCTACGTTCGGCCTCCCCCCAGCAAGCAGAGGAGGGCAGGCACTAGCCCCCCACCGAGGCCCAGACCCCTTCACCGACGGAGCCAGACTCACAGGACACCAGAATGATGCGCACCGGACGTTAGGAGGGCAGGACTAGGACAAGTACTGGGAAACCCTATTTCTGCAGGAAGCCTGATTTCCAGACTGCTCCGCCCCAGAGGGCACACGACACCTGTCGTCACCGCGCCAGGGACCAGGTCGGTGCACGCTGGCTGGTGGCGGCCTCCACAGTGGGCTCCCCCCGGACACCTCGCCTGCCCCATCACGGGCACCAGGTGGCCACTGAGCCACACGTGGCCGGCCCTGGAAATTGAGATGTATCTCCATGAAAGAGAGACCCTGGAAAACACTCCTTTGAACGAGCTGTGATTTCAGTCCTGCGTTCCTTCCTTGGAAGGAGCGAGGACACGCGTCTGTGGGAAAGCCGCTCGCTCGCTCTGGCTCTGGACGGACTGTCGGTGCCCACACGCTCTGTCCCTCTAGCTCCGCCCAGCAGGCCATGGGAGCTTGTGCCCGAGACCCCCTACCGGTGACAGGCTCGGGGATGGCCTTGCACTGCTTTCTTCCGTTTCAAGAAACCAACCAATGCTGCCGCCCCATCGCGAAGGCTGGCTGGGCCCCAGGGGTGGGGCTGCGGGAGCAGAGCCTCTCTCGAGTCCCGCTGACCTCTGCAGGGAAGCTGAGGGCACAGAACTGAGAAGCCTCACTCAGGTAAGGTGCCATCCAGGCCCAGCAGCGCCTCGTGGAGGGTATTCATCTGTTGTGCCAATGAGATGACAGATCCAGGAGGTCAAACTGCTGGTGTCCACACCCGGCCAGAGTGACCAGTCGCGCGGTTCCTGCGCCCGCTAAGCCTGTGCTCGCTCAGCGTTGGGCAGGGGCCGGGCCTGTTCGGGGCTGGGGGCTCTCCAACCACGTACTCCAGGGGCCTATCAGGACTCAGCTGTGAGTCTGTCTGAACAACGCCCCGTCCCTCAGGCAGATGGCCTTGAACTTAGGCGAGGCACGTGTGCTCAGTTTTTCTTGGTACTGTTTTCCCGTTAGGGGGTCGGGTCCATGAGCCGGATGCTGGCAAGGGCTTCACAACGACGGTTCTGACGCGGGGCCAAGGTTCCGTGTTGGTGTAAAGTGACCCGTCGCATGCCCTGACATCTGGAGCCGGAAGCTGCATGTGAGAAATGAAGGAATTCCTGTGAGACAGTAATTCCTGCTCTCACACTGAGCTGCGGGCCCCCAGACTCTTCTGAGCATCTTATCGGTGGTCATCATCCGGGTTTCCTTTATGGTACGTGAGTAATAACCTTCAAGCGGCCTGTGGGGGCGTAATTACACCGAACGGCGCGCTACGGCTGTTACCGGAACTGCTCTGGTTTACTGAGGGAAACGCGGGTGGGGCTCCCGGGCACTCTGGCACGAGACCCATTCCCTTAGGGGCACAGACCCCCGGAAGACCGATGCATGATCGGAGCAGACCCTGGAGAAAGGGACGATGTGGGGGTCTCTATTCCCCAAACCATAACCAAGTAAAATGTTTCACAAAAATTGGAGGTTCCCCTTCAAAGCAGTGACAAAAGTGTGTCCCCCAGGACAGCCTGAAAGTGATGAGGCCACCTGAGAAACATCTGGGGTCCTGATTAGAGAGAGGCTTCGGGTTTGCAAATCACAAGGTGATGACCCAGGTTAAATCTTCTACCAAACAAACAAACAAAAAAAGGCCATCACAGCAGAAACTGCTCTTAAGTAAGGACACTTGAAACCTGAAATTGTCCCAGAAAAATTAGAACTGTATTATAAGGGAAAAAAGTGATCTCTGGACACATGCCTTTCTGGCCAGTGTCCCTGCGGCGCTGGAGGGAAGGCGCCCCGCAAGGCCCGTCCGTGTCGGGGGTCCACCATGGGCTCAGAGAAGTCCTCCCGGGTCATCGCGAGTACAGACAAAGGTCCCTCTACGGGAAAGCGTTCAGGAATGTCTTTTCTCTAGGATCCCGACCATTGCCCAATGTTTAAAAGAAATCACATCCAGGGCACCTGGGGGGCTCAGTCGTTAGTGAAGCATCTGCCTTCGGCTCAGGTCATGGTCCCAGGGTCCTGGGATCGAGCCCCGCATCAGGCTCCCTGCTCAGCGGGAAGCCTGCTTCTCCCTCTCTCTCTCCCCCTGCTTGTGTTCCCTCTCTGGCTGTGTCTCTCTCTGTCAAATAAATAAAATTAAAAAGAAAGAAAGAAAGAAATCACATCCAATCCCATGGCGACGGTGGGGGACGGGGATGGTTGGCCGCCGGGGAAGGGGAGCGGGGCTGTTTGTCTGCTCTTGTTTGGAGCTGTCTGGACTCCATGAGGACATCGGGGTGGCTGGCGCGAGAGGGGAGGGGTGCAGGGCAAGGGAAAGACAGACGGGGGGCGGGGAGGGTCTGTTGGAGGAGCGCACCCGCCAGGGAGCAGGCAGGGCGCTGGGAAGCGGGGAGCAGCTGGAACCGGTGATGACAGACGAGAGGCGGGAGCGCCCAGACCTGTGACGGCGGCCCCTGCCCCAGGCGGCGCCCAGGTGCTGGGGTGCAGGACGGCAGGGCGTGCAAAGACAGCCTCCGGAAAACCCCCAGAAACACCGCGCGCGGAGGGCGGGCTTGTCTGGCTGAGCGGGAACAAAAGGCCCTGGACCTGCCAGCGTTCCCGTCACAAGCGCCGCGAGCGGGCTCTGCAGAGACACGGCCCCACCACACCCCCGGCAACTTGAAAGGGAGCCGTCGGGACGGGGCGTCACACGCGAGTGCGGCAAAGGTGTGCCTGGCGGGAACTTCTCAGAGTCCGAGTAATTAGCTGCGCTTCCTCATCTTCGCGCCTTAAATGTCCCACGGCCGACGGCCCACGCCACAGGCCTTTGCTCCTCAGACGCGGCTCGTCTTGTACGAAAGCACGGCTGTCCCGGCCGTGGGAGCAGCGAACCTCCCCGGGGCTCGGAGCCCGCTGCGTGTGGGCAGCCTGATCCGTCCGACCGGACCCCGCGCACAGTGCTCGGTGGACACGGCGGATCCGAGCCCGGCGAACGGGAAGATGGAAAGTCCATCGCGGAGAGCCGGTAAGATGTCCGTCCATGTGCCCAGAGAGGCTCCCTGGCCCCACAGGCCGTCATGCCACCAAATTCAGAGACAGAGAGAGGGAGACGTCGCGCTCAGAGGTCTGGGTCTGAGTCACCAGAAGGGACCCCTCTCAGCGGACGGCCCCCGGCAGCATTGGCTCTGCCCCCCACCTGGGCTGCTCGGGGCTGCACTGGGGGACACGCGTGTTCATTGTAGGCAGGATTTGTGGTGCGGCACTGGCTGACGAGACTGGGGTGTGGCCAGGCATGCGTGACATCCCTAAGCAGGCCGCCAGGAAGGGCGCGCGCTGACACTGCCCGTCGCAGGCGGGATACGCTGGTGGAGCCTCCACTCTGTTTGGAAGGCCCTTCGACTGATTAGATCAGGCTCACCCAGATTATCCCAGATAATCTGCTTTATTCAATCACTGAACTATGGAGTTTAGTCCCCTCTACATGGTGTCTTGGCTGCAAGACCTGGATGAGTGTTTGAGTCAACAACGAGGACGTGGCCTCTGGGCCTACACAGAGCACTGACCGCGGCCCCAGCCCACTGTCCAGATCTGTGCGTGAACAGCAGGAAACCCCAGAGGAGCAAAGCACGTCACCCCCTGCATCACACTAGTAACCAAACCAGTGACCCGTCTGCTTCCTGCGCCTCCCAGGGCTCTGCCTGCTGACTCCCGGGACGGGTAAGTGCAGACGGCAGCCAGGTGAGACCTTGCAGCGCGGAGCCCGGGACGACAGCCCGTGACGCCGTAGGGAAGTGAAGGCTTCCTCCCGCCCGGCCTCCACGCGTCCCGCAGACCAGGCATAGCCGACACCGTGACGTGTACGTTGTTCGCTGAGAAGAAACTATGGACGCGTGGCTCCCCCATTTTTCCCGCACACACGGCAGACCCTGCTTCCCGCACCAGCGCCATCGAACACCCGAGGGTCCCGCAGAGCCAGGATGTGGCTTCTCCAGAGCAGCGAGGGCAGCAAGCCCGGCGGGCCTGTCTCCACGTCCGGGAACCGCAGGCTGGTCCCACGGCCCGTTCGTTCCACGGGCAGCAGGAGCCCTCACCAGAGCCTCGCTCTCCGGGCGGCTCGCAGCCTCTCTCGGTTTCCACTCCAGGCCGGCGAGGAGGCGGGTGTGGGCAGGGGCCTGGCGGCCTCACCTCCTCCTCCGGGGGAGAGGGGGCTGCGTTCCCATGAGGGGATTCCGGGACCGCCGCAGGAGGGAGCGGCCGGTGCCCTCCGCGCTGTTCCAGGCCCACTTTCAGCCACGTCAGAGCACGGCGGCCCCGGGCCGCGCCATCGTGGGCTGATCACCCGCGTCGGGCCCTCAAGGACGTGCACTTGCTCATCTGAAAACAGGAATAATAACCCAAGACGCACTCTTCCTGTAAGAACAGGGGAGGCGAGGTCACCGCGCGCCCCGTGTGGCCACCGCTGCATGCCACAGACCCAGCGGCCCTGCCGGAGTCGGGAGGACAGTGCCCATCATTGGCCACCGGGCCACTGCGGGGACTCAGCACGGCGGCCCCACCCGCACTTTGCAAATACCCATCCTCGTATTTCATTCTCTGGTACAAAATGACATTTGTCCTGAGGTCCACACACATTGCAGCTCAGGGAGCTCTCCCCTCCCCGCCCCACGCACGCAGGGGCTTCGGCTCCTGGCGCAGAGCCTGCCGCCCCTCCCCTGCACCAGCGCGAGCTGGGACACCCTCCCCGCCTGCAGGGCAGCCCCTCGTCCATGCCACGTCTTTCCTTCCCCCTGCATCCCCCCACAGACGCAGCCACCTCCAAGGAAAAGCTTGTTTGTAAATGTTAACGCACATTCTGTTCCCGCTCCAGACGGTGATGTGCACGGGGCAGAGCCAGCCTTCAGGCCAGACCCGCTGCGGAGGGAACATCGGGTGTGCATAGTGAGCTGCCCTGGAAGGGCCTCCGGTGCTCTCAACACACAGCCGTGCCTGAGAGATGTCTCTCCTGTGGCACCAGTGTGCACCCACGCCCGACTGCGAGCGACACCGCAGGACAGAGACACGAGCACAGGACTCAAGTCAGTGACAAGTGCGCACGGGACTGAGGGCAGGGGTTGAGAGACCGAGTTTCCTTTAAACAGTCGGACTGACTCCTCGGGGGGCCGGGAAAGCTCCCACCCCACCCTGGAAGCATCGAGGGTCCCTGCCCCCACCCGGGGCTTGGCCACACGTGGGGGCAGGGCCTGGATGGACACCCCCAGCCTCGTGTATAATCCTTCAGGAGAGATGAGACTAGAAAGTGATCTTGAGTCAGTAAACCTGCAAACGCTCTGGCAGACACCTGCGGGATTGTGGGGAGGAAGAGCCCAAGCCCAGAAGCCCAGAGAAGCCAACCGTCCTCCAAGGGGAGCCCCAGCCAGTGTAGCCGTGCGGGGAGAGAGTAGGACGCCATCAGCAGCAGGGAAACCGAACCACCGGACAGAGACTACAGGGTAAGGGCTTGGCCATTGTCTCCAGCAAGCCCACCCGAGCCCAGGACGCACTCGCCAGACCGGGGAGCGGTGGCTGGAGTGCCCGACGCCCGTGTTTGCTGCCTGGTCCTGCCCCCCCAGTCATGCATAAGGCCAGACGTGTCCATTTCCAAACTCGAGAACCGCACATACATTTGTTATTTGATTACAAGAGTTAATTAAATATCATCAAAGACAATAAAATAAGAATGTAGAAGAAAAGCAAATTTTCTTTTATGTAAAAACAGAGTCAAACACCTGAGGAGAAGGCAGGCGTGGCCGTAGGGAGAAGCCCTTGGCTGTTAGCGCCCACGGCCGCGGGGAGCTCTGTCCACAGAGTGGCACCCACGGGGCTGCTGCAGACTCGTTGCAGACACCGCAGCTCCTGGGGGCCGCGGGACGGCCTTTCCGGCTCTGAGGGGACCTGACCGTCCACACGGCAGCCAGGGAGGCCCCCGACCGAAGGGCAGGCGACAGACAGCACAGCTCAGGGAGGCTTGTCCACGCACCCGGCAAAGGGACTGCCTTGGTGGGAAAAATGAGCCCACGAGCAGGGCGGAGAGGCGACGAGGGGTGTGAGCAGGACGGCGTCGGGCTTGCAGAGACGTCAGGGAGGATCCAGACCGAACCAGCTCGCTGGGCCACGAAGTGTGGGTGCGGGGCCGGGAGCCAGACGCCACCGAGGTCCCCGGGCAGCTCCAGCCAGCTCACAGAGGTAAGGAACGCTGCGTTAAGACAGGAGCATGCGGGGGGACAGCAAAGCCACGCAAACAGGCAGTAAATGCAACAGCAGCGAGAGACTCGCAGCCTGGCGTGGGCTTCCTGGGACCGTCCCGCACCCTGCCCCGGCGCGACGAGCAGGGCGGGACTGGACGGAGAGCCGGTGTCTGTGAGGCGAGGCGAGGAACACGGGCCGCCCCACGCACCCGAGAAGCAGGAGCCGACGCCGGACGCGCGGAGAGTCGCAGAACCACGGCGGCGCGAGGCCGAGCAGCCTGACCCAAACCCGCGGGAGACACGCTTCGTGAAGGTCGCACCGCAGGCCTGAGCACCACAGAGCGTGGTCAGCACCATTCGTCACGAGCAAAATGCAAATTAACCCGCCGCGCAATCTCAGCGCTGTTGTAGAAGTGGCAAAGGACACCAGCACTTTCGACCGCAGCGTCCAGAAGCCTCTCAAAATGAGACGCTCACGCACCGTCTCCCCAGCAAACCCTCTCCCCGCTGTGTGTTCCCGGCCGTCCACGCAGTGTCTGGTGCGAACGCTCATGGCACTTCACTCTCCAAAGCCAAGGTCCGGCGAGGCGGGGCCCCTCGGTGGAGGAGCAGAGACAGAAAGCGGCTCCTGGGGGTGACGGGGACTCGTTCCTGTGGCCAGCAGGGAGGCAGCCCGGCCTCTGAGGGAAGTCCCGCCCGACGGCACTGGCCCCGCGACCCCCTCGCTCATGTGTTCTAGGTGAGGCAACTTGACTCGCGCTGGAAAGATCACGCAGATGGGGAACGCAGAGGCCGCCTGTGGCCCAGGGGACACGGAAGCTGGGGGCAGCGCTCAGACTTCTCAGACATTTGGGTTTCCTGGGCACTTGCGTTTGTCAAAACTCTGGGGGTTCATTGAGGTTTGGAGGTTTTCCTTATATTCACAAATACGTGTCATATGCACGTCCACAACAAAGACACCGTAACAGATACTGAGCTCAGGAGTCACAGCCACCGACACGCAGGGAGGACGCGTCCTCGCATCCCCGCTCACCCAGACGGGCGTCAGGAACGAGCCTGGTGCGAGAACGTGTGCAGGTGCGGGACAGGGCAGGGAGGGCCCGAGGACGCCATCCTACGCCCATTTACTATGAAATCACAAAGTTCTTTCAATGATGCCACATTTTCAATTTTCATAAAAACGTAGATAACATTAATGTGAAAAAAATAATTAAATGGTGGAATTCGGGCTGAACATATCAGCCAAAAAAACACAGGCCGCAGGCTCGTCTCTGCTGGGACAGAAGGTTTGACGGTCTGACCCGCAGGAAACCCACAGGGTGTTAAGGAGCAGGTATCAGCTGGGACACAAGGCTGAGACACACAAACGGGTCTCTGACTCCCCCGGGCCTTTCACAGGCGCGTAAAGCACTCAGAGAAGACTTCTGATCTGGAAGCACTGCCATTTCTTGGGGAACAGGGCAGAGCCGCGAGGCCTGGGACCAGGGCCCCCGACAGAGCGACCGGCAGCATGAGCCTCACTGGACAGCGCAGCTGCCGGGAGCCGGCGACTGCAGATGCCGTCCCTCATCCCCCTTTGAGCAGACACGTGCTCTGTAGTTCTGCGTGTCTGGTCACCTCACTGGCAAGGCCAGCAGGACCTGAGCCACGTCCAGGATCAGAGGGCAGTGGCTTCACGAAAGCCCGAGGTTTTGGCCCGCTCGCCGCTCCTCTGAGCCCTGCATGTTCAGAAACCCTGGCATTTCCAGAGCTGCTTTCTTTCTCACTTACCTTGTGTGCCGCTGTCCTTTCCCGGGTCAGAACACGCGCTGTGGCGGGAGGAGGGCCGGGGGCCACTCTGCGGACTCAGGGCTGCGTCCGCTCCTCCGGGGAGAGTCGCTTCTGAACCGGGGTCAGGACTCCTTGTGCCGACAGCCGTGACACCAGCGGCGGTGCGAGCTCGCTGTCCTTACACGGAGCGGTAACGGCCACACGGCGTCCGTGTGCACGCCCTTCCCAGCCCAGCAAGCGCCGTGTCCGGTGACGAGCCAGAACCGAGGGGCGAGCAGTGGGTTCTCCCAACATCTGAACGCCCTCCTGCCACACTGCTCCAGGTCTTGGAACAAAGAGGGTCCCCAGGAACTCGGGCGTTGGGGAGGTGAATGCTGGAACGTTTGCGGCTGAGCTCAGCGTCCCACCTGGTAAAGATCCATGTCCTGCTGCGGTCGGCTCTGGGACCCACGGGGACAGCGGAAAACTCTCGTTTCTCACCCGCAGCCCCTGCCACCCTCCAACCAGCAAGCTCTCCGTAAAATGGGCGTGTGACGCGACCAGGGCGGGCATGCTCTGGGGGGACGCGCGTCCTCATGACAACAGCAGCAAACCCACGGAGAGGCACCTCCTCGAACACGAGCCAGTGGAAAATCATGTGTACATTCTGCCCTCCCCAAAAATTGGCATTCTGCTCAGTAAGCGTCATTTACTAAATCAGTAAAGCATGCCATAGAAACGATCGATTTACTCACTGAACGACGCAAGGATTTTGGAATAACGCACTAACACTCCCCATGTGGCTTATGCTAGAAACATGGAACCCACCACAATACAATTACTTAGAAAATAATATTGTGGATTTTGAATTTCTTTGACTTGTACTTGCAGAGCTTGGAAACTTGAAAAATACCTTCAGCCTTAGTTCACTTGAACCACCGAGGTTCTAAAATCCCGGTTGATTAGAGCTGTGCTCTCAGTAAACAACAGTGCAGAGAAATTGAAAGATATATTTTCTGTGCGACTCGTGTACTCATTTCACTGTGCGATGCGGCCCAGGAGACTTGAGGCTTTTAAAAGAAATTTTCCTTTTTTCTCTTCTTGCCATTGATTTCTCACAGCGCGGGAACTTGTGGTCCCTTCCAACGCTGACACCTCGAGGGCAGGCGGGATCCAAGCCTCCCGGGACCTTTCCAGGGCTGCAGCCCGCAGGGCCAGTCGGTGGGAGAAGCGGCCCCCATCCACCCCACAAGGCCAGTCTGCAGCAGGGACGGGAACCCCGGCAGGTGCGTGTCACTTCTGCTGTCCCCACAGCTGGTCCCCCGCGTCCACCCTCCAGGCCTCCGGATGAGGGAGGCTGACGCGGGGTTCCCGAGAAACCATCAGGAAGCCCCATGTTGCCATGGAGACCGGAGGTCCTGTGTCACCGGCAGAATCCCCGGGACGGCACCGCCCCTTGGCAGGAGGCGGGGGCCGATCATGGTCTAGGACCCTCGTGTGACCCTGAACTTCCGGCACCCGCCCCCAGTGCTTCAGGACAGCCGCGGGACCTGAGCCGGGCAGGAGGGGCGAAGACAGACACGCAAAACAGAAGCCTGCCCCGTCCGCGAAGGGCACGTGGGGCACCGTGGGGCCGAGGGACGGCGCGAGGAAGTCCCAGCGGAGACGGCACACGTGGGAGAGGAGGCAGGAGAGGTCTCCGATCCTGGGACAAGGAGACGGGCTCTGTGAAGGCGGCGAAGGCCCCGAGGCTCCCAGACAAAGCCGTGGACACGGAAGCGGCACTGACGGCCACGAGGCCCTGTCCCACGGGAGCCGGATTCTCCGCAGGCGGACCAGCCCCGCAACCCTGCTGGGAGTGGCTCCTGTGAGCCACAGGCGTCGGCCGTCCCCCTGACCACAGCCGGGCGGGCGGCACACGGAGCGGACACGGGGAAGGGGAGCGTCAGGACCAGGGGTGACCCTGGGGGACTGGCGGAGGGCAGCCGGGGGCTTGCCGGTGGGGACCGACCCCCCGGAGAAGCTGCCTTCAGGGGCATCTCGGAGGGGGCGCTCGGCCAGCGTACGGGTCTGCTGGTCTGGGGCGCCCAGGGCGTCAGTGCCCACGTGTCTGTGCCAAGGCACAGTCTGCTCACCGACCTTCTCCTCACGCCTTTGGGAAGCCACGTGTGGTACCTGCACGTGAGAACCGGCCCTGCTCAGGGCGGCGTTGGGGGGTCATGCACCGAGGCACCAGCCTGTGGGAAGGACTCCTGCGGGTGGGCAGGCTGTGCCAGGTGTGGTTTGGAATTCCACGGGGAGACGTAGGCAGCGCCTCCGTAGAGACTCCTGGTTTGGTGGCCTCTGCCTGTGGCGTCTGGGACCTGGATTTGAGAAGGACTCCCAGGTCCAGGACCAGGGTTTCGGGAATGACAGGAGAGGAGCCTCCTTGCCTAGTGGCGTTCTATGGCACTGTGACCCCCGGTTTCTTGCCGGATGCCCGTCCAGCCCGGGTCTCTGCGGGAATCCCAGGATGGGCTGAACCTGGGACAGGCTCTGTTCACTCAGCCTAAGGTAGCAACACTTAGGGCCGATGGAATGGGGGCTCAAACTTCTGGAAGTTTCCATGGCTTGATGGTGTGACCCATCCCCCTCAGAGGCCTCTGGACGGGTTCAGCAAACACCTGCCACCATAACTTCATGGTACCCACGAGGCCTCTTGCAACACACAGTCCACCTTCCCAGACAGGCCACGCGGGAGGCCACGGTGGGTGGGGGTGCTCTAGAGCCCGTGGGCACAGCCCGTCTGCACAGAAGCAGACGGACTGGCAGATACCCCACGACACAGGGCCCCCAGGCCTTCCCTCGTGGAGAGCAGCCGGTGGAGAGGCGGGCAGCCCCACTCGCCTCGTGGCAGGCTCGTCCACAAATGTGGGCGCTGTCCCCAGCGGCTGTGCGCTCGAGCGCTGATGTCCAGCCTGTGAGGAGGACGCATGTCTCCCCTTCTCGTTCTGACCCTCCGGCACTCCCGACCGTGGGAGGCTTCGTAGCTTCCGGCGCGGGGACGTCATTTGTTGAAAGGGTTTAGGCAGTAGCTTGGTCCTTGGACGGTTTCCCCAGCTCCAGAGTCCGGCGCCGCGGTGTTCGCTCCTCGGTTATTTAGGAAGCTCAGGGAAGGAGAGATCAGCGTGGCCCACGGGAAGGCGGCATCTCCCTCCCCTGGCCCCGGCCGCGGCGTCTCAGAACCACGCACCCCTGCCAAGCCCCACGCGTGGCACAGTCACACTACGAAGAAAGTGAGGGCGTTGCACTTGAACTCACTGGATAACAATACAAAGTGAAAAACACTCTGTACCCACATTATTTGCTGATTATCCCGTACTTCTCAGTGAGATTTCAAAGCGGTCGATTGACCGTAAAACAAAGGGTCAGGGTCAGGCACCACGTTTTCATGAAGATGAAGGAAGCCTGGCCCGTGGGCAGGAGCCCCCTCCCCCCCGCCCTTCTGCTCCCGTGCCCTTTCCCTGCGGGGGTCGGGCCTGCGGGAAGGCGGCCGGCCGCGGACATCGGGGTGAGCGCTCGACCACGCTCGCCCACACGTCCCTCTAGGTGGACGGGACAGGACCGTGAAGAAAATACACAAATACTGGGAATCGCCACCTTTCTGTTAGCTGAGATTATGTGGAGGGAAATTAAAGCCATTAAAAGCCACGGCAAGGGGCTTTGGACCCGCCGGTTCCTCGCAGTGGCTCCCGCGCACCAGCGCTTCCAGGGGCTGGTCGGGGACGGGCTTTGAGGCCAGGAGCTGCCCGCGGCCACGCGGCCCACCCCTGGATGCTCAAAGGACCTCGAAAGCAGGAAACTTGTTTTTCTCAATCTGTAAATGACTCCATTCAAACCTCAAGCCTGTGGTCTTACCGAGGCGGGTCTCCACGGACAGCGTCCCACCTGTGGCACGAGGGCCCAAGGCCACGCGGAGCGCCCGTGAGAAGCAGGGACGTGGAGACTTGGAAAGAAGTGTGTGTTGTTCACTCAGCCTGAGACCCGGGGGCTTGGTGTAGGTCTGCCCTACGCTCACTCCTGCTTCCGGAAAAGTCTGGGTGCACCGTTCCTTGTACCCCGTGTCCGCCGCGTCTGCTCTGAAGCGTGGACAGATCCCAGTGGGGTGGAGACGCGGCCCCTTCCGTCCAGCTCTGCCGGCCCTGCGTGAGCACCAGCTCTCCACGGGGATTCGGGAAGAGTCCGCCGGTCTCCAGGGACAGGATCCCTGCTCGGAAGGTCTTGGGAGGGAAGGAGAGAAACTGAGACGCTAAGGAAACATCAGGTTTGAAGGACAGTTCGGTGGGAACGCGTTTTGTTCAGATACCTTGGCAGGCAAGATGGTGAAGACGGGCGCAGACCAAGCCACGGCACCGGCCCCGGCACGGGACCCGCTCTTACCATCATTGCTTCTCCGTATGCTTGATGTGTCTTTTGCAAAGACAAGAAAGCCATTAAGAACCTTTTGGGCAAATAGTCTGCTACCACATTTGTGCCAGAAATCAGTACAGATCTGCCCGTCGTGTGACGGGCACGTTAGAAAGGGTAGCTCCTGGATTTTTAGTGAAAAGGCCAAAAAGCACGCTGCTTGTCCATCCCGAGTACATGCGTACGGGAGGGGGCATCTCCCAAACCCCGCGGCCACCGTGGGCTCCCTCGACAAGCGGGCTGCTCTGGACGGCCCGGCTAAGACAGGGCGGCAAGGGACCCGTGACCAGGCCCTGCAAGTGTCATCCTCAGTGAGGCAGTGGCCGCTGTGGCCCATCCCCCGCCTGCCCTTCTGCACACGGTCCTCGGCACCCCCAGGTGTGAAAGATCGTGCACCAGACCCATTAAAAACGAGACATGACCCAAGACGACTGCAACAGGGAGAGCCGGGACCCAAGTCCAGACACACGGGGCACGCAGGGACTTCCAGGGGTGACAGTGGCGTGTGGGATGTCCAGAGACAGGGGGAGCCTGAGTGACGACAGGGCCAAGGGAACCTACACACCCAGCTTATCCAGACTCCTGCTGCAAGCTGGCTGGCAGTCTGAGGACAGGCCTGAGCATCTGCGGAGGGTCTCCAGGAGCTCGGCCTTGGCAGGGTGCACACTGCGTCCTGCCAGGACCCACACGTGTGCTGTCTTCTGTTCCATCCACGTTACCTGGATGGCCCACCTGTCTGGTCTCGCGGAACCTACTGCCGATGTCAGAGAGCTTAGTGGGGATCCTTGGCTGTGATGATCTGCATGACGGTTTCTAGCTGAATCCACGTCCCGGGCGGTTTGATGGTGTGGGGGGCGGGTGCTCTCCAGGCCGCTCTGCTCTCCAGAGTCCCAGAGGCAGAATCCGGACTCGGGGTGAGCACAGTCTCAGTTACCAACAACCTGTCAGGACGCATTCTGGCGTAGGAGGGAAGAGACGGCCAGACGGCAAAGCGAGGCCTGATTGCCCCCTCCATGTTCAAACTCATTCGAAAAATCCTAGCCAGATTTCCAGAATTCTCACGAAAGAACAAAGGCAAAAATGTTAGAACGTGGTCACGTGAACCTCACAGTGGTTATCTTTTCGCTTCTTACTTGTTAATTTAAATTATTCATGAATTTATCCAACTGATCAGAAATACCTTCCACATGCCGACCACGTGCCGGCCACCAAGCGGGGCAGAAGGTCAGCGGGGCGGACTGGGCCCCGCCCCGTGGGACCGCAGTGTGATGGACACCAGGACCACCGGCGCAGAGCTCGGTGCCACGGGGCAGGTGGCGCGCTGGCTCGGTTCTCCTGATCTGGGGCTCGGGGAGAGCGCCGTCTGGGAACGAGGACGAGTAAGGCGGAGGCAGAAGTGACTCCAGGTGACACGGCTCGTCTACCCCCACACACGCCTGGCTCAGGCGGCTTCTTCAGTCACGCCGGGAAAACCTCCGTGTCGGCAAACACGCGGAAAGGTGATGCTCCAGAGAGAGGAAATGAACCAGAAGCCCTCGCCCTAAATTCACAGGCAAAAGAAAACCTTCAAACTCACTTAAGCTTAGTACAATGCAGACCTAATTCAGGTTACATCTCCACACAGGCCCGAGGGAAAGGCGTCCCCTGCGGCCTCTGCAGACAGGAGGCAGGAAGGCGGAAGGACAGGCGGCGGCGGGCCTGGGACCCGGACCCCACGGGGCGAGCCCGGCACCAGCGGCGAGCGGACCCCGCCTCAGGAGCCCCTGTTCCGCCGAGGGGAAGGAGAAGCTGCATTCGGAGGCCTGCGGTGGACAAGCCACTGCCTCGCCGCCGGCCAAACCCCCGCGGGCTCCCGCGAGGAAATGTGCAAGTGCAGCCGCGCGACGCCGGAGGCCACGTGACGGCTCGGGGCCTGCAGAGAGTCTGCGGACGCTTCCAGAAAGAGACGAGTGTCCTCGAGCAGCAGCGGCCAGTCCTCTGAGGGCCACAGCCCAGCGCCCGCTCGGACGGCAGTGACAGGATTTTATCAGCTTGAGTGGCGGGTCCAGGTGCGCTAATGGAAGAGCACGTCGAGCCCGAGTCCCTCTAGGTGGGGACTTCCGGCTGCTTTTGTCTGTACTTCTCCGGAAAAAGTCCTTCTTCGGATACAACTTTAGTATTTTCTTTAAAAAAAAAAAAAAAAAAAAAAAGCAAGCATATTTCCCAGCTGATTCTTGCTTCGTTTTCAAGACAGCGTGTGTTGTCACCTGCGCTGGCCTCTCACCTGGGCGGGGTGACCTGGGTCGGTGACAGCGACCCACCGAGCTCCCGTAAAACAAATACTCGAGAATCCCAGGAGACAATCAGAGAGGCTCCGAAGGCCCTTCCATAAAGATTCGCCTTTTTTTTTTCCTTAAACCACATGGGGCACCTGGGTGGCTCAGTGGGTTAAAGCCTCTGCCTTCGGCTCAGGTCATGATCTCAGGGTCCTGGGATCGAGCCCCGCATCGGGCTCCCTGCTTGGCGGGGGGCTTGCTTCCCTCTCTGCCTGCCTCTCTGCCTCCTTGGGATAAATAAAATCTTAAAAAAAAAAAAAAAGTAACCTACATTTTATAAGCCTGTCTTCCTCTCTGTACCGGGAGAGGAGAACTTCATTATTTTTTTAAAGATCTACTTATTTATTTGTCGGAGAGAGTGAGCACAAGCAGGAGGGTTGGCAGGCAGAGGGAGAAGCCGGGAGCCCAGTGCAGCAGGGCTCGATCCGAGGACCCTGGGATCATGAGCCAAGCCGAAGGCAGATGCCTCACCGACGAGCCACGCAGGTGTCCCAGAGATTTCTCTTTTCTTTATGAATTTCGAGGTTTCTAAAAGTGATACACACACGAACTTTTTGAACCCAGGAGTATGCACCAGCCAATGAAAATACACATCGACACAGACTCCAGTGACGCCTTAGTAACAGACAAAAACAACTGTGTGTCCATCTACCGGAGACTCTGTACACGAAATGTAGCGTAGCCACCTGCAGAATCCTACTGGCAATGAAAGGAGCAAACCACTGATTCATGCTCCACGTGGATGAACCTCAAAAACGTGCTAAAAAAAATTAAAACATTGTGCTGAAAATGCTGGACCTATAAAAGCATATATTGAATTATCCCATTTATGTAAAGTTTCCAGAAATGGACAAAAATAGCTACAAGCAGAAAACTACAGAAGCAGACCAGTAGTTGCTTGGCACTGGGGCTGGAGTTGGGTTTGGGGGGTTATTACATTACTCGATGTGTTTGGACATCTAGAAACATTACTACGGGGTATTTGACAGAGAACGAGAACGTGTGGGAAATACAGTACTAGCATCATAGAAAATCATGCCATGAAAACAGTCATGCGAATATTAACTCCAGGAAAAATGCAAAGTAACACAGCGAGGGAGAGATAGACCCTGGGCATAACCTGACTCGGCAGTAAATAAAAATGTCGACCCAAAACTAGCACGAAGAGCGCGTTAGGAAGGGAGAGGGACTCATGCTGGAGAAGACATATGGGGGAGGGCAGAGACCCGTACCAGCAGGACAACCATATCATTCATAAACACAGAGACGGGTCGCTGAATAGGTCACAGAAGCGGGAAATGCTCTGAGGAGGAACATTAAAGAGCGGCGGGGCTGCACGGCATTTCTTTATACACCTTTCAGTCTTCTTTGATTTTAAACAATGTTCAAATGATCTTTTGAGATAATAGAACCATCCGGAAAAGCAAGGATACTGAACAAGATAAATCATTACCACCTACTCCCTCCGCCACCTGGGAAGTATATTTTAGTGCCCCCCCCCCAAAAAAAGTTGGAAGAACAAAAATTAAATTACTTCAAAGAAAGGGGTGGCTCAGTCCATTAGGAAGCCTCCTCCTGATTTCAGCTCAGGTCACGATCTCAGGGTCCTGGGACTGAGCCCCGCAAGGGGCACCGCGCTCGCGGCACGGCGCTCGGTTCGCTTGAGGGTTCTCTCCGTCCCTCTCCCTCCGCCCCTCCCTCCAATCCCACCTCTCCTCTCTCTCTCAAATAATTAAATAAGTCTTTGTTTTTTCAATTAGTCCAAAGAAGTACTCTCTTTTTTTTTCTTAACTGCATCATTTTGTTGCAGATGAATGAAAATTTCCTCGTGGTCTAGCGGTCCTCTGGGATCAGCACCATCACCAAAGAAAGTGGACCATGAGATGGAATAGGATGTTGTCACGTTAGGCTTCCAGGAAAGGCTCTTTTTAACTTTCTCCCTGTTTTGCTGATTCTCGCCTAGAGCGCAGGCGGGCTGGCTGAAGCATCCGCAGCCACGGTGGGACCAGGAAGCAAGATTAGGGTGGAGGCCAATGAGGTAGAGCGGAAGGATGGGACCCGCCCGGGTCCCTGAGGCGGCGGGAGCTCCGACGACAGCGCGGGCTGCCCACCTCCAGCCCCTCTGAGATGGGGAAGCTGTTCTGCTGTATTTAAGCTGCTGTCGTGCCCGATGTCTTTTAGTCGCGTCCAAGCTCAATTCTTTGAGGATCCGGCTTGGCAGACCCCTCTTTCTACTCTAGCTGAGAGGCCCCTAACCTCTCCCTGTGTACATTCCCCGAGGGAAGCAATTCCTTCAACCACGAGCATGTCCGCAGGAAGGAGCCGAGAGTTGGAACTTGCCACTCCCCGCGGCGGCCCGCTCCGACTTCGGATCACCTCATCGGGAAGTTTTTCTGGATATTCTCCCGCAAGCCTCTCCGCAGCACTTCCGTCCACCCTCCCAATTCTGTCCTCAAGCCGATGGTGCCCCATCTCACTCACACTCAGAATCACACTACACTGAGCTACTGCGTGCCTACAGCGGTGTCCGCCCGGACCAGTGAGATGGGAGTGAGTGGTGCGGTGCACCAAAGATGTCCTGCTGTAACTCTGTCCGACCAGACAGTCCCATCTCTGCGACATGACAGGTGCCCAGGCCTGCTCCAAGCTCTCAGGCACAAGGGTGATACTCACAGTGGGTTGGGTGGTGGCCCCCAAAGGACACACCCACATCTTCAACCCCAGGCCTGGGGGGACAGCCGTATCCGGAAGAGACATTGCAGGTGGAAGCTAGTTAAGGATCCCAGAAGAGAGCTTATCCGGACTATGTGGCTGTCCCTAAAACCAGGGACAAGTGTCCTTATCAGAGACACAGAGAAGGACACAGACTCACCCAGAGGAGAAGCCTTGTGAAGGCAGAGGCAGAGACTGGAGGCCGTGGACACAAGCCCAGACACCCCTGGAGCCTCCAGCAGTGCAAGAGGCTGGAAGGTCCCTCGTCTAGAGCACAGGTGCCCCCGGGACTGGAGAGCATCAGGTCCTGTGGTCCTGAACCCCCAGCCCATGACATTTGTTACGCCCTCCTCACACACCCCTCCCTGCCTCGGGACACTGACGCACCCCTCCTCTCACACCCCCCCCGACCCTGGGACACGTTCAGGACACACAACCCTGTATCACCAAGCCCCAGGACTCTCCTGTGTCACCCGAGGCTCCCTCCTTGCCCCTGACCAAAGTGTCGCAAATTTGCCCCTGTGTCTGGGCCCCAGAGGTGGAGGGTGGGGCCGGCGGGCCTCCGCTGCGGGCCTGGCCCCTCCAAGGGAACAAGGACAGAGCATCCACCAGCAGAGTCTGCGGGTTAAGGTAACCCCACTTGGTGAACTCCCCGCGAGGAGCCTGGCTCCCGGTGTGACCCCCCTTCATCAGGCTCCCCTGCCCAGGGCATTCTCAGGAGCAGTGCCGGCTGAGACGGTTTCCCGGGCAGCCCTGCTCGATGCCCTTTCCCCAAACACAGATGCCCGCTAGGCTAACGTTTCCATGGTTCATTATTTTTCTCATGAAAAGTAATGAGTTTTAAAACAGTTCACCTCCTGGAGATGAAGTTCCGGCTGGGGAAGCGTTAGCGCTGCCTGACCCCGCGTCCACAGTGCACAGAGATCTTTGGAAAGGTCGCGTCTCCCTCACTGGGAACAGGTCCTGGGGGAAGCAAGTGGCATTCTGATATTTTCACAAAGCACACACACGCAGACAAGAATGTGAGGAGGATAGAAAAAGTCCCTTAAACAGTAGTTTGGTTTTTTTTTTTTTCATTTGAACACATTAGATTTAAGGGATTTTATTTACTTTTCGAACACGCGCTGGGTAACTGGCCTGCCACCTGCTTTCCTGGATGAGGCTGTAGCACAGGACCCACACGTGCGTGTGCTCAGTGCAAGCACATGGCCCATGAGCATGCTCCGTGCAAGCCTGCAGCGCACGGACACGGCCCACAGGCTTGGACTCTGGGTGCGAGCACTCGGACGCTCAGGGTCGTGGGGCCGCTTCACTGGGACACAGAGCTGTGTGAGTGTGACAGGGGCCACGTGGCCCTCGCAGGCTGGACGGCTCACCTGCAGACCCTGCCCCGGGAAACCTCCTGGGCCCCCGACGGAGCGGGCGGAGGTAGGGGCCACGGGCACAGGCACCGCGGGTCAGAGGGTCAGGGGCAATGTGGTGTTACCGCATCGGAACACAGCTCTCGGCAGCCTTATCTCTGAGCGCCGTGGAGTCTGGGCCTTTGTCGTTGTTTCTGTAATATTTTCTATGTTTTCCAAACGTTCCACAATGAGCATTGTAACTGTTATTTTAAAACCCATTTTGTTATGAAAGCGGTCCTGTCGACCAAGCCCACGCCAGGCCGTCCCTGGGTCAGAGGCCCGGATCTCCGGGGGCAGCGACAGGGAGAGGAGGGAACCAGAGGAGAGCTGGACGGAGGGGGAGATGGGCCCGGACAGCCCAGGACCCAGAGCGAGCAGGGGTGGGAGGCAGGGGACCGGGGCTGAGCGCAGGGCTCGCGGGGGAGGCTGGCGCGCCTCGAGCTCCCGCCCCACGCACAAGGAGCCCTTGCTGACTTGCCCAGGGCTCGCGGGGGACAGGGCAGCTGGGTGTGCGGCTGCCCTGGTCCCTCCCACGTGGGGGGGACCAGGTAGGAAGAGGGAGACACACGGGGTGAGGAGGCTTCGTCCCCCGCGGGCCAGCCACCCCCCTCCGCAGCGGGTCGGCGTCCACACCCGGTCTTGCCTCGGCGCAGGGGCACACGGGTTCCAGACGGGTAATCCGCCGCGTGCAGCGGGAGCTGCAGGGATCCTGCGTGCGGCGTGTCCCCGCATGGGTCCTGGTGTGGGCTTCCTGGGAGCCGGTGACCTCGGCTTCTCCCAGACTCCCCTTCTCAGGAACATGACACGTTTTTCTCAAAGTCAACGAAGGTTCCCTGATGAAGAAATGAAAATACTTGCATCTGTTTCAGGACAATACCGGGGAGCAAATGTGGTACGAGAGGCTGGTTATTAAGACCTGGAGTCCGCTGGCCACCGTGTCCCCGTGGCAGGTTTACGTGTAAGGGAGGCGCCGACCCTGCCCCCCCCCCCCCCGGGCCCCCCCCCCCCCCCCCCCCCGCCGCACCCCGGCCCCCCCAGGGCCGGTGACCGCCCCCAGAGCCGCAGCAGCGCCGCGCGGTCAGGCGCACACGACCCGCGGAGCTGGAACGTGGCTGAGGTGCGCCGCACGTCGCTCCTTCCCCCTCGCTGTTTTCCTTGATTAAAAACTGATTTTCTGCTCTCAGAATTGGTTTTCGTTGCCTTTGGAGGAATAGAGGAGAGGGATGGAAAATCTGTAAATAATCTTCCGCGGGAAAGAGACGGGAGAAAAGAGAACCTAATTTGTCTGAATTTCCTTTTTATAAAATAAGCTCCTACTTAATGAAAATGCTTTACGCCGCGCATATATCACCTTTATGTTGGGGTAACTGTGGAGAAATCTCCGTTTTAAAACATCCCCGGAGCGCGCGGCAGGGAAACGAGCCCAGCGCGTCTGCGACGTGGAAACCCTTCTGCCCGCGGGCGGGGCTGATTGATCTGTGCCCGCGTCACCGGCACCGACCGCGCCAGCCGGGACTTAATATTCTGCGGGATAATTGAAACCTTGGGATTAAAGTAAATGCACTTCTAAAATCGTATGTCTTCTGTTTACTGTAAATCCCTTTTCTTGAAGGAAACTAACAATTTAACACGTCTCCAAGCTCTACCCAAACAGGTTGTCTGAAATGTGAGATTTTTTTAAAAATAAGAAAACAGAGCAGAGGCAAGACATCCTCTCAGGAGCTGAAGACGCGGTGTGCGGGCGGCCCCGCCAGCGCTGAGCAGGTGGCCCGGGCCGGCTTGGAGCTGTCGGGGAGCGCCCTTGTCCGTCCGCCCTCCGGTCAGACAAAGGGCTGGACCCTGCAGGGAGCTGTGCTCCCAAGGGCCCCCCCGGGTGTGGCTCCAGAGGCGGGAGAGTCACCAGGACACCCCCCCACCACCACGAAGGCACTTGTCCTCTACAGTGGGGGAGGCGGCTTCAGCAGGCTGGGAAGCAGATGAGCAGGTGCCCCCCCCAGGCATGAGAGCTGGAGTGAGGGGCACCGCGGGACTGAGCGGGGGCAGCCTGCAAGCCGCCTGCTCCACGCCGGACCCACGGCCTCCTCCACTTCTCTGCAGAGGACAGCCCACCCAGATGGTGCCCTGGGGCCCATGACCCAGGAGTGGAAACTGAGGCTGAAGCAAGGAGTGTCAGTCCCTCCGGGGCAAAGTCGGGACAGGACCCCTACCAGGCCCACACGGAACCAGACGGCTCCTGGTTGGGGGTCCCCCGGACCGCGCTCGGCGGCACAACCGGGGGGCAGGCATCTAGGCGGTGCCATGGCCTGGCCATGCCCCGCCCCGGAGGCCCACGGGGTCACCCTGAGAGCATTGCCCTGGGGACAACGCCCCAGGGCGCCTCGTCCAGCCTCGGGCAGTACCTGCGGCCTGGCCTTGGGAGACAGTGGGCTTCCAGCCCGGACAGGGAGCTTGGAGACGCCATAGGGCGGGGCAGCTAAGACAGGGACGGGGCTCAGTGCTGGGTCTCTAGGAGCCGAGAGGGCCTGGGCCAACTTTGGGGACAGACTGGTCAGGGGACATGCTGCCTGCACCCCGACCTCGCCCTGACCTGGCCGGGCACTGCAAAAGGCTGCCAGGTCCCCTCCGTCCTTCACCCACTTCCGCAGAGGAGGGGCGCTCGCGGTCCCCGTGTCCACTCATGTACACGCACGAGCACTTTGTCCCGGATGGGCCATGTTCTCAGAGGCCATGGAGCGTTCTCGTAGAAAACCGTTTATTTTTGTCCTAACTTCCAGTGTTTCTGACGAATCATCAATCGTCCCTCGTGCTGCTGTCCCCTCGAAAGTGTGTCGCTGCCCCTCTGGCTGCTCTTGGATTTTCTTCCCATTCTGAGGGATTAGCACTTTGTACCCTTCCCATTTGTTGGGTTTTTTTCAGGTTTTTCCTGCTTGAGGCTCACCGTCTCTTTCGGAACGGTTGGGTTGAATCTTTTATCTAATCTGGGGGAAACCTGACTAATGTTTTTGAACATTTCTCCTCCCTTGCTGTCCCTTTTCTCTCTGGGACGCCCACTCACACGCGTGGCGGACCATTCGTCAGACAGGACGTGTCTTCGACTCCGTGGGCCGTGCGTTCTGTCTGACACGCACCCGCCTCTCCCTTGTACTACGAAGGCAGCCCTGGGTGCTCCGTGAAGGCGCATGCCTGGGCGTGTGCCTATAAAACTTCATTTACAAAAGCCTGTGGTGGCCCAGCCTAACTGTGCTGCTCTCAGGGGCGTCCTCAGTCTTTTCACATGCGGTGCGAGCCTTGGAAATGGGCCCACCCTTGGGGCACCAGCCCGTTGTGTCGGGGCCCTGGATCTCCCTGAGGTCTACACGGCACAGCCACTCTCCAGGCCGGCGGGGAGAGAACCTGCAGCCCCCTTGAGGATGGCCCGTCTGCAGCCACAGAGCTGGCCTCCGCACCAGGGAGTCGGGGCTGCCTGGGTCACAGACGCACGGCGAAGCCTGGACTCTGTTTACAGCGGAGCCTCAGCGGTGACAGCTGTTTCTCTCCTTCGTTTCGTTAATTCACATGCCCAGAGAGGGTGCATCCCTCCCCTTGCTGTGTTCCGGACGTGCTGGCACGACGGACGGACTCTGCTCCCACAGTGCCCTCACGAGCCACGCACACGGGAGGCGTTTGCAGACGGCAGCGGACGCTGGCGGCGCCCCGGCCCAGGCGGCTCCTCTCTTGCGTGTGGTACTTGGCGTGGGTCTCGTCTGTACCACGGGCCACCGCAGCAAAGGAAGCAGCAGAACGGGGCTCTGCTGGCAAACTGCGGGGTCCTGACCCTACTTCCTCACCATCGAGGGACTCTCTCCAGGGGTTTGCCGTCCTGCGTCCGTCATCTCATCCGCACACAGATGAGCACCTTCCAAGAGTCGCTGCTGGGCCTGGATGGCAGCTTACCTGAGTGAGGCCTCACCCCAAAAAAGGTGGAGTACGGGGCGAGATTGGCTGTCTGGGGGACATGGCCCCAGGGAGCAGAAGTCGGGCGTGGGGAGACCCAGGGATGAGAATGGAAGGTAGTCTGGGGCCGTCCCCGAGCCTGTCACCGGCAGGGTATCTCGGGCACAAGCTCCCACGTTCTGCTGGGCAGGGCTAGAGGGACAGCGCATGTGGGCACCGACAGTCCATCCACGGTCTACGTGGGCGGGGTGCCGGATGGTCCGTGTCCCCCGTGCAGCAACATGCAGACGACACACTGGCTCCCACGAGCCCGGAGCCACCACCCGCTGTAGGAGAGGGCCCTGGGCAGAGCGGAAGGGACGGGCCCTGGTGGGCTGCCCAGGGATGGGCTGCCTGTGCCAACCATGTCCAGTCTCCAGGGTGGCCAGGATTCCCTGGGCCGGGCGCAGGGGGGTCCCAACAAACATCTAAAACACCGAGTGTGGGGCAGGAAGTCGGAACCATCGGGGACTGGTGGGAACACAACTGGTGAAAATGCTGTCATTAAACCAGGTGACTGACCTCACGAGCCGGCTTCTCGCTCTTGCTTGGAGACTCATTTATCATTCTGGAGAAAAGAAAGGCGGGTGGGCAGGCGCAGCTTCGAGAACTGTAGCCGGAGCCAAGCAAAGGGCTTTGGGTTCTGCTGGACTTGCCTCCTACAGGCCATAACGCTTCAGCAGGCCACGCTGGCGAGGAAGCAGCCCCCCGCCCCAAAGCCCCCTCTAGGAGGGTGACTGGACCGAGCCAGCGGCACTCGCGTCCCCCCACTCACGGAACGGTGTGTGGGCTTGCCCGTGCCTGGCTCGCCCCTGAGGGCTCTCGGCCGTCCTTGAGGAACGGCTCCCCCTGTCATATGGGCTAATGGTGCACCATTCCGTGGGGGACCGACGGGCCTGGCGGCACCACGCTCTGTCTACCCCACTGCCTGGGCTTTCTAGCAGCCCCGTCTCCAGTCCCCAGAAGGCAAACCAACTAAGTCCAGACGCAAAACTGAGTCTAGGAACTAACCCTAATCACGGGCTGTGTCGGGTGTAATGTGTAATCGGGTGTAGAATGACTCCCTTGGCCGAGTGGCGATGACCGAGCCCGCCCAAGGGCTGACGCGGGCTCTCCTCCGTGGGAGGCCGGGAGGCTGAGCCGGTTCAGGGGACACGCCGAGCCACCGGAACCGCACACGGGGAGCAGGCTTGGGAGCGTGGCCGCGGGAGGTGGGAGTTCCAGCCGTTTGGACGCCAGGCAACGGACGGCCTTGACCGGGGCTGGCCTCAGTCCACATGGGCTCGTCACCGCCCAGGATGGGAAGTCCAGCGGCCGGTGGTGAGGCAGCCCGCATCCCACCTCCCTGCCTGTGCTGGGCTCCACCGCCGGTCGGCAGCGACACCCACCCTGTCCTGAGGTCACTTCAGATGCTGTGCGTCCGGCGGAGAGACGCGCCGTTGCTTCCCATTTCCTGTCATCACAAAGAGATCTTTGCGCACCCCTGGGCCAAACTCCCCCATGTGTCGCAGCAGCCAGCGCCGCTCACAGGCACGGGCCCGCGACTGTCCGTGGGCCTCCCGGCCGCTGCACGGCCCACCCCCGGGTGCGAGCGGGACCTGGAGACTCCCTCGAAGCCAGTGGCGTCCTGTCACCTCAGGGACTAGGCAACAGGACAGTCTTCACAACGGGGGCCGAGACTGGTCATTCCTCCAGGGGCTAAATTCTGACCACAGCTGCAGGAGGGACCCTGGGCACAGATCTCTCTGCCCTGGCTCCTTCAGAGGACGCTGCTGCGCTGGCTGCCGGCCCGCAGCCTCGCGGGAGACTCTGAAGTCCAGGCCCCATGCGGGCTTCGGGCCATCTCGGGGCGCGAGGGAGCAGGAGCGACTGGTCCAGGCCCATCGGGGCCGGTCCCTGGAGCTGCGGATGTGGTCACCAGAGGGGACTGGCCACGCGGGGGAGCCCGGGGACGGATTTCTTCACTCCTTCTCTCAGACACGCTGGCTGGGAAGCTGCTCCCCTTCTGAGCCTGAGCAGGGTCCCGCGGGAGAGTCACAGGTTCCCCAGGGACCCGGTGTGTGTGCGCCTGGGGAGCGGGCGGCGCCTGCGGCCTCGGCCAGCGGGACCGGGGTCCGTCTCACGCCGGCCCGAGCGCAGCTGAGACTGGGCCTCAGACACGGGGCGACGGACTGAACCGTGGGAACGCGGGCGAGGGAGGTCAGCTCCTTCTGACGTCAGCCTGCGGGCAGCCGCCCTGCCCCACGGTGCTCCCGTGAGGTGCTCACGAAAACGCGTCTGCGGCCCGTAACCCAGCGCGTTCCTGAGAGAAAACTACTGTTCTAGGAAACGTAGCTGGAGAATCGGGACAGAGACCCAGGGGGTAAGGGAACAGAGCAGACAAGGACTCTAAGCCGCGACTCGGAGGCGGGTCGGGCCGGCCCAGGCCGCGCGGGACGAGCTTCTGATGCCCGTGAGCCTCGCGCTTGACCGGCCCGCGCCAAGCCTGTTCCCTCCCACTCCAGCGGCCCTTCGGGCGGCGCGGCCGGGGGGACCGTCGCCAGCTGTGAGCGGGGTCTTTGGGGACGCTGCGCGCTCCCACCCCGTCTCCAACAGCGTCTCTGCCGGGGGCCACCTCCGCCGCAACGGCCGAACGCACGGGGACTAGGACATGTCGTCGAGCCAGAAAAGCCACCCGAGACCGCAGGGCCGCGTCAGAGGGACTGGGGAGGCTCCTGCGGCCTAGAGGAGGCAGTAAGGACAGTAACCGAACGGATCAGCGCGCAGGGGCCATGTTGAAGTCCAAGAACCACAGCCCTCTTCCTCCCTGTGCGGGGCTCCGAGAACCCACTCGTGAACCGTCCGTCTCCCTGCCGCGGGACCCCACAGAGCCCCAGGGGCGTCGCCCTTAGGAAAGCGTCCAGCTCCCAGATGGGGAAAGACGTTTGCCGACGCTGCAGGACCAGTGGCGTCCCCAGCACCACGGACAGAAAGCAACACCTCGCGGAGACACACCGTCTGCGCCATCCTGCCCCGCACCCCGCATTGGGGCCGCTGCCGGTGTGTGGGTCGTGCAGGGGACCAAGGAGCTCTGCGAGCCTGGGGTCAGCAGCAGCAGGGACACGGGCGCTCTAGAACCAAAGCCCCGTCTCCTCTCCGATGACAAAAGGTCAGACAGAAGATAAATGGCAGAGGGGACCTGAGTGATGTCATGAGACATGAGATGGACGTCACCTGAGCATGACACGGGACCCGCACCAAATCCTGAGCCTAAAACAAGTGGTGGGGATGAGGAAGGGGGACCGTGGACCACACATTTGGGGCATTCGGAGAATTATTGACTATTTTAGGTATGATGTGTGTCCGGACATGTTTTCTATGTCTCTGTTTTACAGACACGCACTGAAATATTTACAGATAGGATGCTCTCAGGTTGCTTCACAGCGAACAGGATGGGGAAACGGGCAGGACCGGCTGTTGGCCCATGCGGGGCCCTGCCCGGGGCAGCTACGCCCACCGCATCCGCCCGGGCAGCCGGGTCCTCTCTCCCTGCGAGCTGTTGGAGACCCGCACTCCTCGGTGCCAGGGCCCCTAGAGCCCCTGGAAGCAGGAGCAGCTCTGGCTCCTCCGTCATCACCCCTCTGGGAACCACACTCTGGGGACATGGCCCTGCACCACCGCCAGCCGGCCCCGCAAGCCAGCCGGCCAGGCCTCCCCGCATCTGACTGCCCTGAGGCTTGGCTGCCCATGGTAGGTGCCGTAGCCCAGGAGAGCAGAGGTGACTCCGCGGGCGGCCGAGCAGAGCAGCCAGGCGCATGACCCCCAGTGTGTCGCCCATGCACCAGGACCCCAGAAGACTGCGGTCCGGGTTGAAAGAGGCCACACAAGGACAGCGTCAGACCTGAAGACGTGCATTAGAGGCAAACACACGAACCCAGAACAGAAAGGAGCTCTGCGGTCAGTGAGGCCAGGAAGATGTGTATTGATTGCTGCCGAGCGCGCGCCTAGAGGACCGGCCGTCCAGCACGCACGGCACCGAGCCTGCCGCCGGGAATCACAGGAAAACCCTGGAAACCGTTACCAGATTGAACACAAGCTGGCTCTCTCTGGGTTTCTTAGGAAAACACTGCCTCCTGTGAGGCGTGCCGGCTGTTTTCCAGGGAGCGTTTGGCTACGGGCAGAGGCCGACCGTCACCGTCTCCATCCCCGTCCTTCTCTGTCGAATGGTGGCCGCAAAGAGAAATCTGAGCGAAAAGAGCATTTTCAAACTCCCAGCTCAGTGCGTTCTGGAATCTGTGCGGCACAGAAAACTCCTCTGAGCTCATGATTTCCAGGACGCTCAGCCCATCCCCCGGGCCCCAAACAACGGCTTAGAATTCCAGAGAAAAACCAGCAACCTTTTCTCAATGTTGCAGGAGATGCTCACCTGAATTGTGACTCAAAATGAGATCTCACCTCCTCGGGTGCTGGCGGGGCGGCCAGTCAGAGGCTCCCTGTGTTTGAAGGGCTTCTATTTTGGGCCGATGACCCCTCCCCATCCCTCCCCGTCGCAGCAAGGCATAAGAAGGTCACCAAGGGTCAGCATTGTCATGGGGGGCGGGGGAGACAGGAGTAAGCAGACCCCACATGGGCACCGACACAGGTCTGCCCCCACACCACGGGGTGAGCTTCGAGCCTGCTGCCCCAGCGCCCAGGACCCCAGAGAACCTGCAGCTTGTCACAGTGCTAGAGAGCCAGGAAAGCGAGATCTCTCATGACTTCATCTCTAGTGTTCTCCTTGTAACAGAACATCCTCCAGACAGGACACCATAGCTCCTGCCGGCAGCAGGAGGGCCCTGTCACGTTGGGGGGAAGGCTCCGAGCCATGTGTGCTGGTTCGGATGGGGGACCCAGGGCCCTGGCCACGGCACCTGCCCGACAGTCACCCCGAGAAGACAGGTGGGTCTGAGTTGAGCTGTCCTTGGACTGGGGAGCAGAGCGACCCATCTAGGCCACCCAGACTCCAGGATAACGTTGCACATGTGATGAAACAAACAAGTCCTGGGACGTAGGGTTCTTCAATATGGTGGAGCACGTTTTGGGGAGTTGGAATGGAAAGAATGTGCAAACCCTGGGAGAGCGTTTGGGTTCCGGCAGTCAGGAGCCTCTGGCATTTCTGGGGAAGCAGCCAGCCCCCATGGGCCTGCAGAGAGGTCCTCGGGATGCCAGGCTGTGAGGCTGCGGGTCTGAGGGAGCAGGCATGCATTCTCCAAGGCAAGAACCCCAAGCCCCAGGCAAAGCCAGCCCATCTGGTGCATTTCTGGGAAAGCTGAGCGCACGCATGCACCCGTGCCAGCAGTGCGTACAGGGGGGGTGACGGGGAGGTGATGGCCACCGGGGAAGTTTGCGGGGCGCAAAGAGCACTGGGTTAAGGGAGACGCTGGAAAGGAAGTACGGGGGAGGAGACCTCATCTGTGGACTGTCTGACACTGTAACCGTTTAACCATGTCGTGTCAGTCGTTACAGAAAATACAGAGAAATCCACTTGGAGAACCTGACACTTTGACAAGTGTCTCGTCTGTTTCTGGAGGCCCCCCTCCACCTCTTCTCCAGGAAGTCTAATGTACAGAAAACCACAGGCAGGGTGGGCGCCGGGGTAGACGGGCAGCTGAACCACGCCTGAGGGCTCCCAGCCAGCCCCGCCCCCCAGGCCTCAGGTGACAAGCGGCAGCACTGCATTCCCCTGCATCCTCTCAGACGCCTCCCTATCTGGGCCCCACACTCATAACCAGCTGGGAAGCCCCCAGGGCTCCCGCTCGTCCCCTCCTCCATCGGTCCGACTGCACCGCCCCGGGTCAGGCCCCTGTCCTTCCCTGAGTGCAGGCTGAGCTGCCATCGCAGGACCAGCGAACGGACGGCAGCTTGAACACACACGTTCAAAGAGGCCAAAGACAGGTGGTGGTCCCACAGGGGCAGGCCTGACAAGCTCAGGACACGGCTCCCAGTTCTGAGTTCAGAGGGACGGATTTTTACCCCTTCCCAGCCAAGGTTGGAGGAAAGTAGTGCGGAAGCCGTTTCCTCTTCTGTCAGGGACGTGGAAGCCACATGCGCCAGCCTCCCACATCCCAGGGACGAAAGACTTGTCTGTGCCGCACACGTCGCTGCAGGGGAGGCCGGCCATGCGGTACCAGCGGTCTGTCACTGCAGGACGGAGGCGAGGGTGGACACTCATGACCTGTCCACCGGCCCACTCCTGCTGCCCAGCGGCAGTCGTCATGTCTGCCAGTCCGCTGTCCATGCCCTCCATCTGCTGCCACCCCGGTGTGTAACGTGAGCCTTCACGAGGCCAACAAGAGTGACGGCACCAACACGCTCACCAGGCACAGCCCGTCCGTTCCTAGCAATAGTCTGTCCTCAGTAAAGAGCTACTGTCCACGAACATAAGACTGAGTTTCAAATCTATGTAGCAAAATTAATAGTTTAATTATTAACAAAATAAGTAGAATCAAATTTTAATTATTTAAATTTTTTTTTTTTTTACGATTTTACTTATTTATTTCACAGACAGAGATTACAAGTAGGCAGAGGCAGGCAGAGAGAGAGAGGGGGAAGCAGGCTCCCTGCCGAGCAGAGAGCCCTATGCGGGGCTCGATCCCAGGACCCCAGGATCATGACCTGAGCCGAAGGCAGAGGCTTTAACCCACTGAGCCACCCAGGTGCCCCTAATTATTTAAATATTTTAATCAATTATTAAGATTAGATAAAATGCACAATACTTATTATTTGATGAGTGATGCGTATTATTTCATGAATAATAATGAAGAAAGTGGCTACTCTTACAAAGGAAAGAAAAAAATGCTGATCCCTGCCTCACACCATATACCAAACAAACTTCAGAAGGGCCAGAGGCCTGGATGTGAAGGTCGAACCTAGAGAGAGGACTGGTGGGAACACAGCCACCAACAACGGACAGGGGAGTAAATGACTGTGTCAAAATAACATACTTCAGTTAGGTCGAAATACTATTGATAATATGAAATATCATTATTTAATATTGAATTATTAAAATTAGATAAAATAATGATACATATTATTTAATATTATTGACTATTAATATTATAATATTAAATATCATTATCTCCCTAAAGTAAAAAAAATAAGGTTTTTAAAGATTTGTTCTTAAAGATTTTATGTATTTATTTGACAGAGAGAGACACAGCCAGAGAGAAACACAAGCGGGGGAGGGGCAGAGTGAGAAGCAGGTCCCCCGCTGAGCAGGGAGCCCAAAGCGGGGCTGGATCCCAGAACCCTGGGATCGTGACCTGAATCGAAGGTAGATGCTTAATGACTGATCCATGGAGGTGCCCCAGAAACAAGGTTTTGATTTTTTTTTAGGTCCACGAGGAAATGTCTCTGCTTCTTTGTTCTTTGGATTGCCCGTTTAAAACTTTAATGAGAATGCGCTTGCATCATTATTTTTCTGTAAGTTCTGTAGAGTTGTCGAAACAGTGCTCCCTTCCCCCACGGTCTTCACGATCTCCGTGACCAGCGGTCAGTGATTCCCCAGACACGCTTATCCAAGCAGCCGACCCTGTGGACATCTAGGCAGTCCTACGGAGAGCCCCCAGGGCATCGGAGTGGGCCAGCAGGTGCTCGAAATCTTCATAAGTAGAAAGTATTCATGTCGAAGTTAAGAAACTTTCTTAAAAACATTATTTTTTCCTGACCATGGCCGAAATGACAAGACACATCACCTCCGGCTTCAGCCTTTGGGGCACTGTCTGTGTTGCCCTTACATTGTATTCTCCCTTTAAGATAGTGTTTCTTTCTCTTGAGTTACTCTCTCTGTATTGAAAATGAAATTGTAATGTATAATTACATAATAACATACACTCACAATTTATAATTATGTAACTTACAATTACAGCATAATCACATAATAATATACAATCATAATATCGCAACTCTGACTTGCTAAGAGTCACTGTAGCAGTCGGCTAGGACAGGCCATGCTGCCGTAACGAGCAACCCCCACACCCTGTGGCTGATTCCGGCTCTCACAGTGTCGGCCCGGGCCAGCGCACTGGCTCACCCAACGGATCCCGGCTGAGCCTCCACTGCCAGACATGCTGCCGTCCGCTGCGGCAGGTGCAAGGGGACAGGGTGAAGCGCGAGCCCAAGAGTCACGGGGTCGCACACCTCCCAGGTGGCCTTAAGAAGCCCCTGGCCCTGGCCGCCAGCACCAACTCCCCACCCCTCATCACCACCTCACCACAACCCTTGGCCAGGGGCAAATTGGAGCAGGCTGGGAACCAGGAAAATCAGAGCATTCATGCCCGGAAGAGTGCTCCACACCTTCAGGGCTATGCAACCTTTTGCTCAAACCTCGGGCAGGTCAAAAGTCAGAGCAGACGGTCACACAGGGCTCAGGCTCCCAGGGAGGTTGCAGAAGACCCCACCGTGCCTGAGACCTGCAACGGTGCTGCCCGCAGACGGGGAGAGAACACAGGGAGAGAAGGTCGTGGGCGCCCAAAAGTTCGGGCAGGACACGGTGTGTCGTGGTCAGTCTGCAGAAGCATGGTCGTGCGGCCACAGACCACCAGGGCGGGAACCCACTAACTCACTCCGTGGGCTCCTTCGGTGAGGCTCTCACTCCTCCTCTGCCTCCCTCTGAGGACGGGTGAGCACCACCAGGGCTGAGGCTCTTCTTTCCTCTGTGCACTGGCATACCCCAAAAACCACCCCGGGGGCTGGGACACGGGAGGCACCCTCCGTGCATCCTGCGGGAGCTGTTTCAGCCCCCACCATGCAAGAACCCTCCGATACCTCCTCCTGGCTCCGCTCTCCTTTACGGAGAATGCCACGCACACATCCTCATTCACTCAACACTCGCTAAGCCCCTGCTGTGTGTTTAATGTGCACCTACTGTGTACAGAAAAGCCCAGCCCTGCTGAAGCATTCATTCTAGTGCAGGATGGGAGGGAACGAGGAGAAAGAACGGAAGCAAAGGTGCAGTGTGTCCGATGCTGATAAAGGGGGGGGGGAGAAAAGGGTTGGTTCTCATGTCCCCCCACAGCTGCACGGGGGCTGGGGTACCCGAGAGGCCTCGGGCAGCTGGAGATGAAGGACCCCCTCCTTCGCTGCGGTCGTGCAGTCCGGGGCCGGGCGTCCACCTCCTGCGAACCCGACAGTCGTGATGAGTTAGTGGTGTCAGGGGGTCAATCTAAAGAAGTAAACCCAGGCCCAGATGTGGCATTCCCGGACTCCTCTGACCTGGGTTGAACTGTGTCCCCTCCGAATGCATACATGCGGCTTTGACCCCAGAGCATGTCTTCATTTGGAAACGAGAACATCACAGATGTCATTAGTTAAGGGGAGGCAGTGCTGGAGTGAGGGATGACTGTGTCCTGATTAAAAATGAGACCCACACCCACAGAGGGACAGCATGAAGACAGAGATCTGAGTGAGGGGTCAGGAGCCCCAAGATGGCCAGCAGCCACCAGAGGCCGGACAGAGGCCCGGAGCAGCTCCCGCCTCCCGCCTCTGGGGGACCAGCCCTGCCGGTCTCGGACTTCTCCCCTCCAGACCCGAGAGGGACACGCACCATGTGGCACTTGGTCACGCAGCCAGGACACCGACACGCGTCCCACGTGGGAGAGCGGAAGCGCAGGCTCCCCACGAAGGAGCCGGTGCGGCCTCTAAGTGAGCGTGGGGTCCGCCCTTCCTTTCTGGAGCTTTGTGTCTGGGGCAAGAAGAGCGTCTCTTTCCGCCTTTTTTAAACAGAAAATGAAAACGTTGCTAAATGTTTAAGTAATTTTGACTGAGTCATTGATCCGGAGACTTTCAGCGTAAAACAGTAAGTATTTCTGTCACACTTTGAAGTCGGGCCGTGCGGTTCCCTCTCCTCCCTCGGGGTTATGCTATAGCCATTAAGAATGTTCCTTTTATCTGGGGCCTTCAATTAATTGAATTTCAGAAATACTCTGAAATGGTTTTCTATACAGACATCAGCTACCTCCTGGAGGATGTTCCTGCATGACTTACTGCCGCCCTAATGGAAAGCCGGGGTTACGCTGGTCACGGCCGCGCTGCCCGCCGCACGGAGGCTGACCGCGGGGTCTGGAGCTCGCCCGGCCTGGCAGGGGGGGGCACTCTGGGCTCTAGCACTGCCCCGGGGGGCGGCACGCGGTCCCGAGTCCCCCCTGACACGGACACAGCAGTGTCCATGGACGACCAAACTCGAGGCAGGCCGGCGCCTCCTTTACAGACCAGCCCGGGGGGTGAAGCGTCCCCAGCTTCAGGGCTTCTGCCCGTGAGCACTGCGGACGGAGTCCCCACAGACCTCCCAAGTGCCGGCCGGTCAGGACGCCGAAGCTCAGGGGCCGCCCAGGCCGAGAGCAGCGCCTGCGGGCGCAGGGGGAGGCCACGGTGGGACCCGCTCCCCGGAGACCCAAAGCACCTCTGAGTCCGCTGCACGCGCTCCCACACGTCCCGTCTGTCTTATCTGCAGCTTGGCCCTGGCAAATGCCATCTGGTGCCTCGTCACCTTCCATTCGTGACAGTGGTGTTTGTGTGCGATTGCTAGGGAGCAGTGCGCCCGGCCCTGGGCGGCGGGAGGCGGCCTCCCTGCTTTCCCCCAGTGAACCCTGGGCAGGCCCCCCCGCCAGGCTCCTCCTCGGAGCCCCCCACCCCCCAGTGGCTGATCCGTATTTTTTGGGTCCGGACACCGGTGCCAGCTCCTGCGTTTAGAGCCCCTCCCAACACTTCCTTTCTCTAAGGCGATCTTCTCTGGCCCTCCCCCCACCTCACCCCCGACCCCTCCCACCCCCAGCCCCCCATGAAGAAATTCACAGCAGCACTGGAACCCCAGGCAGCCAGGCTGTCCGCCCTCTCTCTTTGGACAATGTAACTCGCTTCCTCTGGTTTGCACGGAGTCTCCAGCCCGAGTGTTGCTGGTGCCGGTGTGCGGCAGGCAAACATTTCAACGTGAACCATACAGACGACAGACATTGTTTGAATTAACAGCCTCTCGCTTTTAATAATAGAAACCTCCCTAAACTCTGCCGGTGCATTTCAGCATTACAGACATCGGACTTCTGAAATGAGGGAAAGGACAACTTTCCAACGTCTGTTGCCCCGGCCTCCTTCCAGCTCAAGGGGGGCGGGCGGGGGGGGGAGCAGGAGAGGAAACTGAGGAGACCGACACCGGCGGTACAGCCCTCAGTGCACACGGGGACACTCTGGAGCCGCGATCGCGGGCACCTCTGACTCGTGCCCAGGAGCCCGTCGCTGTCTCAAACCCAGGCACCACTCTGCTCGGAAAAGAAACTACTCCGACTTTCTGCTTTAAATACTTCTGTCTGGCTCTGCACTGTGAATGGGGACCGGGAAGAGAGAGACCCTCACCCCCATGCAGCCCCAGGGCCCATGAGGAACGGGCCCATTCAAAGGTGAGAGACACACTCTCCACTCCACACCCCTAGGATCCGGGCCCCGAACACGGCCCGGCTGCTAAGTCAGGCCACGGAGCCGTTAGAAGGCCGGCCCTTCCAAGGATGGCGGGGACACCGTGCCCAGGGGCACCAAGTGATCCTTCACAGGCCGTCCTCTTGCAGCCTCCCCTGGGACCTCCTGGGTCCCCAGGAAAGGGGGCTGAGGCTGTGGGTCGCTCTCTGACTGCAGGCAGCAGGCCGTGGTCAGGCCAGCTCGGCCTTCTCCAACACCAGATGCCTCTGCAAGTTGCTGCAATGACGGGGTGGGGGGGGGGGGGGAGGCACACACAGCAGGGCCAAGCCCGGGGGCATGGAGACTTCTGTTTCACATTGCACTGGGCCGCTCTGCCAGCAGCCAAAACAAAAGCCAGATTGAGAGACAAGGGATCCATCAGGGAGCAAGTCCTGACCGGAGAGGTGGGGGCACAGCGGTGGGCACAGCCGGCAGCCTTGTCACAGAGCAGGAAACATGCCCGGGCCCGCCCTCGGCCAGGCCTGGGAGCAAGGAGGGCCTTCCCAGGTGGCCACGGCCGCACCCTGGCTTTCTGGACCTATCGCTCACGCCGATGCCCCTGAGGGCTGTGCCCTACCAGGCCCCCTGGCAAGTCCTGGGCCGCGTCCCTCCTTTCCCTGGGGCGCCAACCCGCGAGGCCCTCCCAGGGCAGGACAGCCAAGGGCTGCGGGGCCGAGGACGGCCGGTGAGGTCAACGATCCGGGCAAGGTCAGGCCCGGCAGCGGCCAGAGCACGGACTTTCGGGGAGTCCAGCGAAAGGAGGTCCCGCCTCCCAGGGAAGGGCAATGGGTGGCCTGCCTTCCAGAGAGTTCTGCCTCCAGCTACGGAAACGCCAGAGGACGGAGGACGGAGCCGGAGCTCCTGGGGGCCTGGGTGCTCCTCGAGGGCCTCTCTGGCTGGTCATTGTTAAAAGGCGAAGGCAGGGGTCTATTTCCCAATCAAGGCTTTAGTCACAAACAGGCCTTGCACGTCTGCGGCATGAAAAGAATCTGCGTCCCAGGTGAGCTCAGCGGGAGGGACTGACTAGCTCGTCCCTGTTGTCCCCAGGACCCTGCCAGGCGCTTCCTGTGGCACGAGAGGGAGGAGGAAGCTGACAGTGGGGGCAGGGACAGCAGCCAGCCCCCTCCCCACGGAGCTCTGCGTCTTTCCTCCACTTCCTTCCGGCTGGACTCAGATCCCTGCCTTGCCCTGGAGACTGTCTGCAGACCTGCACCCACAGAGGGCACCCTTCCCACGACCCTCGTCCGTCAGCCCAGGCTGCGCTGCAGCGTCCCCGCACGTGCCCCCCTGGACGGCTGCCTGGAGCCTGGGGCCTGCAGGAAGCCTTTCGAGCCTTCGGAGCAGACCCGGAGACTCAGCAGTGTCCTTCCCAGAGAAGCCAGCAGAAGGTCTGGACTCAGCCCCGGGCAAGCTGGGGACGGCCGACTCTCTCCTTTCCACCCTGTGGAGGAGACAGAGGTGTGCGAGGCCTGGAGACCACCACCACCCCAGCAGGCTACTGTAGAAGCCGGCAGATGTGCTCGGCCCCCCCGGCTGCGGCAGAGCTCTGAAGAAAAAGAGGGGGGGACACAGCAAATCACTCGTTCAGACATTATCCAATCAACAAATCTCAACCGTCATTCTAAGGCCACAGATTGTAAGGAGAACAACTTCATGGTTCTCTGAAATGACAGGGGTGGCGGGCAGGGCGAGAGGCGCCCCTGGTGGAGTGACCTGGGACCCGCCCGAGCTGACTTGCCTCCTGGACTCAGGCTGCAGACCCCGCAGGCTGCTCAGGTGCAGCATGTCCCCGGCGGGGGCAGCCTCGCAGGGCTCTGGGCAGCCCTTAGAAAGCTCCCCTATGGAGCCACCCGGTCCCAGGCAGCTCGCAGGCTTGCTGCCCACCCCCAGCAGTTTCTGCCAACTTTGTATGCCCACCTCCAGCTGCCCAAGCCCTCCGCCTGCACCAAGGCAGCCGCTCCTGCCTAGACAGCCCCAGCGGGCAGGGGCCGGTGTGCACGGTAGCCGTGAAGCTGGCCTCCCTTAGTGCAGAGGGGCGATGCTGGTGCGGGGGCTGCAGGGAAGAAAGCCAAGGCCTGGTTGCCTGGTCTCCCCGAGGAGGTCGGAGGTCGGGCGGCTGCCGTACCCCTACCCCGGCCCAGCTCTCCAGACCTGGAGGAGACCATGACCAAGGGGAAACTCAGGAGAACTGGGGCCAAGAACCAGTGAAGCTGTCCCCAGCGCTGTTCCACTGGCCCAAGACAGCGGGGCGTGGCGGGCAGGGGGCAGCCTGAAGGCCCCTGAAGAGCCCAAGGCCGCCAAGGGTTTGCCCAAATCAAGGCGGCGCGCCTTCCTGCTGCCTATTGTTGGGGGGCTGTCTCCTCTGAGCCGGCATCCCTGCCCCCACCCCAGGGTGCCCCTCATGCCAGCTCAGACGCCCCACGCACCCCGCGCGCGGGCCAGGCGGAGGGGAAAGTTGGCGAGCGCGCGGCGCCCGCGGGGTAAAGCGTTAATGGGCGGCCGGGTGGGAGCAGCGCGCTCGCTCGCCCACGTCACGCCGGTGCGGGCTCGGCTGACGACCGCGGCGCCTGGGGACGCCGGCGCGCTCCGCTCGCCAGGTGCTCCGCCTGGAAATGTCTCCATTAGTTGTCGCCTGCTCCCCGCCGGAGCGCGCGCGCCGAGCGGCCGCGCAGAGCCCTCTCGGGCGGCCGGTAGTGGCCGGGCGCCACCGCAGGTAGGCGAGGTCCCCGCGCCCGCCCCCGCCCCGGGGCTCCGAGACCCCTCCCCCCTGCCGGGGAGGCGGAGGCTCGGCGCGGCCGCCGAGGGGCGCGGGCGGCGGCGACTGCGGCGACTCCCCGGTGCGTCCCGGGCTGCGCGCTGCTCCCCGCGGCCCCGGCGCCGGAGCGGCGCGGGCGGGCGCGTCCCCAGCGCAGGTAGGGAGTGGGCTCGGCCGCACAAACTTTGCCAGGATCGCTCCTGCGCCGGAGGGCGCAAAGTTTGCTGCCAGCCGCCGGGGTCTCCAGAGGCCCCCGCGTTCGCTGCAAGTTGTGGAAACGGGGGGGCGGGGGCGTTGCGCGGCGCGGGGGCCAACGCGGGGCAGCGGGGCCTGCTCCCGGACGCCCCGACTGCGCGCCTTTCCCGCTCGGGCGGCGTCCTGCGGGCGAGCGGCGGGGGCGCGGCGGGAGAGCCGGAGCCCGCCGACCTGGAACGGAGACGTCTCGGGAGCGGGATTCAGAGCTCTTGCCCGCAGCTCGACAGCCTAACCTCGCGTGAGACCCGGAGGACCGGCCGCGGAGAAGTGACCTGCCGACCTCGGGGCTCGCGAGGGCCGCGCCCCCGCTCTTCAGAACGCCTTCCAGCCCCGCGCCCCGCCCGGGTGTCCGCGAGCAGTGGGCGGGCACAGGCGCCCCAGGGAGGCCCTTGCCTGGCTCTGCGCGCTCTAGCCTCCGCCCTCCGCCTGGGGTCAACTTTGTTGGGCCGGAGAGAGCCCCAGGCGGCTCTCTGTGCGGAGAAGCCGTTGGCCCTGGGGACGACTTTGGGAACAGACCGGGAGCGCCTGGCCTCAGCCGGTCTCAGCGGGGAGGGGGAGAATATCAGGGCGCGGCCTAGCTCCCAGAGGCCCTCCGCGGCCTACGGCACCTCCGGGCAAGCAGGGCGATCGCAGGCCTCTAACATTTGGGGCTGGCTCTCCCCAGGCCCCCTCCCCCGTGGCTCCTTTAGCACTCACCAGGCCAGTGGGGGCACATCCCGAAGCTGCGCTGCTGCCCTGTGGGAGGGGAGCCTCTCCTGGGTCTATTCAGAACCCAGGGTCCCTGGAGGGACGTGGATTCAGCTTGCGAGTCTATGCAGGCGCATTTAGCTGCTGATAGCTGAGATGTTCACACTCTTGCTCTGTCCTCTCTTAGAGGGAAACCTCAGGGCCTCAGCTCAAGGCTGGGCCTTTCAGGGAAAGGGCCCTCGGATATTATTCCGGTATCTTCCCCGGGACAAAGCTAACCCAGAAAGTATCCCGGTTGCAGGAGGCTGGCCTCAGGCAGGGCGCTGGTTGTCAGAGGGATGTCCTGGGGTGCTCCAGACGGGAGACAGGCCTGACGGACCCTGAATCCAGCACTGGATAGCAGGGCCTAGACCCCTCCGGCAGCACAGAGCTTCCCCAAACAGGGCGGCCATCCCAGCCACCGTGTCACAGGCCTGGGGCAGCGCGAAGCGGGGGGATCAGTGTGCAAGGCCTTGGAAAGTAGCGGGTGAGCTCGGTATCTGATTAGAAGAAAAGGTTGCCCGGAGAGCCGGGCCAGGTGGGTGGGGACTGGGAGCTCCTATTTAGGCGCGCAGGCTGGAAAGGAAAACGAGGCAGCGATGGTCAAAGGCGACCCTGGGCACCGCGTCCCACAGAGGCCCGGGAGAGGGCTGCGCAGGGAGGCCAGCACTTCTGCTCGGAAAATAAAGGGTCGCGAGTTCAGGGGGCGCCGTTCCCCGTGAGCTGTGGCCGGTAAGGAAAGGGCCTGGGTGCGCTGCTCTGCGCAGAGCGTGGAGCCGGGAGCCGCGGGGCTGCTGGGACCTGGGCGCTGGCTGTCGGCCGAAGCCTGAGCGCTCGCTCTCCGTCGCTGGGGCTGGGCCTTGGGGAGTGGGGTGAGGGGAAGATGCTGAATCCATCCTTCTCTCGTGATTACTGCTCCCTGAGCCCTCGGCGGCCGTGGGCTCCTGCCCCTCCCTCGCCGCGGCCTCATTACCAGGAGAGAGCGAGCTGTTTGTAAACAATAAATAATGGAAAGTAGGGGATGTTCAGAAAATCCTCCGCAGAAGCCAGCAGACGAGTTGGGAGGAGGGAGGGTGGGGGAGGGGAGGAGCAGAGGAGGAAGAGGGAGAGAGACCGAGAGATTCATTTCTGGTGGAGAAGCCCCGGTGGCTAGTTTCTGATTATTTACAGGAGGTGATATTAGCAATTCAGGTGAGAAAGAAATAAACACGGCCGCCACGAGATCAATACAGAATTCAGAAACAATTATTAATGTCATTTGACTCGTGTTTTTTATATATCTCTCCCGGCTACAGACGCTTAAACTGTCTGGATAATTTGCATGGAGTGGCTATTCATTATTTCCGATGATTTTCCTTCGCAAGCAGCTCGGACGCGGCCGGCTGTGGTTCAGCGCGATCGGAGAGCTCGTATTTTCATCTGTAAATTAAAGCAATTACGCAGCAGATATCATATGACGCGTACTGTGGTCTCCAGATACTCATCAATCACCTTCAACCGAGCTGTCAGAGCAGATTTCGTTTCTGGGAGGCAGGTTTGCAGCTGGGGAGAGGGCGAGAGCGTCATCATTAATTAGAGGGTGACCCTGGGGCGATTCACAGGTCTGAACCCAGGAATCTTTCCGAGCAAGTCTGCACAGCGCCGCCGCGCATAGCTCCCCTCCCGGCCGACCGCGGGAGGCCCAGCGGGGCGAGAGCAGCAGGGGCGAGCCAGGCCCCCGGAGGGCGGCGGCATAAAAGGCGGGGAGCGAGTTCCGGGTGCCCCGGCGCCCCTTTGCCGCCTGCGCGCTCGCCTCTGTTTCGGATTCGGGCAAGGTCCCGAGACCCGGGCCGAATGGGGAAGTCCTGGGGTGGGTACTCGGCCGTATTTCCAGACTGCTCCGTGCACCCCGGGCGCGGAGCTATGCAAAAGGGGCGGGGAAGGGCGTCCTGGCGCGCCCTCCCCGGGACCTAACCCTGAGGGTCGCCGGGTGGAGCAAGCGTAGCGGGAGGGGCCCCGGAGCTGAGTCGCGAAACCTGCTCTTCGAGCGCGCGGGGGTGTCTGGCAGTCCCGGGTTTAGCCGCGAGGGGCAGGGGAGGCTGAGGGAGGGCAGCCCGCGCAAGGGGGTGGAAGAGGAAAGGGAGGGCCGTTCGCCGCGCAGCAACCCGCAGGACCTGGGGTGGGACCGAGGAGGGGGTGTTCCCGGGGACAGGGCTGCGGAGAGCCGCAAAGCCCCCCAGCACTCGGGCCACCCAGCCCTGGAGGAGATGGCTCTGGGAAGGGGCTCAGGGCCCACACGCCTGAGGGCATGTTGAGCTCCAGACGCGGACACTCGCAGCCGCACTGGGGCCTGGAACTCCGCCCCGGAGCAGGGTTCGAACCGGCGGGAGGCGGAGCGGCTGACCCGCCCAACAGCGGTCGGAGCGGCGCGCGGGCCTGAGGGCTGTCGTCCTCCGCCTGGAGCAGGACGCGGAGGCCCGGGCGGCTGGTCGCCTGCGCCCGCGCCGGGCTAATTTTAACTGTCGATTACATCGTCGCTGAAGACTCAGTCGTGTGTCCCTCCACATGTCTCATTTGTAATTGAGACTAATGATTACAGTGGGGCGGGAAGGAGCAGGTGCTCATTAATTAATTTCTAATTAAAAGTGCTTCCCATCCTCGGTGACTAAGGAGAAACACATTTCGTCGGGGCGGTATTGACTCCACGGATGAAAGTCATTTGTTAGAGCCTGTTGGCCCCTTCGCCCCGCGCGGCGCCCCCAGCCCGTCCCCGCCCCGCCGCCCGGCCGCCGCGAGCGACCCGCACGTCTGCGGCCGGGCCGAGCTGCGCGGCGTGGGCTGACGTCAGCGCCTCCGCCGCTTAAAGCCAAGCACATCTGACTTGACGGGTTCGCGCAACTCGGTTTTTTTTTTTTCCTTTTTTGCAAAATATGTATTTGTGTCGCCGCTGCGAGGCCAGTTGGTCCCAGAGCCCCCTCGAGGCTCGGGAATGTGAAGCTAAAAGGCTCGCTGCGGCCGCTGCGGCTCCCTTTCCCACCGGCTTAGAAAAGTTTGCGGGGCGCGTGGATGAATTAACCCGCTCTTCTGCTTCACCCTCCCAGCGCCTAGGAGCCGGCGGCCCCGGAGCAGTGGCCGCGCCACGCCGGCCACCGCGCGCAGGACCCCACCGGCCCCGCCCGCCGGCCCCGGGCGGCGCCCGCCATGTCCTACCCGCAGTTTGGATACCCCTATTCCTCCGCACCCCAGGTAAGGGGGCCTCACGAGGGTGCGGGGAATGCGGCGTAACACACCGGCGGGCGGGCGGGCTGTTCAGCGACCCGGTGTTGCTTCCCAGAGAACAGGGCCTGTGCCGCGTGCTCCGTGCACCTGGCCCGGCGGAGAGTAGGGGCACTGAGAGCATCTGTCCTGCGGGGGGGTGGGCTCCATTTCTCCCTTTGTTTGACCCCTAGCACGCCCCACCCCCGGGCTCTGAGGCTTCTTTGCCCGAGAGGAACCGGGGACCCAGGAGAGATGTGGCACAGGAGGGCGTGCGCGGCCTTGGAATCCCCCTCACACACACACAGACACCCCGCGGAGGGTGCGAAAGGTCAGGGGCCTGGCCGGGCTGGGCCCCAAGTCTCCAGAGGAGGCCGGGCCGAGCGGACTCGAAGCACCAAGGAACGCGCCGGCCCTGGACAGCGGTACGCCCGAGGCCACGGGGCACGCCCTTCTGGGCCGCGCGCCGGGCAGGTGGAGGCCTAGAGCCCCAGTCTTGAGCCGGGGTGCCGGCCCTTCCTCGCGGCCCCTCTCTCCTCCAGTTCCTGATGACCACCAACTCCCTGAGCACGTGCTGTGAGTCGGGGGGGCGCACGCTGGCCGACTCCGGGCCCGCCGCCTCGGCCCAGGCGCCTGTCTACTGCCCGGTCTACGAGAGCCGGCTGCTGGCCACCGCGCGCCACGAGCTCAACTCGGCCGCGGCGCTCGGCGTCTACGGGGGCCCCTACGGCGGCTCGCAGGGCTACGGCAACTACGTGACCTACGGCTCCGAGGCGTCCGCCTTCTACTCGCTGGTAAGGGGAGGGAATTATCCGAAACCTTCCCTCTCCCCCGCGACGCCTCGCCCCTCCCCCTGGAATTGCCAGGCCTCCTCCCTGAACTCTGGAGTCAGGGGCGCCGGTGCCCTGGACCCCAGACTGGAGGGGGCGGGACAGGCACACCTTAGCGGCTCCTTCCGCTTTGCTGCTCCTAGCCCGGCTCCCCCGCACACCTCCAGCCCCCGGGTTTGGGGACCTCGCAGCTCTGACCGCATCACCGTCGAGTGCCCGTCCCTTCTCCCCATCTCCTGCGCTTTCCCTCCCCAGAGCTCCCCTGCCCTCGCTCCCCGGTCTCCCTCTTCCTCTCTTCCCAACCCCCCAGCACTTAGCCCTCTCCTGGCCTCTCCCTCCCTTGCCCCCTCCGTGCTCGCCCTCTTGCTCCGCCCCCATTTCTCTCCTCCCTTCCTTTGATCCTCTCGCGTCCGGCTCACCCTCCTCTCCCCTGCTGTCTCCCAGCGCCCCACCCCTCTTCGCTACCCCCTTCTTCCGCCAATCTCATTCTCCTCTCCCCACCCCCCAGTTCTGCTCATTCTCCCTCCCCCTTTGGAGGTTCCTTGCTCCCTGGGCAGGAGAGAGAGTCTGGGGGTCTGTGCAAAGCGTGCAGGAGCCGAGGTGCGTGGGGGGCGGGGTCGAGCTGGGTCGCCTCCTGGAAGCTGTGACCCCAGGCTCCCGGGATCCTACAGAATGGCTTCGACTCCAAGGACGGGCCTGGATCTGCGCATGCGGGCCTCGCGCCTGCAGCGGCTGCTGCCTACTACCCCTACGAGCCAGCGTTGGGCCAGTATCCCTATGACAGGTGAGGGCCAGAACCCCTCCTCACCGCACCACACGGCCCCCTGCGCTCCATTCTGCCTTCGAACTCCCCAACCCACGCCCCCTGTGAAAGCTGGGGAGATGGGAGGAGGGACAGTCTCAGGGTTGGGCTCCCGCTGACCTTGGGTTAGTCCTAATCCCATCTCCTAGGCAAGCCAAGCCCCACAGAGACAAATGCGTCCCCAGCCTCCCCTTTCCTGCTCCCCACTCTGTCCGCACTCCCAAAGCCCTTGCTGAACGCGGTCTTCCTGGCAGCCAAGTGTTGTTGCTTGGGCTTCAGATGCCTGCACCCCCCCAAGAGGTGCAGCCTCTGTGGTGTGTGGGACCCAGTCCACCTTCCCCTGTGGTGGGGACTGGAAGGGGGAGTCCAGTGGAACCCCCTCTAAGACAGCATGACCCATCTGGGCGAGAGGAAGGCAACAATCGTAATCGTAACTGCAGGAGGTCTGCGGAAGGCAGTCCAGGCACTTTCTCCCCACGGGAACTAAAGGCCGTTCCCGCCCATGGGTGTCATACAGTCGGGCTTGCTCTTCTGTGATGGGCTTTCCTGGTTTGCGGATCTAAAGAACTCGAAGAAGAGAGGCCTAGGTGGAGTGAGCCAGACCTAGCCGGGCCTTGGGCACTCCACCCTGACCACTCTGGCTGAGCAGGAGCCCGGGTTCCCTGTAAGTTTAACCAGATACAGGCAGAAAGGGCAGTGCCCGTGGGCAGTGGCAACGGGTGGGGGCCTGGGTCCCACCCGGTCTTACCACCGTAAGCACACCCCCGCGGCGGGGACTGAGAGCGGGCAGGGGTCCCGGCCGGCGCCCCATTGCCCAGCCTGTCCGCAGGTACGGGACCATGGACAGCGGCACGCGGCGCAAGAACGCCACGCGCGAGACCACCAGCACGCTCAAGGCCTGGCTCAACGAGCACCGCAAGAACCCCTACCCCACCAAGGGTGAGAAGATCATGCTGGCCATCATCACCAAGATGACCCTCACGCAGGTGTCCACCTGGTTCGCCAACGCGCGCCGCCGCCTCAAGAAGGAGAACAAGATGACGTGGCCTCCGCGGAACAAATGCGCGGACGAGAAGCGCGTCTACGCCGAGGGCGAGGAGGAAGAAGGGGCGGAAGAGGAAGCCCGGGCGGAGCCCCTGGGGAGCACCAAGAACGAAGGTGCGTGGGAGGTCGGCGGTGCTGGTGCTGGGGCACCGAGCTCAGGGACTCCCAGTGCCTTCTGTCGGGGTTCTAGGACCTCTAAAGACAGCGAACCTGGGGTAGTGAAAGCAAACTTCAAGGGCCTGTGCAGCAAATGAATGAGCTGGCCCCAGAGGCCCTGAGCCCAGGGGCCCCTCCGTACCAACGGGGACAGGCTTAAAGAAACCCAAAACAGCTTTTAAAACATAGACACACCCACCCTAACCTGACCCCTATTGATCTGAGGAGGAAATCGCCCTCTTTGTTGCCACCTGGGGGATGGGGAGTGTCTAGAGCAGGTGGGAGGCGCAAAGAAAGGCTGTAGCTGCTTTTCGAGCTCCAGGGCCGGGCCCTAGAACCATGGGTGCAGAGCTAGGAAGGAAGTGCACGGTTCTGATTAGCTCCCGCCTCTGTCCCTGCACTGGCCCCGCCTTCTGTCCTGCGCAGAGCCTGTGGGCAAAGAGGAAAAGGATCTCGAGCTCACTGACCTGGAGGACTTCGACCCGCTGGAGGCGGAACCCCCTGAGTGCGAGCTGAAACCGCCCTTCCAGCCCCTGGACGGCGGTCTGGAGCGCATCCCTGCCGCGCCGGATGGTCCAAGCGCCCCGGGAAAGGAGGCCTCCGGCACCCTCCGGATGCCCCTGGCCGCCGGTGGCGGGGCCGCCCTGGACCAGGACTTAGAGAGGGCCAGGAGCTGCCTCCGGACCACAGCGGCAGGGCCAGAGCAGCAGTCGGGTGTGGGGGGCGGCTCGCAGGCTTGCGAGGCCAAGCTGGGCTTCTCGCCCACTGGGGCAAGGGCCGGCCTCGAGGCCAAGCCGCGCATCTGGTCCCTGGCTCACACGGCGACCGCCGCCGCCACCGCCCTGAGCCAGACTGAGTTTCCGTCATGCATGCTCAAGCGTCAAGGCCCCGCGGCCACCGCAGCCACCTCCTTGGCTCCTGCCTCGTCCTCGCCTGTGGCCCCGGCCCCCACTGGTGCCCTGGACAGGCACCAGGACTCCCCGGTAACCAGTCTCAGAAACTGGGTGGATGGGGTCTTTCACGACCCCATCCTCAGGCACAGCACTTTGAACCAGGCCTGGGCCACAGCCAAGGGCGCCCTCCTGGACCCGGGACCGCTGGGACGCTCGTTGGGGGCAGGCGCCAACGTGCTGACGACGCCCCTGGCGCGCGCTTTCCCGCCCGCCGCAACCCCTGACGCCCCCACCTCGGGCGCAGCCAAGGAGCCGCTGGCCCTTCCGAAGGCGGGGGGCAAGCCCTTCTGCGCCTGACCGGCCCCGCCCCTGAGCGGAGGAGGAGCCCAGGCTCGGCTGCAGGCCGGTGGGTCACAGACTCTTTTTTCTACCAAGTTTCCAAAGCAGGACGAGAGCATGGCAAGGTTCAGGCAGCGAACCCACCGTGGAGGGAGAAGCCGAGCTCGGCCGGGCCAGGCCGCAGACCAGGGCCACCGACCCCACTCGGACATTCGCTAGTTCGGGCCATTCCCAGACTCCGGGAGCCCTCGGGCAGGGCCGCGCTCGGAGCAGAAGGGAGCCACCCTGAGGCATAAAGTTTACGAGCGAAAGTTTACATGGAGAAGACATTTCCCTTCCGAGGCGCTGTCGGTTTGCCTGTCTTCCTTCGGGTTCGAGGCTTGCCTGAGCGCCTCCTGAAGACTCATCAGCCCATGAACCGGACCGCGTCCTCCGCACACTGGCCAACAGCACTCCACCTCGTTCACACTATTGCACACTCTTAACGCGATAAAATTATGGTTTTTTAAAAATGTATGTTCACACCAATAATTGCCTGCTTCGGAGGCTAATATAAGAAAACCAATAAACCGAGTGATGGTGTTTGCATTGCAAAATGAACACGTTTCAAACCCGGGGATTAGAGCTCTCGCCAGAGGAAAGGCGCTAATCCCGAAGGGAACAGAGTGGGAGAGGGGTCTTTGGGCCGGGGTCCTCGGTGAAGTTGCTGGCTGGGCGCCAGACGCCCTGTACAGCCAGTTCTTGGAAAGAAGAGTTGGCGATGAGAGGCTGAAGACTTGTAAACTCTCCCCAGAACACCAGCCTCCAAAAATTTGAGAAAATAGGAGTCCCTCTTGGTAGATTAGAATAACTTTTAAACTTCCTCAATTCCCGGGAACTGCGACCTGGGGAGAGCGGGGGAGGGGCCATCCCTGCCCTGAGGCCCTCCCGCTGTGGACTCCTTTCAGAGGGTCCTTTGCGACGGCGAGGCCCCTTCCGCGGCGGGTCCGGGCGCCTAAGCCCGCCCCCTCGCCTCCGGGGACCTGCCGCAGGCCTAGAGCGTCCGCGCTCGGAAAGCCCTGGGCCACGCCCGGGTGGGAAGGGGGAGGCGGGAGCGCGTAGTAGGCTGCAGGGAGGAAGCGGGGCTGGGAGTCAAGGCCTCCGGGTCGGGGGGGGGGGGGGGGGGCAGGGGGCTCCCCCCCCCCGCCCCCGCCTGGGTTCCTGCGCATTGTAGGCCCCGGGGTTCGCTCTTAAACACGAGCCGCCCCGCCCCCACCCCCCACCCCACACGCTCGGCGCCGAGCCCAGGAGCGACCCGCACCCCTGAAACGAAGGCAATTCGCGGTTCCCCGGCTTCCGCCCACTCCGCGCCGCGTCCCCCCGCCCCGCAGGCGCTTGGCCCCCCGCGAGGGCCTCTCGAGGCCTTCGGGCGACCGCTGCGCGCTCCGGACTGCGGGCGCGCCCTCGCCCGCCCGCGCTCGGCTTCGGGTCCTGCTGGGCCTCCTTGAAGCCGCCGGCGTCCCGAGAGGGACGGATCGCCAAGTCCGCGCGCCTGCGAGGGGGCAGCGGCGAGGAGAGCGCGGCTGGAAACGCGCGTCTTCTCGCGGGCGGCGGCCAGCCTCGGACGGACACGCGAGGCGGGACCTTTCTCTGCGAGGGTCGGAGCTGGCCTGGGGCCCTGAGGGGTCCCGCGCCCCGGGGAGAGGCTCGGGGCAGGCGGGAAGCGCCGGGTCTGGCGGGCGGGGGTGGGGGGCGGCGCGCGGCGGGGCGAGTCGGTGCGGGGAGAGCGAAGCGCGGGCAGCGGCCAGCGGGTCGCGGGCGGCCGCCGGGCCCCCCTGAGTGCCGGGCCCCGGGTGCGCCGGCCGGGACCTGGCGCCGCGGCGCGGGGCGGAGCGGGCGGCCGGAGCCCGAGGCCTGTCCGGGCGGCGCGGTAATTGGATTGTATCCGCCCGGCGCTGTCACCGTATTGACTTTCGCTCTCTTGGATGATATTATCGGAGTCGGAAGCGCGCGGCTGATGCGCCTGTCAAAAGGCTGCGGCGAGAGCCCCCGGCCTGCGAGCGAGCATCAGCCAAGATAATTTGAAGTGAAATTTTCATTTTGACAGTAAACCCCTCAATTTCTAAAGGCTCCGCGCTCCGAGAGCTCGCTGGCAGGGGGAGGCTTTGCAGAAAGCCCACGTCTTAGACTGAAAAGGGCAAAAGAACTCGAATTAGTTGTAACAGATAAAAGGGCAAAAATAAAGAGTCAAGGGTACTTGACAGTAATAGCGAAAGTGCGGTCTCGCGGGAGACGCGTGCGGCCGCGGCCGGGGCGCCAGGAATTTTAATGCGGCCGAGGCCGGCCGCCCGGGCGCTCCCACCCCAGCCCCAGACAAAGCCAGACATTTTCAGCAAAAATCAGGCTTCTCTGACGCAAGCAGCGCGGCGGGCGGGATCGGGGCTGTGCGGACCCGGGCCTGGGCCTCTGGCTGCCCGGGGCAGGGGCGGCGTGCGGCCCCGCTGAGTCTGGACCACCCCCCCGCCCCCCGCGGCTGATGCCCAGGCCTTTTGTCCTCGGGACCTCACACCCCTGGGCAGGGCCTGTGCTCTGCCGGCAGACCTGGGCCAGAGCCCCACATTGCGGGAGCCCCCAGATCTTATCTTGGTGGCTCTGACCAGAGAGATTTGACTAACCGGCAAAACTGTGTAAAATGAAGACTTCGGGTGGGCTGGGGGCATTGGGCCACCGGCCGGGGGCTGTCGCCTCCAGGTCATCCTTACCTCCGGCGGGGGGTAAACTGGAAGTCTCACCCTTGGGCACCCTCACCCACCCTGGGCCTCTGCCCTGGGGCGCCTGCATGGACTGGGCTGGGATGGGGCCCTGGACTGTAGGAGTTGGTGCTTCTGGGGGGAAAGCCCCGCAGTCAGGGGCAGGGGCCCCATTCCCTCCCCGGAGGCTGTCAGGAAAGGAGCTGCAGGCGCCAGGACCGCGCTCTCGGCCACTCAGGCGTGGCGGATTCAAGCACACCGGGAAGGGCTGAATTTACGGGGCGCTCTTTACATAGAGCCCAAATAAAACTGTAATCAGCGGCGCGTTACTTTTCATTAAGCGAGTCTGACAGCAGCATATCCAGAGCCGACAGGGGAACAGGCGCGGGAAATATACGGCGCTCCCGGCCCGCCCGGCCTGAGATAATTCCTTGAGCTCCATTAACAACTCTTAGCCGCGGGAAATGGGCTCCCGGAAAACGTCTCCAAATCTAAAAGCTTTATCGACCCTCCATCCGCCAACGCCTCCGCGTCTTTGCTTTTCTCTTCCTCTCTTCCCCTCCCCTTTTCAAACTTAGGGGAGAGATGTCCAGCAAGGTAATGGAGTTTGACACAACACCTTCGTAACTAGAGAGAGGGGCAGGGGAGCCCGCCCTTAAATGATATTTAAAAGGCAACCAATTAAGACTCAAAGCGGCGGCCTCCGGAGATGATGCCTGCGGTTTATCCCACCTCCCCCCACCCCCCACCCCGCCTCTCCCTGGGCAGGCCGGCCTGCTGGCTGCAGACAGCCGGTCCCGCTCTGCCTCTCCCCTCTTCCCTCCTCTCCCCACACCCCCCACACCCCCCCACACCCCCCCCTCCCGGCATAGAACAAGAGGAGAACGGGAAGCCAGGTCTTTCAATGCTCCAGTCCGTCCTGGTGGAAGGATGCTTGCAGCCTCCTGTCCCCTAAGACAGATAATAGAGGATGAAGGGAAACTGAGGCCGGGGCCTCCTGGAGGCAGGAAGCTGGCCCCGTGTGGTCCTGGTGGCCGGGTGCCCAGACACGTTCCCTCTAGTGGGGTGTGGGTGCCCAGGCTGCAGGCCTATGAGGTCAGCCCGGGTCCCTGCGGGTAGCCTCCACATGCAGGGACAGCCCAGCCTGCGACGGCCGCTGGGGGGGTGGGGTGGCAGGTGGTGTCGAGCTGAACTGACGCCTTGGAGCCCGCACTCTCAGGGCAGGAGGCCCAAGCCCTATGTGCTCTTGCCCAGCGCAGCTGTCCTCTGGGCCAGGTGTCAGGAAGGTGAAAGAAAGCCCAGCGTCTGGGGTCAGCTGCTGTCTCTGCCCTCACCGGGGACGCCGGCCAAAGCATCTGTTCCCTTGGTGCCCCTAAGTGGAAGAAACCGGAAAGCCCCTCAGTCAGGATCCGGTCCTGGGAAGGCAGTAAAACCCAGGGAAGGAACACCTTGGCCTTTCCATCTGGCCCTGTCCCAGGCCCCACTGGAAGGAGCTGAAGCAGGGGGACCGCTGAGGATGAGAAGGCAGGGGAGGGGGAGGGAGGCTGCCTCCCAGCGTGTGCGGCATCAGCTTCTTGAAGAAATGATTGTGAGAAAAATGCCTTTTCCCTGGAGGACTCTGGCTCTGGGATGAAGGGTTTATCTGAATCCCAGGACCAGACAGGCCCCTGCACATGCACCTGGGGGAGCCCTGAGCCTGGGGTGCCCCCTTGCTGGTGTTGGGGAAGGATGGGTGGGCGCCTGGGAGTTCCTCAGGCATTGGCCCAGCCCAGTCTGGACTGGAAGAGGCCTGGCTCCCTCAGCAGCCGGGCAGCAGGGAGGACGCAGGTCCCCGCGCACTTGCTGCCCCGTCTAAAGCGGCCCAGATTCCCACGGTGGTATTCAGATGTGCCGTGAGGTCTTGAAACGAACCCAAAATGCAAGAAGATGCCGAGCACCCAGAGTGGGAATTAGACCAGGAGACGTTTTCCAAGCTTTGCGGGACCCCTGGTCCAAGTGGGAGCCCAGCACCACTGTTCCCAGCACCCCACGGTCATTCTGTTTCGTTAGAGCGACGTGGTCATTCCAGGGATGGGGCTCCCGGCAGACGAGCTGAGTTTCCACAGGATCCTCCGCGTCCACTGCTGGACGGGGCCATGGCCTGGACTGAGCAGAACTGCCCTGCGGTTTAGGGACCCCATTCCCTCCCGGGAGATAGCGGTGATGGTAGTAGTAGCACTAAGGGGGCTGAAGCAGGGCGGGGGTGCGGCAGGGCAGGGGTGCACCAGGTAGGGGTGCACAGCCCACTCTTCCGTACTGTGCCTTCCGGCCGCCGCGCTGTTTTAAATGCACAATCCCTGTGTTCTTCACAGGAAGCCAGTGACGGGGGCTGACAGACCTGTCCACGGTGTTTGTGGGACCCCCATTTCCGCTGGTCTGGGCCTTTCAGCCGCACACCAGGCTGGGTGGGGAGAGGCTGGGGAGAGCGGGAGGGGCCCATGCCGGGCCGGGAAGCTGCTCCAGCAGAACCGGCCCATGAGGTCTGTCTTTGCCCCCGTCCTACTGAAACGATCCCCCTGACCATGGTGAGCAGGGGGACCCGCGGCTGTCCCGGGCTCCAGTCTCGGTGAGCACCCAAGATGTTAAGATGTTGGTAGACGACAGGAGGAGAAGAGCGTTCTTGGTGGGGGGAGGGGCCGGTGCAGAAGCCAGGGCACCGGAAGGGAAGGTGCTCCTTTTAACCCCGAGACTTGGGGGAGGGAGTCCTGGAGCAAGACCCTGGAAGCCTGGATGGGGCAGCAGGTGGGGGGGGGTGTGTGGAGGGGGGGTGCCTTGGGTGCTGCAGCACCTCCCCCCACCCTGCCCAGGGCAGGAAGTGCTGAAGTCCTGGTGGCCGGGGATAGGCAGGTGGCCAGGTGACGCTGCTCACGCCTGGTTCTCCGGCCATGGGATGGCCGGGGATGAGGGAAAATACCCAGAACCCACCAGAACACAGGCAGCAGGGTCGAGCCCAGCACAGGAGGAAAGGTGGTTTTCAGGGAACGCTTTCTCATCAGTTAGTGGCCTGTCTGGACGCAGTGGGGACAATGCCGTGTCAGGAAGACTCAGACAGGCTAACAAAACGAGGGGCATTCTGGAAATAGAGAAACAGGGAACCAGTGGGTGCACAGAGACATGTGGATGCCACGGACCGACCTCACTCTGCAGCCGGTTCAGCAGCAGAGAACGGCCCCAGCTTTTGGGCACCTGGCACCCAGCACCCCGTGCAATGGCCACTGTGCCCCTCATGGGCGTCCCGACCTGACCGAGGGCACCTGCCCTGAGGGACCGCAGGCTTGGAGTTTCTCTGGGGACTGCCTCTGCTGGAAGGCCTCGGCGTGGGGGTCGGGGGGCTTAGGCACAGCCAGTGGCAGCCGTGGCCTCCTCTCCTCCCAGAGAAGTGCGAGCCAGCGGGCGTGCGGGGGAGAGGGGAGGTCCCAGCGGCTTGAGTTCAGGCGCTGGTACTGCACCCAGCAAGGCCACCTACGGCTGAAGGGGCGGCTGCCACGGGAGAGAGCTCGTGGATGAGGAGTCGGGGCGGCAGCCGGAGAATTGTCCCAGGAGGGTCTCGGCCTCCAGGCCACTGGGGAGGGGGCGGGGGAGAGGAGGCAGCAGAGCTGGGCCCCGTGTCACCGGACAGAGGAGCTGCGGGCCCGGGGCTTGGCGCCGTTCTCCGCCACAGTCAGGAACGCCTCCCTTTGCAGCGGGCGGCAAATGTTGGGGGGGGTGTGCAGTCCCTCTTGGGCACAGGACTGCCACCCCAACACTCCAGCCTGAGCTCGGAGCACAACCCCTCAGACCCCGACCTCGAACTGAGGAGTGTGTCAACCGCCCGAGGCCCGTCTGGGCTTCCCCGCTCTGTCCCACCCCGCGCCTCCGACACAGACCCACCCACCCACTCACAACGGCCTCACCGGCGGGGAGCACGGCCTGCCCGTCCACAAGCAACTCTGATTCACAGTCAGTCTGCAAATGGGACCTTAATTAATGAATTTGGTGATAGAGACTCTGTTTTCATGGAACATTAGCCCGAGTTCAAGATAATCGGCGTAAACACAAACTCCAGCTTCCCCGCCGCCCTCTCCTGGGGCGACAGCATGATTTTCGTCTGGCAGGCAGGTGCGCTTGTTCTGGGGTGGCCTGGGGTGGCGGCTCGCGGCCCCTCCAGGCTCAGCACACTCCCGGCACTGGGGCGGCCGTCCGTGGAGGGTGCACTCCCACGTTGCCATCGGCACCTCTCGGGGCCTCAGAGTGCACCGCGGGCGGCCGTGGGCTCCTCTCCACTTCTGTTGGCCTGGGGGTGTCTAGAGGACATTCCCACCTGTCCCGAAGGCTTGGACGGAGCCTTTCTGTGGTGGTCCCGTCCTTGTGACCATGCGTCCTGAAAGCCGGTGTGGGACACCCAGGCCTGGGGGAGAACATCAAAATTTGGGGGCCACACCAGGCCCTTCCCACCTGATCCTTGTGCTGTGAAAAGCGGTCATGCGTGTGGTTAGGTGTGGGACCAGTCCGGGCTGCTGTGGGGCGGGGGTGGCCCCCAGGGGACTGTCCAGACACAGATTGGGGGCCTCAGCAAGGACGGCGTGCAGCAGCTCAGCCGGCTGGACGAAGGGGTTCCGCGTTTGCAGCAGTTTCGGGGAGAGGAGAGGAGCCGCAGGTGCGCGCGTCGGGGCCCCATGCGAGAGAGGCGGCCCTCAGGACTCAGGAGGGCAGCGGCAGCCCTGGCAGGAAGGGGTGACCAGCTTTCCTCCTTCCCTTCTTGCGCTCGGGAGCGCGGGCCTCTCTGGCTGCCTTGCCGGTGGGCAGCTAGAGCCTCCAGGAGAAGGGAGGGGTCAGTGTGGTCTCACGGGAACACTGCTGAGGCCACCTGAGACCCGGGGCCTGCAGGACCCGGAAACCCCAGACGAACCTCGCTTCCACCTCGGGTGCCGCAGGGGTGAGGCGTACAAAGTGAAGGCAGCGTTAGCGGCTCAGCCTGTGTTCTCAGAAACACACCAGCCCGGAACCTCCCGCTGCAGAAGACACCGCAGGCCCGTGGCCAGGACAAGGCACCGGCACCGCGCCGCTGGGCCACCATCCAGGCCGGGCCGGGGACGTGAGCCGCACCTCCGCAGCAGGCCGCGTCCCTGCCAGACGCGGGCCCATAACCTCCTCAGGGCCAAGCGGCCAGTGGCACCTGGGCTCAGCCAGGTCGGGCGCCCGCCCCCGGAGCCTGGCCGGTCGTGCGCTTCTCTTGATTTCCTTCCCGAAAGGCAGCTCCCCCCATCGCCTATTCCTGCCGCAGCCGGCTGGGGGCTGGGCGGCCACTGCGGGGGGACGTGCGTGGGGACAGTGGATTCCAGGGTCCCGTCGCACCCGCATTCGGGGCTGGTTCCCGTGCTTCTGGAAATCAGAGATCGTTCTTTTTATTCCTTGAGTTTAAGTGCAAAATAAGGGATTATCTCACACACTCACCTTCTCCCTCCTCACGGAGTGTCCAGCAGGAGCCCGCCCGCTCGTGGCGTGAGCGTCCGTGGGGCAGGGAGGCCCGGACGGGCATCTTCTGCCCCCTCCTCAGGTCACGGGAAGTGCAATTGGAAACACGGTCCTTGGAGGGAACAGACTGGACGTGCTCCAAGCTGGAGTCACCGGAGGTCCCTGTCCCAGGCCGCAGAGGGTGGGGAGGGTCTGCGGGTCTCGCCGCTCCTCACCCCGTCAGTTACAAACCCCCCCCCCAGACGCCGACCTGTTTCAGGCTGTGGAAACCGACACTGGGTCCAGGAAGCAGGAGGGGCAGGCCCTGGGCTTGGGCTGCCTGGTCTCAGCTCAGGTCACGGTCTCAGGGTCACGGCGACCTTGCACTCAGCAGGGGGTCTACGGGCGGTTCTCTCCATCTGCCCCTCCCCCCACCACACTCTCGCTCTAAAACAAATTTAAAAAATCTTTTTAAATAAAAATGAATTAAAGCAGCGTGTCGCTTACACACACGGGACGCGTCAGGCACGGGGCCGCAGAGGTCCCTCGAAGACCGGGCTCCGGCCTTTCGTTACAGCTTTGCTTTCATTTTACACGTTTACCCGACTCGCTCCCTCCAGAACCCGGGAGGAGACGGCAGCCCGAAGCACGCGCCGCCCACGCTGGCTTTCCGCCGCGCCCGCGGAGCCCCCGTGCACCCGGCTGAGTGACCACCGCGTCCCCCAGCGCACGGGGCAGGGCTCTGGGGCTGTGGGAGCGTTCAGGAGAGTAAGTCCTTGCCAGACGTAGGGACGGTCCACTGCGCACACGCCACAGGGAACAGGAACGAGGGACAAAGCCCTCGGGCCGCCGTGACCAGGCTCCTCCACCCGCCCCTGCCCTCTGCCCTCTGCAGGGACCCGGGTCGGCCTGCCGTGGAGAGCGGCTCGTGAGAGTCTGGGGAATCGGAAACAAGGAAGCCTCGAAGTCCGGGAGGCAGGGAGAGAGCCAGCAGACTGCCGGACCCCAGCCGGGCCAAGACCACCGTGGTGTGTGGGCGTCCCACACTCGGGGCTCCCTGGCTCTCTCCAAGACTGAAGGCTGACACTCCAGGGTGTTTCCTTCCAGAAGATCCATCCCAGCCCCCCCACGCCCTGTGCCCCCTTAACCATCCCCACCGATCAAGGCTCGTGCGTGTGGTCCCGGGAGCAGAAGCTCAGGACAGAAGTGTAGATCGAGTCTGCTGACCCGGTGAGGACCAGGGGCACGAATGACCCTGGATGTCATGGTTCCTGAACACAGCAAGAGCTCTCCCCGGGGGCCACCTGGGGTCCCCTGGAGCCTGGTGCCCGTGTACGGGGGACTCTGATGACCAGGAGACTGCCCCATGCACCAGGGTGGAAAACTTGCCAGAGCCGGGGCCTGGACCCCGAGAACCCCAGGGCTGTGAACCCCCACCCGGACCCTGTCAGGACCGGAGAGCTTCTGTGCCGGATCGAGGAGCGTTTCTCCCCAGCAGCCAGAGGCTCACGGTTCCTGCAAACCAGCTTCTCGGCCCCGCTGGCAGTGCCGCTGGGGTTTCAGCCCGGTGGGACCTGGGCCAGTGAAAGGGGCAGCCTTGGGGAAGACGGGGGCAGCGTCCAGTAAGGGGGGACAATGACCCTCCAGGCATCTGCCCCCTCCACCTGCTCCTGGTCTGCAAGGCCCTCTGTCCCCAGGACCTCTCACGGCTTCGAAACCGAAAACCTGGCTGAGATCCCAGGGACCCAGGGCTCAGGCATGACCTGTGACCCAAGAGGCAGACCAGGCCCTCTAGGAGAACGGCAAGACTGTGCACTCTTTATGGACAGAAACAAGGAATTTATAGGACAGGCTGGGCGGTCGGGCTGCCCGATGCTGTGCGGTGGCTTCACGGTATGGGTTGGAGCCGCTGGGCATGGCCATCAGTGGCAGATGGACACGTGGACTCTCTGGCTGACGGGAGGGGCGCCGAAGCCTGGGGAGCGGACTGTGTAGTGGCTGGATTGGCTGTGCCCCTGTCAGCCTGTTTCCGTCCAGAGGTCAGAGAACATCCCCTCCCAGGCCTTGAGAAGAGTGCGGTTGAAGAGAGAGCCTGCGCTCCCAGACACGCGTCGTGGCCGCTCTGTGGGCCGGAACGTGGCCCCAGGCCCTGGGGGAAGGTGTCCCAGACGGCAGGGGCCGACGGCCAGGTCCTGACCTCCAGAGACGACGGGGTGTGGGACCCCCCACAGACGCATCTTGGGAGTCGTGACGTGCCCAGCGCGCCAGAGACAGCCAACCCAAATCTTACTCCGTCTGTATAATGAAGGGGACAAAACCACGAAACCTGGAAACGGACAAAAACAGTGTGAAACAGCTGCCGAGTCTGATCAAGGAGATTCCATTGGAGCGATGGCTCCTCGCTGTCTGTGCCTGCTGAGAGGCCCCAGGTAGACACTGCCGCACTCCCAGAGCCGAGTACTGTGTCCTTCCGAACCTTCCCGACAGGGCTGTCCAGGGGCTCCTCACCAGCATGCCCGCGCGCCGTGGGGAGACACAGCCGGCCTCCTGCTGACTTCCGCGCAGCAGCTCAGGACAGACACTAAGGCCTGCGAGTCCAGGGGCCACGGCGGCCCACAGCCCACAGTCAGGACAGGACGCCGTAGGGACAGGTGCGTGCAGTCTGGGCTCAAAGCCTTGGGAGGTTCTGAGTCGGTGACCACAATCCAACACCCACTGACCTCCCGGGAACCTGTGTGCAGGGGACGGCCGGACCGTGTGGGACACCAGGGGATCGGCACGCACCCGGAAGGCCCCAGGCCATAATCGCATCTGCAGGGGACGGCCCCTGACGCGCCGGCTGCTTCACTGAGCTGGTCTTGATCATAGGAGGGCAAGTGGTCAGCCCTCCGCACGACGGGACAGAGAGGAGAATGTCTGGGTCCAGAAGGCTCTCGGGGCTCTTCAGACCCTCCCTCCTGTGGCGAGAGAAAAGCTATAGTTGTGCACACGGGGGAGACAGGATTTTGTTTGGAGACAAGATCATTAAAGAGGTCATCAGCTTAAAAAGAGGCCACTAGTGTGGCCCCCAAACCCATCCGACCGGCCTCAGGACACAGACGTGCAGGGAGGAGGGGGCTGTCCACAGGCCAAGGAGAAACCCGCCTGCCCACGTGGGGGTCTCGGACTTCCCGCCTTCAGGATGTAAGAAAATAAATTTCCATTGCTGCGAGTCACTGGGTCTGCAGCACTTTGCTCCGGCAGCCCGGGGATGCTGGCGGGGGGAGAAAGCCGGGCGCCCCCCACGCCCGCCGTGAGCCCCCACACGCGCACCGTGACCCCACACACCCGCCGCACCTCCCCGCTCTCGCCAAAGTCCCATGTGCCCGCTGCACCCCCAAGCGCCCCCCGTGTCCCCACAGGCCCAACGTGCGGAGGCAGACAGCCCCGTACGAACCCCCCGGCCGAAGCGCGGGGCCGCTGATGTGGCGCAGGAAGCAGCGAGGCATTTCGGGAACAGAGATTCCCGTTCACGGCAGGACCCCGCGGGCCTTCTGCGGGCTCAGCCCCTAGGACTTTGCAGGTGTCCCCCCGGGGATGTTGTTTGCACACACGCCTGCTGACGCGTCTGCGTGGAGCACTGAGCCCCAGATACGGCAGGCGAGGCAGCGCGTTTGCGACGCTGATCGGCTTTTTGTGCGAGCTCTGACGGCTGCACGGTCCGTTCGGGCCTTGACAGTGGCCGCGAGACCGTGTTCCGCACGCTTCGTGAAGCCGGTGCTCTGGCCTCGTCCATGGTACCCTGACGGGACCCCCGGGGCCGCTCCCGCACAGAGACCCTCGGCGCCCGCTCCCTCTGTGAAGGGGACCGTGCCAGAAGGCCCTGCACCGTCACCGTTCGCGGCTCTTCACGTCGCCGAGACGCGTGTCAGCCTCGCTTCCTGACGGCCTGACTCGTCCCGCCTCCTCGGACTCCTCGGACTTCTCTGCAGGGCTGGGGGCAGCAACCCCAAAGTGCGCTGCACCCTCCCGAGCCCCACCTTTCTGAATCCTCGTAAATAAAACAGTAGGGTGTCGGGGGGAAGCGCGCCCACTACCAACCGCCTTTGTTGGTGGCACAAGCCGGCGACGACAGTCTGTTCCCCGGGTGCCACGCGCAGGCCATGCCCTCCACTCCCTTTCTGGACCAGTGTCCTTCTGGGAGACTGGAGCGGGGGACTACACTGCAGCTCCCGGGCACAGAGTAATCCAGACGATTCCTGGACGCTTGCCATCGGATGCGGGCAAGGTGGCACACGGACCCGGAGCCCGTGTGTACGGTCAGAGCCGTCTGAACGACAGAGAAAGCGTGTGCTCGCACGTCCCCCAGCCCGTCTTGCTGGGGACGGTCCTGTGAATGGCTCTGCCCTCGCCAGGGACAGCTTCTCAGCAAACACACAGAGTGAGGGTCCTCCTGCGCGGCCAGGCACACACCCACGACTCCTGGCTTCTCAATTACTAAAACCGAGCCCAGCGGGCCCGGCAAGCCTCTGCTTCTCGCACCAAGATGCTGGGAAGATGTTGGACGATGAGACCAAGGACCTGAGCAAGGGGCCCGGGGTGTCCAGTCACGGCAGCAGGAGGCGACCCTGATCCATGGACAGGAGACGAGCTGACCGGGCGGCCCTTCGGTCAGGGCCAGCGGCTCCCGTCTGGGGTTCCTCACCGTGTCGCCCAGAGCGAAGCTAGGGTCGGCAGTCAGAGAACGCAGGGCGGGAAATCTCGGAGGGAGAGAAACAAGGGGTTCCACATGGAAGATGGGGCCCTGGAGAGGAAGCCCCTGCGGGAACGGCTCCCAGTTCAAGGAAGAGTGGGCAGCACTAGCTTTGCGTGGCTCTCTGCAGGGACAAGGGCCTTCCTTCCTCGGAGGCCGGTCCCCGGGGCGGGAGGCCTTCCGGAGCCTTTGGGGGTCGCCCCCCGGGCTGTGCTCACCCGGACCTCCAGGCCGAGTGCAGGAGCTGCACGCGGGACCCCGTCCAGGGGGCGGGGGCTCTCATCAGTAAAGCAGCCCCCCTTCCTCCCTTCACCCCACACTGACAGCTCATCAGCTCCGCAAAGGACAGATGGCCCCGGGTCATCCTGCAAAAGTCAAATTGTCCTTTGACCTTGCCCACATGACCTCCGCATTACTCTTTTGTGTCGGAGAGAAATAGTGCATAAATCGCCCTCCCCTCCCGCCTGCTGCTTCGCTGTGTTTTTCTCCGTTTCTAGCTGTGGGGGAAGTTCCTACACGGCTCCGGTTGTGACAAATGTCCAGCAGTAAATGCTCGCCGAGCCCTGTGTCCTCGGGGTGATGGCCGCCCCCCTCCGTGCGGACTGTCACTCTGTCGGTTACTCTAGACACTTGGACACCATTTGGAAACCACAAAGGAGCTGAAGAAAAAATAAAAATCCCGCGTGGTGCCCTCCCTCCGAGCGTGCACGACCCCGACGGACCTTTCCAGGTTGTTTTCTCTGTGCCACTTTGCAGTCACCGCCCAAGGGACGCAGACAAGGCTTTTCCAGAAAATGACTGCAGGAAAGCAGTGGCGAGGGTTGCTTCTCCCAGGCACGGCCCTCAAGGTGCCGGTCGGAGGAGAGCTTTCCGGAATCTGGGGGCAGCCGTGAGCATTTCACAGAGGTGGCGGTCACTGCTGGCCTCACCCCTCCGCTCCTGGCTGGGCGCCTGGCCCAGCACCGCGGGGTCTCCCTCCGTGGGCCGTGCCGGGTGCTCTTTGGGGCCAGGACCCAGCCCGGCTGCGGGGCTGCGGAGGACACAGTGGTCATATTGGGGAGGCCGCCCGGGCCAGTGGCAGAGGAAACGGGCTCCTCGGCCAACATTTAGCCCTCAGAGAACAGCTTCAAGCAGAGCGACCAGCAATCACGTCCAGGGCCCGGCCAGCAGCGACACCATCACCCCAGCCTGGCCCATCAGTGCACAGCAGCCTGACCCTCCGGGCTCACTAAGGCTCTCCAGCCTGCGGGAGCAAGAGCTCTGTCCTAACGCCCGCCGCGGCCCTCTTGCCCGGGGCCTGGGGAGGCACCCCTCTCCCTGCGCCCTCCTGAGTGCGTGTCTGGGTGCCTCGCCTACCAGGAGGCGCCTCCCAGCATGTGTCCTCCGTCCCCCGCCGTCCGTGTGGAGCGCACGCTCCTCGCCGCTCAGGTGTTCCAGAACGAGGCGGATGCAGGAAGCCAGGGGCCTGGGTCTGGGCTGGGAGCTGAGTGGGAGCCGCATCTGGGCTACCTCCTCCCGCCGGTCAGGCTCCCCCACGTGCACCCGGGAGGTGCACCCAGGGAGGGAGAGAGAAAAGACTGAGAGGCGACGGAGGGACGGAGTTCACTAAGAGCCGTCAGTGACACTGGGGTGGGAACATAGGGGTGGGCAGCGCCCGAGCAGGAGCCCCGGAGGCCAGGAAAGGTGGACCGATGCCACGGCCCCGGAGACGTCCCCTTCCCCTCGTGCCCAGGCAGCGCAGGCAGGGAGGGCCCGCTTGACGGTAAGTTGGAGGGAGGGTCCCATCTTTATGCAGAAGGACCAGCCTGCCATCCTGAGCCTAGGGTTTCCTGGAGGCCTGGGGCCAACCCCCAGCATCCCTGGCCCCTTTCCAGATGAAATCACGTGTCAAACTGACAAGACCTCGGGGCTGCAGCCCCAGAGACTCGGCCCCTGTAGGGAACCTGGGATTTGCAAGGGGCAGCCGTCCCCTGGCCATGGCGGGTCTGAGGGCACGGAGAGCTCACCGGCAGCTGCCTCTTGGCGTAACCCTGTGCGTAAACGAGTTTACCCCGGAGAGGGCTGGCCTGGGGTCTGCCACTCATATCTGCGTGCTCCTGGGCAGGGGACAGCCAAGCCTGGCCCGGAGGTGCCGGTCTCCTTGAGAAGTGATCCCAGAGACGAGTAGGGCAGGAGAGCCTGTGCAGAAACCAGCCAGCCCTGTGGCCACCCCCAGGGGCAAGGTGGGTTTTGATGTCGGGACCGAGAAGCCCAATGAGCTGTGAGGCACAGCCACAGGGAGGAAGCAGGAAGAGCCCGCTCCCACGGGGCTCGGTCAGGGGTCACTACCCGTGGGAGCTGACCTCCCCTGGGCGCCTGCGACTCATTTTTCAGGCTGCTGACTGGCTGCCCTCGGGCATCCATTCTGCTTGGCAATGGTTGTCGGCTGGACGGAGTTGCCTCCCGAGGGGATGTGCTTTTCCTGGATGCAGCCCACACCCCTGGTCTGCGTGGTGCGGGGGAACCCTCTGGCCAAAGGGCCGCCTGACCTCCGAGCTCCCCAGGGCTGTGATGCCTCTATGGGGACCCCACAGCTGCTGCCTGCACCGCTGCCGGCTCCCCCACTCCCCGTGGAGACTGGGAGCCAGCCTGTGACTACTGGTGCTCCGTGCACAAGGACGGGCAATAGGAGGACATTCTGACTTCAGACCAGCTGCTGGCTGTCCCCGGGTGGGGACCCTGGTGCCCGGGGGCGGGGCCATCATTGAATGCTCCCGCTGACGAGCTCCCCGCAGAGGGAATGGCACAGAGAAGCAGGAGGGGAGTGCTGACCCCCCCACCCCAACACAGCAGTGGGGTGGCCGTCGCACAGGATGATTTAGGAGCAGATAAAGGACGGCTCGCCGGTCTGGAGCCGCTGACTGTGCCCAGCCGTTGAAAGCAGAGGCCAGCGCGGATCCGGCATCACCCTGATCCCGTGGCAAGGTGACCTCATGGGATGGGTTGGCGGCCCAGGGCAAAATCGGCGTGATCTCCTGCACCCGCCGGAGCGCGAGGGAGCACGGCGCCCCGGTTGGGGTGGGCGCCTGACAGGTCCGGTCGGGAAGCGCTGGCTTTCTGTCCACCTGCCCTGTGACCTGGGAACAGAGAGGGACCCTGGTTCCCTCTCAACACAGCCCGCAAAATTCCTCTGACCTGAGCGTGGGAGCCCACTCTCCCCTCCCACCAGAGCTGGTGCCGCCGGCTTCCGGTCACCCCTGCGGGTGTTGGTGCGGACGCCTGTGAGTTGCTACGATTTGGGGCTGGGAGCCAGCTAATGCGCTGGGTCCTGCCCGTAGGAGGGACGCGGAGCCGGAGGCCAGGGGGCCCTGTCGGGTCGGACACACGCGCAGAACGGACGCACCCTTGCTTTGTCTGGGGTTGCTTTTTAATTAACCGAACATAGGTACAGTGATGTAGGCCCAAATACATCCATCTTGTTTATTTAAGTCTCGAATGTTTTGTAACTGCAACATTTTATTTTTTTTTTTTACCTGAAATCCGGTTGACACTATCTTACGTTCGTCTCGGACTTCTGTGTGTTACACCGAGCCCCACGTGGGGGCCGCCCCTGCCCCATCACTGCATGTGACAGACACATCCCGCTGCCCTCCCCTCTGGGAGCTGCCAAGTGGTTCTCCGTGTTTAGGGTCTGTGTCTGCTTTTCGTGTGTTTGTCCGTCTCAGACTCCACAAGGAGTGAGACCACATCGTGTCTGTCCCTCTCTGGCTCGTCTCACTCCGCATAACCCCCTCCGGCTCCTTCCATGTCGTTGCAAACGGCGAGATGCCCCCCCTTTCTGACGGCCGAGTCACATTCCGTCGTGCCTCTGGCCCACACCCTCTCTCTCCCGCCGTCCTCGATGGACAGCCAGGCGGCTACCGTAGTGTGGCGGTTGTTGAAAATACTGCTGTCAACGTCAGGGCGCGTGTATCTTTTCAAGCGAGCATTTTTATATTTTGGCGGTAAATACCCAGTCGTATGATTGCTGGGCCCTGGGGCGGCTCTATCTGTAACTTTCCGAGGGTCCCGCACACCGTTTCCCACAGCGGCCGCCCCCGCCGGCACCCCCACCAGCCATGTGGGACGGCTCCCCTTCCTCCGCAGCCTCACAACACCTGTCACTGTCTTTGTGGTACGAGCGTCGGACAGGTGTGAGGCGGCATCACTGTGGGTCTGACCTGCATCTCCCTGGCGCGGAGTGACGCGAGCCTCGTTTCATGGGTCTGCTGTCCGTCTGGGGGTCTTTGGAAGGACGTCTGTTCAGACCCTCTACTGATAGTTTAACTGGATCATGTTTGGTGTACAGGTTCTTTACATACTTTGGATATTAACCCCGTATCATATATATGATTTGCAAATACCTTCTCCCCTTCGGCAGGCTGCCTGGCTGCTTTGCTGACGGTTTCCTTCGATGTACGAAAGCTCTTCTCTCTTGGTGTCGGTTATTTCTGCTGTAGCTTCCCTGGGACAGATGCATCTCCGTAAAGGCCCAGGTGGCGGCGAGGTCTGCTCAGGGAAGCTCCGTTCAGCCCAGGAGTATCGGGGCCGCCTGGGGAGAAAGCAGTGGGTCTTCCTAGGTCGAGGTAGCTTCACAGGAAGAATAAAACCAAGCCATCCTCCCAGGTACCCGGAACCACGTCCCGGGCAGGGTTGGGCAGCTCCAAGGCAACTCTCAGAGACCTCCCGGGTCCACAGGACCTCTCCCCATAGGCTGTCCTCCTAGACCCTTCCCCTTCTCGGGGCCCTGGGTTCTGCTATCCTGAATCCCCCCCCACACACAGTGGCAGCCACAAGCCTAAGGATGAAGGTGTCCAGCCAGCAGGGAGAGCCTGATCTGGGCTGTAAGCCAGTGAGCCCACCCACTTGGTGACCTCCTTGTCATTTGGCCATCACTGGAGTCCTGGGCTACTCTGGGCATCCCTCCATCCCCCTGCCCGCGGGACCCTTGTCCCCAGAGGCCTTTCCCACCCTGTCCCTGCCGGTTTATGCATGAGCATAAGCTGGAAATGTCCCGTGGAAGCCAGACGGCTGCTGTTTAACGTTCTGCTGTAAGGACCACAGTCAGACTCCAGCGTGGGGACAGATGGTGAGAAGAAACACAGAAGGCCCAGCGCTGCTGTCTTGTCTTGTCTTGTCTTTTTTTCCCCGTCTCTGAGTGAAAAACCTTGCTACCCAATAATCTGTTTTCACAAAGATTCGATTTCACATAAGGCAATTGTAAGGGGTCTAATCCTCCCTGACCTGAGCCCCATCCTTGTCCGGCTGCGGCCTCTGCCTCCCGACGCAGATGCACGTGTCCGCCCGCACATCACCTCGGAACCGTGCCCTCCCTCCTCCGTGTCCAGGCAGGGAGTAAAGCGACGACTCTGCTTCCCGGTCTTCCCTGGCCCAGACCAAGTTCATGGTCCCCCCGATGTTCCTAATTCAAACTTTACTGTGTAATTATCGTGTGAAACATATGATTTTTCTCTTTATTTTTCCTCTCTCAGTTAACGGTAAGTTTTATTGCATAAATAAATCACACACGCCGTAATTCATGCCTCGCGGCCTACACACCAATTAAACCTGAACTTGACACAGTGCGGGCAGGAGTGCCGGCGATCTGCAAAGTGAAGCAGCCGTTTATTTGCTCTGCAGTAATAGTCAGTGCCATTTAGTGACACGGTGGCTGTGAGTCCCCGGGCGGCAGGGCTCACGTGCCCATGATTTATGTGCTCCGTGACAAGGGTGCCAGCATCACACGGCCTCCCACCCGGGCTCTGGACGCACCAAGCATGGGGCCACCCGCGGGAGTGTACCTGGAGGAGGGGCCCCGTGGGACTCTGTCCCCAGGGCAGCAGGCAGCCACCTCCCACGGGCTGCAGGCAGCCGGATCACTGGGGTGAAAAGTGCACACGTGCAGCCTCTAGCACCGAGGAGTCCTGAGGGACTGACCCCGCTGCAGGCCCACAGCCCGGGGCGCACAGCCTGCAGACTCCCATGGGCACCTCCACGCGAGGGGCGTGCAGCTGGCCGTCTGTCCCTGCCACGGCCTCGGGCACGTTCCTCCGAGAGCGAAAGGGCAGCGGAGGATGCATGGGAGGAAACCGGGCTGGGCCGGCCGGGGGCTGGAGAGCGGCATCGGGGCTCAGGTCCCGCTCTGGCGCGAGGGGGGCTGCGGTGCTGTGGGGGTCGCGCGGCTGCACATTTCCTGAAGGAGAGGTTTCCGAGGTGCGAACAAGTGCGTGCAGCTCAGTTGTTTCGGGCAGGGCGGTGGCGGGCAAGGCCAGAGCGTGACTGCCCCTGGGGAAGGCCACGTGCCGAAGGTTCTGGCTCTGTGTGCAGCCCAGGAGGAGGCCGAGGGGCTGGACGGGGGCTGTGCGGGGGCAGGAGGGGGTGCGAGGCGGCAGGAGCACCAGGCCCCGCCCCCAGTGCCCCACAGGGCCCAGGTGGGACCACCTCCCCCCTACGGCTCCCGCGAGCAGAGATCTGGAATCCAATTCCAGTTAATAACTCAGCTTTAAGTTTCTGATTAAACTAAATGTGCGGGCGCCTGGGTGGCTCAGTGGGTTAAGCCTCTGCCTTCAGCTCAGGTCATGGTCTCAGGGTCCTGGGATCGAGCCCCACATCGGGCTCCCTGCTCCGCGGGGAGCCTGCTTCCGCCTCTCTCTCTGCCTGCCTCTCTGCCTACTTGTGATCTCTCTAAAAAAAAAAAAAAAAAAAAAAAAAATTTAAACTAAATGTGCACCAGCTGCTTTTTTAATCAGCCCACCTGAACCTGTGCGAGTTACTCACGTCCAAGTCCCCTTTAAAGAGAGGTTTGGTATTAGTCTGCGAACCAGCGTCGTGTCTACTCCACATTCAAGACACATTCTTCAGGGACGAGAATGCGCGATGCAAGCGGGCCTCCTCAGCCCGTGCAGACACCCGAGGAAGCTGCCTTCGCGTGGCCACCTGTCCACGCAGCCACGCTCTGCCAGACGGCACGTGCACGTGGCGAGCATGTTCTGCGAACGCGCCCGAGCTCTCACCCCAGTGCTGCGGGGCCGGTAGGAGCGCGTTTCAGGGGAGTCCACCTCCCCCACCCGCCGTTCCTCTGTAGGAAAGAAGCCTGTCTCCTGTGACTTGCCTCGTCATCCGTGGGAGAACACGCGTCCCCCCTCCCCGACTCGGGCTCGCCATGTGACCTGCCTCAGCAATGGGACACGGGCAGAGGCCCCGAGAGCCACTTGAGACGGAGGGTGGGAGGGCCCCTGCGAGTTTCCTCCCTGCCCCCCTTTCCTGCCGTCCACCACGAGGAAGGCTTGTGCCACGGGGGCTGCTCCCTCCTCGTGGCCAGGATGCAGAGGGACACGGAGCACAGCAGGAACCAGCCCGCAGCCGAGGGGGAGAGTCGGGGGGACGTAGCTCTTCGACATCTGAGGGTGTCCGCAGAGGAGCTGACCGCTCCCCCATCAGGCGGAGGCCGGCCTCACTGGGTCGAAGGGTCTCGGGCAGCGGCTCACTGCGCAGGCTCCCTCTGCACCTCGGCCTGCAGGGTCAGTCTCTCCACGGTGCTGGGACGTGCCTGGGGGTGAAGTTGGGGGACGGGCCCCCTTGGGCGCAGGGCTGGAAGACAAGGTCCAGCACAGACCCCTGGCCACTCCTTATCTCTGAAGGTGTCTGGATGCCACGTGACAGCATCAACATGTGTGTGCATGTGGGCACACGTGCGGGTGTGTGTGAGTGTGCAGCACATCTGTGTGTGTGTGTGTGTGCGTGCGTGTGCGGCTCCAGGGCTCACAGCGTTGGTGCGGGTGGTCGAGCCTGAGTTTCAGAGACAGCTCAATCCCGAAGAGTTTAAGAGTCCCAGTGGCCCCTGCCATGAGCTCCCAGGCGGCGGGGGACGGATCCTTGCTCGGAGCAGACCAGCAGCAAACGCCGCGGGGAAGACCGCCTGCCCCGCCGGCTGAGGAGGAAATACGGGGCCTGCCGCGGGCGCGCCGGGCGAGGAAGCACAGAGGCCCGTTGACAGGCCCGGGGCAGAACCCGTGTCACCCACAAGAAACCCACGGGGCAGGAGTGGACGTACAGCACGTGGAGGGCCCCGCAGGGCAGGCTGCTAAGTGGAAGGAGAAGCCACGAGAAGGACGCACACGTACGTGCCCAGGACAACACCCGGCAGACGGACGACCAGCGGTTTGTGGGGGCGGCTGTGGGGGGGGCACAGAGGACGCGGGGGGCAGCGGGGTGCTTCCACAATCACGGAAGGAACAACACCGAGAGTGAGCCGTGTAGACTGAACCACAAGCACAGACAGGGACGCCCCAGCAGGACGCCACGTCGGCGAGACGGTGACCAGGAGAGGCAGACGCGGGGGCTTCCATTCCCGTTTCCCGTGAACCTAAACCTGCGTTTAAAGACATAAAGTCTGTTAATATAAAAAAATGAGAAGAAAGCAAGAATACAGTAGTAAAGTTACCTGATGAAACCCATTGTCTCGTGCTGCCTGCGACGAAGCTACCTTAAACTTACTTTTTGCTCTTTCTCAGGATTTTTTTTGTTTTGTTAATACAAGTAAGAAGCATATCTCTTGACAGGAAGGAAAGGAACATGGGACTGGGGCAGTGAGCGTCCCGGACGCCCCCGTCCCGCAAGGCCTGCTGCCAGCGGCCACACTTCCCGACACGCCGCAGCGGGGCCGACCCGGGGCCGCAGGCAGGCTGTGAAGAGTTAAGTGCTGGGGGGGGGGGCAAGGAGTCCCCAGAGGACCTGAGCCAGGTGCAAGGAGGGGCGGCCGCAGGCCTAGACAGGCCAGCCTCCCGCCTCACATTCCTGCCCCCAAGTGGAGAGGCAGGGAGGGGAAATGTTGGGCTTTTCCAAGATCTGGCCAACCTGGCTGGTGAATGAATATTCCAGGCCAACTCGGCCCAGTTCTCCTGCTCTTGGCAGGGGGACGGGCTTCAGAAGGGGCAAGGGGGTGCCTGTCCTGCCCCAGGTCACCAGAGCCTCTGGAATGTGCCTCCCACTTGTGGATTCCCCGCAGCGTTGTGCCCGTGGGGTCGAGCGCCCACTCCGGCCGGCTGACGGGTGTCATCTGGCAGCCACTGGCTCACGTCCTGCGGCAGGAACCACGGCAGTGGGGACCGCTCCAAATTCCACAGTGGCAGAGGGTCCGAGTGACAGGCAGAGGTGAGGAAAGGGCTCCTTGCCGACACCTCCTGGCCTTCCAGCTGTCACTGGCTGCCCGGCAGAGGCCGAGGGTGAGTCCATAACGGTGCAGACAGACAGAGTCTCCCTGAGCAGCTCAGAGCTGCCGGAGAAGAGCATGTCATACCTTCCTCGAAGCTCCAGAAGGTTCCAGGAGACCCAAGGCACTGAAAGCCCCGGCCACTGAAACTGGCATTGTGCACGTATGTGTATGTTCCTGTGCATGCACGTATGTGCTCACACATGTGCTCACTGGTGTGTTTGTGTGCTCACATGCGTGTGTGCTCACATGCCGTACCCACGTGTACGTGCGTCCGTGCCACAGGTGTGCCTGAGTGCATGGTCACCAGAGTGCTTGTACTCACACACATGTGTGCGTGTGTGCATGTGTGCGTGGCTGGGGGGGCAGCTCTCTAAGGAACCGTGTGGTGAGTCTCTGTAAATACACGACCATCCCGCGATGTGGAAAATCGTGGCCCATCCATTCTTTGTATGGATGCTGTGATGTCCCGGCGCTGTCGTCCGGCTACCCCGCGGCCTTTGTAGAGAAGGGCCAGGCACGCGTGGCACGTGCGTGGGCTCCACGTGTCACATGAGCACTCGCAGCCCCACCCGGACCGGGGAGCCCACCCCTGGGGTCACGTCACCAGTGAGGTCAGGACCGGGTCCATGGTGTCCCCCGCGCACACTTGGCTCTCCCCAGCCACGTACACAGGGAGGACAGCCGCCGTGGACAGACGCCCCAAACGGGGACAGGAGGAGCTGTGTCCGGCTCACCTGGCTCTGTGCCTGGGCCACGTGGCCGGCGTAGCTGCTGGGCCGAGTGTGGCTTTGTCTAGTTCAGGCGCTAACACGTGGCTACTGCGAGGGGGGAGGGGAGGTGACAGGAGGAAGGGGACTGGTGGGGAGAGGAGAAAAGGGACGAGACGAGGAGGGAACGACCATTGCACCTGAATCTCGGGCCCCCCTTCCGCTGTGGCCACCCTGGCCCGGGTGTGGTGTGCTCCTGGGCTGACGACCGTGTCTTCTTTCCCTCAAGTCACTCGGTCCCGGGCCCCATGCAGGGCTGGGACGGCACAGGAGGAGGCTAGAGGCCAGGCCGCTCTGGGACACAGCTCGGGAAGCAAGACGTGGCAGCCACGGTGTTGGGGAGCAGCCGTGGCCGGTGGGGGAAGGGAGCCGGCACCACAGGCTGCTGACCATCAGCTGACAGCCTAGCCTGAGAGCCGGATCTCCTCCCTGTGGGCAAGCAGGGCCCAGGGCTGATTCAGAAACAACCAGAACAATGGACCAAACAACAGCAGCCCCACCCCTGGCTACCCACCACGTCTACAGAGCCAGGGCCTCAGGGGGCCCCAGGCGGCCGGCTCCAGACAGACCCCCGGGCACGGATGTGGGCCTGCTGGCTGGTGAGGACACCGGACACAGAAAGTTGTAGCATGTCCGGTGTCCACACTTCACATCGTCTCTGGCCTTTGTCCACGGCCACAAAGTGTCAGCTTTTAAATGGGCCCAAGAAGGAAAAGGCTGCTCAGCTGGTGACAGGCAGAGTACACACCCACGCACGAACAGGTGTGCACACGCATGCACCCACGCGCATCTGCACAGCCGTATGCACCCACACCCACAGGCTCACACACACGCAGTGCACAAACACACTCCCGCACTCCCACGGTTGGCAGCGCCGTAACAGGGCTGGAGATACCGCTGTGACGGCTTTCTCTGTCCAGACACGGGGACGCGGGTGCTGGCGGACACCTGCCCCCGACCCTCGAGAAAACCGTCCATGGACGATAACTGTATGTGCTCGTCTCTTCGCAAGCAGTCAAGGGCTTGGTCTGCTTTCTGCAGAACAGTCCCTTTGACTCTTGGGTACCTTCCCCCGGAACTGGCTAGAAGCCTGCCCTTGGGTCCAGCACAGGAAGACACTGGGACAGCCAGACCCCCGCCAACAAGGGTCCGTGACACTGTCCTGAGAGTTGAGGCCTTGCGGAAGCATGTGTGCAAGTGCGTGTGACTGTGAGAGCGTGCACGTGCGTGTGGGAGCGTGAGTGTGTGCACGTGTACGCGTGTGTTGGGGGCGGAATTCCTGGCCTCTGGCACACATGTGTGACTACGATGAGCTCACGGGTGTGGCATCACGTGCACGTAATTGCACACGTGCTGACTTGGCTGCATCCTATGCTTACACGCTGTCCTAGCTCCCAGCCACTCGGAGGGGACAGGACAACACAGAGGTGTGAACGGGGGAGGGTCCCCGGGATCCTGCAGAGTCTCTGTGCCAAAAGCCCTGGGTCCTTCCGCCGCGCTGCGTGGGAAGGGCACGTGGCTTCAGAGCAGTAAAACAACAACAACAGCCGAAACAAAAGAACCCCCAACCTCACGAGAAACGCTGCGTCCCTTCCAATGCCTCCCTGAGCCCCGACGGCCGCACGCAGTGTTCCCCCAGGACGGCCTGACGGCCCCCCGCACACCGGGCCGGTAGACGCCGTCCGCCTGCGTCTTCTGGAGCAGAGCCCACAGCAGCGCCCACTGCCACGCTCCAGCACCGGGGTGACCCAAAGTGCGGGCTCTGTCCCCCGCACCGGGGCTCTGGTCCGGGCACCAGAAACAGAGTGGCCCTTTCTGCGACAGACCCGGGGACTCGCCCCCGCAAGGCGAGCGGCTCCCAGTCGCGGCCCAGGCTGAGCGGACTCCGCTCAGTCCTCAGAAAGCTTAGTGCACCAGCAACAGCCGCAAGGAGGAAGCACCCGGCCTCGGGCGAGAGATCGGAGGCGCCTTCCCGCCAGCCCTGCGGCCCGGCCTCGTGGCGTGCGTTATCCTGCCGACTCGTTTCTTACCTTGAGTCACAGGAAAACAAACAAATGCATCATCTGAACGATCGCGTCACCCGATCCACAGACGGGAAACCAGGCCTGTGCGCCCGGCCCTGTGCGCGGACGGCACGGCAGCGTCCCACACTGGGGACGGCCCCTGCAAGTGCCCCACACGGAGCGTCCTGCCGCTGGGACCCTGTGCCACACACCACGTCCCGCCTCGGTCCAAACTGACAGAGCAGGGCCTTCGAGAGGACGCTGGCGAGCTGGTGTGGGTCACCGAGGCCAGACGGGCGCTCACCTGGGGCCCACGCGGGAACACGGAAACCCCAGGAACACTGGGGGTCTGATAGTCCCTCTTCCTGAAGACTCCCTCCATGTTACCACTGGTGGCAGAAGACAAAGCAATTCCCCCCAACGCTGTTTGGGGATGGTCTGAACACCACGCGCATGTCCATCCCCGGGCTCCTGGTGACAGCGGGGACGGCCCCGCCCCCCACTCCTAAGGAGAAACCCCATTGCTAGAATAGGAGCCCTCAGGGCCATGATTTCAGAGCATGGGAAGCTTCCCGCCGTGCCGTGGCCGGCCCCGTGGCGGGTCCGGTGGCAGGTGCTTTCACAGAGGCTTGGTCGGAATGGAGGGGTTTTCTGGGTGTGGAAAGTGCCTGATGTGCTCAGATCTGCGGTGACTATGAAGAAACCAGAGGCAGCCCAGTGTTCTGCCGAGGAAGCGGTGTCTGTGGCGTCGGTCTTACCTGAGCCAGAATGCCCTATAAAGATTTATATTGGCACCGATAAATTACTAAACACTACATCTGAAAGTAATGAGGTACTATATGTCGGCTAATTGAATTTAAATAATAAAAGAAAATAAAGGTTTATATTGGTTAGGGCGCCTGGGTGGCTCAGTGGGTTAAGCAACTGCCTTCGGCTCAGGTCATGATCCCGGGGTCCTGGGACCGAGTCCCGCATCGGGCTCCCTGCTCAGGGGGGAGCTGCTTCTGCTTCTCCCTCTGCCCCCCAACTACTGCTTTCTCTCTTGATCTCTCCTTCTCTCTCGAATAAATAAATAAAATCTTTTTAGAAAAGACTTATATTAGTTAAAAATACCTTTTCCCCTCTCAGTTACATATGAGGTTATCAGGGTTTATTTTTTCATCGTTTTGATCAGTTTTTATGGTAGAATGGCATTTATAATCTAGAAAACTTCTCTTTAAAAGATTGTAACTCACACCTTTTCTGCCCTGAAAAATGATTTTCTCTTTGGCAACACACGCGTAATGTACGATTAATAAAATGTATCTTAAACAAAACATAGTCAAGGTATCTTTATAACGATATGAAAACCACCGTACTTCCAAAGAGCGACCTCCAGTCATTTCCACGGAGGGGCTCTTCAGTGACCCCAGAGCCCCCCGCCCCCAGATGCGGGCCGGTTGGTGAGGCACATGGCACAGAGCGTGGGCGCTGTCCTGTCTTCCCGCAGGAGCGGCCCCCCCGCATCTGGCAGCCCCCCAACGTTGTATTAAGTGAGAACATGATCTGTGGACGGTCCCCTCGACTCTGAAACCAATCCCAGGGAACTGGAAACCCATGCTTGTTTGGAGGGAAAATCCTGTTTTCTGATCTCTCCCCACGCAGGAGCCATCAGGGGCTGTTTGGTGTGAGAAGTGGAGAGGATCCTGCCGTCTTTCATATGCAGGAGGCGGTTTATTTACAAATGAATGCAGAACCCAGAGGGGAAGGCCAGGGCTTCTAAACAAAGCCGGTGCCTCTGACGCAGTCGCCTCCTGGAAAACGCAGGACAGACAGACGGACCAAACCCAAGGGGATGCTCATGGGAGGTTTCCAGCTCCGTCATTATTCTAAAGGCCACGTCCCTAGACACAGCGTATTACCTACCCCCCCCACCCACCCAGGCCTGCGAGGCCACCTATGGGCCCCCCCAACCCCCCACGCCCAGGCCCCTCCCGGGGAGACTCACGCGCGCACTCATGCATGCCGGCAGACGTGTCTGGGCGTCTGGGAGCCACGGTGGCGCTGACGGCGCTGACAGCGGGTCAGGCCGTTGGGCTGTTTTCTCAGGCCTGCCTTTGACCGATCTGGCAGCTGGTGGCTGCTCCCCACCCGGCGACCCCTCTGCGCCCTCTGGGTGACAACACTCCCCTTCCAGCCTCTCCAAAGGTCAGCCAGATAACCCCATCCCCGAGAGGCCTTATCTTGGCCCTTCCTCCCCTGCTGTCCCCTGAGAAGGGACAGAACACGGAGGGGGCCCCCGCAGGAGAGCAGAGATGGTGGGGAAGGGAAGGGCCGCGGGGGCCTGGGCCTCGCCTGCCCTCTTGCCCAGAGAGCCCCGTGTATTGTGAGCCCACGCTCCGCACCATTCTTGACTCTTACAGAAGCACCAGCCCAAGGCGGTGGCCTCCCTGGGAGCGGCCAACGAGCCAGTAGGCACCCCCAGTCTCTGCGGGGCCGGACTGTCCCACAGCGGGGGCAGGGAGAGCTCTCGGGGGCCCACGGGGCTCCTGCTGGAACTCCAGCCCATCCGCAGCCCAGCGTGGCACACGGGGACGTCAGCGTGGAACGGCCCACCTCAGCCGCCCAGCAGGGCCTGGAGCCAGCGCCCCGCCTGGTGACCCCGGGGGCAGGCCCGACCCCCAGCTCCTGTGAGGGACCTGAGCCCCCCGGGAGCGCGTGGCGCCACGCGTGGGCAGCAAGTCGGGTCCTGCTTCCCTTCCCGCAGACAGAAGCGTGTTGTCTCATGGGGCGGAGGTCCGATGCCCAAGATGGAGGTGCCCACGGGGGCCGTCCCTGCTGCAAGCTCCAGGGCCCCCGCCCCAGCTCTGCCCGCCCCAGTGGCTGCAGACGCCTCACTCCAAGCCCGGCCTCCCAGTCTGCACGGCCCTCTCATGAGAACACCAGTCACATGCACTGAAGCCGCGTGACCTCATCGGAACTCCATCGCACCCGTGGAAACACCGTTCCCGAATAAGGTGGTGCCCGTGGGTTCCAGGTGGGCGGCAATTCGGGGGGACACCATCCAACCCCATACAGGTGCAACAACTTGTCGGCAGTGTAGACCAGCCCTTGAGCCCTGAGCTGAGCCCTGAGCTTCCAATCCTGCCCCCCCTTCACCGTGCACAGCGCCCCGCAGGCACACCTCCGTCCTCCTGGACCGGTCCTGCGCTCTGGCCTCCCCGCAGGTGACACGTTCCCGTCCCACTTGCCCTCAGAGGAGGCCACTGGGGTCTCCAGGGAGGCTCACCTCCGGGCACGCACACACGCGCACACACATGCACACAGAGACACGCGCACGTACAGGCACACGCACACACACAGACATGTGCACACGCAGACATGCCGACACACACGTGCACACATGTGAGCACACACACAGACACCCGCATGCACGTGCAGACCCACACGCGCACACACACACAAGCAGATGCACACGCACACGGGCTCGGCCTCCTGGCGGAGCGCCCGTGGACGCGGCCTCTCGTCTGAAGCATCGATCTGCTCCGAGGACCGCGGGACACGGAGGCGTCACGTGGTGGCTGGCGGGGTTCTGCGGCTGCTCCAGACAGACCCAGCGATGTGTGAACCGGGCAGAGCGGCAGAAGACACGGAGCGAGGACCCCGGTGCGACAAGGAAATCAAGGAAATGTCCCGTGGCGACATTAGAGCGTGTGAGGACGATTGCGTCTCACTTAAATAGGAGACGAAACAGGACAGGCCTTTGGAACGGGGACACAACGTTCAAGAACAAAACCGGTGGCGGGGAGGGTCGGAGAAGATCACGGTCAGCGCTAACAGCGGCGCAGTCCCATTTTCTTATCGATCAATAGTACATTTTTCCGGCTCAAAGGCAACCGCGGAGTCATTGCCGGCCTCTCCCTCACCCTTCCAGCCGCGCCGTCACGAGAAAATAACAAACGAATTCCTGGGCCACAGACCCAGACCCCAGGTAAGCCACGATCGTCCTCCGAGTCGGTTTCGTTTCAAAATAGGAAGAAGGAGCATCTGGACTAATTAGACACTGGCAAATACCCAAGCCTTTAAAAATAAGTCAGCGTCGGGAAAACGGCTTCTTATCACTCCAGTGGCGCTCAGGACCGCCGCCTGCCGCCCGGCTCGCTGACACGGTGCCCGCGGAGCCGCGCGTGGACTGGGCCTCCTCCAGCAGGCGGGACTCCATGCCTCCTTCGCCGCAAACGATCAGATCACACCTTTCTCGTCCGAGAAATCGTTTTCGGTCACTGCCCCAAGCCCTTGCTAGGAGCCGGAGTGGAAGGGTCCAGGTGAGAGGAAAGCCCAGGGGAGACCCGAGACCCTCAGCAGCTGTGGGACAGCCCGGCCGCTTTCCGGGACAGCAGGGGTGCGTGTGTCCGCCAGGCCCGCACGCTCCCTTCCTCTGCTCTGCCTGGAGAGGTGCTACCGCCGACGCCCCCCGGCTCCAACCCGGCGCAAACGGCCACACAGTTTACATCCAGAAAGTCGGGAGCAGGATGTCGTCGCGCCTTAGGACACGAGCCGCGGGCTCCTGATGGCTGCAGGGCCCCTGAGTCAGGCCTCGCCTTCCTGGAGAACGTGCACCTGCCCCGTTCAAGTTGTTCGCACCCTACACGAAATCCTCCCCGAAGCCATGTCCCTGTCCCCAGAGTGCTCCTGGACACGAATCCAGAAGACTGGCTTTTTCTGACTTACAGTAAAATAAAATAATATCCCTGGTTTTAAAAAAAGATATGGATTTTCCTTAAATCTTCAGATGAGGACAGTCAACCTAATACAGAAGCTCTGTCTGTGTTGCAGGGAAGGGACCCCCGAGTGTGGGCCGGCGTCCTCTCGGCTTCGTGCCGGGCTCCGCAGACCAGGCAGGAGCGAGGCCGCACTGTGCTCACTACCGACTCTACATGGGTCCCTGGGCTCGTTCCTATAGAAGTAGCAAATTCACTCGACTCTCGTACCTTAAAATCTCAATCTTATTAGCACAAAGGCCATTTTCCATTTTGAAATGATTGCTATAATATTTTTAGGGAAAGGGGATTCACTTTTTGTAGATTACACCCTACTCGTTCGGTTCTCCTTTCAGTGACGAGTTCCAGGGGTAGTTGACCTTCCGTCATATTTTTAAAAATCATTCTTTTTTTAAAAAGATTTTATTTATTCACTTGGGGCGGAGGGAGAGAGAGTGAGAGAGCACAGGCAGGGGGAGTGGGAGAGGGAGAAGCAGGCTCCCAACTGAGCAGGGAGCCCGACGCGGGGCTTGAACCCAGGACCCCAAGATCATGACCTGAGCCGAAGACAAACGCTTCACCGACTGAGCCCCCCGGGTGCCCCTTAAATCACATTTTAAATGTATCTGTAGGCATAATCTGCCAAGTAATCATTGCCATTCACAAACACTTATTTTTTGCACTGCAGAATTCAAGGTTGGGTTACAAGGGGATTTTCCCCGTTAAAACGGCTTAAATGCATTTGCTGAGGAGACCCTGAGCCCGTGTCTGAGCCCTGGGCATGTGAGATGGCCCTGCAGACATGTGAGTGATCGTGAGGCCTGATCACGCGCTCACGTGGGGCGCCAGGCAAACCGCCAGCCCCGTCTAGAAATGCAAGGACAATCAGAAGCAGGTGTCTGCACTGGGTCAGTCCTGACTTTGAATTTGGTGGGACACCTGTGACCATAGCCCCGGTTGCCCCTTTCCTGCCCGTGATCATTACGTGGGCCAGAAGGGGCATGGTTCAGCTGATCCAGGTGTGACCTTGGACGTTGACGGTTCCTTCAGGTTTTGAGGGCTGAGCTGGGTCTCATGGGACAGCCCTGGGGCATGGCCCACGATGGCTGCTGCGTCCTGCTGTGGCCACTATAGCTGGAAGGCCCTGGTGATGGCAGGATGTGGCCACAGGAGGTCTGGGGGAGGACAGCAAGGGGAGTGCTGAGGGACAGAGCACCCTGTCCCCAGGAATGCATGGGGGGTCCCAGAGGACAGAGAGGGCGGGAGCTATGTGAAGCCTGACCCGCCGGGGTGGCGGCTGTGCCGACAGACGGCTCTTACCGCCCATGGAGCCCAGGATGTCAGTTGTCCCCTGCTGCCCCAAGGAAAGCAGGCAAAACTCACCCAGGAGTACAGGGGTGGGGCTGGGAGAAGAAGCGAGCACTGGGAAGGAGGAGGGGTGGGTCCTCTGCCTCCACAGGGAGCAGCACCCGCCACAGGACAAGCTAGGACGAGGGTGCCCAGTCCAGGCCCGGGGCCGCTGACTGCCCTCACGGCCAAGGGGAGCCACTAGGAAACCCACAGTCCTCGGTGCCGGGTTTTTAACGACGAAACACCCTGGCGGCGTCTGCCATCTTCCTCGACGCGGCAGCTAGTTTGACTCACAGCTTAAAGAAAATCTTCAAATAAAAGGAGAAAACTTTAAATCGTGAATTTCTTGTAGCTAAAAATAAGACAGAAGGCTGGAAATCCAAATTAGGAAGGGCATTAAATAAACCAGAGAGTAAATCACAATTTCTCCATCATGTAATTTATTTTTACGTAAAACTGGGATTAGGTAAATAATTTCGTTATGGCCACAATACATCTAATACAGTATTTAGAAACTAAATGGGTCTCATGAAGACTCATGTAACGTGCCTTACAAAAAGAAAGATCTGGAATCTCATGACCCTTCCTTGTGGGAGAGCCGCGGCCCGGGTTTGCAGACTCCGGGTCTGCAGCCGTGGCTCGCGTGGGACGCGGGCGGTCAGAGCACTGGCCCGTGATGCGTGGCCAGAGCCCACAGTCTCCCGCGGCAGCCTCCCCGCGTCAGGATCATTTCAACGCAATCATGGAAACATTAAAGCCATCTAAACTCTAAACACTAATTCCCACCAGTGAAATTCTGCCCGTCTTCCCGAAGCAGCCCCGGGAGTTTGAAGTGGTGGGTATTTTATTTTTTTTAGATTTTATTTATTTATTTGACAGGCAGAGATCACAAGCAGGCAGAGCAGCAGGCAGAGAGAGAGGGGGAAGCTCCCTGCCGAGCAGAGAGCCCGATGCGGGGCTCGATCCCAGGACCCTGAGATCATGACCTGAGCCGAAGGCAGCGGCTTTAACCCACTGAGCCACTCAGGCGCCCCTGAAGTGGTGGGTATTAAGGAGGGCAGGTATTGCATGGAGCACTGGGTGTGGTGCATAAACAATGAATTCTGTTACGCTGCAAAGAAATAAATAAAAAAAACAAAAAAACAAAAAACAAAACAAAACAAAAAAGAAGGTGCCGGCAATGAGTTCACAGCTGAGGTGGAAAAGAAATGACACATAACCGTAGCTCGTGTGAACATCTGCCTTTTATCTCAGACGTGACCCTTCCCCACAGAGTGTACACACGGTGACACATCCCAGGACGCGGTTTCTGTCTGGACTTTCGGGGGACCTGCTGTGAGGACAGAAACCTGTGACATCATCATGACGCCCCGTCCGGGCGAGGCGGCCAGCGCGTCCCCTGCAGACAGGCCACCGCGCATCCCCGCTCCGGAAGCCAGCCGCAGCGCCTCTGTCTGGGGACGGCGGGCGCTTCCTCATCTCCCTCCCTTTACGGGGCGTCAGTCCCGTGACTCCTCTCCGCCGCTCTCCCCAGACCTCGCGGCGGGGTCTGACTCCCCAGCACCGCGGACCCACCTCCTTCCCAGCCTGGGGCCCGGGACCCCGAGCGCGTGCGGTGCCCGCCGCATTTCCTTCCCTCTTCCGGCAACACTACAGGATCCGAGGACACTGCGCGCTGGCCCTCCTTTTTAATGATATAATGAAATCTCATTTTTAATTACCTGAACAAAAAGGTTTCAAGTCCGTCAGATTGTTTCTCAGGCCGGCAGAGGCATTAACGGGCTCCAGAACCAATTACCTACATTTCTTTTTTACTTATTGCAAATGTGACCTTTTGTGAGCGTGTGATTGCGCGTCTCCCGCTGTGAGCGGGTGTCTGTCCGGCTCCGAGGCCCGTCGCCCCTCAGTCAGGACGCTGTTCCTTCCCACCCCTCTGACGGCTGGAGGACAAGTCAGTGTCTGGGACCCCGTGCTGTCAGGACAGGGACCCACAGCCAGACGGCCCTTCCGGTGACAATCCCAAACACTCGCGACAGAGATGAGGACAAGCACCTGCCGTCCGCCCGGGGAAGGAAAGCCGCGCTCTGCGTGTGGACTGGGAACCATGGCGACCAGCGTGGACGTGTGGACGTGTGGACGGCGGGGGTGGGGGCGGTGAGCCGGGGCCGAGAGCAGACGCCAGCCCCACCACCCGCCTCCGGGTCTCCCGTCCCCTCGCTCAGGCTAGGCACATGCCCTTCCTCCCTGTTTGGGGAAGGCATGCGGGGAGGGCTCCTTGGGGAGCAGAGTGGAGCCCAGAAACCAGGAGGGGCTGCAGGGCTCAGGGGTGACCCCCCATCCCACAAGGACTGGATACGGAGCATCGCCCCGTGGGGACAAGGGCAGGATCGGCCCGGCCGGGCGCCAGCCCCAGGCAGGGTGCAGAGGGTGCACAGGCAAGCCAGGGCAGAGGCTCAGGGCCACGGTGCCCAGGGCCAGGCTGCGGGATGGGCCTGCCTGGGACCGTCTGAAGGCCACCTCCCTCCCCGTGTGTGCTGCACAAAGGAGATGCGGGTCACCATCAGGGAGCAGGCTGAGCTGGGCGGGGCATGGGGCCTCCGGACCCCCGAGGGACAGGCTCCCAGTGAATCTGAGACACACACACAGGGTCGCTGACAACCGTCCAGCCCCCGGGCTTTCCTCCCACACTCGGGGCAGTGGAGAGACAAGTCCGTTCTGCGCAGGGCAGCGAGGGGCCAGGAGGCCACAGCCATGGCAGCACCGGGGGAGACGCTCTTCTGCGAATTTCAGCCGGACTGGGAGTGAGATCTTCGCTGCTCGGAAACTCCTACCAGTGCGTCGGCCCAGTGCAAACTCCTGACCCAGCAGACGCCCAGGACGCCCCCCTCGCGGCCTCCAGTGTTCCAGCTGCAGAACAAGCCCCACGTGTCAGCGAAGCCGCCGTGACTCATCCTGAGGGTGCGGGTGTGAAGGCAGAGGGAGAGGCGCGCCCGGGGCCCAGAAGAAACTCAATCAGCAGAAGCATCACAACACCCCGTGGGTAACAAAGCGCCTGTCGCCGCCGCCCCGGGGGAGAGGCCTGGAGCTATGGGGACCCACAACCCCCACCCCGCAGCCCCCACTCGCACCCCAGGAAGGGGGGAGCCCCTCACGAGCCGGATGCCAGGTGTCCAGGACCGCCTGCGCGCTGGGAAGCCGGCAAGTAAACGCTGTGGGCAGAAGAGCAGGTGTCCCAGGGGCGGAGGGAAACGCGGCTCCGCAGCAGGTGCAGGCGGCAGGGCGAGGCCGCGCTCACGTTGAGCGAGTGCCCTGGTCCCACGGTGGCTCGGGGCGTGTCCATGCGGCCTCTCCGTCATCCCTGATCACCGGCCACACTGGGAGTGGGCGGGGGCAGGGAAGAAGCGGGCTGTCTGCACAGGAGCGGGCACTGCGTTCTGAGCCCCACATGCGGGGGCCTCTGTCCCTTACCAGCCACCTCTGTTCCCGCAGGGCCCTTTGCTCAGGGCTCTGGGGCCAGGCTCCCCGTCAGCTCACCCGCCGGCCATTCCCTCAGAGCCCAGGGTGGGGCCCTCCTGCTGGAGAAGCCATGGTCCCCAGCCCTCAGCCTGAGCACCCCCTCCGCCAGGCTCCAGCTTCACCCCAAGCCCACGGCGGTGGACGGGCCTGGGCCATGCGCACCCGTCCCCACTGGGGCCCCCCATCCGCTGGGCAATCAGGCCCTCAGTGTGCATTCTCTGTCTGGAAAATCAGGTCGGTCTGGCTTTTCCCTCGGGCCACGACTGGGAGGCCACGCAGAACAGTGTTTAAATCGAGGCCTCCCGCTGCCAGTGGGCGGCTAACCTGCTCACACGGGAGGAGAATTTTAATCCGGAAAGGAGCAGAGATTGAAGCCGGCAGACTGGCCTGGGAGCAGGAGACCTGGGGCACGGGGCCCGGTGCCTGGTCACCCTCCGAGACCGCCCTGTACTAGCCAACAGCCAGCCAGGGCCCCAAGCCAGGAGACCCAGCCTGGCCCACACGCCAGGCCACTGGCTGGGGCTGCGTGTCAGCAACGCTCTGGTGGGAAGTGGCCGCTGACACACCTGCTCGAGGGGTCCTTCCCTCTGCTGCAGAGAACGCCCGCTCAGCTTGCACACCTGCAGGACGGGGCCTTTTCTGTGCCGCCGCCGGCACCCGGAGGCAGGATGCCCAGGCAGCGGGATCCCCGCCCACTCGGGAGAACCGCTTCTCGGTCCTGGCCTCGCACTTCGCGGCCTGTCCTCGGCTAAGTTCTGCGTCACCGTCGCCCGAGGATGCGGACATCCCACAGTGACTAGAGTTGCTGACACAGGCCCGGTGCCTGGACCTTCCTGCAGGCCCACGAGGTCATGGCGAAAATGCTTTTGGGGAAATGAATCATAGCCTTCATTTTAACGACACACTAGATAAATGAATGCATTCCTGACCGCTGACCCGACGAGGCAACACTGGGGGCTGCCGCCCCAGCTCAGGAGTGGATAGGAGAAGCCGGGAGTCGGCGACCCTGCCCGCTGCTGGACACACGGCGAGGGGACCCCCTTCCCTCAGCGCACTCTTGTGTCCACTGTTACACAACCTGGCGAAGCAGAAAAGCGTTTCATACAGAACGTAGTGAGATCCAACGGTCGCCCCGAGCCCAGCGGCCAGCACCGGCCTTTCTTCGAGGAGGCCATGCTGTCCGAGCGCCCGCGCCCCCCGAGGGAGCACTCCTGTCCTCCGCGCGCCGTGGCCAGGCGCCGCTCCCAGCACACACAGGGGCGTCCTCACCCGGACACCGACAAGGCAGAAACTCGGGGAGAGGAAGCGGCCCACACAGCCGCGGCCCCAGCACCTTGCCCCCAGGACGCGTCGCAGAGACACCAACACACTTTCCTTTGGGGCCTGCGTCCACGCTCTTCGCCATTTTGGAAGTCAGGACAGGTCACATCAAAATACGCACCAGTTCATTTAAGAATAGAAAGAAATCCATCACCTGTTACGGTAAGTAGCATACTTTTATTGAAATTACTTTTCAAGAAAAATAGTGAAAAGAGAGGGATCGTTTTATGTTTTTCGAGCCCCCCTCTCGTCCGGCTCAGCAGCGACCGCCGACAACTCCATCTGTGGATTCGCAGCTTTGGCTGAAGGACGAGGACAGCCAAGTCCCACGCGGACACGGGGCTGGAGAGCAAAGGCACATTCTAGTAGCGTTTTCAGATACTGCGGATCCTTCTTCTTTGATATTACACCAAAACTCAGCGAGTTAGAGATTCCTGGAGCTTAGTCATAAAACCTGAAACCCTATGAAGGCGTTCCATGTGTCGTGCTAAGACCCACTGGTCCAGCTTGGACTTCAAGTGCGTCTTTCACCCACGCATACTTTCGTGACCGCCTGCAGTGGTCGTTAACAAGTTACTGGCTCATTTAGCTGAACAGATCTTCCATACGTTTCACAAAATGAGCAAATTACATTCATCACACACTCGTCGACGGCATAAGCAAAGTCCGTGTGCGCAGGGAAACCACGCAGCTCTCGGTGGCTCTCGGCGGCTATCAGCGGCTCTCCCAACACCCGCCGTTTGCCGGAAAGCTCGGGGTTCGGAGGACGAGCAGCGTCTGCTGCCCCCCTCAAGCTGGTCCTGACCTCCTCTGGCTCCTGGACCACGTCCCATCAGCCTGGTCTGTCAGCCGTTTCTGCCTGGGAGGCGCTGCTCCGTGGACGGAGTGGGGAGCCCCGCTCTGGCCCCAGCACGCGCTCGGGACGCCAGCCCCAGTGTGGGGGGCCCCCTGCGTGCTCCGCTCAGCAGGCCCCCGCTCGGCATGGCTGCGTGTCCTCTGGAGCTGTTAGGTGGGGCTGACGTCTTTGTCGTGGTGCCCCGGGGAGGTGGGGAGGAGCCACGGCCCCCATGGAGCTTGTGTCCCACTAAATCATCAGAGGTGACGGCCGTGACGTCTCTGTCCGTGCAGACCTTAGCACCGTGAGAAAGCAAACCATACCCGAGCTGGGGACGGCGGGGGCCTGGGACCCGGGCATGCGACCTCATTTGGAATAGGTCTCTGCAGACGCGATCAGGTTAAGATGAGCCCTAGACCCAGTGATGACGTCTCACGAGGAGAGGGAGTTTCAGACGTGCAGACGCCAAGCAAGAACACGGGAGGACGAGGCTCCCGCAAGCCAGGGGGCACCGAGGACTGTCGGGGTCAGCACCTAAAGCTGAGAGGGGCCCGGGACACAGTGTCACTCAGGGGCTCCAGGAGGACCAGCCCTGCTGACCCCTCCACTTCGGACCTCTGGCCTCAGACCCGGGCTGGAGGAAACTGCTGCTCGCTGCGTCCATGTGGGGACAGCGCGCTGGTGGAAGACGGGCCGCAGCGCGTTCCGGGACATCTGGTGACGGAAGACGGGATGGGCCGAGCGCGACGTCGGGACTCAGGGGAAGGGTAGCACTAAAACATCTGCGTGGCCTTGTGGGGTTACAGGTCCGAGGGGCTCTGCTGGGCTCCTGGCTGCCCCAGGCAGCTGCCAGTGCGGCCTCACGGGACAGGACGGGGACACATTCACCCCCAGGCCCCTCAGGGGAAGTCATCTTAGGGAAGAGGCTCCAGAAGCAACTCCTTGTTGAATTTTGTGTCACAAAATTATGAGTAAAGCATGCAGAGTGCGGAAATGCATGAGGTGAGGTGAACGGTTTCCCTTCCCTCCAAGCTCAGCAGCCCTGTAGGGCCGTGCTGACCTCCCTGCCCCGAGCCCCAAGCCTGGAGCTCCCCCAAACGAGAACACGCATCTCCACCACCGGCCATGGCGGCCAGCGTGGCCAGGAACTTGGTTTGGGGTTTGGGTGGTAAATCCAGAACCGTATTGGTCTCACCCCTCAATTTTTTAACTTTACAACTTACCGTGGCTGTTTCTTTGGGCCAGCAGGCATCCCCCTAACTCAGACCTTTTGCCAGAAAGAAGCCCCGCACCTTCTGGACAGAGAACACAGAGAACCAGCCACGGGGCCAGGGATGAGCAGCCTGTGGCAGGACCTGACCGTCGCCAGACGGCTCTGTACGGAGCCCCGCACATGCCCCACTTCTCATGACGACACTGCCAGTGGCCACGCTGCCCTGCCTCACAGAAGGAGAAGCCACCCCGGGAGCCTCCAGCTTCCCTGTGTGGCCGTGGCAGCCACGCTGAGTCCTTACCAGACCTGCGGTCCCTGGGAAAGCCCACATTTCCGGTGCCCTTTGCCTCCAGCTGCCACATGTGTCAGCACCAGCAGAGTAGCTGGGCAGGTGTGGCTCCAGCCACCAGGGTCCAGTCAGGGTGGTGTTTCCTCCTGAGGGGTCCAGAGGAGAACCCTCCTCCCCAGCAGCAGGGCTGGCTTCACGGGAAGCCATTCCGACACACGCCCATCTCAGCAGCCAGCCAAATGCAGACCCACCTGGCCACACGGCAAACTCGGAGCCTCAGAACAGGCTGAGAACTTCCAAGTGCAGGTTACTAGACTGGCAGTCTACCAAGATCCCAACCTGATTCATTTCCCTCCGTCTTTGTACAGCATCTTTTGAAACAGACCTTCCATTTCCCCTATCCGCCCACCATCCATCCATCCATCCACCATCCAGCCAGCCACCCATCATCAGCCACCAACTGATGACTCACCGTGGGGTGAGTCTACCAGGCTGCTCCGCCATCTGACAATGGGGGTCCCCCGATGAGTCATCCCTCCTGCTCTGAGGGGCCCAGCCACGTGCCTGCAGATGGCCTGTTCCGTGGACTTCAAGGCCTTGGTCACCAAACACATGCGTCGCCTGCCCCACGAGCAGTCAGCTGCTTCACAAGCACATCTGAGCACCGGCTCAGCCTTCTGTTGCCCCCAACTGCTGACTTTAGTGGACGTTTAGACAAAGATTCAGAACCAACGAGAAGTTGGGAAGGAACTGCCCTCACTTCTTACAGCGTCTCCCGAACAGGCTCCCGCTCCTCTGCCCACGCGCTGTCGCGGGCGCACCCGTGGGACGGCTCATGACCAGCAGGAGCACACGCTGCCCCGGGGTCAGGAGCGGGCACAGGCTCAGCCCCTGGTTCTCTTACTGACCGGTGCATCGTGGCTGCCCAGAGCCCCTGGACCCGGACGGGACGACTCTCCTCCTGAGGGCTCTGTGCTGGAACGCGGCGCTCTGACTGCACGAGGGAGGCTCGCCGTGCGCTGCCACCCCCTCCGCCAAGGTCTGCAGATGCCGGAAGGTCAGTTATTTCCCTTCGGAATTCGTGAAGCCAAAGGAGAAACCTGCAAAGCCCCGACGCTTCTCGAATAAAACTCAGCCTCACCCTCAAACTGTCCTTTCACAAAAGCAGGTGAGACGGGACGCGTGTGCTCCCTCCTGCCTCCGGCCTCCTGAGGGAAAGCTGTCCTCCGAGCGGTTGGCTGCATCTGAAAGTGCTGCCTCGGGATGGACACAGGGACACCTTTGTCCCGGCCACGTTCACCTCCTCTGCCCAAGTAAACCACTGCCTGCCTGACGCCGGGCATCACCGCACAGAGGGCACAGCCCTGCCTCTGGGCCTCCCCAACGACTAGGGAGGGCACCTGGACCCAGCAGGGCCCCCCTTGCACTGCCCCCCAGGCCTTTTGGGGGAGAACTGCCTGCCCTTCCCCCAGTCTCTCCAGAAGGCACCCGTCCTCCAGCCAGCCCAGGCCCTTGGGCCAGAGAGCCAAGCAGGCCCTGGGTCTCTGACTCTAGGAAGGCAGTGCCCCCCGCAACCCACATGGCGTACGATTCCCGGGCAGCCCCGGCTGTGGACACCCACGCCCACACGGGGCTCACGTCCTGGGGAAGAGGAAGGAAGTGGTCGTGTGCAGAAGCAGGCCTCAGAGTGGGCAAGGGGCCTCGGATACCAGGGCTGGGGCTGGGATGCTTCCTCAGCCAGGAGCTACTCACGGGTACAGGTGAGGGATTGGGAGGGGACCCTCCAGAGAGCCCAGGCCAGGTCCCTTCCCGGAGGATGGGCCCCTCCCCTCCAGGATCGACAGGCACGGCTGGCTGACCCATGAGGGCGGGCCGCAGAGACAGGATGGGGGACCGGGTGAGGGTCAGTGGAGGCATGGTAGCAGCTGGGTGGTGGGGGCACTGCCGGAGAGAAGGGAGTGGGCCGCAGGAGCGGCAGAGCTCACGGATGTGTCTGCCTGTCCCCCTGGGTCCCAGCAGAGCCCCCTCCTGACCCAGGGGCTGGGCTGGGGTTGGGAGTGTCCGTCACCTGTGTCCATGGGCCTGAGCTGCAGAGTGGGCCCCTGGAAGGATCTGCCCTCACCTGTGGGTGTCCCCGCACCCAAGAGAGGGGACGTTACATAACAAGTAAAAATGGAGAAACACAGAACTACCCGATTCCACTCCTGAGTGTGCACACGAAGCATGAAAAGCAGGTTCTCGAGGAGAGCTTGGCGTCCCCGTGTGCAGAGAAGCCTGGGTCACAAAAGACGAGGGGCAGAAGCGGCCCAGGTGTGCGCACACGGACAATTGGAGAGATGGGGCTTGCGCACACAGCGGGCTCTACTCACCCTGCCGGCCGAGCCCCTCCCACGGCGGACCCGAGGACCACGCACTGACCAAGCCAGACACGGGAAGACACGTCCCCTCTCGGGAGGTCCCTGCAGTCGTCCCCTCCACCGAGACAGAGGGCAGCACGGCGGTACCAGGGCTGCAAGGGGCTGGGAGCTACCGATTACTGGGGACAGAGTTCCAGTCCGGGAACATGGAAAGTTCTGCAGAGTCACATGACAATGGAAATGTATGAAATGCCCCTAAACCGTACACTTAAAAAAGGTTAAAATAGTAGATGTTATGCTTATATGTGATACCATAATTATTAAAATAACGTAATATACCACAACCCACTGAACTGTACACTTCAAATGAGCAAATTATATACAAAATGGTGCATGATTATAACTCAGTGAAGCTGTTCAAACACACGCACACACCCAGGGACGAGCTGGCTGTCGGGGACCCCAGGCACGGGGCGCCGAGAGGAGCAGAGGGACAGAAGCGAGTGACCCAGCGCGTTAAGGGCGGACAGCAAGTTTGGCTTATTTCTGTTCACTTGGGATCTTAGCGGCAGTTTAAACTAACATCAAGTCGCCTCTCGAACACATCTTTTTCTTCCGAGGTTGGCTGGTTTGCTTCCTCCGGTCTTCCTGCTACAGCGGGCTGAAGTCCGGGACTCTGCCTCACTCTCCAAGCCACATGAAGTGCGAACGTGCCCGGCGGTGGCTTCACTCGTGAGCCCTCGGGGCTGTCCGCGCCAGTGAGGAAGGCGACGGGAAGGACGAAATCATGGCGAGGAGACCGCTGTGGGGGTGTGCATCTGCGCTGCGTGCACACATGTGCCTGGCACTGTAGCGCATGTGCACACACGTGTGTCGTGACGTGGCCGTGTGGGGTGTGTACTCATGGGTATGTGTGTGCACATGCACGTGGCCATGTGCTGAGAGACAGAGAAGGACAGGGACAGAATAACAGAGAGAAATTCAAATCAGCCATCGAGCTGGCGCGAGCTCCTCTAAATAAAATAGTTTCCATATTCCCACCCCCGCTGTTCATGCGCAAGCCCCGTGCACCTCAACGAGCCAGGCCCTGCTGAGCTCCCGGCGCTGCACCGCTCGGGGTGGGTGGGCGGTGGGGTGCGGCTGCAGCCGGTCCCCCGCAGGAAGGGCCACGGCAGCACTAGCTCGGGGACACGGGGCAGGACGGTGTTAGAATTCGGAGCCAAGATTCCTCGAGACACAGTTCCTCCTTCGTGAAATAAAGCTACTGAACCACGGGATCTCTATGCTGACGCAGCATCGTCACAGAAGTCATGCTTGCGCAGGAGCCGGAGACAGACACAGAGAATGGAAACGAGAGGGGACATCGTCTGGGTTTTTACAAGGCCAGCAGCTGTGACGGCAAGCACTTCCTTCTTTTGTTCTTTCTGGAAGCCACGACCTCCTCAGATCTTCAGCTTCCATGATGGCCACGCTGCGCACGTCGTGAACGCGGGCCCCGAGTGTGAGGCCGGAGAGCAGCGCGTCCCGCCAGCGCGAGGCCCTCCCCCTGCACCAGAGCCACGAGGGTCAAGCATATCCCGCCCCGTCTCCACAGAGAGAACATCCTGGAGTTGCACAGGGCTCCGCACCCCCGAGCGAAGGTCACCGTCTGTGCCCCAGGGAAGCGCAGGGCGGGCACCAGGACGACAGCGCGCCCCCTGCCAGGCAGAACACTGGGAGGCCACCAGCGGGGCGACCCCTGCGCTCAGAATCAGGACTCGCGCCCAGACAAGGTGTGCACAGAAAACGATGAAAGTGCGCACGACCCAGGTCTCCAGCCAAACGACAAGGATGGCGGGACTGCAGCCATACCGCACGGAGAGCACACGCGGACCGGGGAAACCGGGAAACACCAGGACGCTGGCTGCGAGAGTCCCCACTTAGGTCAAAACACAGCAGAACACGGCGAGACGGGAGTCTGCCCTGGAGACTTTCCAGAGCTGCTCTCCGCACCTGTGCGGTCCCATGAGGAAAACGGGCCGACTGCAGGACGCCCTGCTTTCCAGCTGTCCTCTGGCCTTCAAGGCTCCCCTCCCCAGCAGCCGAAATCTTGTCATCGCTCTCGGCGGGCCTCCACCGGGCGGGCGGCACAAGCTGGGAAGCGTCGCAGGTTTGTCCCAGATCCTGGAGCCCGTGGGAAAGTTCCGTCCCACCGCCCCCCGCCCCCCTGCAGGCTCGTCCCCTCTGCTCAGTGCAGGTGGGGAGAGATGACCCTCGAGAGAATTCCAGGACTGTGGGGGAGTGAGGCTGAGCCCACGTTGTGCCGGAAGGACGGGGACGCAGGACGAGCCCAGCGCACCCCTTGACCCATACCACACCCCCTCTGCCTCTCGCCCGCAGGAGGGAGGCCGGGGCAGGCCTTCTGAGTCCGCAGGCTGAGCCTTCCGGCAAGAACCACCGCGTCTGCACGCACACACATCGGTGCAGGCCACAGGGACCCAGCTGATGGTGAGGTCACCCTCTGATCCCAAACTGAGGTCTTAGCTCCCCAGGCAGCTCAGGAAAGACGACGGACACCAACAGCACCCAGCAGAGACCAGGCTGCAGGCAAAGCTCGCTTCTGCACACAGGGCAGGCAGTGGCTCCGACGCAGGACCGCGCCGGAGAAGAGGACTCATGGCAAGGGCGCGTGACGTCCCTGCACACGGTGGGATGACGTCCTTCCGGCACCGAGGGGAAGGACGACCTGCCGTCCGGAAACTCCACGCCCAAGGAAACGTCTTGTGGACATGATGGCAGAGCCTGAGACGGGTCGTTGGTACAGAAGTCCCAGGAGACCAGCTGCAGCCACAGAAGGTCCAGGAGACACAGCCATGTCGGAAAGAGCTGCTGAAACCACCCGGGACGGGCTCGTGGAAGCAGGAGTGGTCAGCCGAAGAGGAGGTGGGAGCAGCCGAACCCCGCGCACCTGCGGGACTGTCCGGAGACCCAGTCCGCCGCACAGGGATGAGGAGCAAGACGGGGAGGCCTGGTGAGGTCGGAAGGCGCTCCGTGCCACCAGAAGGAGCACCCCAGGCAGAAGATGGGGCCACGGGCCATCGGATAATGCAACAATAACGTCCTTTCCCGTCCAGGCCCAGCAGTGGGAGGAGACTGTTCACAAACGTGTCCACGGGGACGACTGGCCAGTCTGAGTCCCGGCCCAGAGTGCAGAGGCAGGTGCACCCAGCCCACCGCCCGGGAAGATGACCCCCATGGGGATGCTGCCCTCAACACGTCCACTCTGCTGGGTGAGGGGCGCCCACAGTGCTTCCGGCCACGGGGCCCCCTGCTCGCTGGGGCTGGTTTGGCCCCCAACATACCCAGGAGTCCAGACTGGTGAGCAATGGGGCTCAAGACACCCACTGGCCCCCGCGGGAGGTGTCCACCAGGCCCCCACCACCCCCTGGCCCTTCGGCCCAGCCCCCACAGCCCCGGTGCCTCCCACACTGATTCCCCTTGTCTTGTCAGTACCCCCAGAGGCTGTGTGTGTTGGGGGATCTCAGCCTGGACCTTGTCAGGCTGGAGGGCGGACAGGGCAGCTCACGGGGCTGACGCACGGACTCACCTCCTGGCCACCACCACCACCTTCCTATGACCTTCACTGTGGGGACAGAAACCGGGAACTCAGGCGATAGTGGCACGAGCTTCTGCCAGGCCTGGTTCTCTGCGCTCCAGGCTGTGCGTGTGGGATCTCCAAGTCCCAGGGAGAGAGCCTGCGCACCCGCCTGTCCGCACAACCAGAAGCTACGATACCACCTGGGACCAAAGTCACCACCGTCCCATCATCCTTCGCTCCCAGTCGGGCGCGGAACTCCGTCACTGCAGGCTTGGCCTCACACAGTCACCAAAGCGCCAGGAAGGCCCAGAAGGTGAGAAGGGGCCGGGTGTCGGGGCAGGGCAAGGGCGCTGAGTTCCGCGGGGGAGGTCTGAGCTGCGAGGGCACATGAGACGCCCGTGGGTGGTCTTCCCGGGGCCCAGGACCAAGGCCAGAGCAGGACACCATGCTCCCTGGTGGGAGTGCAAGGGCCTCGCAACAGATCACACAAACCGTGCCCCTGAGGGCACCGGGTGCACCTCTGCCGGCTGCCACACACGGGACGCTCCCAGGAGCGAAAGGAACCGCGCTGGGCCCTGGGCCACGGCCGTCCTGGAAGGGAGCGCCCCGCACGCCAGCCCCGCATGCCAGCCTCACACGCCAGCCCCGTGTGGCCGGACCAGACCATGGTTTCCCGCCGATGGACCGACAGCCTCGTGGCTCCGCTGAATCGGCCAGCACGTGCGCACTGAGGACCGCCTGGTCCTCCAAACAAGCCACAGAGCCAGCAGTCGGAGGCACGGCCGCGTGCCCCAGAGCTCAGGCTGGGCCGCCGCTCACCCTGCCTCCCCCTCCATGGCCTCCTCTGGGCGGCCTATGCTCCTGATGCCTGACTGATGTCCCCAACCCCTCTTTGACACACAGAGTGTGAAGATCAAATCACTGCCCACAGACCCCTGACCCCGCTAGCTCATCACTGGCGACTTCTGGTGCCCCGTCCGTCATCTCACCTCAGCGGTCCCCATGTCCAGATCCGGCGTGGTCCTCGCCACCCACAGACATGGTGCACAGACGTACTGTGTCCTGTCCCTCCCACCTTATCCACGCGGCCGGCCACTTCACTCTGGGCTTCCAGACGCACCTCGGTGCCCACAGCTCCCCTAAGAGGAGGTTTGAATGGCCTGCATGTGACAGATGAGCGGGTGGGGCATCTCTCCCAGCCGGTCACTAGCAAGCCAGGCCCAGAGTCCCAGTCCAACCACAAGGGCCGCGTTTCCTCCAGGGCCCGGTTGGGACCTCCCTGCCCCGTCAGATGGGTGGACACCCACAGGCTGTGGGCACTCAGGACAAAGAGCCATGAGCCACGCGTGCCCTGAGGGCTCCTGGACCAGGAAATGCTGGGCCACCCTTCCTGGTGTTGAGGTCCATGCAGCCGTGACCAGAGCCACAGAGAACGCACCAGGCGTGAGCTCGCTGCCCTCGCCACGTCTGTGTGACGCTGGGCATCCCTGCGAGGCTGGAAACCAGCTCTCTCCAGTGGAATCTCTAAATTAGGAGAATGCCAGAAATCCCCCAAGATAAAGGTCAAACCAGAAAAAATTATTACGAAGCAGGAAAAGCGTTTACCAGACCTGAGACAGCCCCAGAGCGTGCAGCTGGCCGGCCCAGCATTTGTCCGTGTTGGGCCCGTGGTGCCCATGCCCCCTCCTCGTGTCCCCAGGCCCGCTGTGCCACAGGACAGTCCCCAGAGCAGACCATCTGCATACGCAGAAGCTCCTGGTCCATATTTTATACAACTCAGTGCATTTGCAGAGTGACCGACTGAAAGGTAATCAGGTTGGACACTATCACCTTAAATTATAAATACCCCTGCATCTGGTAAATCAGTGCCGTGATGCTGACGCTGGCCTCCGAGGAGCCGAGGGGGGCCCAGCTCGAGTCTGGGGTCGGCCAGGTGGGAGGGTCCGGTCTGCAGTCACCCTGACCGCCAGGCTCGCCCACCTCGCCCGCCCAGCAGGACGGCCCACTCTTGCTCCAGCGGCTCCCGCCCGTCACCCCTGGGGGCTGGGGGGCCGTGCCCCGCCACAGAGCCCGCCACTGGGCAGAGAAGGCGGCCTGCCAACCCGCCCACGAGGTCACCGGCCCGCGCATCGGGAGGTCCCGGCAGATGGCCTCCTGGCTGGGTGCCCCGCTGAAGGGCACTCGGGGTCAAAGGACAGCGGCCTTCAGGTGTTCTGTCCACCCAGTGGGGCTCCGACTCCACAGGGCAGGTCTCCCAAACATCCGTCCCCTTTCCTGGGGCAGGCGAGGGCCACAGCATCACTCCCGCGAGATCCTGACCTCCCGTCTGTCAGCTCAGGCAGGTGCAGGCTCAAAGGGCCACCCGCTAGGACCTGTGGCCATGACTGTGCGCCGCTGCCCTCTGCTGGACAGGCCGGGCGCGCGGCGGCCGGGCAGGGGCTGCAGTGCCCAGGCTCCGTGTCCCCGCATGCTCCTCAGGGCCCCCGGCCCTCGGTGGCCACCCCGCGAGGCCTCCCCTGCACCTGCCCTTCAGGGGAAGCCCCAGCTTGTGGTGCTCTCCGCTGACAGGATCGCACCCCTGCTGGTGCACGGCGGGGGCCTCGGGACCCTCAAGCGGCGAGCTCCCACCCCCGGCCACCATCTGAGAGCTTCCTGACTTCAGCGAAGCGCTTTCCTCCACTCACTGGCCAAGGACAGCGCTCTGCCCCAGGCCGCGGGCTTGCCCCTTGCAGGGCCCCCACCGTGCGGAGGAGCCGGGGACAGAGCACGCGGCCCCGCTCAGGGCAGGGCGGCTCTCCCGAGGCTCAGAGGTTCTCTCTCTGTCCGCTCTAGAAACTGCTGACCACAAACGTTTCCTTTCTGAATTTTACTGTAACGTGTTCAAGTACATTCTCAGGAATCACCGTGTAAGGCAGCTCTCGCTGCTAGACGTCCCGGGGACAGGAGGCAGGATGGCTGTGACGGGGATCCAGATAAAAACCTGGAATTAATTTCTCCACGTTAAAAAATTCTCTTCAGATCCTAGAAAATATAGTCATCTCTGGATTTCCTCGTTTCTGAGCCACAGAAGGAGAGGAGGTGAGGAAGGGCTCCCATCCGGGACAGGGCCAGACCGCCGCTCTGTGCCCCCATTGCCACGGCTCCCCCGGAGTCAGCCAGGGGAGGACCCCGAGATCCGAGCCGGCTCTGTCCCTCCGCCCCATCGGTACCCACCTGCCAGGCTCATGTCAGCGACTCCTAAGAGAGGGGCCCTCTGCTGACCCCAACATCCAGTCATTCAGCGTCCTCCGTTTTCCTCATCCCCATCCTTCTCTGTCTCTCTGGCCCTGAAACACGTCTGGTGGCCTCAGAGCCCTCCCCTGGAGGCGACCCCCCCACCCCCATGTGCACCTGGCGGAGCAGGGCTGTGGCTCCTGCACAGGCAAGCTGGGTGAGGCACCCCCTCGGGCCTGGCCATGGCCCACTGGCTCTCCAGAGCCCGCTCTGCCTTTGCGTGGGGTGCTCGGCCTCCATACCCCACCCATTGCTGGGTCTTAAGGATGTCAGCACTTGAACTCTTATGGAGAACAAGGGGCAGCAAACTCCCAAAGAAGTCGGGGTGCACTGACCCCCAAGTAAGGTTCCCAGGCCGAGGCTGCTGTCCCGCTGGCATCCTGCAAGATGTGGTCGTCCTGGGTCTGCTGGAGGTACAGAGTGTCCCAGGGTCCCCACCCCGCTCCCACAGCTGCTGTGAGCCAGACCCACGCTGGTGTGACACCGGGGACCGGCCCGCCCCGGAAAACACCTTCCTCCCCACGGAGCATCTTCTGTTAAATGCAGATGTTTCCCACGACATGAAACATGTCTCAGACGGAAGCTTTGCCCAGCGTCGGAAGGCGGCAGCCGCAAGTGGACGCTGTCTTCTCTCCTGATGGGGGTCTTTGGGCCCCAGTCTGAAAGCCACCAGCCTCTGTGTCCAGACAGGTAGTGGAGAACGGTGGGAGCGTGCTGGCCGCGGGACGCGCTCTATGTGCCATCGGCCTCTCCCTCTCTCCATGTCCAGGAACATGACCGATTTCTTGGAGGAAATGTAAATTAGGCGGGACAGAGATTCATCTCGCCGAGAGAACCTGGTGTTCAAGACAGTGCTTGCCGGTGATCAGCTCCGTGAAGTTCTCCCGGCATCCGGCCGGAGCCCGAGGACATGCGCACGACCACATGCGATCGCTGCCGTCTGGCCGCGGCAAAGCCAGGAAGGACGTGACCCCTACAGCTGCCTCTTGGCAAAATCACCCTCTTCGTCTCCAAACCATTGCTTCACCTTGTGGCTGGGGAGTCGGTGCCTATCCTTTGGGCCACTTCTCCCCTAGAGCATCCCCAGGACGGCAGCTGGCTTCATCACCAGCAGCTACGCAGTCGGGCCAGACCCGGACTCCCGCCCCAGGAGGCTCTGAGGCTGTGGGCACCAGACGTGGGGCACAGGGTGCGGCAAGAGCAGAGGCTCTCTGGGCTCTGAGCCCTGGCGGAGAAGCTATACATGGTCCCCACCATCTAGGAACCTGGTCCAACACGCCTCGGCCTCCCCAGGAGACCATGGCCCCTGGGCCCCAGCAGCCAGGACAGCCGCACAGGGGTGAGCAGGTGGGCGTGGAAGTTTCCAGAGGGCAGCACAGGCCCTGGTTAAGGAGGCTAACGCAACCTCGCTCGGGAACCCGTGAAAGCAGGTGACAGCTGCGGGGACCCATGGCTGGGCTCATGTGGAGCCGCAGGCAAGCCCCTCCTGCCAGCACCAGCTCAGCCCAGCTCGGAGCCCCTCGCGGCCATGGGCGGCAGAGCCAGAGGAGGATCCGCTGCTGCTGAACATGACCGCGGGGCAGTTGCCTCATCCGCCAGCACCAACCATCTCTGTTCTCCTCGGCCGCGTCAGCTGCTGGGGGACCCAGGCCTTCACCCCAGGACGTCTGAGGGCTTACTGGCCTTGTCCATCACCTTACTGGTGACCCCAGCTGGGCACGGAATGGCCTGGATGGCCAGGGGGCTCTCAGCCGTGGCGAGCTGGGTCCTCGTGCTCACCAGGCCAGCCCCGCCAGGCCTGCTGGGTGGGGATCCGAGTGCAACACAAACCCACGGAGGCCAAGGCCACAGGAATGAGAAGCACACATTCCCAGTGTGTCCCTGAGCCTGACAATGGGGGCCCGGTCCTCCTTCTCATCCTGCTCCCCGGGCCTATTGGCTGGCTAGTACACGGGGACACTGTGGTCTAGAGGACCATGCAGGTACCTGCCAGAGGCCAGGCAGAGGCTGGGGAAGCAGGGACAGTCACCACCCCCGGAGTGGGGTCACTCCCAGTGAGGGTGACCCCGAGGCCCTGGCTGGTCCCTTTGCGGGAGGGACCCATGCCGGCATCCAGCAATGGTCTTGGCGCTAGTAAGAGGCACCTCCGTCAGGCTGGTGGGAGGAAACCCGTGAGTGGCCTTCCTCTCTGCTCCATGGCCCCTGGGCCCGGCAGCCCCCATGCGTGAGCACCAGGAGCCCACTCATACGTGGGTGCTCTCAGGTAGGGCAGCAGGGGCCAGGACACACACGGGGCAGCTCCGACAAACGCGCCCGCACACGGACCTCGCTGGCAGGCCATCCCAGCCGGCCCCACCAGCCGAGCCGCCCACCAAAGCCCAGGCCTCGCCGTTCCCCACACCACGTGTCCTTTGTCCACAGGAGATGGCCACGGTCCTCTGTTCTCGGGGAAGGTGGAGCCCACGTGCATGCCCAGCACCTCCTGCTAAGTGCCCTGGGGAATGCAGGCGCCGCACGCACCGCAGGGGACTCGGGAGGGACACTGGGCCGGAGGAGCCCCGGACGGGCTGCTGAGGGGCTGGGTCTCCCCTTCGCCTCAGGGGCCTAGACCCAGGGCTGACAGCGTTGAAGGCAAAGCCTGAGCACAGAAACACAAGCTCGTGCTCTCTGGCCAGAGAGTGGGGACGACAGGGAGACAGCAAGACCGCATGGTCACCACACCGCACACCACCCGTGGGCTGTGCCACACCCCCTGCCAGGCCACCAGACCAGGCGGGCAGGAAGCACACACATCCGCGTCCCGGCAGCCCTCCAGCGCCAGACACTGTTCAGGGAGCCCACGGGAGAGCCAGAGAAAGAAAATCGAGAGGTGGACACAGAGGCAGACGTGAGCCCCACACACCAGCAACCACATTCAGCACAAACTATCTGAGTCCACACGGGAAAGACCGCTCGGCACAGCAGGTCTGAAACCCCCCCGCCAGCACCAGAACCCACTTCAAGTGCCACACAGGCAGGATGACGGATGAAGGGAAGAGACGTCCCCCAACGTGAATCGGGGAAGGCAGGGACGGCCCCATCACCCCGAGGGTGCTGCAGCCCTCGGAGCAGAGGGACGGGGGTCCAGACCACACCTTGTGGGCTCAGAGCCCAGGGCCTCCAGGCCCTTCTCCCAGGGAAGGGTCGGGAGCATCCATCACCCAGAGCGTGCCCACACGCGCTCAGCACCCAACAGGTGCGCCAGCCTCCCTGCCCCCTGTGCGGGTTCGTGGCATGACCTGCTGCAGACTAGAACCCAGACTGGGTTGGTTCTTCTTAGACCGGCAGGCGCTTCGGAGCTGTCCGTGCACCCGGCGCACCCTGGGAAGCACCACGGCCCGGGCCTGTGGCCTCAGGGTGCTCCAGGGAAATGCTCCTCACCCAGCATCACACACGGGGCCTCTGACAACTTGGTGCCATCCCTACTATCCGCCACCCCCTGGACACGGAAGCCCCGGCTGCAGGGCAGCATTCCCAGTGTCGATCCCGGCCCGCAGAGCACAGCTGTCACTGAGAAGTGGGAGCCATGCCTGCGAGCCCCTCACCGCCCGTGGAGATGATGCCCGCCGGGGACAGAGCTCCGATGGGCCGTGCCCCCCGCCAGAGCTCTGCCAGGCCAGTCCAGCAGCTGAGCCGCATTTCCCGCAGACCACTGTCCCACCACCGGTCGGCCTCGCGGCCCTGCCCCTGCCCCGGGGGGAGCCTTACGCTCCACCCTCCAGACGGCGCACGGGGCCCCTTCAACAGCGGGCGGACGCGAGCCTCGCCCCGCTCTTCCTGCAGGGAGGGGTTGTCTGGCGTTCGTCCCCTTGCGGGCTGTGCTGAGACCTGACTGTCTTCAGCTGGAGGCTGTGGGGGCCGTGCTTCCCGAGGGACAAGGGCTCTCCTACAGGCAGGGCCTCGGCGAGGGCCGTGACGGTCCTGGTGATGGCACTCGTGGCAGGCAGGCTTCTCTGGGTGACCACACCGCGGGGACACAGCCGTAGGCGGAGCTTATGGACTTGCTTCTGGAAAACCAGCCACGGTGACACATGGCCTCTGCATAAGCCCAGTACGTGTAACGTTTGTTTTCCTTCCAGGGACCCCAGGGAGGAAAGGGAGAGTCGGCAGCCGAGTGTGGGGAGCAGGGCTGTGCTGAGAAGCAGCTCCCCTGAGGCTGTGGAGGGTCAGGACCAGGCCGCGGGAAAGGGGCCCCGGAGCTGCGCCTGGGGTGGCCATCCTCAGCTCCAGCGCCTGCAGGACAGGCCGCCAGGCGCACCCGCGGCGCTTTCACTGAACTCAGACAGAACTGGCCTCAGAGCTCCTTGAGGACACAGGTCCCCCCACCCCCAAGTGGAAGCCGTGTCGCTCCTGAGTGGGAGGAGGAGCTACCCTCAAACGAAGCCTTGGGCAGGGATCTCAAGTGCTCCTCTGTGCGTCTGGTCCGGCCGATGAAGTCTGTATCCGGAAGTTCCCACTGTAATAGGTTTTTGTTTGCTTCACCTGGTTTCAGAAACAGTGATTTCCATTTTTATGTCTCAAGATTAACCAGGAGACGGAAACATGGCGTTTTTACCTTCTGACGCAAATTCCTCAGGTTTGTGTGTTTCATCAGAAAACTTTCTCATAAAGAGGTGAACCCCCACTTCTTTTGTGGCTCCTTGTGGGGACAAGCCATCCCTCTGCACACACACCGAGCTGAGTCCTTGCAAGGTGGCCGGCAGTGATGCCGGGTCACCATGCCTGCAGAGATGTGTCCCTGCACACCTGACCCTGCCGCACGGCTGCTGTCGGATGCCAGGTGGTCAAAATCTAGTGATCAGGGGCGTGCCCCCACAGAAGTGACCCCAAAACCCTCATCCACCCAGAATGGAAGAATGGGCCTCATTTAGAAAGCCAGTCTTCGCAGACATCATGGTGGAGACAAGGCCATAGTGCAGCAGGGGGACCCCACCAGTGACTGGTGAACTTACAGGAAGGCCATGCAAGGACAGACACTCAGGAACAGGAGGGCCAGTGAGCACCGAGGCGGAGATGGGTGATGGTCTGCAAACCCAGGACCCCCAGGCTTGCCCCCCAGGAGGCCTGCTTGTGTCTTCCAAGGGAGGGCGCTGGGGGCCCTGGGAACGCCCTGACCTCAGACTTCCAGCCCGAGAGCCTGCGGTGCCATGTTCTAAGTCCCGGTCTGGGGTGGCTCATTCAGGCAGCGCTGGAAACCGCACCTTTCGTCTCCAGACTCCCAGGTGTCTGTGGCTGCTGTAACTCCCCAACCTCACTGTGGGAGGGGACAGATGCCCAACACGTCCACTCGAAACCCAGAAGACTGCCACACATGCACACACTAGGTTCAAACTCACAAGCCCGTTTCTGGCGTGCCCGACCCAGGGGGCCCCTGACGTCACCCAGAACCCCGCCTCCCTGCCCCAGATGCTCCTGGTGGATGACATCAGTTGGGCCCCATGAGACCCCATGCCCCATGTGTGACATCACCCAACTCCACACCCCCAGGCTTCGCGCCATCAGGTCACCCAACCCCGCCGCAATGCTCTACATGATGTCACCCAAACTCCATGACCCCAAACTCCACATGGATGACATCAAGCAGGCCCTAGAACCTCTGCGCGATGACACTGTCCAACCTCTAGCCCGTGTCCCGCCTGATGACATCACCCAGCCCGTCCACATTCCCTGTGATGTCACCCACCCCGTCCACATTCCCTGTGATGACATCATCCACCCCGTCCACATTCCCTGTAATGACGTCACCCACCCTGCCTCCACTCCAGGCTTCATCTTTGGGGCGGGGCTCGCCGGTAGCAGAATCACAGGTGTTGGGGGCTACGGGGTCTGCCAGGCGACCTGAAGGCTAGTGCGACTTTGGGACACTCTGTGTGAACCCCGCACTCCAGCTTCTGCAGCCTGACGGGAACAATGACCTCTTTGGCTACGAGATTCCCAAACCACTAGGCTCACAGGACTCTCTCTTGTCAGAAAACTGCATGCAAACAGAAGAGTTGTGGTTTATTACATGACTTATAAAATCTGAGGAGGACAGAAAAGATGGTGGGGGTCACCTAAACCACATTCCCAAACGGCCGGGGTTTCAGTGAGCTCCAGGCTGCGACACACGTGCGTCCTGCAGAATCCAGCCAGAGGCTCCTGACCAGGCCACACCCCTGCGCCTACGGAGGTCAGCACCGCCATGGTCAGCACGGCCACGGTCAGCTCACGGCAGTCGGCATGGCCCTGGTCAGCACACAGTGGTCAGCTCAGCCACGGTCAGCTCGGCCACATCTGCACAGTCCCTTCTAATGGCTTCAGCTAGCACACTGAAATTCCTAGGCCCTAGTTCGGTATAATTCGCCAAACAACCGTGAGTGGACAGGCACACAGCATCTTTTCCACGTCTGCCAGTGGATTCCTTGGGGTAATTTCCCGACAAGGCCCCGTGGGCACATCTCAGTACAGAACTCCACTCCCCTTGGGCACACGTGGCCCCGCCGCTGGGTCCGGACAGCAGCCAGCACGTGCGATCTACCCACATGCTTCGTTCTCAGCATCCCCCTGTGCCTTTCCCGTCTCCCCTGCATGATGGAATTGTTTTTCTATCGACCTATATTTGAGTTTCTTTACCATGTGAGCTGCCAATAATTTCCCCAGTCTTCACTATTTTAAAGAAAACTCAACTTGCAATGTATTACAAAGAAGAGAGAAAAAAAAATTAATTCTTTCAAGGGAAGAATAAGAAAGAACCAATCACGAGTTGGGACAAGGAGCAGAGTAAGACGACAGTTCACACCCAAGCATCTTACCTCACATAAAAACAGACTGACATCTCCAGTTAGAACACAAAGAATTTTAAACGGGTTAGTAAAAATCCAGCCAGCTTTGTTTTCAGGAGACACGCTAAAAACACGAGGATACGTTCTTGTTGAAGATAAAAGGAGTGAAAACACATAATGTGCAAATGCCAGCCTCAAGCAGAAGTTGCTGTGGCCAAATTAAGAAAAGCAAAACCGACTGAAAACAAAATGTCTTACTAGAGACAGAATCGCTTCCTAATCAGAAGAGCTTCCGTTCAGAAGAGAGCATTTCCAGTCTGAGGAGCCCGACAGCAGAGCCCCAGACGCTCGTCTTTAAAACGGGAAACAAGAAAGGAGAGAGAGAACGTGGTGGAGGAACAGCCCAGCCCACATCTGGGGGCCCCCTGGCTCCCCCCCGCCACGCTGCACCCGCCCGGGGCATCAGCCCCTGCAAGCGATCCACGGCGCTCCGGGCAGCAGCCGTGCAGCGGCCCGTCGAGCAGGCCCCCGGCAACGGATTTCAAAGGCCAGACTCGCACACGGCACATCCTCAGACTAGGGTACAGACGACTAGGAGGACACTCCCATCCACTCGGCCACTGGTGAGTACGCGCTTGCGTTTAAAACTGGACAGTAATGAAATCAGGGGGTGTGGGTGTGGCTGGAGACAAGGGGTCTGGCTAAAGCAGAGGACAGTGACCCTCGTGGCACTCAGTGCTCGTGAGAAAAGGACTGCTGAGAAGTAGCACAGTAAAGCCTCCAACTCGAGGAGTGAGGGGCAGCAGGGCGGCAAGGACACAGGGTCGAAGCCAGACCGAAGCCGGCGGCACAGCCAAGCAGACGACACACCAAAGAGTGCTAAGTGGTCGGGAAACCTCTGGAGAGACGCAGCCCGGCAAAGACCCGAACAGGCCCACATAACCCCTGGCGGGCGCAGGGGGACGCCACGGCAGATCACGAAGTCACTCTCAGCAGCTCTACGCCAGGACCGAGAACCGAGGCAAACAGCCGACACCGAGAAAAAGAATCCATGGCACCAAAACCGGCTCAAGGAGAAACATGAATGTGCCAGAAGCTCCCCGGAAATCAAACCCTCCTGCCACAGCACCACGCCCACGAGACCCTCCTGAGCCCCTGTGACTAGGTCACCGCAACCCTGTCCCTTCTCTTCCGGAGAGCAGAAAACCCAGGGGCTCCCCAGCTCCAGGGGAGTGCAACCCTGACACCAAGACTGGGGACAGAGTAAAGGAAATGCTTACAAACCCTCATCCACGCCTACACATAGAGGCGGCAGCCCCAAACCACACGAGGCCCCACAGCAAAAGGATTCCAGGAGCACATGGGGCCTCTCCTGGCAAAGGAACGCTTTCCCTCCAGAAAATCAGAGGAATTCACCATGGCCCATATTAAAGGAAAAAGCCTCACATTCCAACAGACGGAGAAAGCGTCTGCTAGAACTCCACAGCCACACAAGGCTCAACTCGCGGCCGGCTGGACAGAAGACCCGCCCGCACCCACCAGCTCGGCCGGGGGACCCTCCCGCGGGAGTCCGGGCTGCCTGCCGCCCTCTAACCCCCGCAGTCCTGGCTTGTGCCAGTCAGGCCCGCTCCCTTGGAGGGCACCACGCCACCCGGGTGCAGCTCAGACGGGGCCCCGCGGCCACTGGACACCGAGGCCACGTGATGTCCCTCCTGTGTTCATCCTGCTCGCGCTCCACCCTGATGAGACCACTGGCCCCTTCCAGCATCCCCCCTCACCTGTCGTGACCCGGGGGTCTCTTGGCCCCACCCCCTGCCCCCCCTCCCCAATGCTTGCTCTTGGGCGCTTCTGCCAGAAGAGCCTCCCAATGACCCACTGTGCACCCCCAGGCATGCCCAGTTGTGGACTGGTGCGCACCACTGGTAGGCCCCACCCACCGCCTCCCCTGCCCCCGAGGCCTGGGCTGGTCCCACGGGGTCCACGGAGCGTCCCCCTCAGGACAGGTGCCTGTTGGAGACTCATGAGGCTCCTGATGATCTCCAGCTCCCAGGACAGAAAAGCTTCCCGCCCTTCTGATAATGCCTCCATTAGGCGATCTGCTCTCTCACCCGGAAACTCAAATAGTTTTCTCTTCTCGACTCCACAGCTCGGAGCTCACACATTTCAGAGTCAGAACACACGTGGCCGCGTGTTCCCGCCAGCCCTGCTGGGAGGCGGGCGTGCCCCCTGCCACGCAGGCTTTCCTCTGCCTCCCTCCCTCCTTCCTCCCCTCGCACTGCCCAGCGCTGCCTTCTCCGGGACCCCACGGACTGTGTGTCCGGGCTCGCGGGCACGCTCCCCAGCCGTCACTTTCCCTCCGAGTCCCAGCCTTGCCCTCCGGTGACCCTGCTGCTCCCCACCCCGCAGACCGCCCTGGACGCGGCCTGCTTGCGACCGTGAACACAGATGCTTCGGGCTTTAAGATCTCGCACTTCCCCCGCGACAAGAGGACAGAGGGAAGTGTGACTGCAGGTCAGTGGCGGGGACAGTGGAGGGGGCAGGGAAGCACGGTCTTCCGGTCGGAGCACGGAGGCAAACGGGGAGCCCTTCGCCTGACAAACCTCCATTCTGTCTGCGGAACCAGAGCGGTCCTTCCCCCGCCTGGCCCTGAGCCACCCACCCTGGCCCTGCTGTGACGACGGCCGTGGAGCCGCAGGACACGCCCCTGAGGACGACCCCGCTGCGGTCTGCGCTTCAGAGGAAACGCCGCTTCTCGGAAAGAAACAAGCAGGTGGCTCGCCGTCCGGGGTCCCAACACCGTTTATTCGGCCCCAGCAAGAGGCGCTGTACGCGCACGGCCCGCACTAGTGCTGTCGCACGGTGCTGTCGGAACTGCAGTCCGCAGTAGCCGCACGGCCCGCACTAGTGATGGTGCTGTCGGAACTGCAGTCCGCAGTAGCCGCACGTCCCCGTCTTCGTTTCCTTGTCCTGCAAGATTCAGAAGAAAGAGCTCACGTCGCCATGCTCTGCTCCCGTCTAAACACGTCCCGCATCAGACGGGACAGCGTGCACCGAACCTGAGCTCAGGTCTCAACTAGACACAGCTTAAGCCCTCTGAGGTCACAAGGGGACTGAGGACCGTCACTGTATTGGGGCCCAGGTCTGACTCTGCTCCACCCCGACTTGCTGGCAGTCACGGGCGGGGGCCTGAACCCTAGCTCCGGCCCCGGAACACGAGGTCATGTCCAAGGACCGCCCGAGGACCTGTCTCCCGGCCTTAGCTCAGCGCCCGTCTTCTCTTCCACCCCAGGAAGGCCGAGATTTCACTCCGGGCCCAGAATTCAATGGACTGGAGCAGGTGGGGCGCTGTGCAGAGGCCCACCAGCCCCCAGGCCAGGGTCCCGTCCGGGCATGCTCAGGCCACAAGCAAGACAGGGTGGCAGGGTGCTGCTGACGTCCCTCCCCTGCGTCCACACCATGGCAGACCTGAGCCTCGGCCCCCGCTCGCCCCTCTGCTCTAACGTCCCGGTCCTCCCCTCTCCAAGGCCCTGTGGGGGCACAACCTCCAAAATGAGATCAAGCCCCAGGTGTGGCGGGAAAGCGGACGACCGTGCTGGTAGCGCTAAGCACGCCCCCACGGAAAGGGCACCCACCACGTGGTCCCCGCCACGTGGTTAGAGGAAAGGGGAGAGCCGGCGCCGCAAGGACCGCACGGGACGGGACAGCTTAGACTAGACCCGTAAGGACAGATGACACGGTACCAGGTTTATGTACACTTTCGGGTGGCCAAGAGCTCCCCCGCCGCCGTCACACGCAATCACACGATTTCCGACTTCACTCACGGGCTGCTCAGCAATCAGATCAATGGCAAAGTTTTCATTCACCTGGAACAAGACGGAAAGAAAAACTCATGTAGCCAAGTACGAAAGCAGGGTAACTTCACGGAATTAGTCTATGTAGAGGACGGCCCCATACTCAGGTCCTGCCGGCATAGGCACATTCCGTACGTTCTCGTATGTTCGCATCTGTGACTGCTGCCGGTCTTCGGCATACACACAACACGCGCGCGCGCACACGTCACTTCCCATCTGGATACAGTTTCAAACTCACAGAAACGGGGCAGGAACCAGATTACGAACACTTGCCCCGGTCATACTCAAGGTGCAGACCAGAGCCCTCGCGCTGTGCCCCTGGCTTCAACACCAGCTCTGCTCCCGGCCCCACGTCTCGCTCCACCTGTGACACGCAGAAAGCCACCTAGGGCTGGCTGTCCCCGCCAGCAGAGGCCCCTCCGCAGCCACGGGGGCAAGGAAGCTCTGGCAGACTCCCACGGCCGCACCCAAAGGGCAGCCCATTTGGGTAAACACCACATGGCACACTGGAGAGACGACGGGGTTGTAACTGCAGGGACAGAAATCCAACAAATGTGCTGAAATCTGTGATTTCGCAGATTTGAAGACTGAATAAATACCTCGCCGTTAGGGACGGATGTCACTGTAAGAACCGGGACACGGGGAAAGAATCGACGCTCCCGCTTCCTCCAGGCCAACCCAGCGTCTTCATGCAAGTGCTCAAACTGCGGGGAAGACAGCGTCGCCCTCGACCCCGTCTGGAGTCACTGGCCACCACCCTGGAACCCCACGCGGCACTTCGACAGACGCGCCCTCGGCCCCCACGCAGTGACCTCACACAGAGACCCCGAGTCTGACCTGATGCAGCCGCCACAGCCAACCCCGGTTCCACGCCCCAAGAACAGAGGCACCGAACCCCACGACGTGCCGCAGCCGGAGACCCAGCCGCAGGCGACGCCACAGGGGAGAGAGACCTGGGTCCTCGGACAGGCAACTTCCAAGCAGGTAAAGGGAGCGTCTGTGTGTGTATGGGGGGAGGGAGTGACACCTAAAAGTTCAAAGACACTTAGACACGTCAGCAGGTGCACTGCCTAGGGCTTATCTGTGTCCTCAGTCACAAGATTTTTTTTACTATGACACCATCAAGACTCTTTCCCTCCAAATAGCTATTTAACTTAGAAATGGCTGTAGTCTGCAGTCCCTTCAGCGCCTCGTGGGGTCTGCACGCACCAGGGAACTCGATTCACCGGGACCGTGTCAGCAACCTGCTTGCAGAACGGCAGCACTGGGGGGAGCGGGCTGTGGGCCATGCAGAGAGCAGTGTGGCCGCCTTGGGAAATCGGGTTGGTAACGGCTGCATCAGACCAGGCTCGCAAGACGAGGGACCACGACACTATCCCCCCACGTCTGTTTCGTTTAACAGAGATTCGCACACCTGGCTGGGCAAGTAACGTGTCTCACAACGAGCTACTGTGGCCAAGGGAACCCAGGCCAGGAGACCGACCCAGCTCAGGCCTGACCCACCCTGAGCCAGGCACACACGGCCTCCCTGGCCGTCGCCCAGGAGGCAAAGCTCCCAAGGCCGGGAAGGTAAAGCATCCGAGTGTGTGTGTGTGTGGAGGGAAAGGTCCCCAAAGTGCCCCACAGCCCTGTTATAGAGCCAACTCCCGTGTCTCACCCTGGGGGGCCAGCCCATGCCATGGGCTGCAGCTTCCCACCCCGGAGAGCCGTGCGAAAGCAGGAGGGACATCCAAAGGCACATCCCCCCTCCAAAGGTGTGTGCTCCCCAAAGCCATCCACAGCAACCCATCCCGCCCCCACCACGCTCTCGGCCGTCCACAGGGCTTGGTGTCCCACGCTCGGGCTCCCAGCAGCAGCTGGCCTGTGGCTCCTCTAGACCCGGCGTCATCGTCAACCCACCCGGGGCAGAAAACAACGGCAAGCCCACACCTGGGACGTCGCCCACCTCTGGAAGCTGGAGGGTCATCTGAGCACAGCGCACGATACGGGACGGATGCCGTCAGGGGTGGACCACTACAATTCCCGGCAGACATCCCCGCGGCCACCACGGGGAGTGACACTGTGTGCAGACAGGACAGGAAGCGGAGGCTACACACAGAGTAAGCGCTGCCCGGGCTCGTCCGCCAGCCGCGCAGTGAGTACCAACCTCAGTACTGTGGGTGCCTGAGGCTGAGCTGCCGTGCCGGTCAGTCCTAGCCGCCGGGGCCCAGCCGGGTGCCCACCCCGCGTCCCCAGAGACCCACCGACAGGGAGAGGCCCCACCTTAGCGAAGACAGGGAAACGAGAATCAGCTCCCCTTTACAAATAAAGGGGGGCTGGGACCTCTGAACTTTAATGAAACCTGGAAATAAGCCAGAAAGGCACAAGCAGCCTCCGTGAACAGTTTCTCTAAAGCCAGCAGACTCTATCCACAGGACACGCGATCCCGCAGTCCCCAGGCCCTCACTCTTGCACGGAAACAGACGGCCTTGCCTGCCATTGACTCAGGTAATGTCCCAAGCCCACGGAATGTGGACGTTCTGGAAAAATTTAATTATTACTACAGACTCTGACTTTCTGAAGTTTCATTTCTACAAACTCAGCAGGAGGTTACGGAGACGTGGGGCTCCATCAGAGCCGAGGGGCCACACACAGCACGGCCGGGTGGGGAGGCCAGGCCATCCTACAGGCTCCTCTGAGTACAGCGGCCCCACACGCGGCCTCGTCACTCCACTTACACACGCACCTGACGGCAGGCTGCGGAGGCCGTGAGGTCCCGCTCCCTCTGCTGCACACAAAGCCATGCATCACACACATGAAGCCTGTGCTGTAATACAGGACGGCATCTACCTAAGTGACAAACGTGTCACGAAGGCCACACTAACAAACGCCCGGGCCCCAGCATGGCCATCAGACAGACCGCCATCTCCTACGGGAAGGGCAGCTGACACCGGAGACTGACACAGGACTGCCCCTGTCACTCAGCCCCAGGGTGACCCTGACCCTCCATGACGAACATCTCGTTCCCGGGATTCGGTTCAACCACAGGCACACGCAGAGTCCCGGAGCCAACACGCACCCAGCAGCCAACCCCAGGTGACAACTCAGCGCTTGGTCTCGCCGCCCCGACGGAGGCAAGATCCAGAGGAGCATCCGCGGGCCTTCCAAGGGCATGAACGCAGAACATCACAGCGCCCCGGGCTCTTGCCTCAGCTGTCAGCACCGGGGGTTTCAGGCAGACGGTGTCACAAGCCCTCAACTGTCCAACGGCCCTATGACTGTCCTTCGCGTGTAACTAACGTTAACGAATGTGAAATTACCTCTTCATTTACCTCCTCATGGCCAACTGACTGGACACAAAGATACATGGGCTTCAATTCATTCGGTGGCAGGCTGTTACTTTCATCTAACTCGTGTTCTGGGGAGTGACAGTTCCTATGGACAAGTTACTGCCTTACATCAAACTGAGACCACACCCACGAAAAGCACATCGTAAAAGGCAGGACCGCACGAGACAGTCTCACAACTATACCAGGAGGAACGGCCTTGTTGAGTAACCCCCATGCTGAACGCTGCCAACCCTGCTCGGGGAAACGTGCAGATCGGAGTAAGAGCCCAGGCGGTATCAGACTACCGGGATCTGTAACACTGACATCTGCATTCGGCTGAACACACATCGATACACACATGTATATAATTTTTAAATCACGATAAAAACTGAGATTTTTGGGCGCCTGGGTGGCTCAGTGGTTTAAGCCGCTGCCTTCGGCTCAGGTCATGATCTCGGGGTCCTGGGATCGAGTCCCACATCAGGCTCTCTGCTTGGCGGGGAGCCTGCTTCTCTCTCACTCTCTCTGCCTACTTGTGATCTCTCTCTGTCAAATAAATAAATAAAATCTTTAAAAAAAAAATAAAAAAAATTAAAAAAAAAACTGAGATTTTCATCCAAATTAATTTTTAACACAAATTTGGAGAAAATGCTCAAAAACACCTCCTAGACTTTTTGTACAGCAGTGTCTGCAGATGCCCTGGGGCGATCTGGCCGGTGCAGAGGCCAAGGACAAGCACGGACGCGTGGAACCGCCAGAGGGCCAGAGGAAGGCACAGACCTCAAGGCTCAGCACCCAGGCCACCAGCCTCCGAGCCTCGGGAGCACCGCATCCCGCTGGCTCGTGCAGCCTTCTCAAACCTTCCGGACGTGCGTGTGTGTGCACATGTGTGTGCAGACACACGTGCACTTTCGTGTCACCACGGTCCAAATGATGGCACGTGGAGATGTCAGTGTCCAACAGCAGTCAGCAGGGATGACAGACGCTCAGGGTCTCCCTCCGCTGCCGATCCTGGCGAACACCCAGAAGTTTCCTACGGTGTCTGCACGAGGAACATGGGCTGCCTCAGCGGAGAAATCACTTTACCAGGCAAGTGGTCTGCTCTGCCAGGGCCCGGGAGAAGCAAGGCCCAACGAGCCAAGGGCTACAAGCCCTCGAGGGACACTCGTCACTCCTGGCCGGCCCATAGCCACACCGCACACGCCCTGCCCACGAGCTCCTCCCTCCAGCACTCACAGCCCCTGCTGTGCGTCCACAACGTCCAGATCCCTCTGAGGTGGACAGGCTTCACGTCACTCCACCAAACACAGCAGGTCGGGTGGACACCAGTGCCAGGGGGACCGCTCCTCAGCTCAGCAGTGGCTGGGACCTTCCAGCTGCTACTGAGGAACCAAGGTGCCCAGTGGGTGAGCCAGAGTCGCAGCCAGACTCACCTGCCCCCCGGGGGGTCGGGAGGCAGTCTGAGATGGGCAGGAAATGTCCAGAGCACCTGGGCAGCGAGGGTCCCCGCTGCCCCCACAGCTGACAAGGGTGATCTCGCCTGGGCAGAGCCACCCCGTCATCACTGCAGAAAGTGGAGGGCACGGGGAGCTGTACTCAACGGACTCGGCCTTCCAGTGCTCTGGGCTTTCTGCCTCATTGCGCATCTTTAATACCCATGAATGACGCCAGCCCCGTCACAGTAGTCCAGCAGCAACAGAATAGGGCACGCACTCGCTGATGGCCTCCCGGGGCGGGGGCTCCCTAGCGGCTCGTCCCCTCGGATCCAGCGCCCTCAGCCCAGTGAGGTCAGTGACGGGGGCAGGGAGTGCTTGGGTGGCTGCACAGATCCAGATGCGGTCAGAGAGAGCAGCCTGGAGCCACACTTGAGACCAGAGAAGTCCTCCGAGCTGCAAGGTGACGGAGACGGCACTGCTGCTGTTGTCACTGTTGTCACCGTCACCGCCATTCTGCATGCGGTTGCCTGTCCACATGAGCTCTTCTGCTAGAAATAAGAAACGTGTGCCTTTCGTCTGATGAATTTGACCACAAAGTCAATGAAACGCTTTCTGTAGCTTCAGACAAGCATCTGCTCAGTTCCAGCTCCCTGCATCGCAGAGGTGGCCCAGGACCATAGCAGGCCTGGCTTCTGCCCCCTCCTCGAGGAGTGGGAGCTGCGCGGCAGGCTCTTCAGCACGTGAGTGTCTCCTCTTTGGAAGACCCCGTCACAGGCCCGCACGGATTCCTTTGCAGACACGCCGCAAACTGCGCAGGAGTAGCCAAGAGCCACACTCAGATACTTTCTGTTTCTCTCTGCAAAGGCCAGTTCAGCTATCCGGCTTTCCGCGCTCCTTGTTGGTCAGATTAAGCTCAGACTCGGTGGGTTTCTTAAAATACAACTAACCCAAACCAGAGAACCAGCAAGATCCGTGGTTGTCGGAGGCTGGGGAGGAAGGAGGAGCATGTGGAACGTGAGACGTTCTTAGGGCGGATGCACCGCTCTCTGGTGCTGTAAAACGGCCACGGGACACGCGTCTGTCACAAGGCAGACCGTACACCCCCGACGGTGAACCCCCGACACAAAGCATGGGCTTGAGCTCACGTATCACCACCATCCAGTGTTCAAAGTATCAGCTGTAGCGACCACAGCACCCTGACAGAAGGCACTACTTACAACAGGCCGCCTGGCAGGAGGTGGGTCCAGGGGAACCCTCTGCGCTTCGTGTCCCAGTTTCCAGTACACGTAAAACTCTCCTAAAACAATGTCTTTGGGAAACGCTAACAATTTTAAATACCACTAACTGCCAAATGTTTGTCGCCAGCGCGAAAGCCAGAGCAGCACTCCTCATTCACAAACACGCACGCCTGTACAACTGGAAGAGTGCTCCCCGACACACGTGATGTCAAACAGCCAAAGGCCACAGACAGGACAGGGGCTCCGGACCTGGGTGAGGGGACACCTTCAGCTCTGCCTCCTCTGTTCACGCTCCACCGGCTTTGCGAATTCTGGTTTTGTTTGGTTGGTTTTGGTCTTTAGCTGCTCCGGTTGCCCCCCATTGAGGCGATCAGAAACCAGAGGCCACAGAGTCTCTAGCACAGAGGAGCTTGGGACAGCCCCAGGTGCTTGCTAACGCATCAAAACTGCTGAGCTGGGGAGCCGGGGCCGGACCGCACGAGCCGCACGAGCCACCCGAGGCGTCAGGACCCACTGCTCCGCCCGAGGCACTGAACTCTGTTTCCACCACCCTGTCCCCCGCAAAGCAGGAAAGGAGGTAGAAAAAGAGAATTTAAGAACAGACCATGTAACCAAGATCAGAGGGGCGGGAAACACAACTTACAGACAGCCGAGAAGTAACAAGAAGGCTGACTGAGGGAAGGAGAGGCGCGAGGTGACAAAAGGCACGGAGGACAAAAGGACTCGGAAGGAGAAGACCACCCAAACCACGGCACGCGGACTGGGGATCCGGCAGTGCAGGTAAGAGAGGAATTAGGAAGAGCTCAGGTTCCTGTAGACACCACGATCAGCATCCTTTCTCCTGCAGTCACCGAACGGGACCCGTCACAGTCACTCGGGGCAGGACGGTCCTCCTGCCAGCTTCAGCTCGGGAGTGTCCGTCCTGGTCAGAACAAGGCCCCCTCTGTCCGGCAGGAAGTATGACAAGCAAACCCCAACATGGGGACTGAAAGAGTAATTTTTAAAAGTTGATGATGTGCCTTCCTTTAGTCTGGGGGTCTCGGGAGTATAAGGCAGAGAAATGAAAGGGGGAAAAGGCCACCGTGGTTTACACACACACCCAGACTGCGCTTACACGGCGTCACCACGTACTTCGGCGGGAGACAGAACAAGACAAATGCACGCGCGCGGGCACTTCAAAGAAACGCAGACTTGCAGAGCCGCCTGGGTCTCGTGGTCTCGGTCTGAGGACTTAAGTCTCTGCGTTAACTCTCACCTCTTGCTGCTCTGTACAGGCTTCCCGGAGACACACCTCTCCGTCCCTCACCTCCGCTTACCTCCTTCTGGCGACCCACGAACCGGACCTTCCTGTAGTCCTTATCGTCATAGACCTGGGGAAAGACCATACGTGATTTTTACGGCCTAACTCTGAACGTCGCTGAATGTCAGCAGTCGGCATTACGGAGAAGCGTGTGTTCTGAAGGTCTGGCCATTTGTCATCCGGGACAGGAGGGACCGAGGGCGGCTGCGGGGGCGCACCTCGGCGAGGACCGCAGGGCCGAAGAGGCGACGACGCCGGGGGGGGGGGGGGGGGGGGGGGGCGGCGAGGCGCAGCTGAAGGAGCAGACACACGCGGGCGCGGGAGGGGCCCCCGTTTCCTTCCCAGCCGGCCGGCGGCGCAGGAAAGCGTCCCCCGGCGGCAGCGCGGTGACAGGGGTCCCTGAGTCGCCTCCCGGCCGTGTCTGCGCCCCGGCGGCAGCGGCCCCTACGCAGCGCGGCACAGACGCGAGCCGGGCGGCGGCTCGCCCAGGACCCCCGCGCCCTCAGCGCCCCGCGCGTCAGAGCGTGAGGCCCACACAGTCCCTGGGCCCGCGGGACCCCGCGCGCGGCCGCCGCTCCTCCGGGACCCAGGCGCTCCGGCCAGCGCGTCCCGCAGCCGCGGGCACCGCGAGCCGACGGAGAGCGGCCTCCACGCCGCAGCGCTTACCTGGCCTGTGTGCGTAATCTTCTCCCCGGTCGGCGACGTGCGTACCCCGAAGCACCGGGCGCCCCGGGGCAGGCTCAGCGCCGCCGGGCCGCTCCGGCACAGCAGCCGGCAGAAGGTCACTGCCGCCGCCATCTTGTGGGCTGACCCTTGACCCCGCGCACCGACACGCTGACGCATGCGCACGGTGTCGCAGGGCCCCGGCGGCCCGACTTGGCGCGCTTCTGATTGTCGCGCACGCGCGCTGCGCTCCGGCGACAGCATCCGGGCAGGGGCGGCGGCCGGGCCGGGGAAAGGCGGGAAAGTACTCGCGGCTGGAGCGCCGGCGGCTGCCGGAGGTTCCCGCCGGGGTGGGCCGGGGAGGACGGAAGGTGCAGGCGCGCGGCTCACACTGGCCGGTCACTGACCACGGGGGTGTCCCTCGCGGGGGCACCGCGGCTGCAGGGAGCGGCCGGCGAGCTCGACGCCGTCCCGCGGGCCCATCAGCCCGGCGGCCCCCGCCCCTCGGCGCACCCGGGCGGCCTGCGGCTCGCAGCCCCCGGCTCCCTCCCCGAGCGGCCGGCGCCCTTAGACACTGGCCGGGGGGCGGGCGCGGGGCTCCCCGAGGCCGCGGCGGCAGGCGGGCGCGCCGGGGCCCCGCTTCCGCGGGGCCGGGCCGTCGCGGGCGGGGGTCCGAGGGCCGCCGGCGAGGAGCAGCCCCCGGAGCCCGCCGCCTTCCCCGGAACCCCCGAGTGCGCGCCGCGGGTGCTCCCCGGTTTTGCGTGGGCTCCGGGTGCGTCTGTGCTCTACACCGGCCGGCGGGCGGGGGCTGCCCGTGCGTCCCGGACCTCTGCTTCCGCCCCCCCCCCCCCCCGGGCGTGCTCCGAGCCCGTCGGCGCCGGGAGCGGGAGGCCGTCCCGGGAGTCGCCGGCGACTCCGCCTCTGCGCCCGGCACTGAGGGCGTGGCCACGTGACCCCCGGCGCCATCTTTCTTCCTGGCGCACACTCCGGGCGGCGGTGTCCGCGCCCCACTGCGCAGGCGCTTGCGAGGCGCGCGGCCAGTCGTCGCGGTTCCGTTCTCAGGTGAGGGGCGCCGGGAGTCGCTAGGGGCCGGGGCCGGGGCGGTGGCTGCTGCGGGGGCTCGGGGGTCCCTGCGTGGGCCACAGCCGCACGCCCTCCGCTCCCCGGACGCCGCGGCCGAGAAGGGCCCCCTGGTGGGCCCCGCGGGCGGGCAGGTCCTGGGCTCTCGCGGACCGCCGGGGGGGGGGGGGGGGGGGAGGGGGGGGGGGGGTTAGGGGGGGGGGGGGTTGGGGGGCGGGGGGGCCGCGGGCGGGGCGGGGGCGCCGCTGCCGGTCGTGCGCGAGGTCCCGCAGGACCGCGTTCTGCTCCCGCTCAGGTCCGGCCGCGCCATGGCGTCCGCGCTGGCGGCGAAGATGCTGGCGTCCGCCCTGGGCCCCCTGCTCCGGCCGCGGCCTCCCCCGGCCGTGGCCCGCGCGCTCTCCACGCTCCTGCCCGGACGCCCTGGCGCTGCGGGGCCCGCGGGGCCGCCCGGCCGCCTGCTGCCCGGCCTGGGGCCGCCCGGCCTGCAGCCCGCGCTGGGCTTCAAGACCAAGGGCGTCATCAAGGAGCGCTGCCGGGACTGCTACCGGGTGAAGAGGCGCGGCCGCTGGTTCATCTACTGCCGAGCGAACCCGAAGCACAAGCAGAGGCAGATGTAGCCGCCGGCGTCACGAGCACCGCCGCGTCCCCTCCCCGGGTGGGGGGCACGACCTGTGGACGGACAATAAAGCGTAAACCTCGCGTGGTCTGTGTCCACCCTCGCGTCCTCCTGACTCCGCCTCCTGTCGCAGCCCGGTCCTGCCCCTTGGTCCCGCAGGGCCCCAGGTGGGGGTGCGTCGTTTTCGTCCTTTGCAGACCCTGTGCTGGGCTGGAGGGCAGACGCAAGACCAGGGAGAGCAGGTCTGCCCCGACCTTCACCCCAGCTCACAGTGCAACCCGGTTAGAAAGAGCCGGGTCCCTGGGGGTGGAGGGTCCCACGAGGCCCAGCTCAGCCCGTTGTGCGCGCGGCCGGGCCGCTCTCACGGCAGTGCACGGTCCTGTCTTGAGGACCGGAGGGACAGCCTGGAAAGCTGCTTCTAAGTCAAGGCCAACTCGAGTTTCCATACGCAGACGGATTGCAGGTTTCAGCTAAGCTTGTTTGTCGTCCGTGATGAGACGTGAACACGCGTGTGTGTGGTTTGTGCACGTGTTTGTACGTGTGCTGGTGTGTGCGTGCGCGGAGCCATACAGCTCTGCTACCCTCTGCAGGCATGGCGTGTGGCCTGGAACCAGTGGCGCAGGTGTGCTGCGTCCCTTGTCTCAGGTCTGGTAGCCTCTCCACATGGTCTGAGCTCTGCGCTGCAGCCTCCAGTGGCCTTCCTGTCCGGGCGGCGGCTGGAGCGGGTTCCACTGGGTGGGATGTGGTACAGGGTGGTGAGTGTTGGTGAGCAGCGTGTGCAGAGGCCAGTGAAGGCATTCCCCAGCCGTGCTGTCCCTGGGAGGTGGGTGCAGGCTGGGTCCCACAGGACCCGGGAGGGTGAGATGCAGGGGTGTGCCAGCAAGGGGCCCTGGCAGGCTGGGGGCCGAGCAGCATTGTGCACGTGGAAAGCTGGATGACCCCACAGCACGCAGGCAGCTCTGAGCCATGTTCCGGCACTGCGCCTGTACGCCTGTACTCCCGGCCTCGGGACCCCTGACTCTGGTACCCAGGTCCCCAACACAGGACCCAAGAGGCAGCTTGGAAGGAGAAGGAAAAGAAGGAAACGCCCTTCCCTGCAGCACATTATCGTGCGGGAAGGGGGGGTCTGCTGGTTCTGCAGGAGTGATGACTTTCTTTCCTCCTCGTCAAGTGCTTCAGGGACCCCTGTCCGGGTTAGGTGCAGCTGGGCCTCGCAGGGACTAACATTTGTAGCTTAACAGGTTTCATTCGAATTAAGCTGTATTGAGTGCAGATGCTCACAGGGTGATGGTTGCCTCTCTGATATCAGCACACAACTGCGGGATGGGGCTGTGACATGGGCGGGTTTTCCTGCTCACTACTGCTGGCCCTCGGGACAGACTTTCTCTGTGCCTGGCTGTCCAGGGCGCTGTAGGGTGCCACATCCTTGGCCCCCTCCCCCGGGGTGCCAGGAGCACCCTCATCCTGGGCATGACAACCAGAGCTCCACACATGACCAAGGGCTCCCGGGGCACGCTCCCCGACAGAAGCTGATAGTTCCCACCCACGCACAGGGTTCATCGAGAACTGAAGCCCTGGGCTGGGAACCCTGTTTCTGTCCTGCTTTGCTCTCAGTCTGCTAGGAGGGCTGGTCTGCAGTAGGCACTCAGCAAACGCATGTGGACTCACATGATAACGACATGACAAGGCCTTACGAGCAGACAGCCTTCCGTCCTCTCCGCTTGGCTGCAGCAGGCTGCTTCTGTCCAGCGAAGGCCACAGCTTTGTTCTGAAGAGTTGGCCAACAGGTCCTGTCCATGGGAATGCAGCCCTGTCCTGCGTGGGGTAGAAGTTTGATACTGCACTGGTCCAAGACACGCACACAAACACACACGCCACACACACCTTACTTCTTTTCAGTTGTTTTCTCCTCAACAGGTAAGTGTGAGGTATTTACTTGCCCTGTGACTGTCTGGCTCTGCAAATATTTGGTGATGTCGTGTACGCAGGGAAGTGATCCTCGAGGTATCCGAGGACAGGCAGTAACCAATGTACGGAAGCCGGGAGGGCCCAAATCCACAGGAACCCGTGATTGTAATTGATGAGCTGGGATTCTAAGAGGGCGTTGATGGGGTTTTTAAAGCATTCATCCCTCCTGGGGCTATTAGTCTCTCTTCGATCTCAGGGGACTGCCTGTGTGCTGACCAAAGCATCCTTACGGCTCAGTAGCTTTCCAGTGTCCGGATGAGCCCGCGTGTACAGCCGGATGCTGCAGTGTCACACAGACCTCGTTGCGGTCAGGAGGCAGCAGGCACACTCGTCCCCCTGTGCTCGACCACGTGTGTGTTGTCTGTGCCTTCCACTAACCGAGCAGTTGCTTAAATACTGTATGGCCCGAAAATCCTTACGACTAGAGTTACATTTGCAGAAAAAGTGTGCCAGCTCCTTGTTTGGGTCATTACAGTAGTTCCCATCTCACCCTGGGATTTGACTTCACAATGACCACAAGCTACCAAAAAGGTTTCATGGATTTTCTGTTTTCCACACAGTGAGAAGGAGCTTTGTAAATGCTACCCATGAACAGACAGAAATTGAAATAAAAGATGCTATTTGTAATAGCACCAAAACCAGGAATGTTTAGATACAATCTAACAAAATTTATATACATTCCATACACTTAAAATTACACAACACTGTTGAAAAAATTTGAGTAAGATCTACAGATTAAGCTATACCATGTTTATGGGTTAGAATACTTGATATGGTCAAGTCTCTCCAAACTGATCTATAAACTCAATGTAATCCCAATAAAAATCCCAGCAAAATTGTTGTACAAAATGCCATGATTATTCAAAATTTTGTATGGAGAGGCTAAGTATGCAAATGAGCCAAAATTTTTAAAATACAGAGAAATGTTGAAGGAAGCCTCCACCCTGATATCAGAGCTTACAATGAAGCCACAGTAGCCAAGACACTAGTCCCCATGCAGCAAAGCACACAAGGGAAGAGCATGGAGGGGTCAGAGATGGACAGGCACATCTCTGCTCAGGTGATTTTCAAAACAGGATTAAGGGCAATTCAGTGAAGAAAGGGCAGACTTTTGTACATCGAGTGCTTGAAAATTGAATTTCGATATACACAAAATAACTCTCAACATATACCAATATTAAAAATAGGGGCGCCTGGGTGGCTCGGTGGGTTAAGCCTCTGCCTTCGGTTCAGGTCATGATCTCAGGGTCGTGGGATCGAGCCCCACATCAGGCTCTCTGCTCAGCGGGGAGCCTGCTTCCCCCCCCCCCCCGCCTGCCTCTCTGCCTGCTTGTGATCTCTGTCAAATAAATAAATAAAATGTCTATAAAAAAATAAGCTAAATGTGAAACCTAATACTATGAAATCTTCTCAAGAAAGTGTAGAAAATACATGTGACTTTGGGATCTACAGATTTATTAGCTATAACAACAAAAACATGAAAGAAAACCATCATAAATTGGATTGCACCAAAGTTATATCCTCAAGATACTTTCATCAAAGTTCACGTCTCTTCGAAAGATACTGTTAAGTAAATGAAAACAAGCCAAAAACTGGAGAAGATATTTGCAGAACACCTTTCTGATTAAAAAAAGTGGGTCTGGATTATATGACAAGATCTCAGAACTCAGCGATGGGAAGACCATGAACCCCGTTGAAAGTGGCGAAGGACGTTTCACAAAGGGACACACACTGATGGAACATAAGCAGATAAAAATGTTTAACGCTGGACTTCAGTGAAAAGCACATTAACATCACGACAAAATTACATACTTAACAGAATGGTTGCAGGATGGAAAGCACAAGATGCTGCCGCCAAGGTCACTCTCGCTGGAGCGGCGCGGCCATGCCGGACCCGGCGCAGCCGATCCAGTTAAGTGACTCGTTTACTGGCGGCCCCACCTTGAGTACTTGTCCAAGAACAGTGAAAACTGATGTTCACAGTGAAACCTTTATGTGAACGTTTATGGTGGTTTTACTTAGAACCAAAACAAACCAAACCACCAACTGGGAACAGCCCACGTGCCCTTCGGCTGGGGAACAGGTCCAGCAGGTGTGGTGCGCTCCCACGGTGCAGTGCTCAGCAGCGGATGGCAGAGAAGTGACCCAAACGCAAACACAGTTGAACCCCAGATCCACCGCTCTGACTGACAGAAGCCTGCCCTCAGAAGGCTCCAGACGCCACGATCCCGGCGCTGCGACCTTGTGGAGAATCCAAACTGCGGGCAGGGAAGACGTGTCGCTCGGAGCTTGGGGGGGGGGGGCCAGGGCTGGCTGCGAAGGGACAGGAAGGAATGCTTTCAGGTGATGGGACTGTTCTATACGCTGACTATGGTGGCAGTTTCGTGACAACAGACGCTTGTAAACTCACAGAACGTTACTTCAATAGACCTTGCAAAAAGATTCCCCAATGGAATTGCTAGATAGCAAATAAGGATCAAATAAATTAAAAAAAAAAAAAAAAAAGGAACTCAGTGAGCCATGGGACCAGGTCCAGCATTCTTTCTGGGGGAGAAAAACAACAGTTGAAGAAATAACGGGCAAAGTGTTCTCATATTTGACGAAGATGATAAATCCACAAATCCAACAAGCTTAATCAGGAGAATTATAAAGAAAACCATATAATAATATCATTATCAGATTGCTACATATTAGCTAAAGAGGAAACCTCTAAAATCCTGAGAGAGGAACAAGGCCGATTCCTCACAGAGGGACAAAAACAGCCGCACAGTGATCAGAGGCCATGCGGCCCAGAACAATAAAACGTCTTCAAGGTGCTGGGAGAGTGGCCGTCCGGAGATCTGTGTCCCGTGAGGACCTCTCAAGACTGAGGCTGAAAGGCGAGAGCTGGGAGCGTTCAAGGGAAACAGAGATCTGCTCAGGAACTATTTGGGTGGATATAAAAGACATGTTTCCCTCCTTTAAATATCCTTCTGAAAGAACCCTCTAAAGAAACAATAATGGCAAAGTGTCCCGGTGCTCACGGCATCCGCAGGGCTGCGGGGGGAGGGCACGGGGCTGGGAGCAGACGTTCCCAAGGTTCTCGCAAGCGTTACGGAAAGGCAAACTGTGACGTCACTGTGTGCACTATGCACACAAGCAAATAAAAGGATAAGTGCAGGAAGCCAATTATGGAGAAATTATGCAATATTAAAGTTATTAATTTAAAATAAGAACACCGAAAGAGGAAAAAGGAACAACATATTAATATGGTAAACAGGAAATGAAAGGTAAGACCATAGATTTAAATTCAGCCTTTTTGGTACTCACAGCACACGTACATGGGCCAGCGTCCTCGTCAGACAGCAGTGCGTCAGACCGTGTGAAGAGCGAGACTTGGGGCACCAGGGGGCTCGGTCGGTTGAGCACCCAACTCTTGATTTTGGCGAGGGTCAGGATCTCAGAGTCCTGGGATCAAACCCCATATCGGGCTCTGTGCCCAACGGAGAGTCTGCTTAAGATTCTTTCTCTCCCCTCTTCCTGCTGCTCCCCCACTCTCTCATGCTCTCTCCCTCTTTCTCTAAAATAAATAAATCTTGAAAAAGCAAGACCCACGTATATGCAGTCTAGTAAAAACCCGTTTTAAATGTAAGTGACAGAGAGGATAAGTGACTGAAGAAGTATCATTCAGACAATAATCAAAAGAAAGCTGGAGGGTCTATACTAATGTTGATCAGAGTAAATTTAATCACCTTACCAGGTATAATGGTAGACGGGTTAATTAATCAAGAACAGATAATATTAAATCTCTAAGCATTTAAAACAGAGCTTCAAAATACAGAAAGCAAAAGTCTATAGAACTACCAGGAGAAACAAATAAAACTCATGATCGGTGATATCAGCACTTCTCTTTCAATAATTGGGAGGAAAAGCAGAAAATATTAAGGGTGCAAAAGATTTGAATGACACCAACCAATTTAATCTAATCCATATTTATGAAACCTTCTCCCGCACATCCGCTGCGGAAGCATCTTTCTTAGGCTCATAGTGGATGTACTGTTGGGTCCGTTATCAAAGGAACGAGACTGAGACAAAATGAAAGTTATGCGAAGCCTTTTTCTATGCCAAGCAGAAGTCAGACTGACCGGCCAGGGCCACCTCCGAAGACAGCGTCCCCCTCCCAATCTCACAGGCTGGTTTTACAGGGCATAACCGCAGACCCAAGGTACATGGCTTCTATGGTTAAGGCGTTTACTCCCAGAATCGATACCCGGAACCATACCAGGAACTATGAGGGCCTTTATTCCCGGAATGAAGTCCGTGGATGTAAACAACAATATGGCTACCGAGGCAATATGGAGTCGCTCTGGCTAAGCAGGCCCTAATAGTTAAACAGGTTTTAACATTAAATTGGTCCTAACAGTACCCAATCTGACCATATTCAGGGCCGTAAGATGAGTTTCAGTGTATTGCAAAGGACTTCAGTCATAGAAATATGTTCTGACCACAGTGGTATTAATCTAAGATTTAGCAACAGAGACATCTGAGAAGTCACTCAAATAATTGGAAATTAAACAACACAATTCTAAATAAACCACCCGTCAATGAATTCAAAAGGAAGAGTGGAAGATAACTGGGCAAGGTGAGGAATAACAACATATCCACTTGCGTGGAAAGCATTGAAAAGCGATACTTAGGGGCGCCTGGGTGGCTCCGTGGGTTAAAGCCTCTGCCTTCGGCTCAGGTCATGATCCCGGGGTCCTGGGATCGAGCCCCTCATCGGGCTCCCTGCTCAGCGGGGAGCCTGCTTCCCCCCCCACCCCCGCCTGCCTCTTTGCCTCCTTGTGATCTCTGCCTGTCAAATAAATAAATAAAATCTTTGGGAAAAAACGATACAGGGAAATTTATAACACTGAACGCTTTTATTAGAAAAGGCAAAAGGAAACAATGCTCTTTACTTCTACCCAAAGAAACTAGAAAATGGAGAGCAAAATCCAAATTATAAAAAACAGAGTAGCAATAGGAAAAATGAAAGACTGTAAAGGCGGCTTCTTTGGAAGGAGCAACGAGACAGACCAGAAATCTTTTTTTAAGATTTTATTTATTTATTTATTTGCGAGAGAGCAGGGGCAGGAGCAGAGGGAGAGGGACAAGCAGACTCCATGCTGAGTACAGAGCCCGACAAGGGGCTCGATCCCATGACCCTGAGATCATGACCTGAGCTGAAATCAAGAGGTGGACCCTTCACTGACTGAGCCCCCAGGCACCCCAGAATGTCCGGAATTTAATGTCTGGTAGCAGCAGGTGCTGGCAAGTGTGATGACTGGCATGTAGCCAGATTTTCGGGTGTCTCTCCCCTGCTCCCCTCGCCTCCCTTCTGCCTGCTGGAATCACATCCCAGATCACATGCTCACCTCTGCCCATCTCAGGCTCTGCTCCTGGGGAACGCCGCCCCACTCATCTCTCATGCAAAGCCAGCCAGGTCCCCGCAGGTACGCTGATGGATGTGACCGTCTCCCAGCAGCTTCCACCTCGGGAAGGAGAATCATGAACACACAGCCGCGGTGCCTGTCCTATCGCGAACACGAGGGGAGGTTCACTAGCAGACGTGAAAACACGCTGAGAAGGTCGAACAGTTCACACGGGGCGCGTGTGTGCAGCAGGACTGAGGACATTCGGGGCGAGGTCTCCAGGGAGCCCCCACCTGGAAGGGTCGAGGGCACCTCGGAAGGAGGAGGAGGAGGAAAGCAGAAGGCGGCAGCGGCGTGGGACCACGAGTCCCCCCGGGAAAGGCTGGACTTACGACCACACCCCCCTGCACAGCAAGCTTTCCACAGGCCACGAAGAAGCCAAGTAAGGGCGCGTGGCAAGGAGAGTGGTGGGAAATTGTTTGCATAAATTTGGGGTAGGGAGACCTCCTCTTCAGTGAGGTTCAGACTCCGTAAGTCAGAAGAGAAGAAACACAACAGGCTCGCTTTGGCAGGTGAAAGACGGCACTCCTGGGCCATGAGGAGCCAGCCCCAAAAGTAGCCCCTTGACCCCAGAGGTTGGATGGTGGACGACAGATCCGTGTTCCCTGTGCTGCTTCCCAACACTGCGGCAGGCTCCGTCTGCTCCAGGAGCCAAATCTCCAAACCCCACTCCCCATGCACCCTCTGGCTTCTGGTCAGGATGGAAGGAAAACCAGATCCCCTCCCTCCTGCCATGGAGAGGACACACCACCACCTTGGCCCTCTGTCCCCCCGGTGAAGCCGGCAACGGGACTCGAGCTTCCCAAGTCCCAGAGACACAGTGTCACACCCCTGGGGAAGTTCCCTCTGCTCTGGGCCTCAGGGTCCTGTCCATCCCCCTCCCCTCCCCTCTGACAAGTGCCACCTTGGAGGGATGGGGGCCTGGAGGTGGGGCCCAGTGTCTGTCCTGAAAAGGCATAGACTGTCCACCAGGGCCTCAGCACACCCTCCAGGACAAGGGGAGAGGCTGCCATCCAGCACATTCTGCAGAATAAGACCGTCTGGGAGGGAATCCCAGCCACGGACAGTAACACCCCAGGGGAGATGACAGGCTCACAGAAGGCATCGCCCACCCTTAAGGTCCAGCAAGCTGGCAGAGAAATGGACAGAAGGCATGAATAGGGAGAGTGCGGAAAACCCACTGAGACGGCAGGGATCTCACAGTAATCACGGAGGTGAGAAGAAAGGAGAAACGAAGCGAGCGCTTGCAGAAGTTACGCAGAGAACGCGCTCCAGCGCGGACGGCTGGTGGTGAGCACGGGCTCCTGGCCCCGCGGCCAGCGGTGCCCATGCAGGGACGGAGCAGCAGCCCCCGCGGATAACACGTGTGCCCCCGGCCACACCTGACGTGCTGAGTGCGCCCCTGCACACGCGGAGGGCCGCAGGGGGCTGCCCTCGGAGCAGTGTGCGTCACGGCAAAGACCTGGAGTGAGCTCAGGGTCGGGCCCCCGGGAAGTCAGCTAGGAGCCCTCGGACGGAGGACATGGCCGCCGCGAGCCACGGGACATCCCTGGGACGCGTCTCGGCATCTTGTGTCTGGAAGAAAGTTCCGCAACAGCATGCCAAGAGCGTTTTCGTACATGTGAACATTAAACTCTTAAAAACCTAACCACATGGTTTTCAAGGTGAAAATATCGGGTGCCTGTGTACAAAACAGTCTCAAGAAGTGCACAGCAGATGGCAACGACGGGTGCTTCTCAGGGCAGTGGGACGGGCGGGAAGGGCACGGAGGCCTCCCTTGTTGGCGTAGACGTGGTTTCCCTTCCTTTTGTTTTTGAGGAGTCGGCTTTGTGTCTCCCGTTTGTAACTGATTCCTGAGAGAGGAGTGGGGAGCGCTGTGGACCGGATCCTCATCGAAGAGAATCTGAGCCACGGAACGACAGCACAGGACAGGGAGGCCCCGCAGGCCCGTCCCCCCCTCCCCCAGGCCTCCTGTCCGGGCCGGCCGCTTCTTGCAGTCACGCACACTGCGGCCCCGTGCCTGCAGGCTCTGCGTGTGTCGGCTACGGACGCCCGCGTGGGTGGGAGGCCCCGGGTTTTCAGGCTTCCAGCCCCGCTCGCCCTGCCCGAGGTGGCGGTGCCCTCCTTACCCAGCCCACAAGACCGCCTCCTTCTAGTGTGTGACCCGTGCAAGGCAGCTGGCCTGACCCAGATGTGCAGCCTGCAGCCCCCTCCAGTGCCTGCACCTGCCGGCACCTCCGCCGTTCCCATCGCCCCCTTGCCTCCAGGGGCGCCAGGACCCTCTAAATATCGTAACCCACTTGTAAGCATTTCTGTTTTGTCGTTGCGGAATGATTGATGCACAGGACGTTCGTCAGAGGTGTGCAGTGCGGGGACTCATTGGTACGCTTTGCGAGTGACCACACTAGGTCTAGTGGGCACCTGTCACCACACACGGCTCGAGCCTCTGTGCAGCTGAGCGACCGTCCATTGGGGGACGTGGAATCGCTAACTGGAGTCGCCGTGTGCGGGAACCCCCAGGACGTCCTCATTTTGTAACTGGACCTTTGCATTGTCCGCCCCGCCCACGCCCCTGCCCCCGTCTGCTCTGTGTCTGTGAGCTGGGGTTTTGGTTTTGTGGTGTTTTGACCCCACGTACAGGAGATCGTAGGGTGGTTGTCCTTCTCCGACGTCGCGTTATCCCCTCCGGCTCCATCCATGTTGCAAACGGCAGGTTTCATTCTCGCTGATGGCGAGTAGGGTTCCATTAGGTACCGGCCCACCTCTGACCGGCCATCCGGCAGTCCGTATCCGGATACGGCTGCTCCCGTATCCGGGCGACCGTGGGCAGTGCTGCGGGGACCGTGGGGGCACAGTCTTCTCCCATCAGTGTGCTCGTTGTCTTTGGATAAACACCCAGAAGAGGGATTGCTGGGTCATTCGGCCGTTCTGCTTAGGTTCTGAGGAGCGCCCGCACTGCTTCCTGAGTGGCGTTTCTTAATCTTGGACCAGGAGTGGAGAAGACAGGTGTCTTCTACTGTTGCTTTACCCCGTGGGGACGTCAGTTCTCCAAATGAGGGTCTCTTGCTTGTCGAGGCCAGAGGTGAGCAGCCCCATCTCTACCTGTTCTTGTCAATAAAGTTTTATTGGCTCACCGCCATGGCGCCTCCTCCATGCGTCGCCTGTGGCTACGTCCGCGCTGCGCGAGCAGACCCAAGTGACTGCAGCAGAGGACCTGGAGTGCGGGCTCTCCCAGAAAGTGAGGCATGTGTTCGCGTCCACGTGAGGCCAGTACAGGACACGAGCACGGATCCCCGTGCAGAAATCCTAGCTGGTCCCCTGCCGTCTCGGGAAGTCTGGAGTGTGGCTTGTCCTAAGGCTCCTGTCTCACGTATGGCCGTTTCCTCAGTGATTAATGCCATGGGTCGCCAACTGCAAAATTGTTACCGTTTAATTATCTCATGTGCCACTTGAGATAGAGGGGCAGGTGCAGTCTTTGCTGACCGGTGAATCAAAAGTCGTGACTCTTCACTTATTAACTGCTCGCCCAAATATTTTTTATTTGGCATCACATTCACGGTGTGTATATGGATGCGTGCATGAGAAGAGTCCCGCTCGGTCCGCTGAAATGTGCCGTCAGCTATATATTCTGTCCACTGCGGGAGACGGGCTGGAAATCACGGTTTACACAGAATATGCAATGTCCCGCCCTCGTCCGTGGAGGAGGGCCCTGTGAAGGCCCTCGGAGCTGTTAGAGCCGCTGCCGGGTCTGGTCTCTTCCGGTCCTGTGCCTCACCAACAAGTCTTGGTGCTTGGTTTCCGTGATCACAGGAAACCTCACGGCACAAGATGGTGGCTGGAGCCCCAGGTATTACATCCAACATTCCAGGCAGATAGGCAGGGAAGGGCCGGAGGACAAACCCGACACCACCCCTCCTCACGTCCTCTCATCCTTTCGGTAAGCTGCTCTCCAAGACCCACGCGTCGATTTGCTAACTTGCCAGCAGCTAGCCCCAGCTCCAAAGGCGGAAAACCAGTCTTCCAGCTGCATGGGGCTGGCTAGGGTCTGCTGCTGTGGAAGGAAAGGAAGGGAGATGACGCCCAACCGTGGCTGCTCCCGTCTGTGTCCAGAACCTTCTATGCCTCCAGGTGAAAACCTTGGGGGGCGCCCCTCTCTGTGTAAGGAGAGGGAAGGCTTCAGCCCACTCCCAGAACTTCCAGGAACACCTGCTTCTTCCGAGCCACCAGTGGTGGGACTCCTGCTGTTAGTGCTGGTTTCCTTTCCCACTCGTGTTCCTGGAAGGGCTCACGCGGCTTCTCAGTGCCCAGTAATTCAGAACTTGTGCTTCTCTCCTGTTACCGTTTTGAATCGCAGGCTCTTTTGCTTGCTCGGGCGTTTAGTGCAGTTCCCGTCGGAGCTCGAGCGCATCACTCTGGACCCTCCGAAGTAGGCTTCTTCCCTCTCCACATCGGAGCTCCGTCCGTGGTTCCCCTGTGCCGGGCGGCGGGTCTCTCAGGCAGCTCAGCCTGGCGAGCGGCTCGCAGACGCGGGCGGTAGGGGGTGGGGAAGGGGCGCCGGTCACCAGCTCGCTTCCACCCTGGCCCTGCTGTGGGACCTCCTGGGCCCTCTGACCACGGACCTTACGAAGTTCCAGATTCATGGGGCCCCAGGCCTGGGGTCAGGGTCCATGGAAGGCTGGAGCTGTTCCCCCGCCCTGTGTCTCCCTCTCCCGGCCTCCCTCCCCCTCCCTCCCCCTCCCTCCCCCTCCCCCGGCCTCTCCGCCCCTTCCTCTGCCTAAACCTGCTTTCTGGGCTTCTCTGCTCTCTTTCCGGCTCGGTTCTCCAGACTTCCTCTCGTCTCCACATGGCCCCTTGCCGGGATGGCCCAGTGCTAAGTTCCCCTGTAAGCTGCGGCGGGCGCAGGGCCGGACGTCCTCTCCACACTCCGTCCCTCCTGTCTCCTTTCCTGGATTCCCTGTGAGTTGGGACTTGGGGTGGTGACAGAGCCAGGTCTGAAGAGGCAGACTCAGGAGCCGTGGTTTCCACGTCCCGTGACAGGTGCGGGGGCAGGAAGCTGGACGGAGGAGCACAGGCGAGGCGGGGTCCCTCCGCTGCTGGGTGCACAGGCGCCCTGTCCCACCGGCAGATGCTATGGTTTTTCTCAGTTGGCTCCGTGCCCGGTGTGGGGCTTGAACCCACGACTGTGGAACCCAGAGTCACACACTCTACCGAAGGACCCAAGGGCCCTCTCTCCCACCGTATCCTGCCCTGGATATTGGGGTGGGCTGGCTGTTGGCTCCCAAGGTCTTCATTAAGGGGAAGTGCACAGTGAGCCCACTCCTGGCTGTCGGGCCACAGGGGAGCTGACCCAAACCCTGGCGTTCTGATGACGCCCGCACTATGGCAGCCACTAAAACCATGGCCATCCCTGTTCCTGGGACTGACATGTGTGGCCACCGGAGAGCTGGTGGTATCAGTGGCCGGCAGGGGCTCTCTGTGCAGGGTCGCACCTGGCCTAGGGCATCCCCACGAGTCGGGTGAAGGCCGGGCTGGATGCCATTCGGTCCCCCTGCTGTAGGACGCTGTCCAGGCCACGGCAGGACAGACACAGGGCCTGATTCCCAGTCCATGCTGCAGGAGGCTCCAGGGGTGCCGTGGGGTCGAAGCCCGGCATTTCGGCGGATCGCAAGCAGAGTGCAGGCCATCAGAGAAGGCATCTGGCTGTGTGGTGTGGGGGATGTCCGTCCTGCCCATCCCTGGGGTGGCCCTCATGGTGGGCAGGCTGCCGGGGAGGACACAGACACAGAGCAGCCCGTCTAATGCAAGGAGGCTGTCAAGGGCCCGGCGCCCACAGGCAGAGGCCGGAGGCCGTCCTTGGCAAGACCATGGCACCCAGCATGTTGGTGCTGCTGGCCGTGCCAGGGGCCCCACGGCTCTGCAGGCCCTGGGGAGTCATGCCCGAGGTCCTCTTTAGGAAGAGCCGTGGCAGGGAAGGGCCCGCGGCAGCGCCTGCAGCCGACTCTGCCGGGGTAGCCCACCAACGCAGGGATGGCTCGTTGCAGCAGCGAACGCATCAGTGTCAGGTGACGGCCCCTGGAAAGCTGGACGCTCCTCTGTGGACCCTTGGTACACGTGATCAGCACGTAAATCGGTAGACTTCGAGGAACCTGGATGAGCCTCCATGGCGTGGGTGGGCCTCACCCAATCAGTTGAAGGACACCAGAGTAAAGACCCGTTGGTCTGAGGCGGAATTCAGCCTTATGGTGGTGGCGGAGCCACCCGGCCTGAGGTTCCAGCCTGCTGCTGCGTGAACCAGACTCTGGCCTGTAACGCCGACTCCCACCTGAACGTCCAGCCTGACTGTCTGCTCAACACAGCCAGACCCACTGGGCCCCGAAATCCTGAGAGCCCACTCCCTACCCTATCTGCTGTTGGCTCGTCTTTGGAGAGTGGAGTCTGTGCTGGCTGCGGCCGGGCCTGGAGCCTGGCTCCTGCCCACCGCAGATCACTCCAGGCAGCTCTGCAGGCCAGTTGGACACGAGGGAGCCCCCTCCGGGCAGGCAGGTGCAAACCAGTCCTGTAGGTGCTCCCAGGGCCCTCACCCTGGGGACCCCTGAAGGTACTCTTGTGGAGAGCCCACTTACAGGGCAAGGTGCCCAAAGAGCCCGGGTGCGGGTCTCTCCACTGGGGGCCACCATGTGGAGGATGGTGAGCCCAGCCAGCCCCAGCCGTGTGACCCACCACAGCATGTGCTGAGCACACAGTGCTGGCGGGAGCGTCTGTGTCCCGCAGATGTGTTTGCTGGAGCCGCGGCCAGTGGGACGCAGGTGGAGGTGGAGCCCAGGGAGGTGGCTCCCCGTAGACGAGGTTGGGGACAGGACATGGTCTGATTAGAGCCCTCCCCCGGATAGACCCCCAAGAAGGTGCCCACTCCCTGGGAAGGATGAGGCGCCCGTGTGTCTGCGGGCCAGGAAGAGGAGCCGGATCTGCTGGCACAGCACGCCAACCGCCCACCACCGACCTCCAGCCACCGGAGCTGTGAGAGACCCCTGTGTGCTCTCTCAGCCGCCCAGCCTGTGCTGTCCCCGCGCGGCGGCCGAGCTTGGGAGCCCACACGGGGGACCCTGAGCCGTGTCAGTCATCCAGAGCATTCCTGCACACACTGGCCTTGGGGGTCGGCCGTTGAGCCCAGCCTCACGGCCCCCAACAGTGAGGGCGCACGCCTGCCCGCCCGCCCTGAGCCCAGCTGAGCCGCTCACCCGTGGGCCACCCCCTTCCCTGTCCGCCAGTGGGAGAGCTGCGCCCCCAACCCCCCGCCTTGTCCTCAGACGCGCTTCCAGAGAACACAATGTAAGGATGGTTCTGAATTTCACGCGGACTGTAAGGCGAAAGTGCCCCGCTTTCTCACTGTGCCGCAACAACAGCGTGATTCTGGGGGTATCATCTACACCCGTGATCACGGGCACCGCCGTCCGCAGGGCAGCTGAAAGTGCGTGAGCTCAGCCTTCCGGAAAACTCATGATGGATTTTTCATTTCTTCCCCTTTTAAGGGTCCCCCTGCCGTGAGTGCACTGTGTGTCTGCAGACAGGATTTAACCAGACTCCCCAACCTCGCTCTTTTTTAATAAACCAGCATAAAGTAGAATGTATTTACATAACGCAATGATCCGTGAAGGCCACCATAACACCCAGGACCACATTAACCGCTTGAGTGGAATTCATTAGAAATTAACTACCACGTAAATTAATTTTCCCATAGTCACAAGGCTGTAATGGCGGGAGAAGGGACCGTCCATCAGTGCTGCTGACAGGGGACCTGTCACCGCCGTTATTTATAGGTGAGTGCGTTAACCCGCGGAGCAGGCGCACTGGGCCGAACTTGGAGCCTCCAGACTCATAAAAGACTGTTTCAGAGGCCCCACATTCCCCGTTCATAAGTGATCTGGCCTTCTGCCCCCCACCCGTCCACACTGGGCAAGGGCCAGCCTGAGGGACTCTGCTCACCGTGCCCTACAGAGAGGTGACTCTGTTTTAAAAGCTTCATTGTGAACCGTGTTCTTAAGAGCAGAGCTGGCGAGAGTCCCAGCATTTCCAGGAAACTTTGGGGACACTGAGTGCAGAGCCCAGCCTCACATTAACTGCTCGCACTGTCTGCGGGGACGTTGGAGGACACAGCCACCCCAAGGGGCAGGGCAACCTTCAACGAAGGGAGAGCTCGCAGGCACCTGCTGGATCTCCTTTAGAAAGGCAGAGTGTGCGAGTGTGAGTGTGTGCGTGCGCGTGTAGCACAGAGCCCGTATGCGGTGTGCACATGTGGATTGCACGGTGTGACGTGTGTGCACACCTTTGGGGTGTCTTTAGGTGCCGATCTGAAGGCTTCTGGAGGGTTCAGCAGAGAGCGGGAAGCTCTGAGACCCTCCATGCACCGGCCCCAGGTTCCTGCTGTCTTGCACTGTGCCCTGGTTGCGCAGCCCGCCCCGTCCCCTGCGGGCATTTCCGAAGCCGGGATCCCGTGCCCCATTTGGACAGAGCTGAGGACAGAGGACCATGTCCTCTCCCCTCCAGGCCAGAAAGCTGGGTGGTACTGGGGCCACGGCCTGCAGGGGGAGCGGTAGCCGATCCAGCTTGTGGCTGGACCCATTGTCACGCTGTGTGAGCGTGCACTGGAGAGGCAGGGAGAGGGCGAGCAACGCCATCCCTGTGGGAACCCGTGGAACCCGCGTGGGACACATGAGGGTCAGGGCATCCAGGGTCACTTCCTGGGTTTGGGACAAGGGCTCGTTGAAAGGCACGGGGAAGCAGATGGGGGGAGACGGAGTCTGGAACTCTCCAGCAGGGAGCTCCCAGGCCACAGTGTTCACTCCTCCTGCCTGAGTGGGGTGAGCACAGTTTGGGCTGGAGCTCTGGGCTCCCAGCCACGATAAACCCCAGTGACCCGGGGCCGCTGTGGATGGTCTTGGAAGGCTGCTGGGCCTCCGGAGGAAATGGGATGGAAGAGCGGGGAGGGGAGCCTCCGGCCGGGATGCCCCCAGCCCCAAGCCGCCTGTGGGACTGGTGCACTCGCCGGGCCCAGAGTGGCTGTCCATACCCCATGAGCGGGACCCCCTCCCTGAAAGTACAGGCCCCTCCCACCCAGAGTGGGCTGGGGGAGTGGGCCTGGAGGCCCGTGAGGACAGGCCAAGGGACCTCTCTTGGACCCGCAGCAGGAAGGTCCCCAGAGTCCCCCAGGATGCCAACGGGGGCTCTGGGCTTAGAGATCCAGGTGCGAGGCCCCAGGGCCAGTGATGGGGCTGCCTTCCTGGAGAAAGAGAGACCTCCCATTTGATTGGGAGAATTGGAGGTGCCCCCCGCCACGGCCACAGCTCCAAACCCTCTGGACCTCGCCGGCTTCCCCGGGGGCGTGTAGGTGTGGGCAAGCCTTTGGGCCAGACCCTGCGTGGGGACGTCTGAGGCCCGAGCTGGAGCTGAGGAAGGGGGGCCGGTGGAGGTGAGGTGCGAGTCAGAACAGGTGACCCCAGGAGGGTCAGCACCATGCTCTTCTGGAAAGGACCTTCCAGAGCCTGTTGCCCTGGAATGTCCAGGCCGCGCTGGCTGTGGTGCTCGCTTCCCAGGGCAGCTCGACGGTGTCCACCAGATCAGCCCGGGGGCTGCAGCCCAGCAGTCTCTGGTCCCCCAGCCTGTGCCCCGCACCGGGACCCACTCGGGGATTCTGTTCTGAGAGTGCCATGGGCTTCTTGGGACCTCAGGGCACCGAACGTTCTGCGGCAGAGTCTTTGCCAAGGAGGACCCGCTGAGAAACGGCTCCTGCCTTTCCCAGGGGCACCCCGTCAAAATGCAAAATGCGAACAGCTCTGGGAAATATCGAGCAGCTCTGAAACGAGCTTCTGGCCCACGGAGCGTCCACGCACGTGGGCCATCAAGGGTGCCCAGTGCTCGCCGCCCCCGGCCTCTCCCTCCCTGGCTCCAGGCTCCCGAGCCCTTTCCTCCACGGGCAGCCTCTGATTTCTGCACGGCTGCGATTAGCCTGTATGTGTGTTTCTCTTAATGCAGAGCTGTTTGCTTCTCCGATTCTGCAAACTGGAAACAGCACATAGCCCGAGGCCACCGAAATAATGCAGGTGTCACGCGTTAAAAAACATATTTGTTTTGTGTCCTCCGAGGACAAGTGATAGACATGTAAAAACGTTTTCCCCGCTTTTCTTGCCGGGAATACTTAGTTTAGAATTAACTTCTGTCAGAGGAAACATCGTTCCCGGCGCTGCACCGTGTTATTTCCCACCACGTCTATTTCGGACGGAAACCGCTGCCGGTGTTTGGCGCGTGCGATTACAAGTGCGCAGAAGCCACTTACGTCCCTGCTGTCGCCACTGTTTCTCTTTAGGAAAAGCTACTCATTAGAACCAAGCAGAAGCTTGCTTTCCGGAGGAAGAAGCAGGCGCAGGGAATCGGCTCCCACCAGCACAACGAACCTAATCCCCTCGCGGTCTGGGGGTACAGGAGCCCCAGGGCTCGCAGGAGCGGAGGCAGCGCCCCATCCACGCCGAGACCCCAGAGCCTGGCCCCCCCGGCGGGGGTACGAGGGCCGGACCCCTCACTTCCTCCTGGGAAAACGCACACAGACGACACCGTGTCAGGCACACGTGCACACACGCACGCACCATGTACATGCACATGCATGCTCTCCTGGACAGACAGCACTGGGCAGCTCAGCTGTCTTCCGTGCATTTGCACAGACGTCCCTCCGTGCCTGTCTGCGTCCTCATCTCCTTTTCCGACAAGGACACCCTAGTGACTTCGTCTCACCTCGGGCACCCCCTGAACGGCCCTGTCCCCAGTAAGTCACACTGGGGTTAGGGCATCAGCCTGTGGATTTTAGGGGACACATGATTCAGCCCATAACATCATCCTATTTCCGTAAATAGAGTGGCCCATCCACCAGAGCAGGCACGGCATGTCCAGCCAGGGCTCACGGCACACTCTGTCTCCCGCTTCGCGAGGTCTGTGTTCCCCGTGGGCACCGTTGGCGCCATGTCCCAGGCTTTCCGGAACAGCCCTGGGCGAGATGCCTCTGTGCACTCAGAGGCTCCAGGGGCGAGGTCCCTCCAACACCATTGTCCACATGCATCCACACGCGGGGCCAAAGGGGAGAAGGCGCCGGCAGGGGCGGGGAGGGAGGAGCGCTGAGCAGATGTCACCTCCCAGGAGAAGAACAGGCCCCCCCCCCCCATGGCATCAGAGGCAGAGACCCTTCCCAGCCAGGCCGGGTGTGTGGGCAGCGGGGCAGGAAGGATGAGTGACAGTGGCAGCTACAGGGAGACCCGCAGCCCCAGATGCCCGTGCCCGAGACACCAGACTGTGACTGGGGGCCTGGGAAATCTTGGAGGCCCTGATGCCAGAAGGACCGCGAGGACTCGGGAAACACAGAAGGAAGGAGGAAAGTGGGGGACAGAAGGCAAAGGAACAGAGACACTCCCCTCCAGGATGTGACGGGACTCCGGCCTCTGCCCCAGGCGCACGGAACCCCGCCCTCTCCCTGCAGCCACCACAACACGGGCTTGAGACAGCTTCCAACCCTCTGAGTGCTTCCTAGAAAATCACACCACGTGCCTCAAAACCAAAGAAAAATGAACAAGCGAGAAGTGTCTCGGTCCACAGGTCCATTCATACGTGCTGAGTATCTCCTGTAAAACAGAACGGGAATCACTTGCATGTGTCCAGGAGCGCACGTGTGGGCGCTTCCAGACGACCAGGAGCCGGCTGGCTTCCCTGCCTGCCCGGTCTGTGCCGGTCCTCCCACATCCCCCCCGCCCCCTGCCCCCCACCCCCTGGCCCTCCCCATCCCCCACCGTCCTCCCCTTCCTCCCCCATCCCCCTTCCTCCCCATCACCACGCCCCCGTCCTCCCTGGTCCTCCGCCATCCTTCTGCCCCTGTCCTCAGCCCCTGTCCCGCCCCGCCTCCCCATCCCCCATCCTCCCATCCTCCCCGTCCCCCCAACCACTGTCCTCCCCGGTCTTCCCCCACCCTCCTCCGTCCTCCCCCCTCTCCCCTCCCCACCCCCGGTGGCGTGGAGCCGGGGCTAAGTGCTGCAGGCCACGTGGTGCTCACTGTGCTTAGCGTCTCAGTCCCCCAGACTGTGCTTCCACATTCTTTTTTTTTTTTTTAATTTTTTTTAAAAGATTTTATTTATTTATTTGACAGACAGATCACAAGTAGGCAGAGGCAGGCAGAGAGAGAAGTGAGGAAGCAGGAAGCAGGCTCCCCACTGAGCAGAGAGCCCCATGCGGGGCTCGATCCCAGGACGCTGGGATCATGACCTGAGCCGAAGGCAGCGGCTTTAACCCACTGAGCCACCCGGGTGCCCCTGTGCTTCCACATTCTTGCCCGTGGTTCACAGGGGCTCCAAGGACTCCGTGTCCTCGGGCAGGGGTCTTCTGACTTTGAGCTGGCCGTGCGTGATGGGGGCTCCAGCGGGACAATTCGGGAGGCAGGGAGAAGGACTGAGGCCTGGGCGGGGCCCTCCATGAGTGTGAGGTCTGCACCTGACTGCAGCAGGGTTGGCCCCAGACCCTCCAGCCGCGTCCCCACCTCCCTGAAGGCTCAGCTGCACGAGCCAGAGAACTGTGTTCGCGCAGGGACGGAACAGCCCCGGACGCCCCTGCCCCAACGGGCCACGGAGCCATGCCGCGGTCGATGGACCTGAGCTCACGGCCAGCGGGGGATGTGCGGGAGGCCAGTGTGGCTCCTTCCGGACCCGAGCTTTGCACCGTCACAGCACAAGGTCTTTCTCCCCAACCAAGCATGTCGGGCTTCTTGCGGGAAGTCAGGCGCCGTCACGGAGGGCAGTCACCGAAGGCAAAGGCAGCACAGAGCCCCCTTGCCCGCATGTCAGGAATGAGAAGGCCACGGCTTTCCCCACGCCCCACCCAGGGTCGCACCCACCCGCGGCCTCCGCTCCAGCCCCGCGGCACACTCGTCCCCCATCCTCTCAGGAACCCTCCAGAACTCAGCTCCGCCTCGGGACAGCAAGCATGGTGGCCCTCGGGCCCAGGGGCCAGCTCTAGCTGGACACAGTGCTGGAATGGGGGGGGGCTTTCTGTGGCTTCTGGCTTCCGGCTTCCCGGTCCCCCCGCAAAGGGTCTGAGCGGACGCTGGACAACAGACAGCAGGCTCCAGATTCACCTACACGCCCCAAGCTGGAAACGAGGGCACCGCTCCCCGATTCGCACGCACGCCTGTCTCCCGTCTGACTTCTTGCCGGCCTGCCTCGCCCTGCTCACCTCCACCTGGGTGGGCTGCGGGAACCCCGACGCCACGTTCCCAAGTCAGCCACCCCTGCCCACCCCCCGCCAGGCCAGGCCCTGCCGCTACTGGAAGCACCTGCGAGACACCCACGAGATCCACGCAAACAGCTGAAAATGCACACGTGTCTCCGCCTGTCCGCGGTCCTCCCTGTGTCCTGACTCGCATCCCCGAGGCCCTCACAGGGGTGCAGGGTGTCCCTGTCGCTGACGGCGGAGGGCCGCCGTGGCCTACCTGGCTCCTGATGGACACTTCTGGTTCTGCATAAACCCCAGTGAATGAGCCTCAGTGAGGGCCGCGGCGTGCACACCCGCAGAGGGGGGCGGCCTGCAGCTCCCGAGCCTGGACGTGGCTCCCGTCTGCGCGAGACTTCATTTCCACCGGTTCTGCTACTGCTCGAGAGGGATTTTTTCCATCATTTCTGCTCACTCCCAACCAAAATAACATCTTTGGGAAACTGAGATGCCCGCGTTTCTGCTTCAGAAGAGAAAATGAAGAGAGCCGTCTGATTCTTCCCAGTTCCGCATGTGGGGCGCGGGGTCCGCCTGGAAAAGGCTGCATTTTCCCCTTGTTCAGAGATCCGGGATTTCCTGCAATCAGCCGCCCCACGCTGGATTCTCCCCGCACAGTCTACTTACCTACGCGTTGTATTTTAATTCACACAAGGAAATTATTACGTACCTAGAAACGTAACAGATTTAATTAGCTATTAGTCTCTAATTCAGTCGAGAATTTTTCTCTTTTTTCTTTAAATTGTTCTAACCCAGCTGCCTGGGAGGAAGTTATAGCTCTGAGAGCACAAAGATTGTTAAATTGTGTCAACCTCATCCTTGTGCGGTCATGTGCAATTGAACAGAAATTGAATTTTAGGGACTAATAAATAACAGGAGAGGTTGGTTTTTCCCGAGTTCTCTGAGCCCAGACCACTGACCACAGGCTGGGCGGACCCGCAGGTTAGCACCCTGGGCTCTGGCCGTCCGCTGCGACCTCTCGGGACACAATGACAAGCAGGGCTGCTCCTGGACACGCGTCCCAGCAGGGGCGGGGACGACTGGGACGCTGGTCGGCTGCGGTCCCATGGCGCGGGGACTGCAGACCCTGGCAGAGGACGTGGCAGGCCCCGCGGCCCTTGTTCCTGCCCCTCAGAAGCAGGAGAGCTGAGACGCCCCATTTCCGGACCAGCTGTGTGGAGAGGCGTGGCCGCATGGCCCAGTGCTGGCCGCTGGGCTGAGTTGGTCAGACGCCTCCAGAGAACCGGAGCGGACAGCGTGTCTGCTGGTTTTGTATACACGCCCACAGAGAGACAGATTTTAAGGAGTTGGCTCGGGTCTGAAATCTGCAGACGCAGCTGGAAATTCAGGGAAGAGTCGATGTGGCCGTCTCGAGTCCGAAGGGTGAAGGGCCGGCCGGCAGGAGAAGCTCAGGCGGGAGAAACCTGTCTTGCTCTCAAGGCCATCAACTGATGGGATGAGGCCCACCCACAATGGGAAGACTAATCTGTTTTGCTCAAAGTCTACTGGCTTCGATGCTAATCACATCTGAAAACTGACCTTCACAGCAACACCCAGACTGACGTTTGACCCAGCAAATGGGCACCATGACCTACCCAAGTCAACACATAGAATTGACCGTCGTGTGGCCACCGGGCTGCAGCCAGAGCTCGGGCGGCCATGTTGCAACCATGAAGAACTCAGGACAAGGGCAAGGCTGAGAGACGGAGAGCAGCGAGCTCACGGACCGGCCTACAGGCTGGGGAGAAGCAGCCCCTGTGTGTCCAGGACACTCCGCTCGCTTAGCTGTGGGGCACTTCCAGACCACCGTGGCCGGAGGAAGAAGGTCACCAGGTTGACCTTCCCGACCGCAGTGTGATGGTGAAGTGAGAGCCGGAGCGAGGCGCCGTGGCGCAGTGTGCCGGTCCTCATTCAGCCGGCCGCAGCGCCCCCAACCCCGCAGCGTGTCCCCGGGCCTTCCTGGCCGGGGCCACAGAGAGCCGGTCTACTACACACGGGCAGGGGCCGAGCCCGACCGAGCTGCCCTGCGCGGCCTCCTCCCTTGTGCCCAGAGCAAACAGCAGTCCCGCGCGCGCATACAGGGGTTGCCCCATTCGTGACTTACTCTTCGTCCTGTGAACCGGCCCGGTTCCGACTTCTGGTCGGATGCGAAGACCGTGTGAGTCCAGGCGGCTGGACGTGTGGACACGTCATCCCGTCGGGTCGTGCCCGGGGAGGGGCTGCAGGGAGCCTCTCGAGAGGATGAGACACAGCAAGTGCTGCAGGCGGACGGGCTCCGCCTGGCCCAGAACAAGCAGCCCACGGTCTCACCTGCCCTCCTTCCTCGGGGCAGAACGGGACTTGCCAGTGAATGAGTTTGTGGCAATGACCCGGGGCCGTGGCAGGAAGGTGGCCGGGAAGGAAGCGACCTGTGAAAGACGCCCGCGACTCGGCTGGTGCCCGGAGCATCCCGGTCCCAGCCACCAAGTGCGGGGCAGGGAGGGGGCACTGGGGTTGCCTGTCCCTGCGGGCTCCGGCAGTGGCCCCGGGACCCCAGAGAGGCAGCCCCACTGCCTCACAGATCCCCAGCGTTCCCGTCACCCACGATTTTATCTTGCACATCAACATCCTCTACGAGACGCGGCTCGCAGAGTGGACCTCGCTGGCTTTCGTCAAAGGGCTGCCCCACCGCCCCACAGAGCCATCTACTCCCACACGGCGGACGCCGTGGTCGGGCCCCACGTAAACACGTGTGCCCTGCAGACGTGCTGCCCGTGGCCCAGGGTCCCCGCTCGGGCTTGCTGACCCCGGAGGCCATGGGGCATCGGAGGCACGGACAGGCCTCTCCTGCACACCACAGTGGGGACCCCGACTGCCGGCCCCTCCTCTTCCTTCCGCTCCGTCTGCTTGGTGGCGACTCCCCGCCAGCCGGGAGGCCGAGCCTTCGAGCCCCCGGGCCTTGTCTCCAGCCGTCACCTGGTCTTCCTGCGGCGAAGGGGGACGTTTGTTCTGAGAGGAACAGTGCCACGGCTGTGGCGCGGACACAAATAATCGGCTCTGCGACATTCTTTGTAAAGAAGACACGTTGATTTTGTTGTAGTGGCAAATTTATAGCATATTTTTCTGCTAAGTGAGGAGAAACGCGGTTCTGGGTCCCAGCTTCCCGGCGGCATACCAAGACTGCCCTCTATGGACACCGGCTGTCCCGGCCCGCTCCGGCTCAGCTCCTCCGGGGCCCGGACCCGGTCAGCGCTCCCCCGCCCCGTCTCTCCCGCTCTCACCGCGGCTCCGGGGGCGCTCTCCGTCCACCGCCACGAGAGCTGGCTCCAGGGTTTGGCCTCTTCTGCGGCCCCATGTCGCGTAGCCCTTGGACGTCCCTGGGGTCCTCGGGGCTCTCGAGAAGCAGCCGAGTTCGGAAGCGCCCACGACCGCCGAGAGCGCTGTTTGTGGGCTCCCTGCATGTGCTGGAGCAGCTGGCCTCAGCAGCCGCGTGCCCAGAGAGAAGGTCGCCACTGCCAGGGACACCGCCCAGGCCAACGGGAGAGGGCCTCGAGGGCCTCGAGCTGCCGTGCTCCAACACTGAGGCTGGAAGCCTGGGATGGGACGGACAGGTCGCTGGTGATCTGTCCCCCACAGACCTACCGCCACCCTGGTGCCTACCAGGCGACGGTCCAAGAGACAACACAAAGGCCACAGCCGGGACTACAGCTCCGGGCTCCACGTCCACACCCGGGGCCCAGCTGCCCATCGGTGAGGAAGCCCGGCTGGCTCAGCGTGCTTGGATCTCCCGTCCCGGGACCCTAACCCGCTGGCCCCGAGCAGAGACGCTTGCTGGATCTCCATGGCCGGTCATTGGAAGTCTGCGCCAGGCCCCACGCACGAGCGCCACAGACAGCCCATTGGGTGCCGGGGTGAGAGGGGGCCCCTCCTGTCCCTGCCCCATCCCTAACGGACCGAGAGTGAGGCATCCAGCCCGGGGCCCTGCATGAGGCCTCTGCAGAGACAACAGGTCTGGCCCTTCCCTTTGCCGCCAGCCCAGCCCTGGGAGGCCGGGACCCGGTCAAGGTCTTCACGGCCGGCAGTGCCCTGGGGTGGGCCTTCCCCGGTGCCCTTGGGCAGAGTTTGCTGGCGGCCTGGGCCGACCCTACGGTGACACGCAGCGGCGCCCCCGGACATGCCCTGAGCAGCGGGCCTGGCAATTAAGTGGCTCCCCCCGGGGTTGCATACCTGAGGGTCCGAACAGCGGAACTGGAGTGGTCGGCCACTAGCTGAGGGGAGGCCAGCGGGGACAAAGGTGCTGCGTGAATCTCATGCCTTGAGAGCTATTCAGAGGAGGCTCTGAGGACAGGGGCCCAAGGGCACACCCAAAGCCTCTGTGATTTGCAAATGACAGACGGGGACCCCGCTGCACAGAGGAGCCAGGACAGAGCCCCAGACGGTGACAAGGCCCCTGCTCCTGCTAGACAAAGGGCTTCCTCCCCAAGTCCCCGTTGCCAGAACAGGCTAGGCCCCCGGGGAAAGGCCAGCTTTCCCACGCTTAGCAAAAGGACCAAACCACCAACAGAACCAGGGAAATGATTTGTGAGCTCCAAGCCTGCTCCCAGAGGGGCCCAGGGTCCTCCTGACAGCACGGAACGGGCCCTCCCAGGCCACAGCGTGACCCTCCTCCAGACCCTGTCACCCAGCAGCCACCCTGCAGGGCGACTTCGGTCCAGAACGTTCCCACACGAAGTCACTTTCACCGAGAAGTCGTGCTCTCCCCAAACCGCCGGCGTGGTCCCCGATGGCAGGATTTCGGATGGGCAGAGTCTGAGGGCTGTGGCCCTTCAGAGTGGAGCCGGGCTCACATCCACCTGCGCGGGGTCACTGAGGTTTAAACTAAGTGAGGAGAAATGCGGTTCAGTGGATCAGGTTTCTCGCCTCCTAAGCTAAACCCCGCGTGGCTTTTGCTCAAGTACCTGGTCCCGTGGGCTCTGCAGGCTTCTCATTCTGGACCCGAGCAAACACTGCATTTGGATGGGATCTCATTTTGCTCTGTTGCCAAACCCCATACGAGAAGGGACTTTTTTTTTTAACTGGAAGAACACTTTGTAAAGAGTTAGCACTCTGTTCGTATCCTGGGTGAAAACTGTATTTGGAGATGACGGACACTCTCATGAGCTCAAGTAAGGTGGATTTCCGGACCACATTTGCAGACTTGAACTTGGTATTAATTTTTAATACTTTTCAGTAAGATGTTATGTTTCGCAAAATAAACACACCATCATTAGAACGGCCTACTGGTGCTGTCAGAGCATCAAGAAGGTGGGCTTTTCCGCTTTCTTAGAATAATTAAATGTGTATTGTGTAACTCTCCTTATACGGACCAGTGTAAAACCACTTTTCTTTGCAGAAGCTTCCTGATCTCCACACCAGGCCTTGGTCAGGGTCAGGGTGAGGGCAGAAGGCCAGGCCGAGAGCCCCGAGGGGTCAGCAAGCTCTCCCAGGGGCCTGTGAGCACAGGCCGAGCTCCAGGAAACAGCGTCTAGAGAGTCAGGCTGGGATTCCCCAACCCCGGCCCACGAGGCCCTTGTCGCAGTGCCCACCTGAGCTGCACAGGCCGTGAGGGTGAAGGCATGTTGAGCCCACACCACACACCCCACATGCCCTGGGGCACCAGCAGTGCCAGACTCGGGCCTCTCCTGGCCACGGCCATCAAGGTCGGGTCCTGCACCCAGAAAACAGCCCTAGCAGGGCTTTCCAAGCTCTCCCTGCAGACTTTCCTGAGAATCAGGAGGAGACCCCTAGTGAGAGGAAACATGTGTCAGCACACATGTGCACACTCACACTCACTCCCACACTCAAGCACACTCGCCCACACTCACCCCCACAGGTATACACTCACCCACACACGCGCAGACACTTGTGCACGCACAGACACGAACCTGCACCTACAGACACTCATGCACACACACACACACACACACGCACGCACTCCACCGACCCAGGAGTCCTTAAGAACCCAGACTGGAGGAAAGGATATATTTGCAATCCCTCCTTCCACGGCAGCCTGTGCAGCCTCGGGCGGCCACGTTGCTCTGCACGTGGCTGAAGGACACGCTCCGTGGGCACAGGGAGGGCAGGGCTTGGAGTCCCCCCGGCTGATGGTGTCCGCACACAGGAGCTGGGGAAATGAAAGCTGGGACACTCCCTGGCAACGGGGGGGTCCCCAGGCCCACACGCAGGAAAGAAGCACCTCCAGATTCTAACATGGGGGGTACGTGGACCCTCAGGCGGCAGCTGACCTCCGGGGTCCCAGGGGAGGACCCCGCTTCTGTGGTTGCCCTCCGGACGTGTGGCGCGGGCTTGCAGGTCGGGAAAATGCATCCGCCAGCTCCGGCCAGAGGAATAGAGTTCTCGGTTTAAAATGACCACTCGCTTCTCTTATTTCACAGCATGAAATTCAAATGACATCAGAGTTTATCACATCACAAGTGAGAGACGTCTAACGCTTTCAGAGAATCACGGGACTCCTCAGAAGTGAGCCGCTGACGGCTCTACGCGTGTTCCTCCGGTTCTGTGTCTGTGTGTGTCCACTGTGTGCCTGTGCGTGTGCATACGTGTACACGGAGTGTACATGTGAACATGTGTGCACGTGTGTGTCTGCACGTGTTTGTGCATATGCATGTGCATGCATTAAGTGTGTGTACGCTGTGTATGTGCACGGGCCCACTCTGTGAAAGTGCACGTCGGTCCTATGTGCATGTCCGTAGGCGTGTGCCTACACTGAGCGTGTGTGAGCACGTGTGCAGTACCCGTGAGCCAAATATTTTTTTAGTATAAATGGGTCCTGACTATTCTGTAATCACGGAGAGAGGGCCTGGGGTCTTCACACCGTGTCTGCGTGTCGGAGGGCTCCACATCCGTTAGCAACAGCAGCTGACTTGGGGTGCACACCGCTACCAGGATCTGTCTACACTGAGGGCTGTGGGGCCCGAGCAGGCCGATGGGACAGGGCGCTCACCGGCTCCATCCAGCGGCCACCGAGCTAAGGCCGGTGGCCACTCTGTCACAACACTGGGCTCTGCCTCCCCTGGAGCGGCCACCCTTCCCGTGCGGACATTCTTGTCTGGTTGCTGAGTGTCTAGCAAAGGTTTGGAGACGCCGCACCTCCCTCCTGCCACCGCTCCTCCCGGTGGCCTCTCGAGGAGGCCCCATGTCCACGTTGCTCTGAGCAGTCGTCCCTTCCCTTGGCTCCTGTGAGGACACGGCCTGGGGCCGCATGAGGGACCTCCCGCGAGGGGCCTTCCCTCTGTGGCGGCAGGTTCCGGCCGTCGCGCCGTCTCGTCTTCCCCCGTCGGGAGCGGCTCGGCTCCTGACGGAATGTGCCCCGTGTCCCCGGCCCCGGCACTGCCGAGGCCGTGCTGCTTTCTGAGGGCTGCTGCTGGCATTTGCAAGCCTGCGGGGGGCGGGATGGCAGGCGCCCGTCTGCCCGTTTGATGTGGACGAGGGTCTGGACCTTGGAGGAAGCCGCCGTGCGCTGACACCTGGGGGTTGAGGTCAGCCTGGCAGGCGGGTCGGTCGTGGGGGCGGCGTGCCCCTGAGCGCCCGCGACCTCCTGAGCTCTCCCCGGGGACAGAATGAGCGTCAGCCGGCACCCAGACCACGAGAGATGAGATGGCGGTTCGGACAGTGAACCGTTAGAGGGAAGTGGGATGATAATTTTTTATAAGCTGGAAGTTGGGAAGAGCTTTTCCTAGAACCCTTACAGGAACACGCTCCCTTCTGCTTCATCGGGTGCCGTGTTTGTGCACCGCACAGCCGCACTGCCGAAATGCGGGTCGTGAGGGGACTGGAGGGGTGCTTGCAGACGACGGGACACGGAGGGGGTCAGTGTCCCTCACGTACGAGCCCTTCTCCCTCCTCGTCAGAAAAAGACGAGCGACGCCGCGGGCGGGGGGCGCGTGCCCAGAGCGAAGTGCGGCTGAAGGGCGCTGGCCTCACTGGCAGTCGGGGGAGCGCGTGGTGCAGGGGCAGAGACCACCCCTCCTTGGGACCCATCCTGTGCAACTGCAGCTGCCGACCGGCCCGCCTGGTGCTGGGGGCACGGGGGCCGGCGCCCGACGTGTCTCTGGCAGAGGCGCGAACTCAAACAGCTCTCGAGAGGAAGCCGAGTCCACTGGAGCAACGTCCCCGCAGAGACGCTGCCACTGACGCGGCCGCAGCCACGCAGGGTGTGGGTAAGGATGGAGGCTCTGCGAGGGCCGACGGAGCGGCCGTCTGTGGAGCAGCAGATCCGCGCTGCAGGTCGGCCCCCGGCTGCCGTGTTTGTGGCGAGTGCAGCGGCGTCCTCGCGTGTGAGCCGTCAGGCCCGCCCAGCTCCGGAGCCCGGCCACGTGCCGGCCACGTGCCCCCGGAGAGAACTCTCCGGAGCCGCGGGGGGCGGGGGCTCGGTTTGTCTAAAACTAACAAGACCGGAAAGGCTCTTCGTGTCATTTAAATTGTGCACGTCCGCGCCAGGGTGGAGACGCGCGCAGACAGACGCGCCAGGGTAGAGACGCGCACAGACAGATGCTAACCCAGTTTCTCGCACCGCCCCTCAGGGGGACGGGTCCACAGGCGGGGGGGCCGCTAACGGTTCATCACACAGTTCGCCTCGCTACGATGAGTATACGCTGCGCAGGTCACTAAAACATGGAATAAAACGAAACAGAAGAAAAATTAAACGGAGTGAGAAACCCATCAGTGCAGGTGAGACAGCTGGGCCGGAGCGGTGTGGCCTCCACGCCTAAGGCAGAGACTTTTCTTTCCAGGAAAAGACAGTCCTCGGTCTGCGGGGACAGTCACGTGAGTTGGGACCAAACCAGGGGGGTGGGGGGAGCAGGGGTCCGTGGCAGAGGGGAGCGGGAACGGCGCGGACGTGGGGGTTGTGCGTGCGAAGTGCACACCTGTGCTAGAGTCCGCCGTGGCCCATGACAGTGGCAGAGCCGGCCCAGGGAGTGGCCGCGCCGAGGACCGCACAGCAGGAAGAGAAGCCAGCGGCCTCCGAGGAGACACGGCCCGATTTCCCACCGCGGCCAGCGCCCAGGGCGACCCCTGTCCACAGGAACCCCATGTGCCCCTGTGCACCTGGGCGTGGGGCCCCCTCCTCTTCCCGCCCAGCAGAAGCTTCCGGAGACCTCATCATTCGTCTCCAGGTGTCGGAGAGCGTTCAGCCACAACGGGACCTAGAACAGCCTCACCGGGTGACCCCACAGCCAAGCGTGGCGGGGGCCTTGCTCCCCGAATCTGCCGCCTCCCCTGCTGACCAGCCCCCCCACCCCTGGAAATGGCGACCATCAGCACTCGGGTCCTTCCAGCCGATGGGATCCCGGTGACCGGTTTCCCGCCGCACTCCTCTGTCCCCTACACTTCCCCTCAACTGGGCGGCTTTATGGGACAGACTCCACCCAAGTCCACACTGGAGCCTCTGGACTGGGCCACGGGCCGCCGCTGGGGGCAGGACACCCGGCGTTGTTTCTGCATTTCCCGGCTTTCATCCCGTCCGAGTCCGGTCCCAGTCAGCGTGCGGTGGTCTCCCGAGACGGGCTGTGGGCTGGCCGTGCCCAGGACTCGACACGGTAAGACTCCGGCGTGAGCAACTCTCCATTTTCAGCGGCCAGATCGGGACAGCTTCGGCAGAATTCCGGTAAATGTGTCCAAGATGCCCACGTTGCTTCGAAACACGGAAAGCTCCGGGCCCTGGCTTCTGCCCCCGCCCCTGCCCCCCTCTCAGGCTTGCAGCCCCCGTCTTTGTAGGCCCCAAGCTCACACACAGAGGGGTCCAGGCCTGACACCTGCCACGGCCCAGCCTCCACAGGCACTGGGGTCCCGCTGGCTTCCAAGGTAGGAACGGCCCCACCGCGCCATGGCCTGCGGGACAGCCGGAGCCCCCGCTGACCGCAGCGTGCCAGGCCCCCAAAGAGGCCCCTGAAGGAACCCGGCCCTGGACTCCCTCCCCGGGAGCTCCTTCCCTGCCTCCCTCTGGCCCGCTGCTCTCCACCCACGAGGCCCCTCACGGCCTCCAGTGTCCCCGGGCCGCCGGGCAGGCGTGGAAGGTGGCCGCTCCAGGGAGGGGCAGGCGTGGAGAGGCACCACCGGGCACCACCGGGGACACGACGAGCCGAGACTCGGGGTCTCCTGGAAGCCCAGCCCTGTCTCCTGCTTCTCTCCATTTCCCTCCCTCCCTCCCCCCACCCTCTGCATCGTCCCCTCCCCCCTCCAGCCCCTCTCAGACCCCCCACTTCCGAAGGGTCTGGCGGGCCTTTCTGGCTCTTCCCCCAAGGTCCCTCCTTACAGTGTTTCCCACAGAGAACGAGCCGTCAGAACGCCGTGTTCTCAAGTCACTTGAAATAAGGCTTTTCTCCCTGGGGTCTGGTCACCAACCTGATACATAATTAGGTTCTTTTGTTTTAGCTTGTTTTCAATTTTCAGATTGCATTTTCCTCTCTTTGCTTTAATTTTATTCTTTGTACAAAACACAAATGATTCCGGAGCTGGCGGTCCGGCAGGACACGCTGCCCCCCCCCAGGCTGCTCCTGATCTCCGTGCTCCTTGTCACCGCCCGCCAAGTGGGCACAGCTGCACCTCGGGCCCGGATCCCTTGGGAACACGGCGCAGGAAGTGACCGTGTTTTGTGGGGCTTGGGAGTGTGCGCCCTGCACCCTGAAACCAGGCCTGTGGGGCTGCCAGCCTCTGCTGGGGAAAGCTTTGTCCCCGGCTTTGGTGGCAGCCACTCCTGCCCAGGCAGAGGCCAGTGGAGGCAAAGGGCAGGACAGGACCTAGAGCTCAGCTGCTGCTGGGGGGCATTGGGGGGACCTAGAGCTCAGCTGCTGGTGGGGGACACTGGTGCAGGGCATGGGGTCGCTCCCAAGCCCCAGCTCCCTGCTTCATGTCCAGAGGGCTCGCGACGCCCAGTGGGTTGCATAGCTGCCCTCTCCTGCTCCCGCGTCCACCCAGGACCACCCCCCAGCAGCGCACCCCTCCTTCCTTGTCCTGCTGGCCTGGCCACGGAGGGTCTGTGGCGGCTGCCTGTCTCTCCGGGGTGCTCCCCGCTGCTGTGGGCCTGTTTTCCCCCAACTCTCCCTCACTGTGAAGTGCCTGTCAGTCTGGGGGGCACGTCCACCTTCTCCTACAGGTTCCAAGTGCAAGTCATCCCCACGCTGCCGAAGCGCGGGCATGGCTCTGGCCGCCTGCTGTCCATCCCTCCTGCGGGCCCCGGACAAGAATGGGCGCGGGGGGCCGACCGGCGGCGAGTGCGGGCTGTGAAAGGAGGCCGCGAGCTGGCTGCTCACCGTCCTGCTGTGTCGCCGCGAAGCCGTGTGCCCTCGGCCCGAGCAGCGGACTCTCCTGGTCCGTAACCACGGAGCCTCACCGTCCTGAGCGAGCATCGGGCCGGGGGCCTGGGGACCCACGTGACTAATACATGCCGCACTCACAGCCGAGAAGGACTGCACTCAAGCCCGCGTTTGTCATGTGCCCAATGCTTCCAGACCTATGCAATATGGATGACGTTTGTAACGGCCCTCGCGTCGGGGTCTTTAGGGAAAGTATTGTCTCCAGTAAAAGACGAAGCAAACTGCAGGCGTCCTAAAGGGCCCAGCTCCTGTTCACGGAGACACATTGAATCTGACGTGGTTACTCTAACGATCGCTTGTCGTCTTTTATTGAACACAAAGTGAGTTCTGCCCGTCCCAGCCGTGCCGGGTTGAGCGTCCTTGCACGGAGATGCCAGGTCGGGGCAGGGGTGAGCTTCCAGGAGAAGCTGGAGCCCCGCGGGGGGCCGTCCATGTGGCCACCAGCCAGCACAATCACGGGGCAAGGGCGGACCCGAACGTCCCAGCCCGCTGCTGACTCTGTGTCACCTGCGCCTTGCAGGACCCTGAAGCTGCCCGCAGGCCACCTCCTTGCCTCGCCACACACAGCTGCTCTGGCCAAGCCACCCACGGGCGATGTGGAGCCGAGGCCCCAGCCCATGGGGGGGCATGTGCTGCCTGCGGCCGGGAAGCCTGTGGCCGAGGAGCCCTGCCCTGGGAGCCTGTGGACAGAGGGTGCAGACACTGGAGCCAAGGAGAAGGCAGGCAGCCGGGGCGGAGCCCTGTCCCTAAGGTCGTGGCTCCCCAGAACCTGGTGTCAGGGACACTGACAGACGCAAAGATTCGGTCGGAAAGACGCCAAGCCCCCATCTGCCCTCGCTCGGACGCCTGGCTCGGACACTGCCCGGCCCCCACGCCTGCCCCCCTCCCAGCACGGGGCTGTCTGCATGTCCCCAGCCAGCCGCCGACAGGAAGAGGCCAGGAGGAGGCAGAGTGTCACAAAACGACCCAGATTTTCTCCAGACGAGAGAAATAGACTGGATTTGTGAGGCCTCCAGACGCCAGGACCGTAGGGACAGGAAAGGGGAACATGGCTGTGCAGAAGGCCCGTCGGGCTGTGGCACGGAGGTGAGTGTCACCAGTGTGAACGTGTGTGAACGGTGCACACGAGAAGCACGTGAGTCAGTGAGGTGTGTGCGTGCGTGTGTGAAGCATGTACACGCGTGTGAAGCGTGCATGCGGTCACAGCCGGCCTGCTGGGAGCTGGGCCACTCTGTCTGGTCACACCATCCGTCCCTCCTTATCTGACAGTGGCTGTCTGCACTCTCCGGGGACAGGGCCGACCCGCGCGTTCGTGTGCAGGGAAAGCCTCACACCTGCTCCCTGTCTGGGACAGGGTCCTCACCGCAGAGACCAGCAAAGGGAGTGAGGATCGGCTTCTCAGGCTCATGGAGCGGCCAGGCCACCCGCTGGGTGGGCGACAGGAAGCAGGGCTCTGAAAGGCCAGCTGTGCCCACCGAGGTGGCTCCCATTCGTCCCGGGTCCTCAAGTACACAGGCCATGGGACCACGATCTGTATCCAGCCCGCGAGACCTCGTGGACTGCCCAGCACACTCCCCTGTGGGGCCGGGAGTGTCCTGCGTGTGAGCTGGGCTGGAAGTCCACACACAAAGTGTCGTGACCCCCGAGACCCCTCGAACAGGATAGAGCCCCCAGGCCTGCCGAACAGAACGTCCGTTCCCCGTGGCTGCACGACGAGGCACCACAGAACTCGGTGGCTTTCAACAGGCTGCGTCTTCTGTGGCTCGGGAAGCAGCGTGGCCTCAACGGGTCCCACAGCCCATGGTCCCCGCCAGCCGCAGGAGGCCTGGTCGGAAGGTTTCTGCAGGCAGGACCCGCTTCCAGGCTGGGGCCACAGCGGCCGGAGGGGTCCATAAACGTGCGCCGGATGGACCGCGGCCTTGGCGCCTCACAGCTCTGGCCTGGGACTGCCCTCTTGTCCCTGACACCTGGCCTGTCCACAGGGCGGCTGGTGGCAAGGGGAGAGAGCCAGCAGACCCCGCGGTGGTCTCCCGTGGCTTCTCGGAGGACCCCCACCTCCCCTCGCCGCCTCTGCACAAAACCTTCCAGAAGCAGAAATCTTCCGCACAGACGTCCTAATCACGGAGCGCGGAACCCACATCAGAGGCCCCCACACAAGTGACCGCTGCCTACAAAGGTCGGGCTGACTCTGAAAGTGAGGACACATGCGTTTAGCTGAGCTCGGCGGCAGGAAGCACAGAGCTGTGGAAGTGGACACGCGAGGCCGGCGTCTCCAGGGTGATGGAGACTGCAGGGCGTCCTGGTGCAGACACCGGGGTAGCCCCTCGCCGCCTCCCTGCATGCAACCTCCCCGTGCTCAGACCCGCATCTCACCCTCCCCGCGGCAGAGGCTACAGCTCAGCGTGGCCACGAGCCGGGCAGACTCCCCGTCATGTCCCCCGTCCCTCCGTGGGAGGAAACGGCCGAGCAGGGGACCGTCCCTGTTCTTCCCTGCAGACAAGCAGACGCCACTTAGCAGGGACGTCCCAGGACGCCAAGCTCAGACATAGAGCTACAGGTGTGCTGCAGAAAATGAGCGTCACCCACGGTGTCCGTGGAGCCTCCAGCCTCCCACCACGGCAGGCAGAGGCTCCCGTGTCCCAAGGCTGACGCTCTGGGGAGCCCACGGTGTCTCCGGACAGACAGCAGTCAGTGAGACAAATGAGCAGCATTAGCTTGGGCACCCAGAGCTGCAAACCCCGACGGCCGGGGGACCCAAGAGGCCGGGAAGGTAGTCCCGCGGCGGGTGCAGCAGTGGGACCAGGAGGGGGCCCCCCGGCCAGGGCACCTGAGCGGGCGGCTGACTGGAAACATTGGGGGGCCAGAAGTCTCTGGCTGCCCCCCCAAAGAGGACACCAACGCCCGGGCCTGGGAGGGGCAGCACTGGTGTGGTCCCGTGTCAGGGACGAGAGGGGCCCGCGGTGCCAGAGGGGCTGATGGGCAACAGTGAGGCGCGGGAGCCTCCCCAGGGCGCGCGCCCGGCTGCAGCCCTGCACTTGCAAGGGTTTGCCGGGGTGCAACCTGTCACCTTCCTCCCAGAGGTGCCGGCCTCACGCCCATAGGAACCCCCGTTGAGGTCCCTGAGGCACCGCAGTGCCCGATCGTGTCCCCAGAAACGTGTTCGAGGGCTAACCCCCAGCGACATTGGGAAATAGGGTCTTTCCAGGCGTCACTAAGGTTACGATTTAGAAATGAGATTATCCCGCTTTAGGGAGGGCCCTAGAGCCGATGATGGTGTCTTCGCGAGGCCCAGAGAAGGAGAGACAGGGGCCGCAGAGAAGCCCCGTGGGGTCGGAAGCAGGGCGGCGGGGGAGGCTGCCCGCTTCCTAACACGGAGGGAAACTGCTCTTCCCCGCCCACGGCCCCGGGGAGCCCACAGCGTCGGAGTGACTGTCCTCCCCTGGCCGTGTCGCTCGGCCACGCTTCCTCTTCAAGGCCCCTGCCCACAGCTGGCCAGACGCCCGGCTCCTTCCCTGCGCCCGGGACCTGGGGCCGTGGGGAGCTGGAGAGATCGGCCTGTCCCCGCGGCCTGTCCCCACGCGCCCCTGTGTCCTCACGCGCGGTCGGAGCGGCACCCAGGGCTGCAGGGATGGATGAAACTACATGACGGCGCGAGCGCCACGGCCAGGATGGATGCTCCCCGACCCCCAGAGCGAGATACGGCTCCGTGATGGACGTGGCACTAATGGGCCACAAGAGGAATCGCGCCGCAGCCGGGAGCGCCGCAGGCTCCATACATCTTGTGAGGAGCCGAGATCCCAATCTCCGGGCCGCCCGCTCCCGCACATCCGTCTTGCCGCCCTCCCCCACCGGGAAAGGCAGCCGCCGGCCTCCCTGGGCTCTGCTCCGCGGAGACACAGGGTGCCGGGGGGGCCCCTCGGGGGGGCCTCACTGCTCTGCAGCCCAGCCGGCCGGGAATTCCGGGGAGGGGCCGGCCACTGCCCTCCTGGCCCGGGGGCTTCCTCCTGGTAGAGGGAGGCTGCCTGGGGGCTGCTTCCACGCGTCCTCCCCACCGTAGCCTGAGGGGCGGAGGTCCGGCCGGGACAGGGGCCAGAGGGGAGAGCCCCTATCCCCAAGCACGCCTGACGTTCCTTTCCCGGGGCTGTTATTTCAAGGACAGCCCGAGTCCTGGCTCAGGACCCTTCACTGAGTGGCTCTCCACGCGGGCGCCTCCTGGGCGAGTGATGGCGGCACAGGGTCTCCGGAGCCTCTGAGAGAGGGTCCACGGCTGTCGGACCCTGTAGGTGGGGGACGGCACAGGAGCAGCCTGAGTACCTCGTCTGACCGGGCTCTGCTCCTGGGGAAAACCCCATTCCCGCCTGCATCCCACCCGAGGGGACAGCTCCGCAGGCCTCCTGCCGGGGGTCTCTGCTGGGGACTTTGTCTCCAGAGTCAGCGAACTGACTAATGAACAGCCCTGAGGGCTTCACCTCGCAGGATCTCCCCAGGATGGCATCCGCAAGACCCCTGGGGGAACACGGGCCAAGCCTGGAACCACAGGTGCCGGCGGGAGCTTTCCGGGTTTCCCAAAGAACGGAACGAGAAATCAGCCCGAATTCAGGAGCGAGTACACAGTCTTCACATCTGACTCTTCTGCAGGCCCGGGAGACCCTCCTCGCGTGAGGCCGTGTCTCCTATTCCCACACCCGGACAGCCGTCGGCACACGGGGACAGGCGGGGTCCCGGCGTCTGTCCAGCTCCCAGGGCCACCCGTGTCCTTGGTGTCCCTTGGCTTGGCGACGCATCACCCCACCTCTGCCTCCATGTTGCGAGGCACCTCCCGGGGATCCTGTCCCCAAACTTCCCCATCTTACGCTGTCCCCAGACCCGTTGGATTCGGACCCGCCGGCTCTAGCATGACTGTGTCTTCCCTGATCGCTCCTACGAACACCCCACGTCCAAAACAGCGACAGACTCCATCATGGGCATGTCGGGGACACAGTTCAGACCCCGACACTCACAGCGGTTGGCTTTCTCCAGGTGGGGGAGTCTCACCCTCCCGTCACCCCTGGAAGGAGGTTATGGCCTCCTGCTTGAGCTGGTCCCATTTCCGCATTGGTTCTGCTTCCTGCACTGTCCCCAGGGAACTTTGGGGCACCCAGGAGCTGTCCTGTGGGCAGGAGCCCTGCTGCGGGGCCTGGGGCCTCTGTCCTTGTCTGCCTGCCCCGTCGCCCCTTGGACAAATTCAGGTCCTTAATCCCGTGGGGACAGGCCCTCTTGGCTTCCTTCACCCTGAGCCCTCCCCGCCATGTGGACAAGTCCCAGTGGCCAGTTCGGCAGACGACACTTGGTGGACGAAGTAGCCAGCCAATGACTAGGTCAGAAGCTTGTTTGTCGAATCTCTCCGTGACGATCGGAGAAAGCTTCCGGCCAGCGAGGACACAGTGAACATGTACACGGAAGCGTTCTGACAACAGCAGAGGTCTTGACTACAGAAACACACGAGTCGTTCACAAGCCCAGAAGAGCCCGATCGCGGGGCCCAGATGGTCGAGGGGAAGCCGTTCCATGGCATCTAGGGCCCCAGGCTGAGGACAGAGTCCCAGAGCTGAGCACAGGCGGGTACAGTGGGCCCGGCTGCCCAGCGTCAGCCCAGGAGGGACCCAGAACCAGGAGAGACGCAGCGTTGTGCCCAAGTCCTGTCTGGGACAGACGGTGGGGAGGGGCCCACGGCGCAGAGGGCGGCCTGCCCCTGGCTGCGTAGCAGCTGTGCTCATTCTGGGAGTGGGGTCGAGGACCTTCTCTGTGCCCTCCGGTCCAGGAGGGCCCAAGGCTGGACACTGTCACCAAACCCCTCTGGTGGCTCCCAGGAGACCTTGTCGGCTGCCCTGCTTCTCCACAGGGAGCAGGTGTGCGGGGTCTGCCCGGGCTGATGGCCGCTCGGGCCCAGAGGGAGACAAAGGGGCCAGCGTGGGTGGGTCCCCAGTTTCAATTTCCTCCGGAAAAGATGACAGCGGTGGTCTCCTGAGACCCACTATCTCCTGGCAAGGGCTGGTCCCTCAGGTGTCTGACTCTGAGTCCCAGCCTGTGGGGTGACCACCACCTACTGGGATGACCCCAGCGCTCCACAGCCTGTCCCGCAAACACCTCTCGGAAATTCAGCACCTCGCTGCTGAACTTCCCACGGCACGGCTCCCCGGAGCTCCCGGAAAGCTCACAGGCGTCTCCACTCGTGATCCAGAGAGGCCTGCCAGGTGCAGCCAAAGCACACACAAGCCACAGCAAGAAGACAGGCCTCCCAGATAGTCAGCAAAGGGTTTCCCAGTATGAGGCTGTGGCCAGGATTGCACGGGACATACTCGCACTGGAAAAAATTCATTGACCGAAACTCTGTATATCCCACCCAGCACCCCCCGAGGATATGCCCCTGGAAGACAGAGGGACATGAGGGAAGTCACTGCTCCCCAGCAGTTCTGGGGTCTGGCAGCCCTGCCCCGTGAGGGCCGTGGCTCACAGTCCCGCCATGAGACAGTCTGAAACCCAGAACGCGGCGCCTCCAACTCTTCTTTCTCAAGACTGTTTTGGCTACGTGGTTCTGCTGAGGTTCAGTACAAATCTTCGGACTTTCTTCGACTCCTGTGAAGAATGCCGCGGCAACTTTGACAGGGGCTGAACGGGCGGGCGCATTGCTTTGGCTGGTATGGACGTTCTCACGCTATTAATCCTTCCAGCGCACGAACGCGGGATCGCCTTCCCTCCCCGTCCTCAGCTGTTTTCATCCGTGCCGTACAGTCTCCAGTGTTCAGATCTTTCACGTCCTTGGCTCAACGTTTTCCTAAATATTTCATTTGTTTTGACGCTACTGCGAATGGGATCATTTTCTTAACTTCTTGTTCAGGTTCTTTGTTGTCACTATATAGAAACAACCAATTTTGTGTTCATTTTGTGTTCTCCAACTGACAGGATTGGTTTATTTTTTTAATATTTTTTATTTATTTATTTGACAGACAGAGATCACAAGCGGGCAGAGGCAGGCAGAGAGAGAGGAGGAAGCAGGCTCCCCGCTGAGCAGAGAGCCCGACGCGGGGCTCGATCCCAGGACCCTGAGATCATGACCTGAGCCGAAGGCAGAGGCTTAACCCGCTGAGCCCCCCAGGCGCCCAGAAAAGCTCTCAACTTTCGATCATTTGGGATGATGTTAGTTGAGGCTGTCACGTATGGCATTTATTGTATTGAAATACATTCTTTCTATACCTAATTTGTTGAGTTTTTATCATGAAAGAATGTCTAATTTTGTCGATTCTCTTTTTAGACATTTCATTCTGCCAATGCCTTCTTTCACACGGGTCGGTTTACGCTCGCTGAACCATCTTCGTGCGCAGGGCTGAGCCCGCTGGGGCAGTGGATGGTCTTCCGAGGGCGCTGCCGGATTCGGCGCCGGCATCCCATCGAGGACTGTCGCATCCGTTAGGGGGCACTGCCCCGTAAGCCTCTTTTCGTGTCGTGTCCTTTTCTGGCTTTGGGGTGAAGGGAAGGCTGGTCTCAGGAAGGAGTCTGAAGTGTCACTCCTCTTCGATCATTTCAAAGGATTCGGGGGCGACTGGCACTAATTCTTCTTTAACCGTTTGGTAGCACTCGCCCGGAAGACGTCCAGTCCCGGGTTTTTGATCACTGCTCCCCTCGCCGTGGCCGTCATTCACCCAGATTTTCTGCTCCTTTCTGGTCCTGTCTCGGCAGGTTCTGTGTTTCTGGGAATTTATTCATTTCCTTTAGGTCGTTCGATCCCTCGCGTATAATTGTTCTCTCCTGCTCCTTTGTGTGTCTTTGGCGTCACTCGTAACAACTCCTCTTCCGTGTCTGTTCCCAGGGACTAGGGATTCGGTCTTGTCTGAGGGTGAACCGAACTGCCCTCCGGTCCTTGGGCATCAGAGCTGTTGCTGGGACAAGGCCCCCCTTCAGTCTCAAGGCTGGTCTGCAAACAGCAGGCATGCGGCCGTGCATGTGCGCGGAGAGGCACCCAGCGCCTCCCTTCAAGGGCTCCTGTCACGGCCCTGGCAGGCAGGATTGCTTTCGGACCACGACGGAGAAACCCTGCAGCGAGGCTGAGGTCTGCGGGACGGCCCCCGGGGCCACGGATGGGAACGGCCCCGACGGGTCCCTGGGCGAGCAGGACGGCCCCTGGGCTGTCACCAGGAGGATCTGGAGCCAGGCTCACGGCTGCTTCAAGATTCAGCATCTGGACAGCCCTGCAGGCCGGCCCTGGAGGCGGACAGTGCGACTGCCCCCAGGGTCCTGACGGATGGCACACGTCAGGGCCGGTCAGTGGGGCTATAGCTGATCTCCAAAGCGTTTGGAGCTGTTTCAAAGTTTGTGCCTGGGACCGCCATCTGAACACATACTTTCTCAAAACGGCCCTCCTCGGTCTGGAGCTGGGGTTCCCTGCCCTCGAAGGCACTTCTGTCCACAGACAGCTGCCACCTTGTTGCTGGGGGGGGGCTGCATGTGGGACCCCCTGTCCCACCACCCTGCTGGCATCTGGGTAACTGTGGTGGTTGTTTGGAACCACTGGACGTGGGCGGTTTGTTACACAGTACACTTTGCCCTGTTGTGATTTATTGGGTTTCACCCTGAGGAGAGGTGCCGTGCTCTGCTCACCTCCGAGGCCCCAGTGCCTGGAAATGCACCTGACATGCAGCAGGTGCCACGCGGTGGACATGAGCCGGGAGTGACGCGCACGGTGGCGCACACGGGCCCGGCGTGGACATGAGAGCACAGAACACAGGTGGCCAAGGCTCTGCTCTCCACACAGAAAACGAAAACTCCCAGCCTTAAAGAGGCGACCATAAACATCTCACATGGCCAGTGGTAGGGCTGAGGGCGCCGGGTCGTCTCCACGTGTCCTGTAAGCTTCCCGGCAGGGGCCCTGCAGCCACCTGTGTGTGGCATGGGACACCTCTACTGTCCACTCAGAGCGGCCTGGACATCAGTACCCTGCCGGGCTCATCAATGGCCTGAGGACTCGGGCCCGCACCCGTGTTCCTGCCACCACAGCCTCCATCATAGCAACAAGCCTTCTTGGGCTCCAGACCCGGCCCCTCCCTCGACTCGATTTTACCCCTTTCTGATTAGACGGAGTCTGCGAACCAAGGGGCCAACCAGGGTCACTGAGCAGGTATCCGATGGAGCACTCGGCTCGCAACCGCTCCGGGGACGGTCCAGCACAGCCCTGACTAAAGGGGGCCCCCGCCACATGTCCATGATAACGGGGCTCGGCGGCAAACACAGGCGTGCCCAGCTCTGCCCCCTGCCCGGCTGGGCACCACACGGCCTTCCGTGATGGCCCAGCCAGCGCAGCCCCCACGAGTTAAGACCAGGCGTGGCCTTCGCAACCTTCTTGACCAGGGGCTATACCTACAGAGACCCCCTGAGTTCTGGTCCCAGCCCTGCCCCAAGTCCCCCAGGGGTTGGTCCATGGTTGACTCCGGCCCTTTGTGTGAGACCTGAAAGGCCTCGTTCTGGGGAGGTCAGTTCCCCTAGATGCACAATTCTGCCACCGGCCTGATCACAGGGGCTCCGGACCCTCCCGCTCCCATGTCCCCACCCCTACCGGAGGGCTAGCGGTGGCCAGTGGCATGACTTCCCCCAAGCCTGCAGCACCGGGAGGGGCCTGTCGACTTTCTTCCCAGGCAGCCTCCCGTGCCAGGGACCCCCCTCCAGAGTTCCCAGCCCCAGCGTCCCCAGAACCACTGCTGCCGTTTCCAAGGCCCTTGCCCACAAGTCCACGGCCCCAGATCCCACAGCCCCTCACCTCTAGCACCAGGGCCCCAGATGGTGGTGAGCACCCCAGGTTCACGCGGAGAACTTCACCCTTCAGGAACGTGTGCTTCAGGGAGCCTCGTGCGCTTCGCCCAGGGTCGGGAAACTCAAAACGGGCCAAGCCATCCCCCATCCCCGCCCCCCTCAACCGTTGCCTTTCGTGGGACCTGCCACGGCTGCCAGGACCCCCGCGGGAGCACGTCTGCGGGACTCCCCCGTTGCAGACGGACCCGGGGGTCTAGGATCATTTCATTCAGGTCAGCTGGGCAGGCTGTGCAGACTCCACCCCTGAGGTCAGGAGTAAGATGTCCCCCTGAGCCTGTGGGGGCCCAACTCCATGTGGGGACACCGGGGAGCCGGGCTCACGAGCTCCTGCTTGCCCCGGGGTGCAGACACACGCAGACACCACAGGACGTGGGGAGAGAACCTCAGGAGTAAGAGGCGAGTGAGGAAACAGGTGTGGTGGGCGGTGGTGAGGGGCGCTCGGGGGTCCCTCCTCGCGGAGAGCAGGGGGACCCGGGCGGGCGGAAAGCAGGGACATCGGGCCGGGCAGGACACACACCAGGCAGTGGCCAAGCAAAGGCCCCGGCGCTGTCAAGGGCCACGGATGAAGCAAGGAGGGGGATGGGGCAGGGGTGGGGCAGCGGGGCTGCGGGTCTGGGAGACCCGGTGGGCCAGGGCCAGGGCCAGGAGTGTGGATTTTGTCCCAGGTGCTGTGGGAGCCCCTGGAGTGTTCAGCAAGTGAGCGACGGGCTCTGGGGTTGCTTTGCCGACATCCCCACAGCTGCTGGGTGGGGACTGGCAGGAGGAGGGTCAGGGGCCAGGGGGAGGGGACTCTGCCTGGATCGGAGGACACAGAGGGGACACGCAAGTGGCAGTGCTGTTGCAGGGCTTGGGCAGGAAGGAGTCCCAGCGGCAGCCGTGCAGCGCCCAGGCGAAGGGCAAGCTCGGCAGCATCAGTGCTGACCCCGGGGCAGTGCCGTCCAGCTTCCCGGGGAGCCAGCGCCGCCACTCGCCCCACCGGCAGCAGGGCTGGGGGCTCAGGAACGTCTGGTGTTGCGGGAGGGGGACAGGCGGCCAGGTCCGCTCGGGGTGGAGCCTGGACCCAGGGGCTTGGGTGAGGGGTCCTGCTGCCCTTGCCTGGCCTCTGGCCCACCCTTCTCTGGGGGTGTCTTGCCAGGTGCCTGCTGCAGCTGTGGCATTTAAAGCCCACACGTTCCCTGGAAGCCGGTACTATCGACCCCACTTTAAATCTGAGAAAACGGGGATCAGAGATATTAGTTGACTTGCTCGAGGCCGTGACCCAACGAAGATACCGCTGGACCTCTCCGCGTTCAGGTGCATCCGGGGGTGATGGCGCCCCTCTGCTTCTTGGGGGGACCCCTGTGGCGGCAGGAAGCAGCCTGCCCCCATGCTGGGCAGTGAGGGGCCCCCGCCGCCCCCCTGGACTCTCGGAAGTGCCCTGCCCGTGTCCCAGAGCCGTCTGCCCGGGCCCCTGCTGGCGCCCGCCTGCCCGCGTTGTGCTGCGGAAGCACGGCCCACATCTGTCTTCCCAGCTCTGGGTGCGTGTGTGTGTTTTCTTTCTTTCTTTTTTTTTTTTTAAGAGAGACTGGAAAGGAATTTTTTAAAAGAAAAAAAGGGGGGAGGAGTGGCTAAGGAGATGCAGGAGATAGAAGGCTCACGCGCCCGACAAAGAGACCATGACATAGTCAAATTTTATTAATGGCTCGCCCATATGCATTCAGGGGATAATTAAGTATGCACAGGTGAAATTAGCTGATAGGAGCGGCTGTCTGCAGCAAATCGAATGAGCTCCGATTATATCAATAGTTTTCAACCAGTGTCCCTGGTTATCAAACCATCAAATAAATTTGTCCACTTTCTTCCTTTGGGGGGAAAAACTTTAATTATCCAGCCCTTGCGTATGGCAGGTCATTAATAAAACCTAGTTATCAGGCTGCAGGTTCTGGAGCTCTACTGTTACCCATCTTTTATCTAAATAAACATTTGGGAAATGTCCTTAAAATTATTATAGATACTTTGCCCCTGCCCCACAATAGGAATTTCTAAATGGAACCGGGCTGCATGTGGCCACACGGTGCGCGGCGTCCCATCTACCCACCGGTCCCCGGGACCGGGACCCCGGAGCTGGGCTGCCCCCCGTCCTGATGGATCTGGCCGACCTGCACATGCAGATAAGGGGAACCGCCGAGCGGCTGCTGCTCCTTCGCGCACAGTTCCACAGCCTCTGTGTCATGCACGCGCTCCCTACTTCCGCCCCGCATAGATCAATGACAGGCGGGAGGACCGAACGGTCGGGGGAACGTGGAACCGGCCTCTTGGTCCTCCTTCCGAAGGTGCAGTATCTAGACAGTGTTCTTTTATTTAAAAAAAGAATGCTTTCAAGTCTTTTCTTATTTCATGTCCAGTAAAGTCAGGTCCGTCTAGAGGCCTTCGTGACTGAACCGTGTGTGCTATTCCACACAGAAGCACGTCGGGATGGCGGCGCGGGCTTGCGCTCGGCCGGGCGGTGCTGCGGACAGGACTCCCACAGCCCGGGCCGGCGGGCGAGCAGGGATCCGGCACTGGCGGGGCTCGCTGATCCGCGCTTCCCTCTGCGGCCACGGGGGGAGGGGGAGTGACCCCACTTCCGGGGCCACCGGCAAAGACTTTACCAAACCCGTGGCCTGTCCAGCACCTTGACTGGGGGACCGTGGCTCGAGAGGCAAAGACCAGATGCATCAAATGGTTAGAAAAAGGTGACCCCCAGCAGGGGTGGAGGCTCGGGGGCGACTACTGCTTGTCACATCGGAAGGACGGGGGCCCTGAGGTCGTGGTAGTGAGGGCAGGCATGGGGACGCAGGCCTCTTCTCCAGGCTGAGGGCTGCTGGGAACTCAGCCCTCAGGATCCATCCGTCCCCTTGGCACTCAGACTGCAAACGGCCCAAATAATTGTCCCCGGACCAAAAAGGTTCAGTCAGCAAATGACACAGAGTCACAGTGCACATCAAAGAACCACACACATCTGTTTCATCTGTACAAAACCCAGACTACCTCCCATAGTTAATTCTTGCTGCCATGAAGGCCCTGACAGGAAACGGTGGCTGGCCTCGAGAGGGGTTTGGATCTCTGGATCTCGGGGTCCGAAGCCCTCAGACCTCTTCAGGCTGAGCCCCGCCAAGCGCCCGCAGCCCCTTGATGGCCCGTTGGGCCTGGGTATCCGGCTGCAGCACCCTGCCCCGAGAGCCCCGCAGAGCAGGGAGGGGGGACCCACATCCAGAACCGAAGCCTGGAGCCTGGGTCTGGCTCCTCTCGGCACATCCGGCCCGGCGGGTCCCTGTCCCACAAGGGATGAGGGGAACACTGAGGGTGCAGGGGACCCGTCTCCAAATGTGAAGTCCCCTTCCTGTGTTTGAAGAAAAAACTCAGCTGGGGGTCCAGAGGATCTCATTTTTCTCCCCTTGATGTTGAACCCCAACCCCTACCCAGCTCAAGCCTGAACAGACCCCAATACGCACCTCACACCTCCTGACTCGGGCCATCCACTCGGCCGCCTCAGTGACAGAAGCTTCTCAGTGTTCTGGAGGCTGGGGGGCCAGACCCAGGAGTCAGCACCCTGCTCTTGGCTGCAAACGCGGCAGTCATGTCCAGACATCTTCATGCGAAACCTCGGGCTCCCATCCCCCGAACTAAGAGAGGGCTTTGGGGGGCCAGGGCCTTGTGCAGCGTGCAGATCATGGCAGACCTGTTTTGCTTGTTTGCGGAGGGATCTTCCTCCCTGGGGAGCCTGGAGGCTCTACCGCTCTGATCACCGGCATGACCCCCTCTGCCCCGTTCTCCCTCTACCACCAGCTGAGCGAACACTTGGCATCAGGAATTTGAAAGGAAAGCGGTGCTTAGAGCCCCCTGGAGAGAGCTCCCCCCCAGCTTTCTGGACACCCTCTTGCTGATCCGGCCAGGGACTCGCACCTCCAGCCCTCCCCGAGGGGCTCCAGGCGCAGGGCTGGGCTGAGCAGGGGGGCAGGAGGAGGCCAGGAGCACTAACTCCGGCTGCCCGCAAGTGAAGCCCTGGGGCCTGGGGAGGAGGGAGCCAGGCGGACACCGAGGCCCCCCAAGCCCAGAGCGGGGAGGATGGGGGCTGGGAGGAAGTGACACAGGAAGCAGCTTGGAGAGAGGGGCTGGGCTGCAGGCCTCACCGCACCCCCGCCCCCCGCCCCTCCCCCTCCACTGGACCTGCCTGCCAAGGCGAGCCCGTGGTGTTCCGTCTCAGAGAGAAGCAGGTGCAGACCCCACCCCGGCGTGTCGCGCTCAGAGTGAGGAGCAGGGGAGGTCTCCAGCGGGTGGACACAGACCCGACCTGGCCTGCAAGAGCCCGCCCCCAGTCCTCCACACAGGACTGCGGAGACCCCGTGCAGCCACTCTCTGAGGCCGTGGGGCACCCGGCTCGGGTTCGCTAACGTCGGGGACACCTGCGGCCCCCGCGTCCACGCCCGCCGCATCCACTGGCAGCGGGAGCCCGCGCGCCCGCCCGTGACCGTGGGACGCACCTGCCCCGAACCCACGCGGCCGCGTCGGCAGCTCCTGTGGGAAAGACCGAGAAGCGGGTGGGAGACGCGATGGTAATTCCCTTTGCGCACCTGCTGAGCGGGCTTCGGTGCCTGGACGCGGTAGATCCCACTGTAGCCGCGGTAGATCCCGCGTAACCACAGTAGATCCCACTATAACTGCGGTAGATCCCACTGTAGCCACGGTAGATCCCACGTAACCGCAGTAGATCCCACTGTAGCCGCGGTAGATCCCACGTAACCACAGTAGAT
>JAHRIG010000024.1:935455-963967 GCA_020311275.1 Eira barbara | reverse complement strand
AACCACGGTAGATCCCACTATAACCGCGGTAGATCCCACTGTAGCCGCGGTAGATCCCACGTAACCATGGTAGATCCCACGTAGCCGTGGTAGATCCCACATAACCTCGGTAGATCCCATGTAACTGCAGTAGATCCCACATGGCCAGTGCTTCCCGTTTCTGCTCAAAGCGCCTGTGGGCTCACCCCATGTTTCCCTGGACCGCTGAGGCCCACGCAGCCTGGGACGCGGGGTGCCTTCCGCTCTGCGAGGGGCCCCGGGGCCCGGTCGCGAGGGGAACCTACCGTGCGGAACCCAGCCCGGGACTCGGCGGCAACCCCGGCAGGCCGCGTGTTTTCCAGGATGGCGTCCAACGTAAGGGGGAGGGAAGGAGGGAGGGACAAGAGAAGCAGATGCGGACCGAGACAGAGAGAGGTCGAGAGGCGGAACAGAGCGTCTGTGGGTCGCTACCAAGGCTGACTTCTCAGGGTCCTTATTTCCTTCCCCTTAGTCTGTGCCCCTAGAGGACGATGCCAATGGGGCGGGGAGCTCAGGTTTATGCAACTTCCTTTTAGCATAATTCTCTAAGAGGCCTGGGGGCAGCTGGAGGACACAGGTGATCTCCCATCACTGTACTCGGGTCAGGGGACAGGGGGAGGGCACAGGTGATCTCCCATTGCTGTGCTGGGGACAGGGGATGAGGGAGAGCACAGGCGATCTCCCATCACTGTACTCAGGTCTGGCATGTGATGCGTCCCAGAAGCTCATGCGAGGCCACACACAGAATGTGTGAGCTCTCTCCCCATCTACAGATGGAAAAGACCCTCTGTCCTCATCCTTCGGATACAGCTCTGTTTGCTTCGAGGAGACTCCTGCTATAATTCCATCTTCCTAATAACACTTCCTTTTTAATCAATTTGACGAAATTACAGCAGCTTGTGAATTTGGAGAGTACATATTTCTGCTCCGGGCTTTACCTGCTCTATCCTGGCATTTACATGTTTACATTTAAAGTCTTGGCTATGTTCTTGGGCCAATCATTTTGTATTTTGCAATTATGTCCGCTCTGCTCACTGCGCGCTGTCTTGGGTGGTTATATAATTAAAGAGCAAGAGATGTTTTTCCCTTGGCTGCACAAGGTGAAAAATGTTAGCTATTTCCACACTTCAGAGAGCCAGCTGCTACAAGCATTAAAAATTACTTAAAACATAAAATTTATGGCATTGTGATCACAATGGATTGTGTTGTTGTAAATGAATTTCACTGTAAATTGCCATTTTAAATTAAAATATAGCTTATTAGGAATGGCAGGAGAGTAATACAGAAGGAAGTAAGGTTTTATGTAATTGTCCCCAAAAGCCTGTCCCTCCAAGAAATGATGGCAAAGGGGGTGCCGGGGCAGCTACTGCCTCCTAGCCACATCAGGGTTTGCTGTCAGACCCTGGGACAGCATATTTCTTTCCCTCAGCTCCCCTTCCCGCCCAGCCAGGGGTTTATTGAGGCTCTGTGCTGTGCATCACTCAGAGGAAGGCTGTGGACCTACAAAGATGAGTAAGACACTGCTGTTCCCTGAGACAACACGGGATCTAATGAAGGACCAGCGCCAGGTGTGTAGGCAGTGGGGGAGGGGCAGTGACGAAATGCAAATGGAGCATTCTTTGAGCAGCAGAGGAGGAGTGAGCATACTCCAGGATACACACGAGAGATGGCGGTCAGACCGATCAACCTATACCAGCAGATGTTGAACCCAACTGGAATTCAGAATCTTGGCCTCGGGAGGGATTTCCATCAAGTGCAATACACCCTTTTCTCCAGCACTTATGGAAGATGATTGTCAGTTCTCTGCTTGGATGCCTCTAAGTGTGGGGAATTTGCCACTTTGTAAAACATCCCCTTTCATGTGGGGACAGGTTCAAGTCTCCTACCAGCAAAACAGCCTGAAAATCATGTCTCCAATTTGTGTGCTTACCCTGGAACTCTCTGGATGACTTCTAAGAGAAGCTTCTTAAGACATGAGGCAAGGGCTGGGAGCACATCCGGGCAGAGTCTGAGCAGCCAGGACCTGTGAGCACAAGGCACAAGGAGCCCAGGCAGGACCTGCTTATGCGTAGGTAATGGGAGAAGGTCGACCTGATGGAGGGCATATGTAAAAGGGGGCTGACTTAGGAAGGCACCACAGCTTTTCTGGATGTTTGTGAGCAGTGGAGGGAAAGGGCACTGGAAGCATTTTAATAACATTCATTCACTCTTGTGTTGGATGGAGATCTCAGAAAGCATCTAACCCACTGTCACAGGCTAACAGCTCTGGGTAAGACTCCTGCTGTGAGACCATGTGAATGCTCAGACCCACAGGGACGTCACTCCAGAATGTGAGTGTGGCTTGCTGGCCACCTACACGGCCCCGTCAAGGTCCTGCCTTGACAGAGTCCCCTGGTCCTTCCGTATTCTGCCACCGCCTGTTCCAGGTGTCTCATCACACATCAGTCCATAAATTTAGATCAAATCAAAGGGGAAGTGCTCATTAACTTATCCCCACATTCCCCAGACATCTGTTTAGTAACCGATCAGTGCCAGGTGTGCAAAGCATAGAGGGTTCAGAGGAGAACACCTGGTTCTTGCCCAAAGGAAGCCCCAGTTGGATGAGTGGAAACAGACAAGTGAGGATGTGCATACAAAAAGAAGCATACGAGCTGTGACCCAGGTCTGCACTAGGCAGCGGGTCCACAGTGTAGACACCATTCCAGCATAAGGGAAGATGCTCCAAAAGCCATGCTAGGGAAATAGACCTGGAGATGTAGTCCTGATGTATAAGGCTCGGACAGAGAAGACAGGAGCAGGAAAGTCTTTATCAGGAGAGGGAGAGGTGGGACTTCTGTCCTACGAAAGAGGTTAGAAGAACAGGAGATAAGGAGTAGCAAGTGCTGAGGAAAGGAGCCACCAGCCTTAAATCCGTGTTGCCATCCTTTCTCTGAACCCAGAAGAGAGGATGGAGAGGAAACAGATGGCAACCAATGTAGGTATATCTAGCACATCAGGGGGATTAGGGAGTCCCATTTCTATACCCTTAACTTTCTCTGGAAAAGAAATGTGTCCCTAAGACACAGAAGTACTGAGGTAGAGGGTCCAGGAGGAACATTCAAAATACACTAGCACATTCTTGAACCAAAGATCTCTTTCTTATTCTTTACCCACAAATGGTACAAGTGAGATACATCAATGAGTCAAAATGGTAAGTTCTCTGGGATGCACTGTATTAAGAAGAAAAAAGATATCCCAAACAACACTGGTAGGTTGAAGGACAGTACAGCCCTGGTGAATGTTGAGAAACTGAGGAATTCACTTCAAAGAAGAAAACTTTGGCTTTTATCTTATTACTTACATTTGTCTGAAAATTTTTTTACCCTTAAGGTGGAAACATCTCAACAGATCATTTTTCTGGGTCTGCAAGAAAGGCTGACAATTCTTCAGTCTCACCACTTTGTAGATGTGGTTCCATTGTCTCCTGGCTTCCATAGTCACCACGGAGAAGTCAGATGACATGTCACTCCTCAGATACTTTCTCTCCAGACACTTTTAAGACCTAATTGTCTTTAAAGTTCACTAGATGCATTTAGGTACTAGTTTCTTTTTATAAGTCTTACTTTAAATTTGTGCTTCTGGTTCTAAGGATTCGTGTTTTCAGCAATTTTAGACAATTCTCAGCTATTAATGCTGCATACTGAGTCTCCCTTATCTTCTCAACTTTCCCTTTGTGAGGTCCAACTAGGTAACATATTAGGCTCTCTTACTCCAGCTTCAACATCAATAAATCTTAATTTATTCAACTTGGCTACATTCTGGGTAATTTTTTCAGACCTATCTTGTCCTCTACTATTCTTGTTTTATTAGAGTCTTCTCTGCTACTTAGTTCATCTGTTGAGGTTTTATTTCTACTGTTACATATATCCACTTATAGAAGTATATATTACTATTTTGTTTCCAGTATGTATGGTTGCTTCCAAGTTTTTTTAAAGATTTTATTTAATTATTTGAGAGAGCAAGAGAGAGCATGCATGAGCGGGGAAGGGGAGGGACAAAGGGAGAGGGGGAAGCAGGCTGCCTACTGAGAAGGGAGCTGGATGCTCGGCTCCATTCTAGGACCCTGGGATCATGACCTGAGCTGAAGGCAAACACTTAACTGACTGAGCCACCCAGGTGTCCACAGGTGCTTCTAGTTTTTGTCCATAAAAATAAGCTTCATACTACAATTTATCTTCTAACAGCTTTATTGAAATATAATTGACCTATGATAAACTGTACATATTTAAGTGTACAATTTGCACTGTTTGACAGATGGGTGCAGTCATGAACCCATTATCGCAATCAAGATAATGAACATATCCTCAGTGTGTCTGTGCCTTCACTTATTGATGGACATTTGCTTTGTTTCCAATCTGGGCTATACAAATAAAGTTGCTCAGAATATTTACATGCAAATGAATGAATGGATAAGGAAGATATGGTCCATATACACTATGGAGTATTACACCTCCATCAGAAAAGATGAATCCCCAACTTTTATTTCAACACAGATGGCACTGGAGGAGATTATGCTGAGTGAAATAAGTCATACAGAGAGAGTCAATTATATGGTTTCACTTACTTGTGGAGAATAAGGAATAACACGGAGGACATGGGGAGATGGAGAGGAGAAGGGAATTGAGGGAAATTGGAGGGGGAGACAAACCATGAGAGACCGTGGACTCTGAGAAACAAACTGAGGGTTTTGGAGGGGAGAGGGGTGGGGGGTTGGGTGAACCCGGTGGTGGGTGCTGTGGAAGGCACATATTGCATGGAGCACTGGGTGTGATGCATAAACAATGAATTCTGGAACACTGAAAAGAAATTTAAAAAATAAATAAATTTATTTTTTAAAAAGAATATTTACATGGAAGTGTTTTGTGGACCTGTGCTCTCATTTCTCTTGGACAAACACCTAGAATGAAATGACTGGGTCAGTTGGTAGGTGTATGTTTAAAGTTTTAATAAACTTTTCAGAGTGCCTTCATCGGAGAATTTTACCAAATCTTTTTTTCCTTCCAAATTTTTTTTTATTTATTTAAAAGATTGTATTTATTTATTTGACAAAGAGAGACAGTGAGTGCAGAAGTACAAGCAGGGGGAGTGGGAGAGGGAGAAGCCAACTCCCCGCCCAGCAGGGAGCCTGGCATGGGGCTCAATCCCAGGACCCCGGGATCATGACCTGAGCCAAAGGCAGACGCTTAACCGACTGAGCCCCCCAGGTGCTCAAAATTTTTATTTAAATTCTAATTAGTTAATAATAGTGCAATATTGGTTTCAGGAGTAGAATTTAGTGACTCATCACTTCCATACCACATCCAGTGCTCTCTACCAGATCTTCGAGGAAGATTCTGTCACAAGTTCTTTCAGAAAATTGAAGAGGAGAGACCGTTTCCCCAGCTCGTTTCGTAGGCTCAACATGACCCAGATTCCAAAACCATACAAAGTCTTACAAGAAAACTACAGAAAAAAACTCTCATTAGCATGGATGTAAAAACTCATACAATTTTAGCAATCGTACATAAAAGAGATAAATTAGCACGACGAAGCTCATGTCAGTCTTGCAAGTTTGGTTTCACATCAGAGATGCAGCAAAGTCACCAGAGTAACAAAGAAACCAGGGGACTTCAACATCGCAGTTTTCAGGGACACAATTCAATACATAATTGGATCCAGTAATTAAGAAGTTTATTTTCTTGGATGCCAGATATATTTGTATTTCTGTAAATATTCTTTAGCTTTGTTCAAGGAAAAATCAAGTTTCTTGGAAACAGACTGATCCTTTTGGGTCTTGGTTTTAGAACAGGTGAGGGAGGCCCCATGCCATGCTCTGACCGCCAAGTACTCCCACTACTGAGGGAACACCCTTCCATGAATTTTGCTCCATGTCCCCAAAATCAGGATTTCCTACTTTGCCTGGTGGGAACAGGAAGTCTCCCCAGCCCTGCAGCCCATCCGACATTTTCCCTCTGATGCTCTCGGAGGTTCTTCTGGGGCCTCACGGGGTCTCCTCAGGTCACGTCCCCGAGCTCATCCACACTCTGCTGGTACCACTGTAGACTGGAGACCTCAGGAGTTCTCTGTCCCCAGCATCCTTCTCTCCAGACTCTCTCATGCATATTCAGGACTTCACCTGCACCGATGTTCTACTCTGTCCCTCCTGCTGGCTAGGCGTGGGCTCCCCCCTCCCCACACCTCAGCTTGGAAGCAGTCTCAGGGGGGTAAGCCGGGGGGATTTTAGGACTCCCTGATCTGCTCCTTGTCTCCCAGGCATCACTGACCTTCGCTGTCCCGTGTCTAGTGTCTTGTAAACCATTGCACTCATGCTGCTGTCAGGTTTTGTGGTTTCCATTTAACCTCATTCTCGTTACTCTGTTTTGCCCAGAATTCGTAGTCTCTATTTGGTTATTTTAAAAATCATTTTTGTGGTCACTTGTTGTTTTTCACATCTGTGGATCATCTTTTACTTACTTAAACACATCAAACTTTTGTATTTTGTCGAAAATCCCCAAATCTGCACTATTTACTTCTCCAGTTCTGCTGCCCCTCACCAACAGTGCCTCATTTTATGTCATGCTTTCTTTTTGCCATGAGCCCATGCTGGATAGAACTTTCCTGGGGAAATCCTCTGAGACACGAGCTGGAGGTGCCTTCCTGGAGGGTATGTCCTTTGTTTCTGGGACTCCTGAGGGTGCTAACAGCCCGCGACCACTGTAAGTTTCAAGCTTGTGGTTCTTAGAACACACACATGTAAGAACTCAAGTCACAAACTCACCAGAGAATTCACCCCTGGTTTAAAATTCCAGGGATGGCTTGCTTTCCCAACATCAAGGTCGAGTCTGGCAAACTGCCTTGTGGGACAACTTTTTCATCTGTTCCTTCTTCTCACTGGGATGTCACCCTTCCAGGTCCTAACTCCTGGCCCTCACTTCACATGGTTATCAAAATGGAAGTTCCAGACCATCCGAGACACACAGATGCCTCAGGGCAGGAGCTAAATCAGACCCACTGACCTCTCAGAGGACTGATTCATCCCACATTTGGCTTTTGAGGATTTCCTTATTTGCTCGTCAGTCTCGTTAGTTGGCTGTTTGTGGATTAGCTGGTGGAGAGTAAGAGAATACATAGATGTGTCACCTTTCAAACCGCTCCAAGGAGAATCCCTACTAGTTCCCTTCACAGGCGGCCAAGACAGCCTTGGAAATCCTGGGTCTGTCCTTGTTTGCTCCTTCTTCAGGAGAAACACGTAAGCAAGCATAAATGCATTTCAGTCTCTGGATTTATCAGAAAATTAACTGCTGTGGTCACTCAGCCATCGGAGGTCACATTCGCAGCAGTGGCTACAGCTCGCTCTGTCACCCTCGGTAAACCTCAATTTTTGCAGCTTTCTCAGAAGCATTTCAAAATCTATTTGTTCAGCAGGGTGGTCCCTATTACCAAAGAAGGGCATGGTATACAACTATCCATTCAAAGGAAGAGAGAAGTGAGTTTTTAGTTGTGTGGGGCATGCATTGATGCAAAACCATTCATTTTTCAGGTTTTTTGTAACTAAGTCATTACTGTATTTATTCTACTGTTAACCTGCTTTTTGAAATTCTGTCCAGTATGTCTAGAAGTAGATCAAGAAGTAGATGAAAGTAGCTAGAGGCAGGCAAACACGAGATACACCTTCCCGTTGAGACCTGCCATCCCTTTGGACTCTGGTGCGAGATGCGGTGCCAGGTTCCATGGTTATCTCTGGAATTCCTTCATCTTACCTGGAGACCCATGACAAGGAATTCTGTTCCCAGTTAATCCCGCAACAACAGAGACACGGCAAGTGCAGCCCTCCGGCATCTGAGCAGAGGAACCAGGACGGCCAGATGAAGACCGGAGGACAGGCCGCCTCCCAGTAGATGGAGTGCTCCATGAAGGCCCTGGGGGAACAGGTTCGCCTCCCCAAGACCGGTGACCTCCATGCCCCCGAACACGCCTGGGTTCTCACCGGTTCCCCAGGACACCAGAAGGTCCTCCAGCTGGGCCCCAAGTGTGACTCTCGGGGCACATCAGTGCTGCTCCCACCGCACGGTCCAAGGAGAGACCACTGGGGCACGTCGGCACCAAACACGTTCCCCTGTTACTCGTTTGATGCTCCAAGGGGCATTTTCTGTAGATGGGAGTGCCCGACCTGTGCTGTCTCTGAGTGTGCATAGTGGTGGTGGAGAGGCCCTGCCCTCCCCCTCGTCTGTGGGTCCTGCCACGCTCACTGCAGAGGACAAAGGGCCGTGACTGGCGAGTCCCCGCCTGGCTTTTGGCAGAAGCGATTCTGAGCCAGGTGCATGGTCAGCCCAGGTGCCCCGCTGTCCTCCGGCCATCCTCCAGCATGCTGGTCCCCAGCCTGCCTGGCATGCAGCCCCCCCGGGTGGGGCTCAGCGACAGCAGGGCTGGGTCTGACGAGCTCGGATGGATGATGGCAATTCCGCCTGACTCAGCCTTTCGCGTCTTCCAGATGGGAATCCGCCTGTTCAGATAACCTAATGGAGCGCGGGCTCCAGTCTTCTGAGGACCGGGGACAGGTGATTATGTGAGAACAACCGAAGAGGAGCTTACAAAAGGGTATGAGTCTTTTGCTGAGTGTGGATTTCATGCCTGAAGGACTCAGCAGAAACCACCCATGCCTCGTGCATCCGTCATGCACCGGGCTTCGGCTGGCCAGCGGGGGAAGACCTGGGCAAAACACAGCCAGGCGCGAACAGCTCCTCTTCTCCAAGTGGCCGGAATTTCCTTTGTTGTTCCCCGTACTCAGTGATGAGAGTGAGCAGCTAAGCCTGGCCCTTTTGGTCCCCGACCAACTCCACACAGATGCGTATGGACACACAACACACACGAATGACACATGCAGACATTCTGCACACGCAGGGCACACATACCACGTAGCATGGGTACACATCACATGGAACCTATACGTGGAACCCATGTGGGACGCGTGTATAAACTATGCACGCAGAGACGTAGTGAAACACGCCCGATCCACACACACGCCCACACGGAACACACACACACACACACACACAGAAGGCCATGTGAAAATGGAGCAGGGAGATGCGGCCATGTGCCAGAGAGCACCAGGGAGCACCACGGAGGATCAGGGAGCACCAGGGAATGCCACGGGACAACAGAAGCTGGAAGAAGCCAAGAACGGATTCTCCAGATGGAAGCACAGCCTTGCCAACACCTTAAATGTGGACTTCTGGCCCCAGAACAAGGAGAGAATCCATTTCTACCCTTTAAAACACCCGCTTTATGGAGATTTGTTACAGCCGCCTCAGGACACTGACCCGCGCCCTCGCTGCGCCCATGCAGCCCAGGGGAGCCCTCCGAGTGTGGCTGGGGGCAGCCTGCTCCAGCAGCTGGGCTCCCCCTGCGGAGCAGAGCCCCGGCTGCGCACGCACCACACAGAGGGAACCACATCTCCCGGGCGGGGGGGAGGCGTCCCCCGGGGAGCAGACGCAAGTGCCTGTGCTCAAGACTGCTCCCGTCCTCAGTCCTGCCCCTGTAGCTGGGCGGCCGGTCTCCCAGCCCCGGATGGATTCTGGGGCAAAACCTGGCTGGTTCTCCACTTTCCCACCCCCACCCACGGATTCCACCACCTTGACTATAAGCGAGGAAACCCTGCCTGTTGTTTCCTCAACAGTTTCTCGGTCACGCTGGTGTCTGCTCTCCTGTTCTCTCTGCTGAAACAGGTTTTGGTCTTTTCATAAAAACTAACTTTACTGCAGTTTTTCGTGGTGTCTCAGACGGGCTGAGGTTAGACACACCTGTTCAACCTGCTCCTGAAACCCGAAATCCACCGTCACTTTTCCAAAGGTGACGACGTCAGGGATCCTCAAGCCTGGGGCCGGAGAGGCCGGAGGCTGGCTTTCCGGAAGACGAGCTGCGCGGAGGACGTAGAGACAACTCAGATCTCTTGGGCAGATGACCAAAACCATCGTTACGATCTTGAAATTCATGCCTCTGGCCAACTAAACTGCACCGGAAATCCGAAATCTGTGTGTTGCTGCAGTCACTGATTTGAACCTAAAAGGCTGCTCTTCCTAGTTCAGGCAGAGCCAACACTCCTTCGTGACCACGTGTAGGCCCCGCGACAACCAGAAGCCACCACCACCAACGGCCACAGTGAGCCCGAGGCCCCAGCTCCCCGGGTGTGCGGGTGTGCACGTGGGCGCACTCCACTGGCCCTTTGGCAAGAGGCCTCCTGGCCGGTGGGGTAGCGGCAGAGGCGTCTCCGCGGCCCCCCAGAGAGCAGCTGACCCCCGCGCGTGCAGGGGAAGGAGGCGGCTGTCCCCGGGGGAGGCGCCGGCCAGCAGTGGGCCAGCCAGGGCGGGGACCTGCGGCACTGCGCAGCCGAGGGGACTCCAAGAAGCCCGCAGCACTTCGGAGCAGCTCGGGGCAGGGAGTCTCCCACCGCCTGGTTTGTTTTCACTGCCTGGAGGCCTGGTGGTGCTCAGAGCAAATGTGGGGGCGACTCTCCCTTCCCATCCTGCTCCTCCACGGAGCCCTCGCAGAACGCAGCAGCCGAGACACTGCGCCTGGGGCCGGGGGGCACCTGCACCTCATGGGTCTCTCCCTCCGCAGAGGGCCAGGAGCTGCCAGAGGGCCTTGTGGGTCTGCCCAGCACCCCTGGCCCCAGATGCAGGGGCAGCGCTGGGGAGGGGCATCCAGAAGGTCGGCAGGGCCCCCCTCCCACGCGCTGCGTCCCGCGCACCTGCTCCCCCCGCCGCACCTGCACACATCCCAGAGGCGCTCTCCGCCCGCCTGCGCGCAAGGGGGAAGAGGCAGGGCGACATTTCCTCCGAGCAGGTGATGCTGAAAGGGCTTCCTTGCTAGCTTCTGCCCAAGGACAGCCAGCCAGGGGAGCTGTGAGCAGGGCGCCTCGCCTCGAGGGCCTCCCTCACCCTCACTCACTAGCAGCCCTCTCCGGTGAGCACAGCCCCAGGCTCGGCTGTCCTTCTGTGTGTCCACGTTGGGCCCCTGGTCACCAGCCCAGTGAGCTCATGCTCAGCGAGGCCGGCGCTCCAGAGATCTGGCTCAGCCCAGCCGAAGGGACTCTGGAAGTGGGGTGTCCTCGCCGGAGTCCTGGGGTCTGTCCCGGGGGCTGTGTCAGGTACCACAACACACTTTCCCCTGCTGTCACAGGCAGGCGGCCAACGCACACCCTGCGCCGGGCACCTGGCACTCCCCCAAGGTCAGGGTTTGCTGTCGATGTTATCGCCTCCGAATACGCACTCCGAGCCTCCCGGATGGACCTCAGCCTGGCCAGAGCTGACAGCTGGGACGGAGAGACCCCCTTGCTGCCTGCACTGCCTGCTGCCCGTCCCTGTGTCCAGGACTCACCCTCAAACCAGGATGTGTCCATCCCGTCAGATGTGGACTCCAGCCACACTCGGCAGCACTTTGTCCCTCAAGTTGTACAGAGCCTGTGTCGCCAGGCTGAACACCCAGGGAGCACCCGGGGGCTCTCAGAGTTTGGGGGCCCGTGCTGGGTCTGGGGGCGGCTGCAGACCCCCGATGAGAGGGAGGCCGTACACATTGCCCCCGGGGGCTGTGGCACCTATGGGGCACAGTGCAGGGGGAGTACAGAGAGCTTGCACAGGGGGTGACAAGACGGAGCAGAACAGACCCCGGGGCCAGTCAGGATGTGGCTTCAAGGGAGAGGCAGCCTCCCCACAACTCCATCGGTGCCCGTGGAAAATGAGGCTTTCTGATTGAAATGGTAACAACCACAAAGGTCCTTTAGCTGTATCTAGGAACTCGGACACTTTTATGACTCTTTCTACACCTAATATGTAGCCTGTAGATGTCATTAGAATGTGTGTCTCTGGGTCCTGAGGTCACCTGCCCACCAAAATTCTCTTTCCACGACTTAGACTGAGTCTCCTGTAATGACCGGGTCTCCCTTTGCCCCCGACCCCCTTCCAGGAAGGTCTTCTCCTCCTGCACTTGGATGGGACGGCACACGTCCACCTTGGTGTCGACACTAGTCCGTTGACTGAAGAGGGCTGTCAGATACAGCGTGTGGGTCGTTTGTGATGGACACAGATGATTTTTGCACCAAGTGATGGGACCTCGTTGTGTATGAGCTTGTACCTCTGGGGAGACGCAGGTTGATTCAGAGGTCACACAGATCCGTGCAGTAGTGGCTTCTAGAAGCACTGGGTTCGTGTGCACTCTGTTCACCTCTGCGAGGTCAGGACCCAGTCCGTGCGGAGCCGCAGTCATTACAGGATGCTCACGAAGGCCCCCGGAGACAGCGAGGCCTCTGTGGCAAACCCACACGCCACTGGGGACAGCCAGGACTGGACTCTTCCAGAACGTGCTATGAGATGGAGCGAGGTCCACACGGAGAATTACCCAGGTCAGAAACACTTGCCAGTTTCCAGGGAACAAGGCTGCCACTCTTTGGTCCACAAACTCACAGTAAGAGGGTGGGAGGCAATCAAGGGGTCCAGCGTGCGGGAAGGAAACAGCCCCCGAAAGGGGAGCCGGGCTGCCGCTGCCGAGGTGGAGTCAGGGAATCACACACTGAAATGACCCCACAGGGCTTCCCAGATGGAGATTGCCTTGTAGCCACGCTGGGCAAGGACAGAGCCAGGTCCCGCACCATGGTGGGTCCCAGGCTGCGAGCCTGGCCCCACCTCCCTGCATCGGAGCACAGCCGGGGCTCTCTGCTTCTCCCGCTGCTCTGGGGACTGGAGAGGGCCTTTGATTTCCCCTAGCCTTGTCCTGTGTTTCACTCTCCAAAGCCTCCTTCATACCTATGGGGTCAAAGAAGCCTGGCATCAGTTAGCTCTGCCACTGAGTCCTGAGCACTGGATGGGATGGTGGATGAGGCAATGGCCTCTGGACCGGGGCCTCTTGTCTGGCTCCACACCGCAGGGCTCAGAGCCGGGGTGCCAGCCTGCCTCGCCCGGAAACTCCCGGAGCACAGCATGCGGCGTAACTGCCGTCCCCTGCTGAGGGCTGTGAGCCTGCTCTGCTGCCCAGAAATCTCTCTGTGGCCGTGGTTGTAGCGGCTGCAGAGCCAGACCACCCACGGGATGGCCGGTCGCGGGGCCGGATGGCAGGTACTAATAACAGCAGAGGGCTCCCATTCCTCAAGCCCATTGCAAATTAATAAGAATGTCCCTCTTCTGTTTTTCATCCACAAAGAGACTCCCTTTGCATATTCATTTGATGTTAAATTGATGGATTAAATTATACCAAGCTCAAAATCCATCCCGCACGTATCCATTAGAGTGGATTGAATCCCCCAGCGGGGACAGAGCACAGAAAACGCATTCAGAGACACTGATAAGTCCAGGCCCATTATATGTCATTTTAAACAAAGAGCAAAAAAAGCCCTTTGGAGACACTCTATCAGCTTTTAAACAGAGACACTGCGTGCACGGGGAGATTGATGGTTAGCATTTCTAGCCTGGGCTGATGACTACAGGGAAATGCTTCTCCATGTCTCCGTCACAGTCCACAGGCAAACAGACTCCTCAGTGCGGAGCTTCCTTTTGTCTTCCCAAGACGCAGTCAGTTAACAAGTGCCAGGCGGGGACCTCCCACTCCGCGCCAGATTAGCACGGAGACACACACGGTGTTCCTGAGAATCCTGTCTTTCCATCTCCGGAGGCACCCTGCCCAGAATGTGCAGATCAGCGGCGGCCTCCCCTTTCCAGACAGGCACCAACAGCACGGGAGGGGCGACAACGGCCCCTGTTACAGTGGGGTGGCTCCCAGGACCTCAGACAGAGGAGCCAGAGGGACTTTCTGGGTTGTCTCCAGAAACTTTAATTCTGAGCCTGGTTCTGGTGGTGGGAATAGTCTGGGACAGACGTTCCACCATCTTTCCTTCTTTCTCCCCATCGGTGCATTTTCCTCTTTCCCTGTTTGCATCTCCCACCATGGTCTTTCCAGATTTCCTACCCACCCTCAGCTACACACTGTGCAAGAGAGCCAGTCAGGACTGGCATGAGGCAAAGTGGAGCTCCACCAGGACATTTTCCTGCCTCCCCTGTGCCTTTCCCATGCAGCCCCCGTCAAATTCCAATGCCTCTCCATGAGCGCAGGGTTTCATCAAATGATCCACCAACTGGCTTCAGGTAACTTTCTTCATCAGTGGAAGTCAATATATATAATAAAGTATATTTTAGGGGCGACTGGGTGGCTCAGTGGGTTAAGCCTCTGCCTTCGGCACAGGTCATGATCTCAGGGTCCTGGGATCAAGCCCCGCATCGGGCTCTCTGCTCAGCAGGGAGCCTGCATCCCCCCTCTCTCTCTGCCTGCCTCTCTGCCTACTTGTGATCTCCGTCTGTCAAATAAATAAATAAAATCTTTTTTAAAAAAAGTATATTTTAAGAAATCATTGAAAGTTTTACTCCCAAGTAAGATGTAGTAAATATCAACAGGGCACATTTCACTGTAAATATAAGGAGAAAATCTGAACTAAATGACAAAAATCATACTTTTAAGGACTTTGGAGAGCAACAGAAGCACTAAGAACCAGACAAAATTCAGTGCTGGCCTAGAAGGACAAAGTGAAATTCCCAGTATTTGCACAGTACTTACGAGGAAAGTCCCACCAGAGTGACCGGACTGCAGCTAACGTGGTGGCTCGCCAAATGCTGAATTTTGAGAACCAAGGAATAAGGTTGACTCAAAGTGGATTGAGGTTAGCTATGATGACAACCCAAGCGCAATCCCCGTTAATTCCCAGTTAGGTTGATGCAATTAGCCTTTACTCTACTTACCTGATGGAGAGCAGACCAGCCACCTCCAAGGGGAAATTACATCAAGTTTAGGCTTGGGAGTTCTTCTCATCATAGGGTCCCACACACAATCCAATTCTGTGAGAAACATAAAGAGGCAGGAAACAATGGGTAAGTAGTTAATAGAAAAACAACAGAAAATAGAAACATATTTACAGATGATTCAGATTTTGAAATTATCAAACAAAAACTTTAAAGTAACTCTAACAAATAAAATTTTTAAAACAGCCAAAAAGGTAATATGAATTAAATACAGGAAATTTCAATAGACAATAGGAAGCCATACAAAAGGATCTAGTTGGCATTCTACAAATGAAAACTTCAATATTTGAATTTAAGAATTAATTAGGAAGGTTTGATAATAGACTGAATATAGTTTAAAAATGATTAATTAATTGAAAGGTCAATAAAAATACCCCATCTCAAACTCAGAGACAAGGAAGACTAAAAAGAACAGAGCAGGGTATGTTACACTATAGAGAATAAAGGGTAAAAAGTGTGTTCAAAAAGGCTAATTGTCAAGTAATCCCATTTTACACAGACAAAGGAACAGAACGAAATTATATTTAAAGGTATGTGACTGACGTTTTCTCGAAATGAATGATATCAACATGCAGATACAAGAAATTCCATGACATAAATAAAAAGAAAAGTAGGGCGCCTGGCTAACTCAGTTGGTAAAGCATGTGTCTTGATCCTGGGGTTTAAGTTTGAGCCCCCTGATGGGTGTAGAGATTACTTTAAAATAAAACCCTTTAAAAAAAAAAAAGAAAAAGGAAACCAAGTCTGGACACATTATAGTCAAATTGTTGAAAACCAAATACAAAGAAAAATCTAAAAATCAAAAAAGGAAACTTACATGGTACTTTCAAATAAAAATAAGACAAATGAGTGACTTTTCACCAGAGACTATGGAAGTCATGAAACAATGGAATGCTATCTTTAAGGGCTGAAAGAAGTAGGAAAACCTACTAATCTAGAATTCCATACCTAACAAAATATTCTTTAAACCATGGAGGCAAAATAAATATGTCTTCATACAAAAAAATTTGAGAAAAATCAGCTCTGATAACTTGCATTACAAGGCAAAATAAAGCAAAACTAGGGACCGAAGGAAAGGAAAAGAATTGTAAAAATATATGAAGCAAGAAAGAGCACCAGAAAGGATAAGATATTGATCTTTTAAAGCAACCACAGGAAAGACATCTTGCAACGTTTCTGACAAAGGAAGAAGTAAAATCTGACACAAATGGCACAAAAAGCAAGAGTGGAAACATGATAAAAATCTTTTGTAAGATTCATCCATTGCCCAGGAAGTGGCAAAAGTATTAACCTAAACCTTTATAAATCAAGTATACATATTTTAAACTAGAAGGAAATGAAAAATATATAACTATAATGTCAGTAGACATTATATAACTATAAAAGTACTTCCTTAATCCCAAAGAAGGAAAGGAGGAGTAAGAGGATAACAGCCAGACAGCACGAACAGAAAGCAGATCACAAAGTATGAGACTGGCCACCTGACTATGAATGCAGCTAAATTAAATGTTAATGCAGTAACCATTCCAATTATGACAAAGCTGGTCAGACTGGTTTTTTGAAAAGGAAAAAAAAATCCCAACTGTGCTGCTTATAAGGGACATACTGCAAGCACAATAACATAGATGGGTTGAAGAGCAACTTTTGGGAATAAGAAACACTAAAAGAAATAAAGGCATGGAGGCTATATTCATATAGGACAAAATATAACCTGAAATAAAAGTTACTATAGAAGTAAAAGGAGATATTTCATAATAATAAATGAAGATATAAAACGAAGATAGAAAAAATTTTATATGCATAGCTTGAAAATATAAAAAGAAAAGATATAGATAAAGAAATGGGCAAATCTACAACCATAGGTAGAGATTTCAAAGCATATTTTCAATAACTGATTGGAAAAGAAATCAGTAAAAAAAATACAGATTATAACCACACAACAGCCAAGAACAGAGTAGATATATATCAAACATTTCACTCAATGATGAAGCATACACTTTTTTAAGATGTGTAAGTTGGACAGTTTCCTAAACTGACCACGCCGTGTCCATTAAGTCTCAAGCTATATTTAAGAAGTGAATTCATACACAGTATGTTCTCTGCTTGGTATAAGTAAACCAGGAACCAAAAGAGAAACATGAGAAATCGCAGTGAAAATTAGTCTTTTCAATTAAAAGATAATTTAAATAAGATATATTGGCATTTGTGAAATGCAGTGAAAGTACTACATAAGAGGTATATTTAAGATATTAAGTGGTGTAAATGCATGTATTAAAAAAAAAGAAAGAATAAGAATCAGTTATCTAAGATTTCCCTAATAAAAATAGAAAAAAACCCTGCAAATTAACACTTAGAAAATATTAGAAGAAAGCAAATAATAAAATTAGTAATATAAATCAATGATACAGAAAACAGATATGCAGCAGGGAAAAATAAAAGGTCAAAAGTTGATCCTATAAAAAGATTTATAAAAAATATATAAAACACATTTAGAATGGGCCCTCCAAAAAGAAATCACAAATTAGAAAACTTGAAAAGGAAAAAGGTGTATCACTATAGACCCTACAGACTTTAAGAAGTTAGTAAAAAGATATTATGAACAAGTTTATACCACTAATTTTGCAGCTTAAAAGTAGAGAGATGGCTTTAAAACATTTGCCAAAAGAGATATGCAAAACAGAGAATCCCAAAGACTTGTATCTGTTAAAGGTACTAAGCATTTAATTTTTTTTTTTAACAAAATTACCCCAGACCCAGATAACCTCACTGGAAAATTCTTCCAAACAATCAAAACAGAAATAGTAACCATAATATACAAATTCCCTCAGAGGATATAGGAAGGAAAAACACTCCCAGCTAATTTTATGAAGCCAGAAAAACCCAAATACCATAACCTGACAAAGAATATTACCATGAAGGAAAACTATAGACCAGGATCTCTCATGAACGAGTTATTAGCAAACCAAATTCAGCAAAGTATAAAGTATATACCAAGTAGGGTTAGTTCAACAGCAACACTCAATGTTAACACATCATGCTCAAGAGGTTTTATTCTAGAAATGCAAGACATTCAAGATTAAAGATTCAACTAACTTGGTTCACCATCTTAGCACACTAGAAAAGAAAAGAAGTTATCATTTTGGTAGTAAAATAAAAAGCATTTGATGAATCGTCCCAACAAGTTCAGAAACAAGGCAACGGTGTTCATGCTCACCACCACTTCTAGTCAACATTGTTCAAATGACCATTAGAAACTATAGGTGAATTTAGGATATAAGGTCAAAATTCATAATCAAGTGTGTTTTTATATGCTGGCAGCAAAAAATTAGAAAATAGAATTTTAAAATTTCCATTTACAATACCATCAAAAAAAATACCCCAAAACATTAACGATGTGTTTTTTTTAACATGTAGAACTTCCACACTGTACAGTGTTAACATTTCTGAGACAAAGTCAAGAAGACTCAAGTAAAGGGAGAGATGTAGAATGTTCTAGATTAGAAAATGCAACATAAATAAAATATCTATTCTCCCCAAATATATCTATATTCTAAGTAACACTTTCAAACTTCCAGCAGTCTTCTCTGTAGGAATTGATTGGCTAATTAGAAAATTTATATTTAAAAAGGCAGAGGACCTAGCGTAGCCAGGATACTGGGAAGGAACAACGTTGAAGAGCGGCCCTGCCTGACATCAGGACTCAGGAAGGCCTTCGGGAACCACAGGGCACGGTGCCGTGCACACTAACAAGTACTTCAACAGATCCACACGCCCTGGCACAGTTGGTTTTTGAAAGAGGACTCTCACAGTCTCACACGGGGATTCGAGTCTTTTCAACACACGGCTCCAGAACAACGGGGTAGCCCTAACAAACAAAAGGAACCCGAGCCTGACCGCACAACACGCATGAAAATTAACTCCAGATGGATCACAGACCTAAATGCAACCATGAAAGCCATGAAGCTTCTAGAACTCAGCACAGCAGTGTACCTTCACATCCTCCTGGTAGGCCAAGTACAAGAAGCAATAACCATTAAAAACTGATAGATATCCTCAAAACTCAAACTTTCAGTTGAATAGTCAAACCATGTTTTGGGAGAAAACACCCTTTCTATGTATGTGGCAATGAGTTGGTACTCAGAATATTTGAAAAACAAACTACTTCTGCAATTTTGTAGAAACAAAGACCACAATAAACATGGGCACTCTTTTGAACATCTACTTCAGTAAAGAGTACATGAATGGTTAATAAGCACGACCGAATCCTCGGTCTTGCTACTCGTTAAGGATGTGCGAATTCAAACCACAACCAGTCACCCCTCACGATGGCTAAAGTGAAAACGACTGACAGCACCAAACATTCGTGAGGATGGGGAGCTGAGGGAATTGGCAGGAATGTGAATTGATACAACCATTTTGGGAATGTCAGAACACAACTTATAAAAATAAACGGACAACTACCCTATGACCCAGGAGCCCACTCTGACGACCCAGGAGCCCACTCGGGTTATGCACCAAAGAACAATGACAGTGTGTACACACCCAAGGATGTGTCCATGAATGTTCATGGCAGCTTCACTCATGAGAGCAAACAGTTAGAGAGAGCTTGGCGTCCACCAACAGGAGAATGGATGGACAAAGAAATATGTCAGGACAAGAAAGACTGCTGGGCAACAAGAGGACTGAATCACCAACACACGCAACCACCCAGACAGATCTCAAAAACATTATCTCAAATGAGAGCAGCAAATCATAAAAAGGACATGCTTTTTGATGCTATTTAAGTAAAACCGTAGAACAAATTAAACCATTCTACATAGAGGGAAAAAATCCAAACACGTTACGGTGGGAGCAGTGTGAGGAAGCATTGACTGGAAAGGGGCAGGAAAGAGTTCTCTGTGGCGGTGAGAGTATCCTGTCTCTTGATACAGGCTAGCATTTTGCATGTGCATTGTCAGAAATAACTAGATGGTGCATTTAGTTCAAAACAAAAGTAGACGTAAGTATTCAACTCTACTTAGTAACATAGACACTGAGATATTTTAGAATCCAGTGTACTGCTGTCAACTTCCTTCGGAATACGTCAAAATTTACAATAAATTGATAGACGGGATAGAGAGGTGATACACCAAATACAGAAAACTAATCAGGCAGTGAGTGTTCATTGTACAATTCTTTCCATTTTTTTATGTTTGAAAATCTTTACAATAAAATGTTAGGAATATAAACAAAAATTGCTCACATTAATAAAATAAAGAAAACTGTGTAATCCTGCCAATAGATGCAGAAAGATAAAACTCAATACTAGTTCATATTTCAAACCCATAGCAAACTAGGACTAGAAGGCACGTCATTAATTAAAGAGCACCTTACACACATGCACACATGCACATGTACACCCCACAGCCGCTACATCAACCTTAATGGTGAAATATTGAACAGTTTCCCCCTGAGGTCAGGAACAGACAAGAATGTGCTCTCACCATTTCCATTAAACAATTGCTCTATGGGTCCTACCCAGAACAATAAGAGAAAGCACAGATATAAATAAAGAAATGCACGCATAAATGTAAAGTTGGAAAGTAGCAAAATTGACATTGTTCACAAATGCTTACATACATCAAAATCTACAAGTAGTCTACAAAATATTAGAATTAAATTTGCAAGGCCACAGATACAAGACCAATATACAAAATTCCATTAACAGTATTCCTGTGTGCTACCAACAAAGCCACTGGAAAATGAAATTAAAACAATATCGATAGCATCAAAATACATGCCATATGCGCAAAACCTAGTCTTTAAAACAAGATGCTGCTGGGGGGCATTAAAGTTGACCTAAATAAAGGGAATAGTGTAACACAGTTACGGATTGGAAAATGAAAAGAAAAGAGATGTCGACTTCTCTCTACACTTCTCTATGGATTGAATGGGATTTCCATCAAAGTCCAAAGAATTCTCTTGTAGAAACTGACAAACCGATTCTATAATTTATGTAATTTATATAATTTATATAATGTAATTTATATAATTTATGCAAAGGACCTGGAAAACCATGTCCATCTTAAAGAAAATGAACAAAGCTGGAGGTCTTAAGCTGTTTGATTTGGAAACTTACTACAAAGCTACCATAGTTAACTCACTGTGTCACTGGCAGGAAGAGGGGTAAACAGTCCAGTGGAACCCCAGAGAGGATGTGGACATGAGAGCTGTTCATAGGAGTCCCTGATTCTTCAGTTGGCGTCTGTAGGCTCCGTAGTGATGCCACCTGTCTCCTTCCTGGCGTTGGTCGTCCATATCTTCTCCCTGTTCCTCCCAGTCAGTCCTGGTCCTTGCTCTTTTCATGCATCATCTCAGTGGGCTGACAGTCTATTGACCTATAAAGTGACTAATAAATTGATAAAAGTGAGCAATCTCTTTTCTAGGCACCTGAAGATTCCAAGAGAAAACCCAGGGTCTTGAGTGGTCGGCACTCTTCCCAGAGGGCTCAGGATACGCTGTGTTCGGGTGCCCCTCAGGGGTCAAATAGGCAGTTAGATACATGTCCAAGGACTCATTATCAAGATATGAGCCTGAGGGGGATTGTGGCGGACAAGGAGAGAAGCTGGGACCATGACGAGCTGCCTCTACCTGGGGATCGAGTAGAGGTGTCAACCTCCCAGCGGGCTGAGAGCTGTGGCCTTGAGGGCAGCGTGAGGACCCGGCTCACGTCACTTGTGAAGCACGGGCTCCAGAGCTGGGACAGCACAGCTCCCAGTGGCGTGGGGCCACCATCTCAGCTTACATCTCTTGACTTGGAGCCAGGGAGGGCTCAAGTTTCTCAGGACCTGAAACGTATACATTTTGGGGCCCTCTTTAAGATGAAGCATTGAAAATTATGAATGGAACATTAGGGACGGCCTTAGAAGGAGCCATGCAAGTGGGGGGTCCTGAAGCTTGAGCGGGACCTGCTTCCCAGTAACTCCACCCACAGGGAGAGCCAGGCGGCCCCCTCCCTCATCACCACAGCATATGCAAACACTCACAGACATTTGGGGACGGGGCCATACCTGGCCTCACCATGTTAGAGTGTGAGAAAGCTGGCCTCCCTGCCTCCACATTCATGGTAGAGCGACAGTCCCACGCCAGCGTCTGGGGACAGCAGCACGCTTCACGCAGCCCCGAGAAGAACACAGATGCAAGGCTCCAACATCTCCCGGGACATGTGACCCGTCAAACCGACACTTCCACTCACCCACCCTTCCCATCCCGGGGTCCTCGGCCAGGTGCCGGAGGGCTTCTCTACGGTTTGGTAGAAAGTAGGTCAGAAGAAGGACACATGGAAGAAAGATAGCCCCCAGGAGCTGTAGGAAGGGCTGACTGGTTTTCCTCAAGTCCTTCAATGCTTCGCCCTGGAAGAGAGAAAGAGGGGAGGAGGCTTCGTTCTGACAAAAGTCTCCTCAGTTCGAGAGACACAGAACTCACAGAGGAAGAGCGCGGGGTTGGGGGAGCTGACGCGCGTCCTTCACTGAGCCTGAGGGTCCCTGTCTTTCACTAGTCCGCCCCAAATGCAAAGACGCCACATGCGGCGTGGGGACGTGGGGTCTGCTCCCCAGGCTTTCGTGTCATCAGAATCAGTGGGTGACCAGTGATCCCCAGCAACCCCCAAGGTGAAGGTGCCACGCCCTTGCAGAGCCGTGTTCTGCTTTCTGGGCAGCACATCTACACATGGCCTCGGACATGCTCCCGAGTGGCAGGTCCGAGTGACCGGCCCCACGCTGTGAGCTGTGGGCATGTGGCAACAGATAGCAAGGGGCATTGGGGGACTTCCAGCATTTTCCAGGGCTGCACTGTGTCCCTCACTGAGTGGCTAACTGAGGGGACCCCTCCACATATGTGTGCCAGGCAAAATCACTGCCCCCCAACAAAGTGTTGTGACTTAGGGGCTGCAAATGGGACCCCAGCTGTCATCGGGAGAACCCGCAGGGACACAGGCCCCAGCCCCCAGCCCGGCTCTCGGGGTGACCCCGGGAAGCCGGACCACTAAAAGCTTCCTGCGCGGTGCCCAGCAGGTCATCTGCGTCGGATTCGACTGCTCTCCTCCGAGGAACGTCCCCCCTCTGCTTGTGGCCGGGGTGATGAAGCAGAAGAGACGGGCGGTGGATTATTTATAAGATGCTAGCTTCACCTCAAGGCTAAGAGAATGCCATCGCACGAGGCGGGCTCCCCGGAGAGCAGGCGGGTCTGGAAATGGCACACTGTTCCCGCGGCCCCCGCGGGGCTCCCCCCTGCCACGTGTATTGACCCGTCCCGGTGCTTCGGGCCTGGGGGAGTGGGGGGAAGAAAAGCCAACAGGGCCGTGGTTTCCACCCAGAGCTTAGAGCCTGGGGTCGGACAGCTTACCCGGCTGACCCGCCCACTGAGGGTCCTCGTGCCGCCCCCCACCCCACCCTAGCCCTGCCGCTCCCCTGCCCTGTCCTGGCAGCTCCGGGCCCTGCATTCCAGCTGGGGATGCTCAGAGCAGACGCGGGCCGTGATGGGCTGTAGAGACCCTCTTCCCACTGTGGGCTCCCGGCCAGGGCAGCCCTGCCCCACCAGCCAGAGTGCCGTGACAATGGCCTCTCACACCCTTGGTGACCACGTGCCCAACAGCCCCCCTGCACCGCCCTGCCGCCAGGCTGGGTACGCCCACAAAGCTCTCTCCCTGCAGACCCTGCTTCCTTAGGGAGGCCGAGCCCCCGGCCTCTTCCCGCTCACCTCGCCAGTCCCTGGAGACCACGGGAGCCGCCACCCAAGGCCGTCCCAGCACTGCGGGCAGTCCCGGGGCCTCACTGCTTACCACCTGCTGCCCCGGCGAGCTTTCCTGATCAGGGACTCTGCTGTCCCCAGTATCCCTGCCGTACCGTCGCCTGCTCCCACCTCAGCTAGGGGCTGAGCCATGCAGGCCGTCAGCAAACATGGGTTGTGCACAGCAACAGCCCCAGAATCGCACTGTGGAGGCTAACCACACCTCCCCACAAACAGCCCATGGCCACGGGGACGTGGAGTGACACTGTGTGACAGTCGTGGCATCCAAGGTGGCGTGTGGCTTTCAACCCCTAACTTTCCTGGTGGGGAAAATAATTCACTTAATTGAATCGCTTATTTCTAGTTATTCATGGAAGCTTGCGTGGACCCCACACCACACACCCTGTGCACACACACACACACACACACGTGTGCGCACACGCAAGGACGCAGAGGCTGACAGGTCCGCACGTTTGCTACGGTGTTCTGCTTCCTGAAGCCCACGTTCCTTCCTCCTTGACATCCTCCCAATCTCAGTCACTTGTACGCTGCGCGTAAGGAAAACAGAATGTTTTAGGGCATGAAGGGTCCCGGCAAAGAGCCTGCTTCAGCAAAGCTTGTCGGCGCGGCCCTGGAAGCGTTCAGAATTCAGAAGAGGCGTCGCTAATTAAGTCTGACAGTTTCCCCTTCCTGTGGAACGCCCAGGGGTCCCCCTAAGGAAAGCCACGGCCCGGCCACCGTTCTCAAGCGAGCCGCCGTCACTGCTCTGCCCCTGCTCTACAGAGACTCGCAAAATCAACTGAAAACACCTTTGCACATGGTCCAGAAAAAGAGCAAACAGTGAAGTAAAATATCAGGACCGAGCGGGTCCGTCACTTTGCTGTAAATGTTGTGAAGCCGTGGGAAAGGGACCGGCGCCACCAGGGACAGTCGGCCGCCTGTGCACCTGGGCGCCACGGGCTGCGCTAATCGCCCGCAGACAGGAGCCTGCCCCTCCGGAGCCCCAGCCCTGCCCCTCGGTCCTCGTCAGGCTTGAAGAGACGGCGCTAAATGGGCGAACGCCGCGTCGGGCACTGCTGGGATCCCCTCAGCCCCGTGTCGGCAGCCCAGACGCCGCGTCGGCTCTTTTCCTGGAGGTCACCCTGGAAGTTCATTCTCAGGTTCTCCGACCACTGGTGCCAGGAAGGAAGACGACGTCTCTGTCCGCTGTGACACTCTTCAGAGCGTCCAGAGTCAGAGTGCACGACACCTCTGATAAACTTGGCTTCGATGTGAGTCAGGATCCGGACAACTGGGGAAATCTGAAACAAGGCAGGTGGGCTGTGATCCTGAGTGATTGCAGAAGGCTCCGTGGCCAGACCCGTGGCTCCTGCTGTCAGGGAGACGGGCCACGGGGAGCGTGGAAGACGCCGAGAGAGGCTCACGGGCTCTTCTGCTTCACTGGTGTCCCCGGCGTCCCTCTGTGTTGGCTCTGGGGTTCCTGCCTTGCTGGGCACTTGTCCACCTCCCCAAGTGGCTTAATTTACTGCAATTTTCCCCAACATGTCCTTTGTGTCGATCGAATTTATGAGAGACCATGGTGGCCCCTCTTCTATTCCTGAGGCTGACGGCTTGTCCCCACTGTCTGCATCGCTCATCCAGAGCCTCGGTTCACCTTGAGCAACCCGCCCGCGTGGCCGCGGGCTTTCCCCGGGTTCTGCGTTACCGATCTCTGATGGTGCCGGGATAACTTCCTTCCCACCTGGTTCTCCGGGTGGAAGCTTAACTTTGACTTCACGCCCTTCTTGTCCCTAATACAGGGATTGAAGGCTACAAATTTCCATCTAAGCAGCGCTTTGCTGCAAACCATGAATTTCTCGTGATCGCGCTCACAAAATATTTTTAATTCCTCTTGTGGTCTCTCCATTGAAATAATGGTGACTTAGAAATGCGTCACTTGACTTTCGGATCTTTGAAGATTTTCCAGCGCCTCCTCGTTGGTGTCTAACTCACTTAGCTCGTGATCAGAGGACGCGCACTGCGCCAGCGCCATCCGCTCCGGTGCGTGGGCACCTGCCGCCAGGCGTCCGCCTACCCTACGGGGCGTGCCGGGGTCCGCCGGGTGGGCGGGGCGCCCGGCGGGCGGCAGGTGGATCGCGCGCGCCTCCGACGGCACCTGCCGCGGGCACCTGCCGACCCCGCCCGGGGAGGAGGGCGGGCACCTGTCGCGGTAGCTCTGCATCGTCTGGTCTCCTGGTGCTTCTGTAGGTTCGTGGCTGACGTCGCTGTTCACTCTGTTTAATTTCAGTTTATTCGGACATTTTCCCGCCCTTCCTCTCCTCCTGAGCGCGTCCGTGTTAGGCTTCTTGATGCTAAGTCGCGAGCCGATGGAGAGCTGCTCTCTTACAGCCGCGTTCCTTGTTCTTTGGGGTTTTCCTTCCACTGCTGCAGTCTGGATACTTTCTGTTCGTTAGGCTTCAAGTTCACTTTTCCTCTGCAATTTCTGTGCTTGGGATGAGTGGGATTCTCCATTCCGAGATTGGTGTCTCCGACGGTTTCTGGGAAGCCCGGCCCAGCATCCCTTCACCCAGGTCATCCGCTCCGGAAACTCCGAGTAAACAAACCTCTGGCATCCTCCGTCATACTACGAAACTCACTTTTTCTGTCTCTCCGCTCGGGGCCCGTGCGGCCCTGCTCTGCGGTCTCCTGGTGCTCCCCTCCGCCGTGGTAATGTTCTTCCAAACCCATTCATCGGGGCTCTCCTTTGCAGTTTTGTTAATACGTATTCCTGAAAGTTCTACTGAATTCTTATACACATCAGTTATGCCCTTTTAAACATTTTCCTGAATTCCGCAAATATTCCCAGGCTCGTTCTCAATCTGTTACGTTATAACCCGTGCTCGATGACTCCGGTTTCGGAATCCTTTATGGCCCTTTTTCTGTGAGGCCTGCCTGAGCAGAGACGCACATTTCCGGGTTAGGAGGACTGCGGTGACCGTGGCACGGAGGAGCGGCCTCCTCCCTGGTTAACTCAGAAGAACTTCATTAAAAGGAAGGGAGCACCCTGGCTCCGTTTGTGTGGTCTCGAATGCCAGTAATAATTAACAGTTTTTCTTTTCTTTTATTGGTTTCAGAGGCAGGGGTCAGGGATTCATCAGGCGCATGGAGCACCCAGGGCTCATCACACCCCTGCCCTCCTTCATGCCCCCCCGTGGCCCCCTCCCCCCGCCTCCCCTCCAGCAGCCTTCGTCTGTTTCCCATGATTGAGAGTCGCTCATGGTTTGTCTCCCTGTCTGGTTCTGTCTTGTTTTTATTTTTCCTTCCTTTCACATTGCACTTTAAATTTTTTACAGACACTTAAACATTTCAATTTCTACGAAATCTCCCCATGAGTTAGATTTTACTCTGTCTCTCTCTCTCTCGGACAAGGAAACTGAGATTCGGGTACGATGCTGTCTCGCTGAACTCCTACAGGGCCGCGGCAGAGCAGGACTCTCAGCTATTCTGAGGGTCTCCATGCCGTCCGGGGAGGGGCCGAAGACGGGACAGAGGCGCGGCCCAACCGTCTCAGCACTGGCGAGGCCACGGGCCAGCCTGCCCGTCTGCCCATCCCGAGGTGCTTCTGTACCCAGAGGGAAGCGGCACAGGCAAGCCAAGTGTCCGCCGCGGGCAGAGAGACGGTGTCCCCGGGGACCAGGGGCGGCGAGGCGGAGCACACTGAGCTCCGCTCTCCCTCGCAGCTCCCCGTGCTCGGGCTGGGCTGCCATCTACCGTTGACCTCCAATTCTATCACCGAAGTGACAAAAAAATACATCTGAGAAAATCGAAATACTCTTTCTTATCTCATTTTCATAAGAGAAACAGTAAAACGTTTAGAATTTGAGGAATTCATACTAAACTTTTTATGGCCTACCTGAATGTTAAATAAATGGAAATAGATTCACAAGATGTACCCGAATCTCAAAAATTTCTCTGGAAAATAAACCTCGAGATGTTTATCATGGCCGAGGACCCCCCCACCCCGTGTGTGGTAACATCACCCACTCTTCGTGACAGGCTGCACACGCCGCCTCCTCCGCAGCTCTGACCCCGACTGCCCTCCACGGAGACCCTGTCCCTGCCAGCAGCCGCGACCTCGGCGGCTGCCTGACTGAGCCACTCAGCCGGTCCCACAGCGGCGCTCGCCCGGACACCCCAGCGACCACCGCTGTCCTGCTGGGCCGTCAGCACCCGGAGGGTGAGTTCCCATTGCTTTGGGGGCGTTCTGAAGGGCTTCTCCAGTTACCTGAGTCCCTTGTGAAGAAAGCAGGTTAGAGACCCAAGGTAGCTGCTCCTGGGTGTGGAGGGTGTGACAGGCCCAGGCTAGGAGCTTTGCCCGTGTCACCTGATGAAGTCCCCAAGCACCAAAAGAAGAAGGCATGTTCAGGCTCAGAACTCCCTCCGTGTGATGCCGTCAAGGTCAAGAATGGCGAGATTTTAACCCTGGTGAGCTCCTAGCGGACCCACAGCGCCCCAGCCCGAGGTCTTAGAAAACATGTTTGATGATGGGGGTGAACTCGGGAAGACCGTAGTGTTTCTTGCCACTCAGCGGTCAGGATTCACCACTGGGAGCAGCCCTCCAGCCCCTGGAATGACACTCACCCGCCGATGCAGCCACACTTCCCAGGGTCAGCACTCGCGCGGAAGACGAAGCCTGAAACGTCACCGTAAAACCGGCGGGCCGTCTGTCCCTCAGGTGAGCGGGGAGCGAGGCAGCGGCTGGTCTGGGACAGGCGCCGGGCCCGTCCCTTGTCAGCGGCTCGCGCAGGATTTCGGGAACAGCGGCGTGGCAAGGCGGGCTCCTTCTCTGTGACAAGGGACCACAGTGTGTGACAAGGGACCACAGTGTGTGACA
>JAHRIG010000024.1:890126-935445 GCA_020311275.1 Eira barbara | reverse complement strand
TGTGACAAGGGACCACAGTGTGTGACAAGGGACCACAGTGTGTGACAAGGGGCCACAGTGTGTGACAAGGGGGCCGGCAGAGGGGTGCGTGGGACCTCTCTGTAGGTACTTCCCGAAGCTTTTCCGTACATCTAAAAGTATTCCAAAATAAAAGTTTACTTTTTAAAAAAGTCAACCCGCAAGTAAATGGAATTACTTTATTAACTTATTTCAGAAAAAGATCTCAATGTCAACACGGGACTTTCCCTAAGGACACAGATGTAGGAAGTCTACTGGCTTCTCTCAGCTTTGTGTGAATTCCCTTAAATTTCCCACAATTCATTATAATATAAAACATCTTTTAGATAAAGTAATACAAACCAGCTTGTCAGCTAATTGCCTACTTGAATATAGGAACCTAATCACCACCGCTTATGAATTGAAAATAAAATCGGAAACACACACACACGGAAAAATCCAACGAGGAAAACGACTAGGAGATGGTACCCAGGAATTTGGTTGTATGTTGGCCAGAGCCAAGGCAGTTGTTAGCACTTTCCAGAATCTTGCTGCCGTGAGAACGGGGGCAGGACCGAAGGACAGGTGAGGGCCCGTCGGGCACAGGTGAGCAGCCTGGAAGCAGCGGAGCACAGAGGTGGGGACAGCGCGCGGGGGGTTCCGGCGCCGTGCGAGAGGACAGCTCCGGAGGGGAAGGGGGCAACAGGCTCGCCGCTCCTCAGGCTGGCCAGGGGCGCCGGCTGCACACAGCACGCGCCCGCGATGCTCGCCAGCCGGGCACGCCTGCGGCCTCAGCTCCTGCCGCTTGCTGACGGTGCACAGTTCTCATCGAGCCTGAACTCAGACAGGAAAGGAGAGCTCACGGCCTCCTCCAGAGGAAAGACAGGAGAAGAAACAGCCCCTGCACCGTCTCCCGAAGGTGGAGATGAAGAAATTAGTGCGTGCTGGGGTGACGGGCTCTTCCGGTAACACCCATGGGGCTCAGGATTCTGCGACGCGGCGAGCGGAACGTGGTACTCGCGATGCAGAATCAGAACCGACTTCGGGAAGAGAAGTCGAGAACCGAGGCCAGTTTTGACAGTTGTGACAGCATCTGCCCTTTACAGATTTTGAGGGAGCAAACTAGGAGTCATCCCTCTCAGGGCACGGCCCCGTTCGGGGGACAGCAGAAGCCCCGGGAGGTGGGGTCTGGATGACAGGCGGAGGGAGCAGAACCGCCAGGCGGTCTCGGCCCCCGCAGAGTCTGGAGCTGTATGAAAACAAGAGAGGGGCTCCGGGAATTCGGCTGAGCTGAGCAAGCCTCCTTCTAAAAGCTCAGAAAAATTAGCTTCACACGAAAAATGAGGATGAAGGTGAAATGTCACACCAGTCCTTATAAGAAAAAGAGAAGAACAGAGAAGGAAACCGCGCCCCGCAGGCCCCGAAGCGGCGCAGGGAGACGGACTCACGGAAACAGCCCGTGGCCCGCGGGCTGCACAGCACGGCGTGAGGACAAGGTCGCTCAGAGTTAGAAGACTCAGACACGAGCCCTTCTCGCCTAAGATGCGGCAAGAAAGAAGAGGAAAACCTTCCGCCACCGAGGAATGACCTGAAACACACGGAACACGGGCGCAAAGAGGGGAGCGCAACAATCAAGTCCACGAAGAAAGACATCGGCAGGCGCGGCGCGAAGTAGGAAAGACGGGGAAGCACGGAAGGTGGGCGAGGACCCCCGCGTGGAGACGGCAGGCGCAGAAACCAAGGGAGGGGAGGTCAGAGCATGGGGGTGCAGGGCGGGGAGCTCCGGGGGCCCGGGACCAGAGCCCTGGCGACAGCGCACGGCCTTGTGCGTTTGAACGTTGTCCAGAGAGTGGGTTTTTGAAGTCCGCACCACGCACAGAGCAGGAGCTGCGGTGGGGGGGAGCCGACTCACGTCCCCCTCGTCACCGATCTGCAGAACAAGCCTCTGTCCGACCATCACGCGGGGCACCTTGAGCTCAAACGGGCTTCACGTCGCACGTCACTGACAGCTCCGTAAATGCGGGCGGAGGAGGGGTCCCAGATGGAAAGAGCAGAATAAGTACGGAAAACCGTCATCCAAGAAAGATTTCCTCAAATACTCTTTTTTGAAGATTGGAGACTCGGTTCGAAAGAGGCTCCTCAGCTACTGGCTTCTGTAGACCCGCCCTAGAGCCTGGGCTCCGGGCTGGGCCTCCCTGCTCTGGGTTTTAGCTGGAGCGAGGACTGTCGCCCCAGGGTCTCTGGGTAGGTCATCTCTCCTCTACAGTGGCTGTCGCTCCTGTCTTGGGCAGCCGGTCAGTCCTGTCACCTGCCCGCATGGTGCAAATGACAGCCCACGGGACTCAGGGGCCGCTTTTGGACACAGGGTCCCCAGGGTCGGAGTGCCCAGAGGGCTGACGGACACCAGCCCAGGACTGTGAGGCTCACTGGGACCCGCACTCCCCTTCGGAGACCAGCACGCAGGAGGACGAGCCATGTGCCCTGGTCCAGCCCAGGGTGCCCAACACTGACCCCAACCCCAGACCCCGGGGGATCCATGCACCTTGCCTCTGGGATTGGGCCCCCACTCCTGAGCTCCTGGGGACCCCTGACCCGCAGCCCTGAGCCGCTCTCCCCCCAACGCGCCGGAGGATGGTCAGGGGCGGTGGGTTGGGGTCTGCAGGTCCGTTCTCCCTGAAAGCATTCTCTGTCCTCCTGAGTCTCCCACCCTGGGGTCCTGTCTCAGCTGGAAACGACACCCCAACGGTTCCAAGGACAAGGGCGCCACCGCTGGGCTGACACTAGGAGTGCATGAGGGGAGCACAGGGAGGGGCGCACTGAGAGCAGAGCCCAGGGAGGCTCAGGGTGAGCAGGCGCAGGTGCCGTGGGGGGTGGGGCTCCTAGTGTCTTCCCGAAGGTGACCTGCCCAGGGAAGTGTCCCCCTCACATGGCCCCTCCCCGGGTCTGGGACAGACAGTGGCGCTCTGGTCAAACCACCCCCCCATACTCCGGCCCTGCAGAACTCCAGGGCAGGAAAGTGCATTTTTAGCCCAGAGGTCAAATGAGGCATCAGGGGCGGCAGCAGCCCAGAGCCTGCGCCCTGCGGCCCTCAGCGCAGCAGGACAGGTCAGGCCTTGGAGCGGAGCCGAGGCCGCGCAGAGGGAGGCAAGCGGACCTGGACAGGCGGTCGTCCTGGTCACTGGAGCCGCTGTCCAGAGGCAGCTGGGGGGGGGGGGTCCCTCAGTAAGATCCTCAGGAGCGAAGCGGAAGGGGCCTCGGAGAAGCCAGACGGGAGGAAGCGTGGCTTGGAACACCGGCCCTGGCCCGTGGACCCTGCGGGCCCCATTCTGGTCACGTCGGGGCTGCATGCCGTCTGCACAAAGTTGGCTTTCGTCGTCCCCGTGGAACTCACCAGCAGCCCTCACCGCTCCTGGACATCTCCCTTCCCGTGGGACTTCGGGAATGTTCCTCCTCTTTCCGTGCGGAGAGCACACTAAGTCAGCACAGAGCTCGGGCGGGAGGCGGCACGTTTCCGGCCCCCGTGGACACAAGCTGGTGTCGGGGTGACTGGGGCCGGCCACTCCCAGGCCTCACCAGGGCGGAAGCATCTCGGGGCCGTGTCCAGGCTGGATGGTCTGCAGGCCCTCACCTTGGGAACCCACTCCCCCTACCCCTTCCCACCGACTCCTCCCCAGCCTATCTGCCTCTCTCCAAGCTCTGTGACAAAGCCCCCGGACGGGAAGCAACCACTGCCCTGCCCCCACCGCCCTCCCCTGCCCGGGCCCCCTCCCCTACTCCCTGGTTAGGAGTGAAACGTTGTGCTTGAACCTGGGTGCTCATTTAACAAACGTTTCCTGAGTTTCGGGCATTCCAGACCACATGGTAGCGGGTGTGTGGGAAGGACACGGATGTAGGAGCCCTACTTGGAAACAGTATTTGTTTCATTTTAATTTCTGATTTTTTTTTACTCTTTTCCCCAAGCAAATTTGACTTTGTACGTCGATGTAGCCTATGAACTTGTCCAGCTGATTCTTTTTGTAGACCCTTTGCAGTTTTCTTTTTTAAAGATTTATTTGTTTATTTGAGAGAGAGAGAGCATGAGCAGGGGGACGGGGCGGGGAGAGACTCTCCAGAGGACCCCAGACGGAGTGTGGAACCGGACACGGGGTTGGACCTCACGACCCCGAGGTCGCCACCTGAGCAGAAGCCAGGAGCCGGAGCGGGACTGCGCCCCTCACGTGTCCAGCCCCTTTGGGGTTTTTCCGTGGGGACGGTCGTGTTGCCCGGGAGGAGAGGCAGCTCTGCTTCTTGCTTTCCCGCGTGTCTCTGTCGTGCCCCATTTGACCGCCAGCGCCTCCCGCTGACGGGCCTTTCTGCTGATCCTTAGGAAGAAGCCACGTCCCGTGTTTCGCTGGGCGCCGCGTGACTTGCTGGCTTCGCGCTGTGCAAGGTTGGAAGCGTCCTCCTCTGGTCCCGGTTTCCCCAGAGTTCTCTCTAGGACCATGTACTGGGTTTTTTGTGGGTACCATGGGGCTCTTTTAAAATACGGTTGGCCTCGACTTTCTAAAGCTTGTTAACAATGTTCCCACCTGTCTTTGAGAGGAATAAATACTGTGTTTTTTCAATGGGCTGCTCGCCCGACATGCGGCTTGAACTCGTGACCCTGCGATTAAGAAGCGCAAGCTTCCCGCCTGAGCCAGCCAGGCGCCCCTGGTTCCGTCCAACTTCAGGCGTCTCTTGCTGGTTTGGGACTCCAGGTGGTCCCGGCTCTGCAGACAGGTGGGAAGTGTTGTCTCTTGTTTGGTTTCTGCAGAAGTTCGCGCGGGCGCGGGGCCGCCGTTAGTTCTTCCCGGAACATGTGGTTGAATTCGCCAGTGAAGCCTTCAGGGCCTAGAGTTTCCCTAATGGGAACATTTTTAACCACAAATTCAGTTTCTCTTCCATAGGTAGAACGACCGGCTTTTCTCTGCGTGAGCTTCAGGTGTGTGTTTTTCAAGGAACGTGTTTCGAGGAGCCCATGGAAGTCATCGTCACAAAGTTGTCCAAAAACCCACGCATGAGTGCGTTCCGGTCTGCGGCTCCGCGGTTTCGAACGTGCCTGCCCCTGCCCCCCGTGCCCCAAGCAGAGCACCAGCTTCTGGAATGAGCTCGGCGTCGAACAGGAAGGAGACAGAACAGCGAGGTCTCCAGAGCCCACCCCAGCGTTTCTGAGGACAGAGGAGGGCTCCCCCCTTGGTCAGAGCCTCAGGCCACGCAGGAGCCACGCCGCAGGTGTCTAGTCACTCAGGCCCCCTCCTTGGACTCCCGGGGGCAGCCAGCTACCTCGTCCTCCTCTGTCCTCAGATGGAAGTGCGGCCCCGCAGTGCCCTTGCCCGTGTGGGGGAGCCCCCCTGCAGGCCAGGAGCAGCCTCAGCGGAGCAGGAAAGAGGGCGTGAGGCCCTCTGACAAGGGGAAGGTGCCCGCCGCTGGCGTCTCCCCGTCCTCCAGCCCCTGCACCTGCTCCGTCCCCCCATCCCCCCAGAAGCTGCCCTTCCTGGGGCCACCCTCTTGGAGACCCTACCGCTGTCTGCAAGCCTCCCCCCACTTTGGGGTTGCAGGGGAGCGCTTGGTTTCCCGTATAACTCATGTTATAAGACTCCAAGCACCAGGGAGTTCACAACCACATCTAGTAAACTTTTAGAAGGTCTGTACGCGCTACTGATAACTATGGCTACTGTTTCTTTGGACGCCACTGTGTGCAGTTAGTTTATGTCCGTGGTTCCTGACCCTCGTAGCCATCCTGAGAAAGACGCTCCTCCCATTACAAGTGTGGAAGCAGGAGCTTGTGGAAACCGTCTTTTCGAAGCCATGCGACCGCTCAGTTGCATATGGACAATGGGAACCCAGGCCTGTTGTGTTTAGAAGTTTGCCTGTGATACCCTACAGCCATCTGCCTGTCCCCATATGTGCTGGAGAGTCGCAGCCGCTCGTGAACCTGACCTCCTAGCTCCGGGCACACAGCGGCTGGAACCCTGGAGCCCTTTCTTACCGCGCCGCTGTGGGTGCTGTGGGGCCAGAGTCAATTTCCCACCAGCACTGGAGGTTCTGGCTCCTAGGAAGGAAGCCAAAAGGCCCAGTGCACACTTTGGCTGAGACACCCCATTCTGGGTACGCCACACAGCGTGCAGCGACGGTGCCACGGACGCCACAGAAATTCAGTGGCTGCGTGAAGCGGTAACACATCGCTGCGACGCCTCGGAAACACACCGCCGGCATTTTCACAGAGATCCCTGAGAGCCTTGTGGCGGGGGATGTCATCTCCTCAACTCAGATTTTTCTTTTTTACAGATAAATAAACAAAATTGCACCTCATAATGAAAAGAAAATAGCCAACAGAGAGCAGAATCGAATGATCTATCAATTAGACTGTGATCTATACTTCCCTGACACGAACTATCAATCAGCCCAGTGGCTTCTAAATCAACACCATAACGCGTGAAGTGGCTGCGATATCTGTCTCCAGCCACATCAATCAGAGGGGCGAGATGCGATCCGATGGTGACCACCCTAGTCAAGCATTCACGCCATAAATCGCCTTGTCAGACAGTTCCTGCGATGGCTGGACGTGGCATGTCCCAGCACGGGAAGCCATGCAGGCAGGCGAGCCCTCCTCGTCACCGCAGCCACCACGCTTGCTCTCCGGGCAAGCCCCCAGCCCTGACACGCCGGCCGCCTGGCCCGGACCTCAACGGAACACCGTGGCAGGCAACGGACCCCAGGCACTGTGTTCAGAACAGTTAGGGTAAGTTGGTTTCCCACCCACCAAGGGGATGTTGGCCTGAAGCTCTCGTCCAGCTCTCCCCCGTGGTCCATGGAGTCTGTGGCCTTGGCCCATGGCTCAGCATCATTGGCCAAGTTGTCCAACTCATAATTCCTCATCACTAAGGAGGGCTGGTGACTTGTGTCTTATAACAGTAGGACAATAAAACAGTAAAAGAAGACAGGTGCTTGGAATGGAGCTTTCCATGTTATCCCCCTCATTTCAGCAGTGATGCACACCTGTACCCATGGGGGAGGGGCAGACTCCCGCGATCCCCCCACAGACCCCCTCACCTCAGCAGGGACGCACACTTGTACCCACGGGGCGGTGCAGAGAAAGAGGGAGATGGGAAAGGGACTTGTTTGATGACAGGGTTTTGTTGTTTTTCATGAACAAAAATTGAATTTTTATAATGATTTTGTTTTAAAACTTTCTGTATCTATTAAAACGATCTCTTCCTGTGACCCAGCTGGTAAGTCCTGGTGACTCGTTCACTGGAGTGCGCCCTGCTTTGGTTACAACATGTTTCCGTACGTGGCGGCATTGGATTTGCCGCGACTGTTCAGAACTCGGAGCCTGGGTCCGTGCGGGGGTCGGTGTCTAATCTTCACTTCTGACCGTGTTCCTAGGAAACTGGGTATCGGGACGTCTTCGTAAGACGGCTGCACGAGCGTCCCTCACCCTCAGCCCGGTCAAGGCCTTCTTTATGTGTCCGAGGAAATCTCTGGAGTCATTTCTTTGTGTAAAAACGTTACGTTGCGTGTTTTATTTTATTTTATTAACAGAGAGAGACGATTCAGATCCCCATGTGTCCTCGTGTACATTTTCATACGTCGTGCTTTTCAAGAAACTTGTCCACGTCACCTCACCTCCGCTCTATCAAATCGACGTAAAATTGTTGATAATATCATCTTTTTAACAATTAAGACTCTGTCCCCTCTTTTTGCTGTTGTTCTTAAGGACTTGTTAGTGTTATCACTTTTGTTAATATGCTTAAAGGGGTAATTTTCAGATTTGTTACGCTTTCCTGCCGTGTCCATATTTTAAATTTTCGTCAATTTTCCTTTGGTCTTCGCTGTAAACTTTCTTTCGTTCTCTGTGGATTTATGGCCTCGCTCCTCTTCTAGTTTCCTGAGATGAAGCTTGCTCTGGTCGATACCTTCTTTTCTTTCTTTCTAACGTTTGCGCTTGGAGCTAACACCTTCTTAGGTTGTACTCCGCAGGTTTGACGGGCCTCATTGTTAGTGGGAGGGCTTCTGCCCCGTCCACGGCTGCCCGCGGAGGTTCAAGTCCGAGTTTCTCCATCATCCCCGTGGGGAGGAAGGAGAGGGGATGGGAGGTCAGGATTTTGTCAGAGCCCCTGAACTCACCGCGTGGTCTCTGCCCTGAGTCTTTGGGGAAACTCGAAGGTAAAGGCTCCCCGTGCTGGGCCTGGCCCGTTGCCCAGGGCCCGGACTCTGGGCTGGTCGCTGGAGGTCGTGGAGCTGCCCATGGGGCCGACTGGGCCAGGTGGGGGCAGATGGTGGCCGTCCCCCAGGATGACACGAGGCAGAGGGTGGGGGGTGTTGGTCTCGAGGCCACATGTGGGCATGAAGGGGGAGCCACGCTTCCATCAGCCAGGTGCTGAGGCCCCGCCGTGGTGCCAGTCCACATGGGCAGGGACTCCGCGGGCCTGCGTGGGTGTGAGGAAGCAGAGCCCAGGGAAATGGGCTCTCGGGGCGGGCTTCTTGGTCATCTTTCCTCTGTGAGGCGTGGAGACCCTTGAAAGGAAGGACGCGAGGACAGGGAGCGCTCCTGGGAAGTCAGGGAGATGACAGGTGACCCCAGCCTCCCCGCTCGCCCCTGCTGGACCGGCCGCAGGGGTGTTGCTGCCCTCACGTGTGGGCTTCTCTATTGATCGACTGTTTTCCCAGCACGTGCATCACTTCTGCGATTTTGAAAGGACGTTTGCAGGGTTACCGGGAAAGCGTCGCTGTACTGTGATTGCAGCCCTGGGGTGCGGGTGGGCGCGGTGCTGACAGGCACCTGCTAGCCTCAGGGTCTGAAGTCGCCGCGACTCCCCGGCCGGGGGCTTGCCGGCCGCACGGGAAAACCACTGGGGCCAAGGGACGAGCCCCCGGTGTGGGATGGCCTGGCTGAGGGCCTTCGATGTGACCCTGAGTGACCCTCCTGACCCACAGAGTGTGCCCTGGGCTTTGAGCCCACGGCCTCGTGGCGACCGGAACCCACAGCACAGGAACACGGGGTCGGCATGCCACTGTCATGAGGAGCAGGGCTACACCCACAGAGCCCGACCAGCAAGCCGCGTGGACCAGAATTAGACAGGAGAAGGCAGAGCAGCGATGCCGGGCAGGGGGGGGGCCACAGGGATAGCCAGTGCAGAGCGACACCATATGGGGGACCCCAAAAGGCTATGTCTGCCCCACCTTCTCTGCAGGACCACCCACCAAAACTAAAGAAGTGACAGGAGGTCAAACTCACCCTGCCTCTGGGACCCTCCCTGCCGCTGAGGGCAGGGCCAGGACTTCCCACCTGCAGGCCACAGCTGGGCTCCCAGACCCCGCCCCCTCCCTCCACTGCTGCCCAGTGGCCATCCCCCACGCCCTGTCCTTCCCCTCCCCTGTCCGCCCCTTGCGCTGCCCACTCGATGCCCTAGAGAGCCCACGTGAGGCAGGTGCCTTGCCGTGGGGGGCAGCATTTCGGAGCTGGACCCACGGAGCGAGCACCGATCAGTTAACTAAAAGATGAGAAGACTCAGGGAGACATCGTCGGCTCTCCTGTGTCTCCTCCGTGCTCATACACCAACTCTAACTCCCGGCACCTCCGAATGGGCCCCCTTGGGGAGATCGTCTTTAAAGAGGTGATTAAGGAAAAATGAGGTCACTAGGGAGGCCCCGATCCCACAGGACTGCGTCGCATGAGAAGAGCGGGTCAGGGTGCAGAGGGACGGCTGAGTGGGGACAAGGGAGGAGCCGGTGTCGGCCTGGGGTCATCCCTTACCGACGCCCTCCCGTACTGCTACTGCCCGAAATAGCCGTCTCCGAGCACTTGGGAAGCCCCTCGAGGAACATGAGTGACGCATCGTGGTGGGTCCCCGCAGGGACGACGACCTAGAAGGAAGACCTCCCAGCCCGCGGTGCGCTCCGGTCACCCAGCACATTGGCTGAGCGCTGGGTCTGTGCCCGGCCACGAGGCCACGTGGCCCCGGGCACGGAGATTCGCCGCCCGCACAGCACGGATGGCAGAACCAGCCTCCGTCCGTGCGGCCCCGGCTGGGCCAGGAGCTTGGCCAGGGAGCGGGCAGGACCGGGGTGGTGACATCCCCCATCCAGCCCCGGCCCAAGCGGGGGCAAGCGAGCTTGTTACTGAGGCATCAGGGCACAAATACGCCTCCGGGGTTCCCGCAGCCGCGCTAAGTCGCCACCGTGCACTGGCCCGGGCGCCTCCAGAATTCATGCCGCAGAACCAATGCCCAGTATGACTGTTTGGAGACGGGGGGTCCTCGGGGTCCAGTGAGGCCCTAGGGGTGGGACCCCGATATGAGGGGGTCGCTCGCGAGAACGGCGTCAGGGCGCTCTCTCCCCTCCCTCCATCTCTGTCTCCATCTCCCACTCCCTCCTGCCTGTCTCCCCCCCTCCGTCTCTCTACCTCTTCCTCCTTCTCCCTCTGTCTCTCTCTCTGTCTCTCTGTCTCTCTCTGTCTCTGTCTCTCCCTTCCTCTCTGCCTGTCTCTCCCCTCCGTCCATCTGTCTGTCTGTCTCTCTCTCTCTCTCTGCCTCTGCCAGACGAGGACACAGCAAGCTGGGGCCATCCATGGCCAGAAGAGCCCCCCACCCTGAGCCCGGCCCTGCGGACCCAGGGATCCTGGACGTCCGGCCTCCAGGGCCTTGAGGCATAGCGCGGTCTCCCTGCTCCGTGGGCTCTGCTCTGGCGACCCAGGCGGATGGAGGTGGAGGTCACGCGGAAAACCCACCACATCCCAGCACCATGCTCGTCGCGGCCGTCTAGACCGGAGCGTCACTAAACCCCGGCCTCTGACGGGGCCGGAGGGGAGGCAGCAAGGCCGCGGACCTGGAGGGCCGCCGGGTGGCGGGGTCACTGGGCCCGCGTGAGGCCGTGAAGCAGCCGAGCCCCCGGGCTCTAGGGGCAGGTGCGGGAGCCACCGTGTCCCCGAGGGTCATCCCCAGGGGCGTCCCTGAGGGTCTGTGCACGCCCGCTCCCTGGCCGGCTTCGCCGCAAATCCCGCCCCCGGAGAGAGAAGCCCTCTTGCTGGCCTTTCCCTCTGATGACTGAGGGGACGTCCCCTGCTCGGAAGCCATCAGACGTGTCCTTCAGGAAGACGCCTCAAAGACGCAGATGGCCACGTGCCGGGAGACGGCAGCAAGCTGGCATTCCGGAGGGAACGGGGAGGGGGGGAGAAACGCCCAGTCCCCGGCCTTGGGGAGCATTTTAGAAGTTGGAAAACAGAATTCTGTTTTGTTGCTGAGATTCACGTGTGTCGACAGATCTCATTTAAGTGCGTCACCGTGTTGATGGTCAACACCGTATCGTCGTCGGAGTTCATCGCCGGGAGCTACGAACAGAACTCGGCGTCTGTCCCGCGCAGAACCAGGGGGCGAGCAGGTGGCCGGCTTTGTGCTGGGAAATTGCATTTCTCTCCTTTAGAAATTCCTCTGTTGGGCCGCGGCCTGATGAGCCCCAGCGCGCCATTAACCCTCTGCCCCGGGGCCTCTGCCCCCGGCTCCTGCCAGCCTCCCCTCGCCGCCCCGCCAGGACCCGCACGCCGTTATCTCCCTCTAAATTAAAATTGTAACCGCTCAGTCCCATTTACACAAAGCCTCCGCTTTGACACATGCAATTACGGTGAACACAGGAGCAACATGATTGCTGAGGCTCCAGAAGGAGAGTTTAATCAGAAAACATGGGCTTGTTCCGGCCGATTTATAATTTCACTGCTCGCCATGCTTTTATGTTCTTATGTGTTCAGATAATTACGTACACTAGTTCTCGCTTCCCGAGAGGCCAGAAAGGGCAAAATTCCTATTCTTTTTACATTAAAAAGATTAAATTATAATATAGAAAATCTGTAACTTTGGGTAGAAATGACAAATTCACACTACATTAATTTCAGTGGTTACAAAATGTTACAATAATTTGCGCGTTCTTTCTTCTCTCGTAGGTGCGTGTGAATTAATTACCTTCTCAGCGTCCTTCCGTGTCTCGTCACAGACAACTCCGAAATTAAAAGAAAATAGGGTTTGATTTCCATGTGCTGACATTTGTTCGGCTGTGTGGCCGCTCAAGTCTCTGTTCACGAACATGGGAACACAAGTGGTAACAGACCCGCTCGCCTAGTGAGGCCCACGGGAACGGCATGGTCTGCGGGAACCACACGGCCCGAGGGAACCTCATGGCCCGCGGGAACAGCATGTCCTGGCACCGCGCAGTCCGTGGGAATGGCACATCCCAGGACTCCCAAGGGTGAATGGAGGGGATGAGCTTCCGTCCAGTACTTCGCAGACGTGAGCGGACTTGTTGCAGCCCACCAGGAGGGAGGCGGGCACCCCGAGTCAGCAGGTTCCACAGGGAGGCATCCTCCTAGGGGCTCTGGTACCTGAGTTGCCCATGTGGAGGGGTTTTGTCCCGGGGTGGGAGGCACCCAGCCCCACTTACTTGCGCGAGCAGCACCTGACTGAGGGCCCAAACCGTGCCAATGCCCGGGTAAGGACTGACGCCGCTCTCTTCGCAAACAGATGTGGGGGACAGCCGGCTCCCCATGGACTCCGGGGGTGGGGTTGGCTCTTACGCACAGAGACCCCCACACAAGCTGGAGCTCCTGGCCATGGCAGGCGCTGCCCAGGGAACAGGACACCAGGGAGACCCCACTGGGCTGGACAGTGTCCCAAGGGCCAGTCCACCCGGATCCTGCGGACGTGGTCTCATCTGGAAATAGGGTCCTTTCTGCTGTAACTGATCCAGGCTGGGTCTTACCAGAGCAGGAGGAACCCTAACCCATTAGGACTGATGTCCATATGAGGCCACGTGGAGACAGGATGGGGGACTAGCCCATGGTGACAGAGGACAGGATGGACAGAGCACCTACAGACCCAGGGACGCCAGGGATTGCTGGAGACACCGGGAGTGGGGAAAGGCAGGAAGGAGCCTTGGGAGGGAGCTCAGACACATCCTGGTCCCGGACTTGGGCTGCCGGAGCTCTCTGAGGGCAAATTCCTGCTGCTCTGAGCCTGCAGGCAGCGGGGCTGTGCTATCCCAGGAAAACACGCTTAATTTAATCGAGAGACCTAAGCTAGGGCAGCAAGTGAAGAGAGCCTCTGCCAGAGCTCGGCGTGGGAGCAGAGATGTGAAGACGGGTGGGGACCCCAGGTGAAGGGCCAGGACCTCCAGGCTCCCTTCCTGCACAAACCTGCATTCGTGGCAGTCTTTAGTAGTAAGACAGATGTGTCAGGATTACGTATTATAGCATTGTGTTGACCCAACAGCTCTTATTTTTTTCCTATTCTAAAAGAAATTGAAATGTTTTAGAGGAACCCCAGAAGTATCACGGGGCCCAGCCCTGCGTCCACGACATCTAGCAGATGAGCCAGTCTGGCCACCACCGGCTGACACACAGCAGGGGCCAGTGTGTTTGGAGAGAGGACAAGCCCATGGAGGGGCCCAGGGTGGGGACAAGCCAGGGCTTGAGAGGGGAGCAAGCGCCTGAGCGCCCTGGACCTGCAGGCTGGGCCGGAGATGACAGTCTGGGGTCCACAGTGGCAGCCAGCACAGACCCTGTGATGGCATTTGCTTCCTGTTTGGAGTCACATTGCCCGTCGCACAAAAGTCGGCTTACGTGATGGTTCCTAAAACCTGGTGGTTCCAAAATGCGAAATTTGAAAACACTTTCACAGAAGTCACCAAAGTATATGAAAATGAGTAGATGTTCCAGAAGGGTTAGAATGTCACAAAAATGAGCAAGCACTCGAACAGATCCTTGAAAGAGATGGCTGATGGCCGACAAGCTGCTCACCCTCGGAGCCTTCAGGGTGCGTGGGAGGATGCACTGTCCCCTGCAGGGCTGGTGGCCGACATCCCCATCAGAGGTGGTGCGGTCCCGGTGCCGGGGAACAGCCTGTTAGCTCCCTGGCATTGCGCTAATGAAGCCACCACACCGGGAAGCCCCGATAACACAAGCTCTGAGGCCAGCGTGGGAAATCTGGGGGTGTCAGAGGCTCGGTCCTCCTGAGCTCCGAGGAGGAACCTGCTCCGGGCATCTCCCCGGCTCTGAAGGCTGCTGGCTGTCCTTGGCACCGCTTGGCTTAGAGATGAAAATCCCCATGTCTGCCTCTGGTTCTCTGTGTGTGTCTTCACGCGGCCCCTTCTTGTAAGGGCACCAGTCCTGTGGAGGAGGGCTCCCTCACTGCCCAATGACCGTGTCCTCAAGAGTGACATCTGTGAGGGTGTATTTATTTCCAAATAAGGTCACATTCTGAAGTTCGGGAGAGGATGCGCATTTGGGGGGACAATCGATAACCTGGGGCAACCAGCCCACCGCAAGAGCCTCAATGAGACCCCAGGGGCAAGGCCCTCACCACGCGAGGGGACACGCAGGCTTCCAGCTTTAGGACACGGACATCTTTGGGGCGGGATTCAGACGACCGGGCCGTACACGCCCAGGAGCAGACATGCTGGAAAGCTCAGAGCAGCACCGTTCTTCAGCCAAGAGCAGAGCCTCTCGAGTGCTCACCCCCAGCACTGGGGGGCTGTGGTCCCCTCACGTGGTGTGGACCACCTAGGGCCATGCGGCTTGAAGGAAGAACCTTGGGGACGGAATGTCACACGCAAGCCGGTACAAAGGAGCAGACACGTGTATGTCGCCCGACTCCGTGTGTGTAAGACTCAAGCGAAGGGAGAGCTTGCCCCGGATGACAGACCTCAGGACGAGAGCTGTCCCTCGCCAGACTGGGAGGCAGCATGCCGATTCCCGGGTTGCAAGCAATATTCTGTGTCCTCCCCTGGCTACCGGCTTCCTGAGTGCACAAGTACGAGTGTTTACTTATAAAGTAAACCCAAAAAGTCTTTAGCCACGTCCTGCCGTCGCAAGGATGGCCCTGGCCTTCGTCCGCGGGCACCGGGTGCCCCCCTCGCTGGGCCCTGTCGGACCCCGGTCGGCCCTCCGCCACTGAGCTCCACTGCCCCGTGCATTTTCCTGAAGCTCCGGATGGCCGGGCCCCCACCTCGGCTCCCGTGGGACTCACTGGTCTGGGGCGGAGGTGGCCAGTCCTCGCAGGTGAGTGCTTGGCTGACCGGCAGCCCTGAGGCTGGAAAGTCTTTCGGGACATAAAGGAACATTTTTACGGAAACTTCCAGCCCCTGACCTGCCTATGACTGTATCGGTGGGTCTGTTTGTCCCTCTGTCCTTCTGCGGACCTGTCTGGGCCTCCACGCTGATCAAGAAGCGCTGCCCGGCTTCTCCAGCTCCCACCGCTGGTGGGGCTCGTGCGCGGACGCGAGGTGGCACCAGGGGGCGCTGCCGGCCCGCTGGCTGCCCGGTCTCGGCCAGAGGCTGTGGAGCCCTGCAGAGGGACCCCAGAATTCCAGAAACCACGCTGGCCCCCGTCTTGCCAGGCAACATCTGGCCTGCACGTGGACTGTCCGCTGCCAGCCCTGTGCACCCCAGGGCTCCATCCGGGAGGACCCCCGCCGCCGGGGTTCAGCAACAGCCTCCCCAGAGCACGGAGCCGGCTTCGGTCGCCCCGCCCCACCCCAGAGGCTGGCCTTCCAGAGTCCGGCCCCCTTCACCCATGGAATGTGAGTGGGGGGCCCCTGCACACCCACTCGCGTGTGCTCCTCCCCCCGACATGCACACACAGATGCACACACCTGTGAACACGCTCATGCACACACGGGCACACGGTGGCACATATGCGCACACAACCCCGACACACACGCGTGCGTGCAATGTGCACACTCAGGCTCGTGCGCGCTTGCTCACACACCGGCTCCAGGCGCAGATATCCCACGCCGGCAGCTGAGACTCCGGCGGGGAGGGGGAGGGGGGCCAGGAAAGCCAGAGGGGGCAGCCCTCACCCGTGCTCTGTCCCTCGTCCCCTTGGCACTGGCATTGTCTGCAGGCAGGCTTTTCCTGAAGCCAGGAGAGGACGACGGGGCCAGGTGCCCCTCCCGAGCGTCCTAACCCCGTGCAGCATGGCCGCTGTCCACTAGAGGGGAGTGTCGGCCGTGGCGTGAGGCCTGCACTGGCCTCCGTGCGGAAACAGGACCTGCCTTTCCCTCCTGGAAAGGTGGGGAGCCCCCCGCCACATGTCACTGTTACGCAGAGCCGAGTCCTCCCTCCTGTGCCTCCCCCTGATGCACTCTGCACATCGCAGCGGGGACGCTGAGCCTCCCTGGGACATAGCTGACCAACTTGTGACTTGTGGGGCCGGCTTAGAGATGCGCCTGTGACTGTGGGGCCGGCTTAGAGATGCGCCTGTGACTGTGGGGCTGGCTTAGAGATGCGCCTGTGACTGTGGGGCCGGTTTAGAGATGCCTGTGAAGCCACAGTGACCGCAGGGATCAGGAGGGGTCGGGAGGGGCCGGTGGAGGGGGTCCCGTCCCTTCCCAGCCCCCAGTACATCCCACCTACAGGGCCTCTGCTCCGGGACAGGCGATCTGACTGGCCGCACAGACAGCAGGGGCTGTGAAGAGGGATCGCGGGGCCGGGGCTGAGCTTCCCTGTGTCCCCGAGACCCCGGCCCTCCCCCAGTCCCTGCACTGGGACCCCCACAGGCCTCTGTCCCTTCCTTAGCTCTGTCACTTCTCTTGAAACACATCCTCCTTTGCCCACGACACACAAAATCTAGCCCCTCCTTCGGGGCTTTCTCTTCTCTCCGTGAAGCCACTTCTTGGGTGGGACAAGCACTTGAGGGTGTCTGCCCAGTGAAATGTGTCCCTTCTGCAGAGATGCAGGAAAGGGCGAGGTGGAGGGGAGGTGGGCGCTGCCCCCCCCGGCCGGGGCCCCCGGGTCCGCTCTCTCGAGGGGCAGGGGCTCGGGCAGACGGGGGCTGGGCGGCTGGCTCGCCTCACACACCTCGGCCGCCAGCGGAGGACCTGCTGGCCCGGCCCTGCACAAACACCGCGTTCCCCGACAGTGCGCGGGCCTCAGGGATGGATGCGGTCAGAGAGCCCCTCCCCAAGAAATCACCGAGAAAGTGGGATCAGGACGAAAATGTCTCAGCAAAGAGCGCGATTCGGACCTTCACGTACTTTCTTCCTCACTTTCTGTTTACACGGCACCTTCACGTGGAGTAAAGCCCCGCAGGCCGCTTAGCTACACTTGGCACACGTTCACACTCAGCGCTGAGCGTGGCGCTCGTCCAAGTGACCGCAATGTCCTCACCAGCGCCGTCCGTAAAGCTTGTCGGGCGTGACAGCATTTGGACTCGCCGGAAGGTGTGGAGCTCCTCGCACCGCGTTTGGGACGAGAGCGCCCTGGGTGGTCCAGCGGCAGGGTCCGCGGGCTGCTCGCAGGGGCCCCGACCACGCAGCACGCGCACCCGGGGTGGGCAGGCTCCCTCTTGAGCGCCGGAGAGCGGGCTCTTGTCTCCAACGCCCGTGGCTTTTGCAAACCTCTGAAGCCACACGGCATCCTTAGGTCCCGCGCCCTCCTGCCCTGCTGGTCCCCACCCCAGGGACAGGAGGACCCGGCAGGACAAAGGAGGCACTTTCGAGGTTTCCAGTCCTTCTGCAGAGTTCCTCCCGATAAAGCACAGCTGCGTGGATGCGGCCCCATGGCCGTGGGAGGGGTCCGCTCCGCTGATGGTTACTCATTCCCGAGGCAGAAGCCGGGCCCCATCCTGTGTGTCCCAAGGCTGCCGCGACTCCACGGGCGTGTCAGGCCTGAAGGGTCAGGTGTGTGGGCCTCAGCTCACGGTCCCGCGTCCGCGTGTCCCGGCTGCCGGCCCCTCGGCCAGGGTCCTCCCAGCGCCGACAGCAGCTATCGGCTGGCCTCCGTTCTGTTCCAGTGTTTCTGGAATTGTCCAGGCTTTAGTGTCCGTCGTTAAACCCAAGTGTTTTCATCTCCATGTTTCTGTCCAACTTCAGGTCTCAGGCTGAGGCGCTAGAAGTGCAGAAACTCTGGCCTGAGCCCCCGAAGCTCTGATAGAACCAAATTCCTACCTGCCGGTAGAGCACGGGCCCATGGTGAGAACCAAACCGCAGCAGAAGCTTCCTGATCTAAAGCACGTTAAGCACGTGTCCATTTGTTGTGCTGCATTTTGTGCCGTGACCGGTCCCCCACCACGTGTGCACGTGCATGTATGCACACCCATGCGTGCTCACACACGCCCCGGCAGCCTGGGACGGCAGAGGGCGCAGGCCCAGCACGGCCTCCCACGCCAATTCCGAGCCCCGGCACGAGGACAGAGCACGCAGAGCTGGGGTGGGGGGGCCGAGGACGTGGTCCCGGCAGGGGAGGCTTTGCTGGGACCGAGCCCAGCGGGCCGTGGGCCCCCCGGTGAACGTGCAGGGTCCTTCTGGCCGTGGGCAGGCGAGCAGCAACCTGGTATAGATCTCACACGCCCGTCTGCGGCGGCCCCGTTCCATGGATCTGATGGCGTCTCATAAAGTCCACTTTCAGCCAAACAAAGACGGCGAATTAAATAAAGCGAGACGGGCCGGGGAGGGGGTTCTGATGTGCACGAACCCCTCCCTGAGCTTCATTCTAGTGCTGAACATAGTCAGCCTCCCAGGGGAGAAACGCGACCGCAGCCCCCGTCCACCTCTGTGTCCCCGGCCCTGCAGCCCCCGTCCACGACTGTGTCCCCGACTTCACAGACGGAGGAGTTTTATCTACGGGCGGCAGGTCCCCCTCTGCCGCTGCCCCAACCACCCAACCATTCCTGAAGAAGCCCTACTCACCGCTCTCCAATCCAAGTCCTGGCCAGCCTGGGGTCCCATCCCCGGTGACGGCCCGCACACCCTGGTCACCCTGGGGCCCTCTGGAGGGTGTGGCAGCACCCAAGGAGAGACCCGCCCAGAGGAACATCTGTGGGCAGCCGGGATCCTGAGCACCAGCCCCGCGCCATACCCAGGCTCCTGGGACCCCCGGATGGATGGCGGCTGCCCCGGGAGGAACTGTTGGCCCCTTCCCGGAGAGGAGCGGAGGAGGCCGCTTTCCATCCCCGACGCCGCTGGCCGCACGGTGGCGCTCAAGCCAAGTTTCCCCAAATTTTCAGGAGGGTGAGTTCCTGGGGCAGCGTTTCCTTTTTTATACTTGATTTCAAGTTGAAATCAATTAGGACCCATTAAGCCCCACAACTGAGGGGGAAATTCAGCGTTGCGGAGTGAGAGCCAGGAGTGACTGTTTCAACTCTGGTTCAACCTCGGTCGTCCTTTCCAGCCCCCCACTGTGAAGCCACCCCCAAAGGTCGGGACAAAACAACAGAGAAAGACGCACAGACGCTTCCCGGAGAGAAAACCACAAGTTACTCAACGGGACGAACAGCACGATCCCGTTGACAGATTTTATTTAAAACCGTTTTTAACCAGTAAACACGGTACCCGGCAGCATTCTCTGGCTGGGGGAGTCAGATTGGGCTGTTCATGTACACACGTCCGTGCTCCCCAGCGGCTGCGTACAGGGAGTCGTTTCTCCAGATCACGGCTGCGTGCACCGCAGCGCCGTGGGCCGGGAGGGTCTCCTTTGAGAAGCCGTCCCTGCCAGGGCGAAGTGTCCCAAAGCAGCCCAGTTGGGGAGGCCCTGGGCACCTCCGGGGTTCCCGCTGCAGGGGCCTCACTGGAGGTCGCCTCCCCAGTCTGGGATGACTTTCCTGGGCTGCTCCACGCCCCTAAGATCCCAGACCCCCAAGGAGCGGCGCGATGTTGACGGGGCCCTTTGTGACTACGGACAAGTCAGCTTTGCCCCCAGCAGCCTGGACAAGTGCCATGTCCATCAGCCGCTGAGTCAGAGCCAGAATCCGTGTGACCCGCGCTGACTCAGGTCCGCATGGACGCCGGGAGGGGCCCCGGGCCAGTGTGAACACGAGGGGAGCGCTGAGCGGGGAAGGTGGCGCCCCAGTGACGGGCAGGCTGTGTGCGGCCCCGGGCTTCCCCGCGGCCCTTTCAGCCAAGGGGGGCCGACAGCCTGCCAGGAGACTCGGTGTCCCCTTTCCTCACCTTTCTCCCTCGCGGCGCCGGCCCTCCCTCGCTCCTTGGACGAGTCAGGTTCCAGGCTCCAAAGGCTCCCGGGGGCACGAGGAGGGGCGTGGAGAACCCACCCTCCCAGGGACCTGGGAAACTTACCCGTGAGGATACTGGGGTCAGGGGGGGCGAGTCCAGCAATTGGGGGGGGGCGGTCCTCAGAAACCAGGAGCAGGGGCCTCGGGGCTGGAAGCCGTCCCAGCCTCAGCACCTCCTCGGTGGGGTGCGTGGGCCACCCACAGGCTGGCTTCCCCAGGGCCTGCCCGCGGCTGACCCTCCAGAACGCTCCGGGACTCCCCTGGAAGCCTCCTCAGTTCCTCACGACCCCTGTCACGGGTTAGACTGCGTCCCCCGGAACGCAGAAGTCCGAACTCCCGGTACCTAGGAAGGGAACTTTCCGTGGAGACAGAGGACGCGGGTACAGACGTGGTCGGGAGGGTGGGTTCTTACGGAAAGAACACGGGGCGCGGACGAGAAGGCCCAGAGGGAGGATGACGAGAAGACCCTGGGAGGAGCCCAGCATCAACACGCCGACGAGGCAGGCCCGGGGGCGGCCCTCCCTACACCCGGACCTCGGACGTGCCGCCTCCAGGACCGGGGCTTGGGAGATGTCTAGCGCTGGGGGCACGCGGTCCGAGTTGCTGTGCCGGCCGCGGGGGCACACGAATGACGAACCTGGTGTTCACTCTCCTGCTGCCCGGCCGGAGCCACACTCCCTGACGGCGACAGGGCCGTGCCCGCCCAGGCCCCCTCCATGCGTCCCCAGTGCTGACCCAGGCATGGATGGGGACGAGAGCAGGAGACTCCAACAGCTCCCTTCCTGCCTCACTCTGGCGCCGCCTGCAGTGCCCTCATGGGCCCACCTGAGCACCTGCCGCCTGCCCACCTGGGATGGCCCACCTGGCGACAGGCACAGGGGCCGGGAGGGGGCGGTCTCCTGGCACAGGGCTGGTCCGCCGGCCTCATGTCTCCCTTCGCTCGTTCCACTCGGCTAAGCCTGTTCTGCAGACAGCAATCAGGCCGCACCCTCTCCTGCCGCTGCACCAAGGCGCCAGACGGGGTCATTGGGGGTGACGCCTACTCGCGCCCCCATGACAATCTCCTCAGCCTTGTTGGGGACCGGCCGGCCATGGGGACCCCGTGTGGGGCCAAGTCCAGTGAGGAGGACGAGCACCAAGGGCCTGGGACCTGGCCTGAGGGAAACAGAATGGGCGTCCTGCTCCCAGCTGATGTCAAGGGACACCTGGGCCCCGCCCCTCATGCCTGAGGCGCCCATGGCTCGAAGGGCCTTCGGGGAGCCGGGGACAGTTTCAGAGCAAGGAACCGAGGCTCGCCAGTGGCCACACCCACCGACAAGGCCTCCATCAGGCCTGAGGCCCGTGTCCCTCCGCCCAGATGGGGCCCCTCCCGCCTCTGCCGCCAGAGGACAGAGTCGGGAGCCAAGCCGTCCCGAGAGTGAGCTCGTGGAGCCTGCCGGGGCTCACTGTTGCTTGAGCCTGGAGTGCGCTGGGCCTTCCTGTCACCCCACCAGCTTCGACACGTTCCCACTGCCCGCTGGGCCGCTGCAGGCGCCGGAAGCCACTGGGGAGCGGGACGACGTCCTTCCCTCTATCGGGACATCACTGTGGCGGGCTGAGCCCCCATTCGCAGATGGGGCCCGGGACACAGGGGGCAGCGGCGGGGCCCCAGCCTGGCCTGAGGCCAAGCCGACCTCTCGCAGCCTGTGGGATGGTGCCCCCCGCCACTCTGATGCACGTAAAGGCTGCTCAGAAGCGACCTCTGACCTCAGACGCACCAGGCCCCAAACATCCAGAACAGCTTGCGTGGGGCCCCTCAAGGGTCGCTGAAAGGCCCTCCCAGCAGGGGGGCTCCCAGATCACCTCATTCACCCAAGGTGGGAGCAGGGTGAGGGGAGTGGCCAGTGAGTCCCAGGAGCACCCCAACCCAGGAGGCAGGAAGGGCGGCCTCCGGCCCCAAAGCTCCGAGAGGGAGGAAGGACCTGGACAAACAGCAGTTGGGGGCGGGGGGTGCTGGTGTCAGGAGGGCTTCCGAGACCTGGCCGGCGGGGCGCGGTGGAGCAGGAGCGGCCGCAGGGCTGTGGGTCACAGCACAGACAGCAGACCCGGCCCACAGGAGCCCTCCCCCTGCCCCCTCCCCCACCTGCTCCCGGTGCGGCCCCAGCCACCGTTCCGCCCCACGGGGCTGGGGACCCTGGGCTTCGGTGAGGGTCTCGTGGACTTTGAGACGACGACCGGAAGCTCTGGCTCTTATGCTCAGGAGACCAGCGGCTGGGGCCAGTCCCCGTCCGGTGGCCCCATGTCTTAGATCCACTGCCCCCAGAAGCTGCTTCACAAAGAGTGTGCAGAGCGCACCTGCCAGGGCTCAGGTCCACCCAGGGGCTCACAGGGGAGACACCTCCTGGGGGGGCCCAGGGTGCAGGTAGGACCAAGTCCCCGGGGCACAGCATCCCATCACCTCCCTGTGGAGCTGACGAATTCACTCAGTGTGTCAGGGTTCCATCCCCAGAGCTGGCCATGCCTCGGGTGCTGGGGACCGCTCACAGCCACGGGGCTGCCTCGGGCTGCCCACCCTTCCCCCTCACCCTCTGGGAAGCGGGCGGCCATCAGGGGAGCCAGGGAAAGCTGTAGGCAGGGGCGGGCCGTTGCTGGGCACCCAGGATCCAGGTGGGCAGGCTCAGAGGTCTAGGGGCCCAGGGTCTGGGAAGCAGAGCGGGCCGCAGCCATGCAGGGCGTCCCGGGGCCGGCAGCCCCTCCCTCACACTCCTGCCGCTGTTGCTAATAGCCTCCAAGCAGGACAAGCACGCACCCCTCCCACAGACACCGAGGGGCCCCAGAGCCAGCCCTGAGTCCCTGCTGGCCTGAGGTGGTCACAGCAGAGTGAGGGCCAACCTGGGGACAGGGGCTCCCCCCCCCGCCCACCAGGAGGCTTGAGATGGAAGGCGGTTTGGGGCTGGGGAGGCAGGCAGGAGTCAGTTCAGATGCGGCAGGTGTGGCGATCGTCCACAGGCCCGGACGGACCCAGAGGACCAGGCCGGTCCTTGCTCCTTATTGGCCTGGGCCTGGATCTGGCCTCTAGGTGACCTTCCTGGCTGCTGTTTCCCCTCCTCTCTGGCTTCCCCATGTGGTTTCCTTAAGTCAGGAATCTCCCCAAGCAAAAGCAGAACTGTTTGCTAACAGATTGAGGAACCATGAGAAGAACGAGAAATTCCATGGAAAGCGACCAGATTTAACGACGTCTTAGTAACCCACACGGTTCGGCAGAAGTCAGAACGACGCACAAGCACGAGGCTAGGAAATGATCATTAGAGAATGTCAGTGATAATCGGTCCTTTAAACTCCCACAGATCAGTCAGGCACAGACAACAACTCAGCAGAAGGCGTGGGTAGGTAGCTCAGAGAGGGAAGGCCGACGAGCGCGCGGAAACCTGCTCGAGGGCACGAGCCACCGGGAAATGCACACGAGAGACCGAGGCGCCGTGGCCGGCAGAGCACACGCTGCCACGGGTGGTCTCCAGGCCTCAGGACCCGGGGAGCAACGCCGTCCTGGACGCCAGTGTTGAGCACTTCCTGGAAGCAAGGTGAGCCGTCGGCAGAGCGCGCTGGACCAGGTCAGGATCGGGGCTGCGGCTCCAGACGAAACTCCCGTCTGGGCACCAAAGCCCCTGCATGACCCCACCAGGTCCCCAGGACTGGGCAGGACAAGTGTACACCCCCAGAGCCAACCTGAAGTGGGAAAGACCCGGAAATTTATTCTGGAAAGAGAGCTGGGGAGTACCCCGCGGGGCAGGCAGAGGCTGCCTGCAGGCGTCTTGGGAGCATAGAGGGAACAGACGCACTAGGACACAGAAACTGTACAGGTACAGGTGCCTAAACGGGTGCGGGTGCAGGCGCAGGTGTAGGCGCAGGTGCAGGCCCAGGCGCAGGTGCAGGCGCAGGTGCAGGCGTAGGTGTAGGCGCAGGTGCAGACACAGGTACAAGCAGGTACAGGGCAGGGGCAGATATAGAGGCATAGGTATAGGTACGGGCACAAGTGTAGGCACAGGTGTAGGCGCAGGCGCAGGTACAGGCGGAGGTACAGGCGGAGACACTGGCACTCTGCCTCCAAGAAGGTGGTACCCCAAGATCATGGGCTGAACCGAGGACAGACGCTTCACGACAGACCCCCAGGTGCCCTGCTATTACCATTAACTGTCCTTGCACACGAGGCCGTTCGGCGCACACGCAGGGACAGAGGGCAGGCCAGGCCTGCAGGAATCGGGCTGTGGGGCAGTCACACAGCGCAGTGCCCACATGGCCCGTTCCGCTCCCTTCTGGTACTGCCTTGAACGCTGGCTTCGAGCAGACCCCACAGAACTGGCTTTCAAGGAAAAACGACCAGAGTTCAGTAGCTCGAATAAACCTGCAGATGGCAGAGGCCTCCCGCCCTCGCCAACCCTCCCGGCCAAAATTTTGTCCCAACAAAATCCTAAATGGGAGTGTGGCGCAGTGACCACTGGTCGCAGATCAACGCGACCGACCCCAGAGGAGCCACAGACAGTAAAAACCAACACATGCAGAGGAGAGCAGGGCTGCTGGGAGGACTGAGAACACGGGGCCGGCCTCCTGCTGCCTGGGGTCGCTGGAGGGCTTTCAGGAGCCCGCGACCCCGGCTCGGGCACGCCCCAGGCCCTGGAAGCCCGAGCACCCCTGGGCTTGGAAGCCGGAGACAAGCGGGGATTAAGGCTCGGACAATAAAACTGTGAAATTTGCCCAATCTCCCTTGATGTGGAGGTTCACACCCAGCCACCCCATAACTCCAAGGACCTCCTCCACAGGGTAAAGCAGTCCCCGGGCACTTCCCGGGGGTCCAGTGGGGCAAAGATAGGGCAGCCGGAATGCGGACAGACCAGGGCTGGCGGGCTTTGCCCCCATGCGAATGGAAAAAGCTGCGAGAACTGGCCAGGAGGCTGAGGCCTTGGCAGTCCCTTCTGGCGGGGGTTCCAGGAGCCGCCCTAGGGGAGCCAGCCTTGGGGTACCTGGAAAGCAGGTGGAATTAACAACCAGTCATTGTCTGACCTCAGGCAGGTGGCTGTGAGGTTCTCTGTGCCCCTTCCCAGGTCAAGGGCGAGGAGTGAAACCTTCTAATGTTTATAGTTCTGTGTACAAGCCTTGTTTGTCTACGCATTCTGGTTTCTTCGTTTTTTAAGTGTTTCGGGCAAAAAATAGAAAGGAAAAATGCTTATTACCTCGAACCCGCCAAAAGGGTTGTGCGTCCATGTCTGCTGCTCGCAGCATCTGCCCCAAAGACCCAAAGGCCTCTGTCCCGCAGGAGACCCGGGGAACAGGGCCTCTCCTGCAGGGGGACGTGGTGCCAGGCATCTCACCAGTGCTGAGGGCCCGGCCAGAGGCAGCTCGGTAGGCACAGGTGTGCCGTGCCCTTCACTCAGCCACAGCGTCCTGCTCCTCTGCGGTCAGCACCCTCTCCCCGCCCGCCAGCGCCCTTGGGGGTCACGGGCCCTCACAAAGTGAGTGTGGTCTCCGGTGCGGGAGAAATCGTGAGGGCCAGTTTGGGGGCCAGGCCTTTGTGAGCAGAACCGACGGGGGTGGAGATAGGGGCCGGGGGTCAGGACGAGCTGGAGGCCCTGAGCTTCCCGGGGTCTCCAGATCCAGGGAGAAGTCGGGGGCTTACGGGGCGTGAGAACCGTGGGGGACCCCGCAGCCACCTGATGGGTGGGTGCTGCTGTCCCAGCTTCACAGGGAGACGGGCAGACAGACGGGTTGGCTGCGAGCCCCTGCCAGAGACCGAGAGGGAGTGAGGGCAGGCGGGCAGGGGATCGGCGGACCCCGGGCAGGGACTCCTGGGCCCCTGCCGCGCCTTCCTTCCGTCCGGGAACACCTGCACAGATGAGTGCGGGGCCGACTCCGCTTCCCGCCCCCTCGGGTCCACCCACAGGCAGTGGCTTCCCCGTCTCGAGGCCGCAGATCCTCACGTCTGTCCGGGCTCCGTGGGCGTGTGCTCGTTTGCAAGGCAGGCCGGGGCCATTGCCCGTAAACTGCCAACAGCGCAGCGTCCGCCCAGAAGCCACCTCCTGACTCAGGCCTCCCCGCGCCGCACACCGCGCCCATCCTGACGGGTGGAACGGTGGCGTCTGGCAGGCAGCGAGGTCGCAGAGCCAGAGCGACTGTCGCGCCCTGGGTGAGATTTCTGCCATCGCCTGGTAGAGCACGGTCGGCCACGAGGAAGGGAGGGCAGGGAATGACGGACCTCGGCCCCGCAGAACTGTGTCCACCCAAGGATCTGACACGTTGTCTCTGGGAAAGCAGGCGAAAAGCGCTCTTGCTCTGGAACAAACCAGACCCGAGGGACACGTCCAGGCAAGGACGGAGGCTGGCCCGCAGACTTGGCTTCCGAGGGCACAATCAACTGTCAGCAAAGTCATGTTTCCACAGGTTCTGGATTCTGGCAGCCAGTCCGGGGCCGGTCGCCAAGGACACATGCGGCCCTAAGACGCGGCCTCACGGGCCCCCCACCCTCGTTTCCTGCTGGAACGGTCACCGGGGGTGCCCACATCCCTGCTAACTGTGGCCTCGGAGTGGCTGGAGTCCGTCCACACGGCGGGCGTCCCCATGCTGGATAGAGCCGGCGCCACTGACCGGCGCGGGGAGCAACGTCGTCAGTCGTTCCCAGAACAAACCGCGGGCCCGGGCGACTTACCGCCTGAAGGTGCATACGGGAATACGTCGGGGACGGTGCTCCCGGGGCGGGGTTCTGCCGCACAGACGAGGGGCTCATCTCCGCGGCGAAGGTGTTGCCAGCAAAGACCAGCAGCTGGGAGGGTCCAGGAGGGAAATCACACGGCAGAACAGCCGAGCCGGCCAGCCAGCTCCCGCGAGGCCCAGGAGGGTGGGGTCAACCCAGGGAGATGGGTAGGGGGACAGCAGAGGAAGGTGGGGGGCGGTGGGAGGCTGGATGCTGTGGGGCACAGGGCGGGGCGCGGGACCCTCTGCTAGAGAGCCTGGGCTCCTCGGGATGCCCTGCGGAACAGGCCAATCCAGTCACGTGTCTGGAAAAGTCATGAGAGAACTCGAAACAGAAAACACAGCCCGCCGGACCCCTGTCCGGTATCATCCTGGTCATTTGCGCTCTTTGTATTTGAACTGTCTCACGGGTCTCCAGTTACAGGAAACTGAGAGCAGTACGAGCAGGTCTCATCTGTATGGTCGCCGACGGGTCTTGTCTGGTGAAGATGAACTTGGCGACCCCCCCGCGCCCCGGCAGGCTGACCCTGCGTCGTCGCTTAACGAACTGGTTTCGGCGTTCCTGGGTGTTCTCCTTTGAACCAGTCTGTAATCCCTATTGGTCCTCTGGCAGTCAGGGAGTTCAACAAATACTTGACACTCAACACTTTCTTAAATGAATCTTCCAATGCATCCCTCCTGCACACAATCCTGACAATCGGAGACGAGACAGGACAATGGCGGGGGGAGCACACGGCAGCACATGTGTCCCTGATAGAGGCCAGCTTGAAGGGTGTGGCTTAGAGCGAGAGTCACTTGCCTTCCTGGGGACACTTGTGCGGACCCCGCAGCCCTCCCGGGAGAGGGGTCAGGGGCTCTCTGTCCTTGGAGAGAGGTCGCCTCCAGGAGCAGAGAGCACAGAGCACCCCTTCCAGACTCCCTGCCAGCTGAGCCCCGCACGCCTGGCGAGGGCCTCACTGTGATCCTTGTGGCAGAGGAGCCAACGGGCGCTGTGGAGACTCCCCTGCAAGGACTGCCGTCACCCGTCCCACTCACGAGGGCTCGCCCTCACCCGCCAAAGCCCCACATCCTGGAACCATCCCCAGGAGGGGGTAGGTCTCAAACTCTGCGTTTCAAGGAGAAGCCCCCACACATTCAGAACTCACAGGCACCCGCGGCCCCCGGCCCTTCCGCTTCCCACCGGGGAGCCGGCATCGTGGGGACATGTGGAAAGTGCTGGGACTGAAGGGCCGGCTCCTCCTTCACCGCTCCCCCGAACCCGGCAGCCCCTACCCTCCTCCCTCCACGATCGCTTGTCCTGCGCTCTCCCTTGCTTTCTGGAGCCCCGGTGACTCGCGTCCCCTCTCTCCCTGAACCCCGACCCCCGAGGCTCTTCTGTTCGTTCCTGGGACACCCTCCGGCTGCGTCCAGCTTGTTACGGTTTTCCCGGGGGCGTCCAAGTGCGCCAAACGCACCCACGGAGCCCATACATTTTGCTTATTGTGATTTTTTTGTCTTCTGTGTCCTTGGGCAACGTCACAAATGTCACTTCGACATCTCAGTCCCGGAACTCCCGTGTCCCGAGCATGGGTTGTAGACACTTGGCTGTTGTCCTCTCTCACGCACACGTACGCTCATCCCCCGTGAGCTCGTGTCTTACTTTTGACGCAACCGTCTATGCAAGGTTTTGGAGGGAAAATTCGAGGCCAGGACGGTGTGCAGTCCTTCCCGGACAGGCAGTGCGCGAGGGTCTGCTGCTTCTCTCTCTTTCTTGACCCACTAAGAGACAACACTGCAGGTGTGACTTCGCAGCGGGGGGGGGGGGGTGACAGGTGTCTCCACTGACAGTTCACGGTCACGCATTGACGGAGTCCATAACCATGAGATCAGCACGGATGTCCCTGTAACACAGAGCTCTGGGCCCAGACATGTGTCTGGAATCGCCCATCAGGGGAGCAGTGACACCTGCCGTTCTGGGTCACATGTGTGGGGGCCACGTCCCGTGGACAGTGGAGCCTGGGGGAACGTGGGCATCCACACACCAGTGGAATCGAGGAAGGCTGTGTTTCTCCCCTTCACAAAGTCCTGGGGGACAGAACAGGCAGATGTGGGGTCTTGCCCTAAGAAAGACCCAGCCTGTTACCAGCATGGCCCCTCCAGGCAAGGTGAGCACCTGCCTCAGAAGAAATTGGGGCCATCCCCAAACGAGGCCGCTCGGGTTACAGAGCGTTTGACAGAGCGAGCGGCTCCCTCTCAGTTTCAGGCTAAAAGCCACTCAACTCTGGTTCCAGAATTCTCCCTTCTAAGGCTTCTTGGAGAGAGCCCTTCGTCTGACCGTGCAGCCGTCCCAGCGTCGGAGAAAGCGATGCTTTTTTCCCCTGAGACGAGGACTGGCTCCGGGCTAGCGGGACCCACCCTCCCACTGCCTCTGACGGGCGGGACGCGGGGCGCGGGACCTCCCTGCGAGAAGCAAGACCGCCCCAGGCAGAAGGGACAGCCTGTCTCTCGGAGGGACATTTGGGGCCTGTGGGGTCATCATCAGGGCCCCGGCTCGGGCCTCGCCCTCCAGGAATGGTGGGGGGCGGCGGGCCCCACATCCTGTCCAGACTGCTTTCTGTCACCTGCTGCCTGCCTGGTGACTTTGTCTCCCTGAAAACTAGCCCGTTCTACAGGGACGTATCATATCACCGTGGACTAGCTCTGCTGACGAGAGCCTCCAAAAGCCACTGTTTGGTTCCAAATTCCTGTGAATACTTGTTATTTAGACAAATCAGATATTTGTGAAGCACAAGCAAGAGGCGGGGTCCAGAGGCGTAGGGTCAGAGCATCAGGGGACAGCGGTCATCGCTTGTCTAGCAGAGAGAACTCTGGCAGCTTCTGAACCTACGTTAAAACGCCTGATAATTTTCCGATGCCCTGAGTAGTTCTGGCCAAAACGCAGTTGACCATTCCTCGGCGCTAAGGGCGAACAAACGGGAGGGAACCGACACCTCGGGCCACAGACGCGACAGTTCTGTGCCCCGGACGCGGGTCCGCCGGACGATCACACGGCGTCCTCCGCAAACGAGGCTCCGGAAGTTTCTGGCCTCGTTGTGGTCCGTTCGCTCCATTAAAGACCGGTCCCCGGATCAGGACGTCCGCGGCCCCGCACACGCAGGGCTCGGCTCACGGTGACGGGAATTCTGTCGTGAAGAACCTTCCGCGTCCAACAGTCTCTGTTTGTTTAAAATACACTGTTGTTTATAAAACTCAGCTCGGTTTCAGAAGCCCCGACTGTTCGCGGACTCGGACTCATTATTGCTTCTTCCGCTCCGTTTCAGAGACGATCTCAAATGCCCGCTGGGTTTGTAGAGGAAGCTGTCCACCGCCGGATCCGTTCTGATCGGGAACCTCAGGGACGCGCCCGCGGAGCCCCACGGCGACAGGGCCACAAAATGTCACGGAGCCGCACTCGGCCTCAGGAGACACCACGGGCATCTGCGATGCTTCGGGGACACCTAGTAGGAGGCTTCCTCCGGTTTGGCGAGTCCCAGTAATCAGGGAAACGGCCCGATGACTTAGAATATGGCTTTGTTGCTATTAGAGTCTCACCAAAATGCAACGTTTTGTTCTCCTCCCCTCCTCGGAGACAGTTCCGTCTTTTACTGGCCTATCCATGAGGATTATCCTGCCACACAGTGTTGCTGGAGCTGCTGGGAATTAAGGAAGCCCCAGGCCCTGGGCCGTGTTCTCCATGCGGCCCCGCCTCTGCCTCGTGGAGGACCTGCCATGAGCATGGCACTGAGTTCCCGCTGTGCCCTAGGGGACTCTCAGGACCCGTCCCCACCCCGATCAGCCCCTGGCGAGGTCCAATGTCACACCCTGACTGCCCCCAAGCATCTACTGAGCCCGCCATCACGGGCCCTACACCGTTTTCCTGCACCGCACCCTTCAAGGCATCGACCTGGCAGAAATTAAGGCCATCCCCCAAATGAGGGTCCAGTGGGGAATGTCAGGGTCACACGAAGCAGGAGCCCGATGGGGGCACTGGAGGGGCATCGCGGGCACTGGAGGGCGGCTCCTGCAGGCTCTAGAACCTGCCGCCCTCGGCCTCCTCCACACACTGTCTTGCCACACACACACCCCAACTCAAGCCCAACGATACCACGTGTGGGCGAGCCTCACCGGCCAGAACCCTCGCCGGTGGTGGGGACGTCACGTGGTGTGTCCACTTGGGGACGCGATCTGGTTGTTTCTTATAAAACCGAGGGTGCCTCTACCGGGAGCCCATCAAGCCCACTCCTGGGAACTCACCCAAGAAGAAGGAAGGCTTCAGCAGAACGTTCAGAGCAGCTTTCCCTGTGGCAGCCCAACGCCGGACGCAAGCCAGGAGGGCAGAGGAACGCAGCACAACGGGTTCGCACCACGGACGGAGAGGCAGGTGCACGCGTCGCCCGACGGCCCGTTGATACCGCGCTCCTGAGTGTTGGGGAACTGTACCCAAAGTGCCTCAAAACAGCAGTGAACACGAATCACACGGTTTCTGCGGCTCAAGAATCCGGAGGGCACGCCTCGTGGGCTCTGGCTGGGTGTCCCTCGCAAGGCCGCAGGGCCACGCTGGTCAGGGCTGTGGTCACCCAGAGTCCAGACGGGGCCGGCGGACCTGCTACCGAACGGTGCACCCGTGGGCTCCGCAGCTTCGGTTCCCCGCTGCGGGGTCCCACCGCCCGGGGGCTGCCACGCCATGCCCACGCTGGCCACCGGGATGTGCCTTGCTCTGCGTGGGAGGGCGCTGCAGGGCACGCGCAGCGGGAGGCAGGGACCTGGGGCTCCAGGACGCTGCCTGCAGGTGCATACGGTGCGGTTCCTCCCGCGGGAGTCTGCCGGCGGGCGGGCCAATCCAGTGTGAACCCGTGTACAAGAACGGCTGCTCGGGGGGTGTTTCCCTGGGGCCGTCTGGGGGGCGACCGCGCAGACCCCCATGCACACGGGAAATGAGCCCTTGATCAGGACGGCCGCGCGCTTCAGTGGAAGCTAAACATGGAAGCACAAAATGTGGCCGCGACCCTGAGACGGGGGCACCGGAGCGGCCGACCCCGCCAGGGAGGGGGAAGCCTGCAGGGGCATTTGGGGAGCCCTCAGCTGCTCCCGTCAGCACCCCCTCTTCTCGCCCTGCTGACACCCGGCCTCCACCACAGACCCCCTGCGCCACGGGGAGTCGTCTTCTCCCAGCCTGGAGGCCAGAGTTCTGACGCTGAGACCCCACTCGCGCTGGAGGCTCTGGGGGGTGCGGGGGGCCTTCCTGCCTCTTCCAGCTCCTGGCGCTCCAGGCGTCCCTGGGCTGTGGCCACGTCCCTCCAGCCCCTGCCTCCATCGTCACGTGGCCTCACCCGTGGGTGCACCTGATCTCCTCTGCCTCCCTCTCATGAGGACACCGGGGGACCGACGGAGTAATCCAGGATAATCTCCTCTCTCAAGATCCCTAACTTAATCACATCTGCTGAACCACATTTCTCCTATTTAAAGAAAGGTCACCTTCACAGATTCCGGGGATCAGGATGTGGACATGGCCACCATTGACAGCCCGCCCCGGCGAGGGTGTGTGACAGGCTGTGCCTGTCAGCTGCCCACTGTGAGCCGCAGAGAGACGCCTCTGCCCAGATCAGAGGCACTGGGACCGTTGGAAGGACATCAGGGAGTCACCAGCTTCCGGGAAGGTTGGAAAGTGAGGTTTAGATGCACACAAGGATGCTGGGGCAGGGGCCAACCAAGGACTGGGTCCAGAAGCAGGTCCTGCCTCAGCCACTGGACCCTGAGGGCCCCCAGGGACCTGGTCACCCTCCCTGAAATGGATTCTGCTCTGCATCCAGATCTTGGTGAGCCGGGGTCCACGTCTGAAGCCTGGGAAGCCCTGGCTCACGCAGGACCCTTCACGGCAGGAGCCCTGGGTGGGAGCTTCCTGGACCAGGGGCATGTGGGGTCTGGACGCCAGGTGATTTGGCAGGGCACAGGTAGGGGTATGTCGTGAATGGAAGAAATAAAATCCACAAAAATATGAAGACTCCAGGACCCCTAACCTGTGGGACCCCAGCCATGCAGCAGGGAGGAAGCAAGCGAGGGAAGTGTCTCCAGGGAGCTGACACATCCGAGCCCACTGGGTCCTTTCCCCAGCTGGCCAGGTGTTACCTTTACTGGAGCTCATGTCTGCATGTCTCACCTCCCCCGACCACTGACCCACAGGAACCTGAGTGGTGGGTCCAGGAACCCCCAGGCCACCAGGATATGGGAAGAAAACCTCTGCTGTCCTGGTTTCCACTTGGGGATGCCTGTGCCATGGGCCCTCAGGGCTGAGCTATGCAAAAGCAGAAAGGGGATTGGATGCAAGAAAGACAAGATGACAAAGGACTGCTACAAATGTCAAGGTCCCACCAGCAGGCTCCCCACAGAGGTGGGAAGTAATCCACAGATGGCAAGAGCTGATCTTCGAACAATATGCTCTCATCTGTGGTTCCTGTGTCACATGTTTCTAGTATTGGCTTTTCTTTTACTGTGAAATTCATGAAGCTCGTGTCCCTACTGATGCATGTCTCTGGACATTTCCAGAATGGCCACCTCGAGGCCTTGGAAGTAGAAACACACCGTGTGTGACAAGTGTGAGCCAGGAAGACAAGATCCTGGACAGCTCCAAGGCACCGAGGACAGGTAACAATCAGCTGCATTGGTAGTATGGATGACTATCGTCTCAGAAGGAAGCAGCCACCTCCTCCCTCATCTGTAGAACAGGGGGGCACATTTGGTCCCTTTGGTTTCAATTCACACACATTTTTTTCTGTGTATTAGTGAAATATGACAGAAAAAAGTAAGTTCCAAGACATGAGCCCTTAAATAACTGGATAGGTATACAATGTTCATGAATGGAAAGGCTCACTTGTGTGAAGTATCAATTCTATAATTTCAATGTAACCCTCATCAAAACCTAAACAGAATCAGATCTCCAAAATTCACATGGAAGAATAAACTACAAAGTAACCAAGAAATACTTGACAAGAGCAAACAGGAAGGGATGAGGGGTACCCCACCTGGAACTCAGAAGTTTGTAAAATTTTAGAAGAAGCACAGTCAAGCAAATCAGTGAGGCAGGTCTATGTACGTGTATGAATGTATTTCTTTATTTTCATGACTTCCAAAGCCATGGAGGAAAGATAAATTGCTTAATAAATTATATTTGACAAATGACTATACATTTGGGAGGAGAAAAGTACATCCCGAAAATAAACTTTAAGACCTAAACACTGAGACAACTACAGTCGGCTTATGATCTTTGGGAATTAGGTCTTTCTTAAATGGGATACCAGAGAAAAGGCTTAACAAATAAAACAACAGGTCAAGTTGACCACCTGGAAATCAGAAACTGCTAAAAGACAGTAAGTAAACAGACTAGGGAAATTTGCAACATACATGACTGTCAGAACTGTTACCCAGCATATGTAAAGAACTCTGAAAACCCAACAAGCAGAACAGACATGCAACAGGAAAACAAGTCACAAGCAAACAGTTCGCAGAGGAGGGCCTTCTGACGGCCGATGGCAGGTGAGGAAGTACTCAAGTGCTCTATGAAGCAACAAAATTAAAGTTAAAATCACAACTTTTCATAGCTCAGATTGCAATCATTGGGTCTTTTCTCGGAGGCAGGGGAGAACGGGTCCGTGGCAAACCCCCAGCTGAGCAGCAATATGCATCCCTCCTTGTTCCGTCCGAGAGTCCCCCTGTTTAGCCGGACAAGTTCGTGTCCTGGCCGCCCTGCATCTGCTTGGCCCCGGGGCAGGGTCCCGGGCAGAGGCTCGAGGTGGGAAGGAAGGATGTGTGTCTCCAGGCAAGTGTCCTTAGGGAAGGAGGACACACATTCTTTCCTTTTAGGGGCTTGTTTCTGGAAGGACATGAGGGCTGCATTTTGAACATAGAGCCAACCCTCCAGTTGTAGATGACAGAGGCACAAATGGAGGGGCAGGTCCCCACCCAACTACGAGCCACCCCAGCAGCCAGGTCAGGACCATCCACCAGATTCTGTTTCTGTAAGTTCTTGTTCTTTCTGGTTTTGTCCACTGTAGCTGAAGCCGGTCCTCACAGCCACGGCTACAGGCTCTGCTCTCAACGTTGCCGGGAGTGACCATTTGGGGGGCACTTAGAATTAAATTTAAAATGGAGATAGCAGCCTCCTGGTCTTCAGCATCCCCACTTTCCTGCCCTTTGTCACGCTAGAAATGGCCTCGTGGAACCGTCAGTGCAAACAGCAGACGTGGCCATGTGTGATGTGGCCAACTTGTGAACTCACGCTGTCCGTGGATGGGAGGCGTCCGAGTCCAGATCTGGGTTTGGCCGTGGGTGGGGCAGCAGCGGCCGTCAGGATGGCTTTCACGGTAAGTGGTCACGGGGGCATCCGATGGCGCCTCCAAAGCAGCGTCCCACACGTGGTCCATGGATGGGCTAATAGTGGCCATGTGGACAGGGAGGGACAGCAAGGAGGGCTGCTCCCACCAGTGAGGTCCCCTCGGGACCTCATGGAGGAGCCACGCTGGGTGGGACCCCTCCCCCACTCAGGCACATAAGCCTCAGAACTGGGCACCTCCTGGCATCTCCGCAGCCTCCTTCCATGAGGAACCAGGCAGACATGCAGATCTCAGCACGCACTCCTGTGCAGACACCGGACGCGGGTGCCCAGTGACCTTCTTAGAGCTACGGGCGGCTGGCCCAGTTCTGGGCTGCCATGGGCTCTTCAGGCAGGACAGCCTGATAATTTCCCCCTGAACTGACACTTGAAAGGGTCCGTGAAGTCAAATGATCTCTTCTCCTAAACAGAGCAAATCACATGCGGAGACAGAACCTGGGGCCCCGGGACAGCCCTAACCTTGGAACCCGGGCCAGCACCGGGCCTGCTCCTAACACCATTGCCAGCAGCACCCACGCCCTCGGGGTTTTGGCAGGAGCAGGCCAGACCCAGTGGCCAAAGCCTGGACCTGGGACCACGTCCAGTGGGAGAACAGAGCCGGCACTGAGGCTTGGCCGGGACTGTGGTCCTGGCTGGTGAAGGCAGCTCGAGGCGCCCACGGGGGGCGGAACACCGTCGCTGGCAGCTGCAGCACGTGCTCGCGGTGCTGACCCAGGTTCTGGCCCCCTTTGTGCAAAGATCAGCCAGATCTAAATGAAACATGCAGTGTGAGCAGGAATTCCCACAGGACCATCCTGGGACGGTCCCCTTCGTCCCCTTCCTCCATATCTTCCATCTGTCACCTCCTGGGCCCCCACCCTGGCCAGAGCTCTGTCTTCATGGAGCTCGTGGCCCAGTGGCCAAGGATGACTTGTCCACGAAGGAGGTGACATGCGGGACGAAGGCCAGAGGAGAGGGAGGGCAGACAGTGCTGATGGTTCCAGAGAGAGGACAGTGCCTGGTGCTCGAGAAGGGGGTCCCGAGGGAGCTGGGGCGGGGGAAGGTCTGCCCGCACGGGACGCCGGGGGATTCTGAGGGACCAGCTCTCAGTAGGTGTGGCTCCGCCAGCTCCCTCATGGACAAGGGAGGTGTGTGTGACGAGGTTGGGGACACAGGGATGGGACCGGTCACGGGAACCACACAGGCCTAATGATACGAGTCCTGGAGTGTTGTCAGCAGAAGCCACAGGAGGCAGGGGCAGGTCTCCGGGTGGGAACGGGCGGTGGTCACACCCAGGTGGGGGTCGGAGGCCCCTGGAGCCTGCACCGGTGCAGGTCAAGGCTGTCCACACTGGCCCACTACAGGACAACCTTCTGAGGGTTTCCAGAAACATGTTTCCCTTTCTGGAGTAACCGTAGCAAGCGGACGCCCGGTTTCACGCTAAAGCAACAATCCCACGCGTGTGTGAGTTGAAAGCGCGGCCCCTCCTTTCTCCCTGGTCGGGTTATCAAAGGGTTAATGTCCCGCGCCCTCCTGCACCTGTCCCAGGATGAGCGGCTAGTGCGGGCTCTACCCCGTCGTCGGGACAGGACCCACGTGCACACAGTTTTGTCCTGTGCTCTCCAATGTGCGTGTCTTATTACAACTGAAAAACTAAAAACTGGGGGAAAACACAACTTGTATATTTTACCCACCCATCCCGTGGTTGTGCCCTGGGGTCCCAGCGCCCGGGGACACTCCTCAACGCTTGTCTGGCGTGGTCGCCAATCCACCTCGCAGCTGAGCCCGTGCGACAACCCTCGGCCGGGCGGTTAGGTAATAAAACAATTTGGCCGCATTTTCAGAAAGTCTGGGTTGTGTCCTCCAGAAATGAAGGCAAAGTTGCCAAAAATTCACAAAGTTTGGTACAGGTCGCGTGCCACGGACGGGTCTCACCCTCATGCCCCTCCCCGGCTCCCCATGGGTCCCATGAGGGGCTGCCGTCGGGGCACAGTGGTCCTGGGTGTCACGTGGGAGCACCACGTGCAACGTCACCAACCCATCGGCCCCCGGCATGTGGCGCTGGTCCAGGCACAGGGACAACATTGACTAAGAGCTGAGCAAACAACAGAAACAGGTTTGCTTTCACCCAGAGTGGTTTGAAATCGCAGTGATTTTAAAGTAATGATAGGTTTTGAAATGGTTATTTAGGTGGTATGAGAGCAGGAAGTGCAAATGTTGTTAAAATACTGTATTTTTAAGAGAACTTTAAGATGACCGGTGACACGCAGTGTCCATTTGTGTCTTTACCAACATAAGCAGAATTGAGGTCAAAACCAGAACCCCCGTGGGGGCCCCGTCCCCACTCGGACACCACCACTGAGCTCGGCCAAGCCCACCACGGAGCCCAGATGCACCCTCACTCCTCTGGATGCCAACCCGGCCTCGGGGAGGCGTGCCCGCTGCCCGGCGCGCTTGCGCATTGCTTATCCTGCACGTTTATCGGATTGTGCTGTGCAGGCCCCACCGCCTTTGCTTGCGCAGCCGCTTGTTAACGGCACTGGGGGGCCTCCAGGTGGAGGCTGTGAACGTTCCACCTCGTGCGTTTTGGTGAACACACATACACGATCGTGCTCAGTGCACACCTAGGAGCTGAGTGCCGTGTGGGTGTAAGTCAAGTATCTCCACGTGCAAATGTGTTTCTAGAGCCCTTGCTTCTTCCCGTCTTCCTTCAAGAGCCACACCGGTTCTTGCTGCAACTTTAAAATGAGTCCCACGTCCAGTCCAACTTTGTCCTTCCTCAAGGTTGTTCTGTCTATCACTGACTCGGTGTATTTCCATACATTCTAGAACTGGTTTCCCAATGTGCACACACACGCGCAACCTGCCGAGCCTCTCATCTGGGTCACACCTCGGAGAGAACGAGCATCCTCACACACGAGCCGTCCCGTCCATGACCGTGGTATGTCTCACCCTTCTGGACTTCTCAATTTTCTCTGAATAATGTGTAAGTTTTTGTAAAACATTTCATACATCTTTGGTTTGATTATGTTCTCAGTTATTTTATTATTTTTTGGTGCAGGTGTAAGTATTCAACACTGGTTTTCTAATTGTTGCTAATACATAAAAATACAACAGATTTTAAAATAATTTATAGATTTTATTTTTTAAAACATGCTTAGGTCGACAGAAAAATTGAGCAGAAAGTACACAGAGTTCCGGAATACACCCTCGTCTCCCCCTCCTCTGCCAGCCCATTTCCCTCCTGTCCAGCATCTCGCATTAGTGTGATACATTGTTACAATCCACGAGCCAGTGTTGCACGGAGGGTTTGGACAAACCTGGGATGACGCGTCTCCCCACCCCTGGGCTACCAAAGAGAGTATTTTCACTGTCCTAAAAATCCTACATTTTCTGCCTTTTCATGTTTCCACCCCCGACCCCTGGCCTCTGCTGATCTTTCTGCCGTGTCCCTAGTTTTGCTTTTCCAGAATGTCCTAGAGTTGGAATCACGTAGTACACAGCCTTCTCAGGTTCTCTCACTTAGTAACGTGCATTTACAGCTCTTCCACGGTTCCTGAGTTTTCTTTACATCTTTGTTCATGAGAAAAATGGTAATTCTCCTCTTATATTTTCATGAGGTTTTGTTAGCAAGGTCCTGTGAGTGGCGAAAAAAATCCGGGAAGTTTTTTCTCCTTTCCTATTCTCTGAGGGAATTTGTTTAATATTTGCGCTTTCTCAAGTGTTGGGTGGGTTACACCAGTGAACTCACGTGGTGTGCCATTTGCCTTCCAAATACAGACCCGGCTTCTTTCACAGATGCAGGTCACCCCCGTTTTCTTTTTCTTCTTACGTCGGTTTGGTTAATCGGTTTCTCACTGTCGGACTGTCCTGGGATCGAGTCCCGCATCGGGCTCCTTGCTCAGCAGGGAGCCTGCTTCTCTCACTGCCTCTGCCTGCCACTCTGCCTGCTTGTGTGTACTCTCTCTCTCTCTCTCTGGCAAATAAATAAAATCTTTAAAAAAATAATAATAATAATATTTTGGGGCACCTGGGTGGCTCAGTGGGTTAAAGCCTCTGCCTTCAGCTGAGGTCATGATCTCAGGGTCCTGGGATCGAGCCCCGCATCGGGCTCTCTGCTCAACGGGGGGCCTGCCCCCCCCACTGCCTGCCTCTCTGCCTACTTGTGATCTGTCAGTCAAATAAATAAAATCTTTAAAAAATAATAATATTTTTATTAACATATAATGTATTACTAGCCCCAGCGGTTCAGGTCTGTGAATCGCCAGGTTTACACACGTCACAGCACTCACCCTAGCACATACCCTCCCCAATGTCCATAACCCCACCCTCCTCTCCCTCCCCCCTCCCCCGGGCACCCTCAGTTTGTTTTGTGAGATTAAGAGTCTCTGATGGTTTGTCTCCCTCCCGATCCCATCTCGTTTCATTTATTCCTTCCCTCCCCTCCAAGCCCCCCACGTTGCCTCTCCACTTCCTCATATCAGGGAGATCATAGGATAGTTGTCTTTCTCCGACTCATTTCGCTCGGCATAATACTTTTTGAGGTGAGTTTTTGCTATTGATTTTTAGCTTTACTCTCTTGTAGTCAGAAAATGTTTTATTATTTTAATTTCTTTAAATATACTGAAGCTTGTTTTCTGGGCCAGCCTATGATCAATGTTAGCAAATGTACTTAGCGAGAGCACGTGTCCCACAGGCCGGCCGGTGATGCCCCACAGGGCAACTAAACATGTTTTGGTAACTGACTTGTTCTGATTGTGCAGTTACGGGGAAAGGTATATTCAAACAGCCAACTATGACTGTGGGCTCGACTACGTAGTTTCATTTTGTTGATTTTTGCTTTACAGATCTTTGAGGTTCCGTTATTAGATGCATCCAATTTAAAACTGTTGGGTCATCCCTGGATGGAGCGCCTGTCTTCGCCCGTCGTCCCTCTCTGTCCCTAGCGCTCGTCCTCACGGCAACGCCTACTGAACCGGATACCATCTCCGCTAACCCACTTTCTGGGGCTGAAGTTTGCAGGGCACCACTTTTTTCTATTCTCTTATAACCTTTCCAAGCCTGGCACTCCTGGCACTAATTTAGTCTGCATTAGTGTAAACTAGGATTTCTGACAAAATCCGGTCTCAAGCCACTGTTTTCCCTCCACTTCCCTTCCATTGGGTTAAGCAAACACTTTTGTCATCCCATGTCACTTCCGCTGGCCTGTGGTTGTGTGAACTGTCCCGCACGAGGCAGCTCGGTGCCAACCGGCCCGTAAGCACTTGGAAAAGCCAGGTCGGTTTCACAGCTCATGGTGCCTTTCCATCGGTCCGTCCCATCGGTATCACGAGAGCCCCTTATGATCTCGGTGTTGTTTCGGTGACAACGTCTTCACCCTAAAGTGTTCCCAGATGAACGTGAACAGGAGGGAGGAAAGCTTCCCCCACCGAGCGGCGGGTGGGACACGCGGGGCTGGGAGGCGGGCGCTGGACAGCACAGCCGGGCTCTCCAGGGCCCAGCAGAGGTCTGTAAACTGGGAGAAGACGGGGACGAGCCCTCGGCAGCCGCAGGATCTGGGAAGTGCTGCTCCAGAAGGTCGGTGGCCACGGGAGCGTGTGGACGTCCTGTCGTGTCTACCGCTCAGCGGGCGTGATCGGACAGCGGGGGACCCCAGCAGTGCCGCAAGGCCTGGAGGGGCCGAGCAACGAGGAGGCGGTACGTTCCCTTCACAGCCCGTCACGGAGGAGGGGGCCGTCTTGCGCGTGTCCAAGCTCCTGCTGCGGAGTCGGGGACACGCGGCCTCTGCTGCGGCCAGAGACGAAGTCGTGAAGTCTGTTGGTTCTGAGGGCTGATGCATCCCTCAAGCGGGTCACCCGGATCCCCGGGTGTGCTCAGCCGTGCTCCCCGCCGGGCAGCCCTTCCCAGCCGCACTGTGGTCGCCCGGGACTCTCCATTTCTCAAACACTGGAGCTCCCAGACTGCCCGTGAGACCGACAGACTGAAAACGCCCCATTAAATAAGTGTCGGAGTCGATGCGGAGAGAGCAAACCGTTTGGATTTTTAAAGCTTCTGTTTGTGAGTGAATAATTTTTACAGTAAATTAAATGACCCATATATCCATTCGTTAGAAGCGACCTGGCAGGGATTCTTGGAAGCACTTAGTTACTGATTTCGTTGTTGTCGCCACCTGTCCCGTAACGTGCTGAAACCAGCCAGTGACTTTTTCAACAGAATCTGTAACTCAGACTCCTCATGAACGAAAACCAGGTCCCCAGGAATCCCCCAACAGCAAAGTTTCCGTGTGACTCACAGCCATCGTCAACCATACGTGGAGCGCGTCTGAACGGTCCCTTCTCTCCAGTAGAATTCATTCAGCAGCCTGGGCTCCTCTTACTACAGGCCGGGCCGTGCCATCCAGGGGCCCACGCGGCAAGCAAGGGAGCGCGGGCCCTCCACGGACTGGACGCTGCCGTGCAGATCGGGAGGACCACTTGCCTCCCAGAGTCCCGGGATCAAAGGCTAACCTCATCCAGAAACAGACCCACGCATACACCCAGGAGGTGTTTGACCCAGTCTCCGGCCACCCAGTGATCCAGTCAAGCTGACCCTTAAATTAACCACCACGCTAGCGTGTGTTCTCACAGGTGTAGGAGCCGGCCGTGAACCCCCGGGGGCGCGGAGGTAGGAGCCGGCCGTGAACCAGGCAGGAGCAAATCTGCTCTTACGTCTGAGTCTTCAGACGGTCTCGTGGGCAGCGGGCTCCCCGGCTCGGTGCTTCCCCTCGTGGTCCTGCTTCCGGAATCTGATGCAGGGCTTTCTGAGCAGGGTGGCCTGGGGGCCCCCTCCCTGTCTGCCCGGGAGGAACCAGCCTTCTCCTGGGGGGTGCTCCCCGGTCGTCTGGGCCCTGCCGCCCCATGTCCGCTCCTCAGGGCTCTCAGGATAAAGGAGCGGCCACGAATGTGTCCTGTGTCGCTGAAGGAGTGTCTGAAACGCAGGTCCTTGGCGTGGGGGGTGGGGGGGGTCTGCTTGTAGATGAGGGGAGGGTGCCAGATACCTCCTGGTGAAGGTCAGACCCAGGAGGAGCCAGCTAACACTGTGTTTTAGGAAACCGGGGCTCAACCTAATCATTTGAGCGGTTTTGTAGTCGAAGGAAACGCTGATCTGTTTAAATCCCTGTGGCTTGACTCTAGTGAGAGCGAGGCAGCCCGTTGTCGCGATCCGCAGCACGCAGTCCCCCGACACCCCCCCAAACACTGCATTAATGCATTTTAAGCAGCGAAGTGACCATCCAAAAACACAAAAATGCAGAAACCAGGGCTGTCGGTTGGCTGAAATGGCCTCGTGTCTATAGAAGGGCTTAAGACAGGAAGGCCAGACCCCAATTTCCACCACTCTGGCCACCCAGAAATGTCCATGAAAGTGCCACAAAGCATTGGTTTGCAGGTCACAAGGTTTTGGCGAGTGGGTGGGTTTGCAGGCACAACAGGGTGCAGAGGGGCGCCGACTCTAACTATCCCCGTTCCTCCCCACCCAGACCCTAACCTGACCTGGCAGGCTCCCCCTGTGACAGGACGGCTTCTCCTGGGAAATGCATCCAGCTGGGGTGGACATGTCACCTAGCACAAAGTACAAGGGGGGCCAGGGCTCAGCGGGGCCCACAGGGCAGGACGGAAGCAGACACCCCTCTCCGGGGCTGCCCTGAGACAGCCGGGAGCACGTCTCTCCAGAGCCAGCAAACAAGATGGCAGGCAGACCACAGCCCAGTGCCGGGGGCCTGGGGGGGCACTAGCCACTCCCTGACCCTCACTCCAGCCTCCGTGGCACTGCAAGTGACAGACCACAGACGTGGAGCCAGGTGGGGACCATCCTTCACCCGGCAGGATTCTGCAGGCCTGTGTCTGGCAGGCACAGTCCCAACCGTGGGCTCCTGGTTCCCCACAGACATGGCTGTGGTCAGCTCACTGCACAGGAGGGCAGGCGGGGCGGGGGCAGGAGGCCTGCTCCTGCAGAGAACGTGTGGAGAGGGGCTCACACAACACGAGATAACCCAGATCAGAAGAGAGAGAAGACAGAGACGCTGCAGACCAAGGACAGACCAGAGACAGAGCCAGATCGCAGCCACAACACGCGGGGTCCAAGCGTCTCTGTGGCGGCCCAGCAGCCACACCTCAGTGTACCGTGCCTGCAGCAGGAACAGCGTGGGCAGCGATGCCCACAGGGCCCCAAGTCCTAACCCAAAACCCACAGGAGCTCTCCTCGTGTCCACACAGATGTCAGCAGTCAGGTCGATCAACACCCAGGAGGCGAAAGCTGCTTCCAGGACAGAGGACTCCCGGTGAGCAGAGAGGCCACTCCGTGCTCAGGGCCACGCAGTTCCCTCGCCCACGTGTGGGCTGCGCATGGGGACCGAGAACGGAGAAGCCCCGAACACACCTCAGCCAGAGGTCAAGCTCGACATCAACCACGGCTTGTCCTCCACAGTTTTCCTCCCAAAACCCGCAACCCCCCAGGCTCGTCCCAGTTGAGGGACATTCTCCTAAACGCCTGCCCGGTCCTCCTTAAAAGGGTCCAGGTCGCCAAGAACAAGGCAAGTCTGAGAAACCGCCAGAGCCCAGAGGAGGCTCAACGTCGCGCGGGGGCTTGGGCGGGTTGCTGGGGCAGAGGGCAGACCCTGGGTAAAAACTGAGGAAATCAGAATAAATAAGCGGCGAGAAATCACTCATGGCTCATAGGTTGTGACCAACATCCCACGGCAACGCAGGTGTGGCCCCGGCTGGCTTGCAGGTGCTGGGGAACGCCGTGCCCACTGCTCGCGTTTGGAGCCGTGCCCTCGCCACCAAAGAACCAGAAGGGAAAACGCGGAGGACCTAATGGGGCTCCTGCGGGAGGGCCCCAGTGGGGACCTGCCGTGTCTTCTGGAGGACAGCGGCCAGTAGGCCCGCCGAGGGGCGCCCTAGGCAGGGCTGTTTGCTGCAGAATCTCCGTCTTCCTTCGCCCCCTTGCCCGGAAGGCGTGGGATAAACCCCTCCCCTGCACTGTCGGGGTCCCCACGAGGTAATTCTGTAAAACGCTTTGCAAACTCCAACACCGCGCTGGTCATTAGAAAGAGCCGAAGCCACCGGGCCTGGGCTCTGGTACCTGGCACCATGCCCCTGACCTGCAGATTCTGAAGTGTCGGCCAGCTCTGTCAAAGAGAAGCTCCTGTTTGCAGCGACCACCAGCGCTCGCTGCCCACAGACGCTCGTGGGCCCGTGTGGCGCCCGTCCTCCCTCTGCCCGTAGACGCGCACAAACTGGGCCGGCGTACGCCTCCATAGCTGGCTGGGGTCTCCCTAAGTGGAGGCCGGCACTTACGAAGAGCCCCCCCCAGGAAAGGAGCTGTCTTTGAAAGCGCTGACCCTGGGGCTTCGTCCAGAAGTAGCCCCTCCCCCACAGAGCGTGACACCTGCCCCCAGCTCTGAGGGGCACAGGCCCCCCGGGAGGCCCCGCGAAGATGAGGACGTTTCTTTCTCCTGAGCGTGTGGCTGCACGTGCGCTCACGCAGGCTTGGACGGCAGGTGGGGCTCCGCGGGTGCCTGACGTTCTGGGGCGTCACGAGCTAAGGCCAGTGAGCCGCTCTCCCAACCTGCGGTAGAGGAAGAAACGCGGGGGAGTGAGTCTCTCTGCCTGCCATGAACTGACCAGTGATCGCCCACGCCAGCCCCTCCTGCTCGTGCTTCCGGACGCTCCCGCCCGAGGCGGATGGACGGGCCACAGCCCAGGCCCCTCAGCCACGGAGGGAAAGGGCCAGACTTGAACCCAGACCTTGCCCACTCAGGTGCAGCATGGACAAGAGGGCCGCGTGTCTCCCCCGCAGCCCACGGGACCCTGTCATGCTGGAGGGGATGCAGTGTGCGCCCAGAGAGCATCAGGGATGCGAGCACCCGTGCCTGCAGCCGAAGCTTGTCCCGCAGCCTGGGCACGGGGGGGTGGGGAGCGGGGGGCGGGGAGCAAGCTGAGCCTCCCTCCAGAGACCCTGCCCTGGGAGGGGCCGCCCACCCATGCAGCTGGCTGGGGGGAGCCTCTCTGTTGCTGGGGTGCTGCTAGCTGCCCCCCACTGGCCTGCTCAGGATGCCAGGAAGAGCCCTCCCAGCCTGGACCTGCTCTCCCTTGCAGGCAGACCCCATTTCAAGGGCCATCGTGCCCTCGCCCCTGGGGTTTCTGCTGGGGTCAGCCAATAGTTGCCA
>JAHRIG010000024.1:865473-889726 GCA_020311275.1 Eira barbara | reverse complement strand
CCCCCCGGTGCCTCGTCTGACGGAGACCTGCACGGCTCCACCCAGTGCCCCGCCAGGTATAAAAGCTGGCCGGCAGGCTCAGGTTGGTGCCGATCACAAGGGCCGAGCCAAGACTCCAAGTACCTCCTGCTTCGGGCTCGTGGGAGCGGCCTTGAGCGTGTGCGAGCTTCAGGTCAGACACTCCCTAAGCAAACCCGCCCCGGGGGCTGGGAAGCAACAGCGCGGGAGCCCACATGGCGCCCCGGGGCCGCGGCACATCCGCCTGAAGAGCGGGGGTTGGGAGGGCTGGGGGCGTCCCCTCCTGGGTGTTAGCAGCTGAGCTGCATCCCCCTAAAAGATGTGTTAGAGTCCTAGCCCCCAGTGCCAGAGCGTGGCTTTAACGGAGACGGGTCTCTACGGAGCCGACCCGGTTGCAGTGGTCACTAGGGTGCAGCCTGACCCACCAGGACCCGTGTCCTCCCGACACAGACACGTGGAGGTGGTGGTGGCAGGAGGCACAGAGCCACAGAGGACACCAGCAGCCCCAGCAGCTGGAGACAGGCCTGGACCAATCCCTTCTCAGAGAATCCGGAAGGAGCCAACATGCCGACACTCTGACCTTTGACTTCCCGCCCGCTGACCTCTGACCTCTGACAGAACAAATGTCTGTCATTCTGAGGTGTCCCATCCGCGGGCCACCTCCGACCTGGGGCCGGTGCCTGGGGCCGAGTCCCCACAGGAAGTGCCCCGCACGCAGCATGAGCCCCCAGCCTCGGACGCTGGCTGCCCGCGCACGCCGACGGCCGCCTGAGGCTCAGGCAGTCATGACCCCAGAAAGCTCCGCTGTGCCCCCTGCACGGCGCCCGTCCGAAGACTCTTGCGTCGTCGTGAGCTGAGCACGAGCTCCGCACCGCATGGCTCGTGCGCGTGACTCCTGAGTGACCTGGGCCCGTCCCCTCGATGGGTTCGTGAAGAAGCCTTAGGAAAACAGCTTCCGGAACAAGTTCACCGTCCATCAAATGCCCAGCAGGAAAAGCTCTAGCGCTCTGGGCCTGTGTCCCAGAGGTGGTCCTAGCTGAGGCCCGGTGGCCAGGCCTTTGTATCCCAACACACTCAGTCCTGGGCATCTCCAGAGACACGTGGTCCGCTCCGCGCAGCAGTGCACGTGGGCCGGGCACTGGGGATCCGGAAGGACGTAGTGCCACCTTCCGCGAACCCCGTGGATAGCAGGGACCCACGTCCAGCGTGGGCTCAGCTCACCATGCACGTGAGGAGGACGTTCCCCAGCCGCTCGCGCAGAGCAGGGTCAGAGTAGCGCAGACCCGGAGGCAGGATGAGGCCCCATGTACCCAGGAGCCAGGCGGTCACACCACCGTCCCCCAACGGGCAGCACACGGAAACACAGCCTCCTTGCCGTCACATTTTGGTCGGGAGCTTGTCGCCACTTTCTCAGTCCGCACCGTCCTTGGTCTGGGGCAGGGGGATCCCGGGAGTGAGGTGGGACTAGACGTGAGGCTGTAGGCTGTGAGGTGACCCCTCGGAGTCTAGGACCCCCCACATTTCTGAGCATCCAGCTTCTCTGTAAAATGTGCCGGGACACAAGCCTCTGCACCCCGAGAGTGGTTCTGTCAATGAGAAGCGTACGGGGCAGCAGTTGGCAAGCTCGTGCCCTCCACAGATCAGTGTCGAGGCTGTGCTGGGGTTCCCAGGGGGCGAGACAGGGTCCTAGTCTGCTCCGCCTCTGGCGGTCGTCCGGCCCCCACGACCAGCCTGAAGCCACTCCCCCTACCCCCGTCACCATTGGCGAGTAAAATGACCCTGTCCCACCAGCTCGGTGCCCAGCTGGTCCTGCCACAACCTAGACTCTTCCCCATGTGTGAATCCCCCCAGTCCTAAATCACCCAGACCTTGACCGTGTCCTTGGAGTGACCTGACTCTCATGCAACCTGCTTCACTCGCTCACAGGAAGTCCGGGCGAGGGCGCTGACGTGCGCAGCTTGTGGAGGCTGCTGGTCGGCTCACTGACACTTCTCTTTCCCACGTGTGACACGTCACGTAGACCAGCCCCTTAGGCCACGCCCTGTGGGCCCCACTGAGCAAAGGGTGCCAAGTGGACAGGTGAGTCCTACTGAGGCAGGAGGAATGTGTGGAAACCACAGGCGAGCTGGACGCCCGGGCAAACCTGACCCGCTGTGTGCGGGGGACACTCGAGAGACGTTTTCAGGAAGGATCTAAGAATCGACAGCCCAGTAAATATTAGCACAGCGCACCACACCCCAAGCAGCCGGCTGCCGGGGGACTGGGTCCTGGCTTGGGCGGGGCACCTGCCCAGTGCGGCCCCCACAGCACCTCACAGCCTCTTGGCCTCACCACCCCCAGGAAGCCCCTGGACACAGGTCCACGCAGGCACAGGGGAGGGGTGGTGCCGGGCGAGCTCTGGGCCTCGTCCCTGCCCATGGGCCGGGAGCCTGCGCCGCCCACCCTGCCTCCTCACGTGCCACGTGAACGGACTGGGGAGACGCGCCGAGGGCAGAGGCAACAGCGGGCGGGGCCTCGCTCTCCACACACGGTTGTGGGGGAGCACTCGGCCCAGAAAGTGAAACTTTAAAAACGAATGAATCACTGCGAGGTCAAATAACGCTCATTTGAATAGAAGAGTCGTTTCCCACCAATCTCCATTACGGTCGGGATCTGTGTATGCCGACTCGCCACGGACCAAAGCGCCTCCAGGACAGGGAAAGAAAGGTGGCCACAGGCGTTACCACTGGCCCCTGGCTTCTGGGCTGGGCCTTCAAAAAGCAGGTTAAAACGCGCGTCGGGGCCGCGGAACCAAACTCGTCACCCCACAGACAGGGAGGCTGACAAGCCACGGCCCCCACCTCCGTCAAGGACACAAAGTGACCCGGACCCTGGGCCCCACCAGCCCGCCCTGTGTCTGTGGCTGGGTCTGCACCCAGACCCGCCTCGTCACCCGCTTCCGAACTCTCCCGCCCCTTCCCTACCCCGTGCTGCGGAGCTCAGCCCACTACCGCCCTGCTTACAGACACTCCCGGCAGAACCAGGCCGCGTAGCGCTCGGCCGCCCTGGCGAGCTTCGGCTCCGTGTGGCCCTCCGCCCGTGGGAGACCACCTGTCCTCACAAAAGCCCAGGCCGGCTGCCCTCTGGACAGGGACCCCTATTCCCCGCCACACAGCCACCGCCCAGACCTGCCTACACTGCGTCCCATTTTACGCAGCTGTGGCGGGGGGGCTCGTCAGGACACAGATGTGGGAGTGGGGACCTGCACAGAGGAGGGAGGGGGGACTCATTGCACGAGCCTCCGGACGACCGCGAGTCCCAGGCCAGAGGCATGGAACTCTGAAGACAGGCCCGGAGATGCTGGCTGGAGGGAGGAAGCGGGGCGGGCTGGGGTGGGAGACCACCGGGGGGAGCTGCTGGGAGAGGAGGCCCAGACAGGGAGAGCCCTGGGACCACCAGCAGCGCAAATCCAGCCCTGCTTCTGCCGCCGGGGGTCTGGGCCAAGCATCACCTTGAGGAATGTGCCTGAGAAGAGAAGGAGGAGGGGGGCCCCTCTCTCCTGCTGCTGATTTTCTGAGACGGAGACTTCAGTGCGTTGACGTGAACAACAAGCTACCTTGAGAAGATCTCACCATGGGCGGCAAAATCAATGTCTAAAGCCAGTTCCCGGGGCCTGACTGAGAGTCCCCTGCCCTCGGCGGGAAAGGCTGCCCGGGGCTGGCTCCCCGAGGTGGAGGCTAATGGCTCCTGGGACCTGGAATGTTCAAACTAGCCCCCTAGCTGGCCCCCCGTCTGCCAGGGGCGACCTACGCCCCCGTCACTACCAAGCCTTGTTCCGTGGCCCCAGCCACGTCATGTGGGCCCCGGGGCAGCCTGTGCACCTCTGCGAGGCAGGCAGGGTCCTCCTCCCCAGGCCGTACCTGTGACTTGGTACCTGCTGCCCATCTCGCCTGTCCTGGGTTGGGGGCCGGGGTCAGAGGTCACACTACTTGGGGGACCCCCACCCTCCCCAGTGGGGGTGAAGTGCAGGTGATCAGGGCAGCTCCAGGGTCCCGGCCAAGCAGAGGACACACTTTCCCCTGGGGTACTGGACCAGGGATCCTTCCCCTCCCTTCCGGGGAGCCATCCAAGCAGCTCGGGGTTCAAAGCCAGAAAAAGCCAGGACTGAGAACTAAACCCAGCAGTGCCACAGAAGGCATCAGAGGATGTCTCCTTGCTGGAACCGCGCTCTCGGTTCTGAGTGTGTGGGGGAGGGGGGCGTCCTCCAAGAGCAGCGGAAGAGCGCCGACCGGCCCCCACTGCCCCGAACCCAAAGCCAGGCGCCGGGGTCTCGGAAGCCGGGGAGAGGTGGCTGCGAGGGACGGCTGGGCTCCGAGTGCCAGAGGCGGTCGTGGGACGGGGTTCCCTCCAGGTTCACCCACTGAACCAGAATTGGCCCACGGCTCCGCCCCGCCCGCCGGGATGGCCTTATTAAAGACCCTTGTCTGTCCGGGCACCCGCCTGTGATTCGTCACCCAGCCCGGTGCGCAGGGACCCTTTCTGCTCAGAGCCCGTCGCCGCCGGAACAGAGGCTTCTTGTTGCCCTGAGCTCTCCAGCGCTGAGTGATCTCGCTCCACAGACCGAAGACGCCGGGCCACCGTCCAGCGGGGGACAGAGGGATCTGTGTGTCGTGTTGGGTCAACATCACAGCACAGCCACGGCGGGAAAGGGGGACAGCCGTTCATAAAACTCGGACTCGTGTGAATGGGGTTTCTTTTTCCAAAGCCGCGGAAACGCCGTGCCGGAAGCCCGCGACCTGCCAGGGTCACCGCACGCGATTGAAAGTGAAATTATCACAGAATCAGAAGCGAGGATAAACCGCTCTCTCCTACCCTCCGGTAGCGAAGCCGAGTGCAATGACCGATCAAATCCTACCTTTCAAAACCGCATCTGGCTGAGGACGGTCTGTGCCAAGGGTCGGCCTAGAACGATCCCTCTGCTGACACCGCCAGCCCGTGACAGAGCGTCCCCCACAGAGACGCGGACGCTGCCAGAGCACGGCGGGGCGGGCGCGGGGCCCGGTCTCTTCAGCTCCGCCCCGAACCCGGGGCTCGCCGTGGAGCCGCGCCTGGGGCCCGATCCGTGGCAATCCCATGAGCGGTAAAACGACTTCCATTTAGAGTAACTCTTCCAACCGCAAAAGTAAAATAAGACTGGAAAGCCGAAATCAAACATGTAAAAACCAGTTTCCTCGTCAAACAAAATAAAACTAAACTTTCAGTTCACGAGCGAACGTCCTCCTCGCCACCTGTTCCTGGCCGCGCCCCCCCAGCTTTCCCAAGCAGACCCTGCCTGGCCCCTCGGCCCCGCGCCCAGCCACGGGGCCTTGTCCGCCAGCGCCGCCGACTTTCCGCTGAGCCACCGTCTCTGCTCCGCAAAGCCGGTCCACCCCGCCGCCCCTGGGTCTCCCGCTGGGAGCATCTCGGTGCTTCTAAAGCAAACCCGCATTCAACGGGGCTCTGGGGCTGTGTCTTGGTGCCGCTGGCAGTGGGGCCTTTTGCTCCTGGTTATGAATGTGACAACACGGGGAAGACCGCAGGTGACCGCGCAAACAGGTTACGCCTTCCCCCCTGGTTGCCAGTTTCCGATGTTCTCGATTCCAAAATGAAATTACCCCCCTGGGGGACGCCTCTGCCTTTCCCGAGCTCCAGCCCACGGGAGCATCTTCTCTCCGTGTGTCCGCCACGCGGGGTGCGTCCTCTGGCCACGGCCTGCTCCTGTCCTCTGCGCATTATTTTGTTGTTCGCTTTTCCGCGAGCTCCGTGAAGCTCTTCGCGTCGTGCACATCGTGACGTTCTTTGTAACTATCCTGTGCCCACTTGTAGCTTGTATCACCCGTGGTTCACGTAAGACTTCTACAGCGTTGTCTTGTTGACGCGCATCAGTATTTTTCTGTACGACCCGTCTTTTAGTGGCCTTCGTGGGAAATCTTTCTCTATCCCAAAGTCATTACGATAAACTCTATTTTTTTAGCTTGAAGACTACACTTTCTACATTTAACCCCTCCTTCATTCGTGGGGTTCTCTTACGGGGGTAAAATATTCGTAAGACGGTGCGACCAGCACCAAAGTCCTCTCCTCTCCTCTCACCGACTCATTCATTTTTTAATTCTTTTACCCCCTAAATGCTGACTGAGCATCTCTGAGATGCTGCTGTGAGACGCAGGAACGTGCAGGTAAATGGAATAAATGAAGCCCCTGTCCCCGGGGGGCTGACCCCGCAGAGGAGGCTGGGGCTGGACAGCATCGCACGGGCGGGGAGCGTATCTGGAGACCGGAGCCAAGAGCTGTCCCTTCTGGCCACAACCCACCAGCAGCCTGTGGTGAGACAGCGCGAGGTCTCCACACCAGCCACACGTCAGCCCCGATTCGGAGTGGACACTGCTGTGACTCGAAGTCATTTTCTCAAGGAAAGGCACCTGGTGACAAAAGCAAACTCCCGGGTTGTAGATGGGGGTGTCTGTGTGTGTGGAAGGGAGATGGGTCAGCAGGGACATGCTTCTGGAGGTGTGGAGGGGCGGGCAGCAGGACAGTGGCTCTGAGGACGGCCCCGGCCTTGGTCCCGTTGGGGCCCCAGTGGGCAGGTTTCCCGGCGGACTCTGCCCGGGCGTGGCCAGGTACAGGCAGGCGCCCCCACGGTTTGCAGTGGGAGAGCCCGGTTCAGATCGCACACCGAGGGACAAGTGGGACGGGCCAGGGCTGGGGGCCACACTGCACAGCCCCCAGTGGGAGGTCTCAGGCTAACTCGTGGAACCAGAGAAAAGGCCACTGGCAGGGCCAGCCCTGGTCCAGCCCCGGCTGAGCCAAGATAGGACGACCCCCCCATGCCCCCATGTGCTCCTCGCAGGCTGGCCCTCGACCACGCCCGGAGTGTCCTGACCCAGGTTTCCCCAGGTACCATCGTCGTCACCCCCACTACGCCCTCTCCCAGCAGCAAGCCGCCTCAGACCTTGGTGGAAAAGCCATCAGGGCGATGTCCCCACAGCCTGTGGTGGAGGTAAGCCAGTCCCCCGGGGCGCCTTGTGCAGCCGTCAGGTGGGGAGAAACTGTGTGGGGGACAATCAAGTAAGAACTTGTGACATCGACCAAACGATAATGTCTCCGACTACCAGAAACCGTCTCCACTACTGAGCTGAAATAGAAATAAATAAAAGAGTTCGGAGAATCAGGTTTCATAAGCATAAGGAAGCACACGGCTCGGGGGGGCTGGCGAGGAGGGGCAGCTGTGAGAGGGGACAGACAGACAGACCGACAGACAGAGCTGGGCCAGCCTGTTTGTCCGCAGGCCTCACCGAGTCACATCTTAAGGTGGAAGACGATTCTAAGAGGAGTGACTCCTGGACACGCCTTTCGGGTAAGGCTGCCCGTACCGGGTCGGGCTGCCTCCCTACCTTTGACTGTGCACGAAATGGATGATGTCGGTTCAGCAGACCGTGCTTCTCGGGGTTCCCGGCCGAACAGAGGAAGCCCTCCTGGCCCCCGGGCAGCGGGCCCCTCTGAGACCTGTCCCTGAAAACGGAGTCTACGACAAGCACACACCTGCCCCCCATCCGTGACATCTGAATTTCCTCCACATCCTCGTCCCGGTTTCCCAGCAAGGGTTTCTACCCGGGAAGCCGCTTCCACACTTCACGCCAGTCAAGCACAGAGTGTCTGCAGAAGTCACAGGCCACCAGGTGTTCTCTTGTGCACTGCTGTGTATGCGGGGGGACTTGGACCCCTTGTCACCGTCCCACCTGCAGGGAACTGGGCGCGACCCTTCTTGAGCACTGCTCGAAGTTGGAGGCGTGTCTGCGAAGGGTCGCCCGGGCCCCTGCCGTCCGCACCAGAGCCTCACGCCCCCGCCCAGGCAGGGGATGCAGCCCAGCACCACTCACTCGGTCACTTTCTTCACGAGGCTCTTCTGATGACAGTGAAAGGAGACAAAGAAGGGAACCGCTCCCACGGACACCGGCGGGAGGGACGGAATTGGAGCTCAGACGTGAGCTGCCGTGCAGGTCTGCTCGGCGAGGCCTCCCGCGGCCGAGGGACGCAGGAGTTCGCGCTTCCTGATGAGATGAAGCCTCGCTGGGGGCACATGAGACCGGCCGTGAAGACGTTCTCTGCACCAGAGCGACAGCGGAATGAAGGCGCCGGTCCGGTCCGAGTGGGGCGGGTGAGCATCCCACGGGAAGCCTCGGCCACGGACCCTGAGGAGTCTCCGAACCAAACAGAGGCCACGGAATCCACCTAAGGGAAGAAAGAGGAGGCCGCTCTGTCGCTGCAGCGAACGAGAAACGCCAGAGGCCTGTGCTCGGCCGAGGGGAAGGGGCCCCGGCTTCCCGCGCGCGCCGACCGACAGCTGTGCACCGACAGCCTCCGGCAGCCCGGCTCAGCGAGGGCCCGTCATCGGGGTGCGGTTCCCGGGGACCCTCGAGAGGGCTTATCTCATTAACCCCTTTCTATAGACGACAAAGCCCAGGCTGAGAAGGGGAAAGAACTTGTCCCGAGTTCTTGTCAGTGAATGAGGGCGACTGACCACCACCCAACACACAGGCGACCCCGCCCCCACCGTCGGCACACCTACACGGCTAAGTTACGGCACGGCACACACATGCCAGGCCGTGTGCCCAGAGAGATGCGTGTGCGTGTCACACAGCACCACACTCCAGAGTCTCAGGGAGCACGGAGGACCCGCCATCCCACCACCTGTGCGCGTTCAGACAGGGGTGAGCTGCCCAACACAGGGTTCTCGTTCTCTTCCTCAGGGATCAGACGTGTCCACACCTGGACTTGTGGAGCTGTGGTCTTGTAGTGGGACACACGGGTCAGCAGCGCCCTTCCCCCTAGAACCGAGTTGGAACCCACCGCCGGCTTTCCGCAAAACCCCATCTGCAATCCACGATCTGGTTCTCGGAGCCATGAGACCGATTCCCTAATCTTCCTAAAAGGATCCACACTCTGTGTTTGCCCAGTGTTGTCAGACGTTGAGGGACTGGGGGTGGGGGGAGGCGCACCTGCCCACCGCCAGGGCCCCTGCGGCGGGAAGGCTGCAGCTTCCGGAGCTGAACGCCCCGTGCCCTTGCGAAGACAGTTAGCGCTCGGCGAGCCCTCACCGGGTGCCGGACCCGTCCTGGGCACTCCGCCTGCGTTCACTCTCCCAACCCTAAGGAAAACCTCCCACAAGGGTCAAGCTTTCCCCCACAGGCTGTTTCCCTGTAAATAGCCAAGGGGGGAATGGGAGGCAGAGGGGAGCAGAGCCCCTCCCAGGGTCACGGCAGAACCCATGCCTGTGGCTCCGGTCCACTGCCTTCTCGTGTCATGGGATGTAACCTACGTGCTGGGGAAACCGTGGCCTGCGCCAGCCCATCCCAGCCCCCAGCTGCAAGGACGGTGTGGGCTACAAGTAGCTGAAGTGGGACACATTTGCCAGGTCAGAGGGGACTGGCCCAACGGAGCAGCACGTCAGCAAACCCTTGATTTCTGGCTCGAAGAATGCCCCTGCACAAGGAATTGGGCTCGTTCTGGGTGATCAGTGGGGAGCACCCTAAAAAGACACGGTGAGTGAAATACACACCATTTCAGTTTTAACTACACAAACATGCCCAGGGTCAAGGACCGCACACCCTGTATGTCCTTCCCGGACACAAATCCCAGCCTCCCACTCCTTGTTCTATGGGACACACCCTCGCCACGGAGGCTTTAAAGTCAAGTCACTTATAAAAGTTCCCTAATCCAGTACGAGTTCTTGGCTTCATCAACTCAAGGTCGAAAATATGTACAAGGGTCCTCTTATGACTGATATCCTGAAGTGCGGAAGCCAGATCAAGTGATCTCCAGCATCTGTTACGAGAGACCAAGAGCTCTCACCCAGAACAGCTTCCCTGTTTGCTAAAGCAAGAACCACGGGTGCAAAGCAGAGCGGCCCCGGGTCCTGGCCCCCGCAGCTGGGGCATCAGTGCACTCGGGGCGTGGTGGGAAGAGGGGCGGGTGTGCATGGCAGGCGCAGGTGAGCCTGTAGTCACGAGGCCGCATATGTGGGTCCGGGTGCAATGGGGGGGACAGGTCCGTGGGCAGGCGCAGGTCTGCCCACGCCATCCACACGTGCTGTGCCACTCACCTCGGAGGCCGAACGAGACACGGGAACCCACCCGGCCGTGTGAGAGGCTCTGCCCAGGAGCCTGCAGCCAGCCAGACAGGGAGGGGTTGGGGAGGGGAGAGAGAGGGAAGGGGCAGCGGGCATCCTCGTCCACTGGGCCCACCTCCACACGAGGTACCACGTCCTGCTAACCCAACTGGCTGTGGCTCTGGGTTCGGTGGGACGCGCCCCCGCTGCAGGGGAGGATGTTTTCATCTCTAGGGAATTAATTTCCTCCCGGGCCTCTTTCCAGACCTCACGTCCTCCCGCCCCGGGACCCTCCCAGTCCTCACAGGACCTGCTTGGCTCTCCCTGCAGCTCTCTGGTCTGACGCGGCCCCATGGCTGCAGCTAGCTGCCAGGCAGGCCAGGGAACGCTGTCTTTACCGCGCGGGGCCACGCGCTTCTCCACCGATAAGGACGTGGCAGTGCAGGCTCACAGGCCCGGCTGGAGTGCCCTCCTCACAGTGACTCTCCCCTTTGGGGACGTGGCCTCCACCTCGCTAACCAAGATCTCTGTCTTCGCACACGGCAGATATAACTCGGCACAGCACTTTGCAAAGCCAGAGAGTCACTGTAAGCAACTGTCCTTCGTCAAAGACCCCTCCTTTGAGAATAACTGTTTTCATACTTGTGGGATTTTTGACATTTCAGGAAGCACAAGCACATGGAAACATTTGTTCTGCAAACTGAAGGTGTGAAAAAAGACGTGTTCGAGCGCGAAAAACTGCTCCTATGCCTCTGAATTGCAAAACTCGCTGAAATGTTGACGAAGGCCACGGACAGGTCGTCGTTCCAGATCACGGTTTAGACTGAGGATTGCGTCTTCCATGGCAAGGGAAGCGGAGCAGAAAACACAGCTACGGGAGGCGCCTGAGACCGGAGGCGCTGGGCAGACGGGCTTTCCCATCCGCAGCCCCCGAGACCGGACTCCCCGATAGTTGAAATCTATACACGAGGTATAAAATGCCACCCAGTATTTCGAGCCTTATCTGATGTCAAGCGTCTGCACATGGGAGGGAAGTGGTTTTACCTGGAGCCCGGAGCAGCACAAACACAACCTCTCTGGGGAGGGCAGCCTGCAGAAATGGATGACCACGGGGCAGCATCCATCCGGAAGTCCGGACCCTCGAGCAGAAGGAAAGACCCCCGGACATGAGGCCAAACCCATCAGTGGCCCTGGTGGTGATCTGGGTGGGTCGGTTGGTTTCTTGTGCCTCAATTTCCCAATCTGTAAAATGGCCCCAATTCTCTCACAGAAGGTGTCTTGGAAACTGCTCTGTTCCAAACAAGTTAAACGTCACGTCAAATGCACATGGAACGCACTGGTGCCCTGAGAGCCATACACACCCCGGGGGAGAGGGTAACCCGACCCCCGGGTCTTACCAGCCTGAATTTTGGCTCATACGTAAAGACAATGAGGAGGCAGGAATGCAAGTGTCCAGGCAGAAGGAACAGCAGGTGGTAGAGACCTAAGGCCCCTGCCCACGGGGTTGGGATGCCACTTGGGAAGGGACAAGCTAGAGGGGTGAGAACGGAGGCCTCCAGCTTTCTCCCCAACGGGGAGGGTGCTGCTGGCGAGCCAGGAGTCTGCTGGCCTGTGGGAGGGTCGCTCTGGTGGCCGTGCTCTGGTGGCCGTGCTCTGGTGGCCGTGCTCTGGTGGTCTGCCCTGAGGACGTCTTTATATTCTGAGCTTTGACTCCTGGGACCTGCTGACTCCGGAGGCACGGCCGTTCCCAGAACTGGCTGACTCGCCTTTCCCCGCACAAACCAGCACAGCCAGAGACCACTCCCACCCCTCCCCTCCGTGGCCACCCCGGGGCAGGTGCCAGACAACTGGGTACAGCCCCACAGCTCATCAGCCACTAAAGTACTCACACTAGCCATCTCTAAGCCTGGTTCCCTGCTTCCTCTGCTCCCTCTGTGGAAACCACAGTAAAGGGTCTTGCCACATTTTCCACCCGCTCCTGTGACTTCCTGACAGACCTGGTGCTTCCCAACCCCCGTGGCACGCATGCTCCCTGGTTCCAGGAAACTGTGAGCAAAATTTCATCCTTTGTGCCTTGTGCACATCTGTGCGTCTCACCACAGCGCGCTAAAACAAATCCCAGGTGCCCTTCCGACACGTTCCCGTGAAAGTGTACGCTCTGCGTGCTCCAGAACAAAACTCCCGGGGAAGTCCTCGCAACAGGACAAACTCGCGCTATAATATGGACGGACACATGAACTTCTATGACCCGCTAGGACAATTCTTTGAAAAGAGGCAGCGATGGAATCCGCCCTACTGGTGACTAAGGCACGTGATTCCAGAGGTACAGCAGTTAGAGCAGTGTGGGGCCGCGGGGACCAACAGACCAGTGGAAGGAAACAGAGCATCCAGAAAAGCTTCATCAATCCTTGTGCTCGGTGCCTGAGGGAGCCACCGTGGGGAGGCAGGCTGCTGGGTGGCGTCGAGAACTCGGGGTCCCAGTGCAGAGGAGAAAAACACCTCAATGGATTAAAAACACCACGAAAAGCAGAATGAAAAGTATCAGAAGAAAATGGAGAACTCATCTTCTTGGAAAATCTGTACAGAACTCAAAAACTCAACAAACGGACCAAAACACACAGCCCCACACCAGCAAGCACCACCCCTCCTGTGTTGTCAGTCCCCTGGAGAACAGGATGCTCCATTTTCCTAAGACAGAGGCAAAGCAAGAAGAAGGAGCCACAGGGACAGGGCTAGGGCTTCCCAGAGCCCGGCCACCTGCTCCGTGCACCAGGGTCTGTATTCCAGAAGATTCCTAGAGAACCGCCGGGGATTTGCCTTAGATGTTCAAGGTCCCCGCTGGTAGTTTCTTCAAAACAAGAAAGACGGTTTCTCACAACCACTTGCCCAATACCAACTTCTCCTAGTCAAGTTTCCAGAGCACTCTATGACTTCTAGAAAATTCCATCACAGGATTGAAATTGAAGAAAAGAAAGTATAAAGCAGTGCAAGCCAGCCAACTTTCCTGGACTCACCCTTCCGGGCCCCGCACTCCTCACCCCGGCTCTCCTGGCTGCTTTCTGCTTTTGTCAACCTTTCGGGTTTCTCCAGGGCTCTGCTTCTTGAGAAGGATTTGAGAAGCCCTCCTTGCTGTCCATCCTTCTTGGCTTTCACTCTGAATAGCTCTTTATCCTGTCCCAGCAGCTCCCAGCTGGGTTCTTGTGCCTGTGATCAGAGCAATTGTCAGCTGAATGCTCAGAGATCAGCCGTGTTTGATGGCCACCAGGCGATGGAGACGGTCCCCGCCACAGTCCACCAGCAAGTAAGACCCACTGTAGTCCCCAAGGGCCATCTTGTCATCACACACAGCAGAGAAGGTAGGTACTGTGCTAGTTGCCTTTTATGGATTTGACAACCGAGCCTCGGAGGAGAGGTCACCTGCCCCGGTCCGGCGTGAGGCTTAGAAAGGGCACTGGGACGTAGCTTTGCTCTTTCCCTGTCTGTATGGACAAGGCGTGTCAGAGGACCTGGGCCACTGCTAACCCGCGGAACTCTCTTCTGGTTCCCCAGTTTTTCTCTGCCCATCAAAATGCAGAAGGGCCCGCAGCAAGGTGACGCTTCACCATATCAGCGGGCAAGGGCATCAGCCAGGTTATCAGAGGCTCAGGCAGGGACATGGCTGGGGACCCTCCCAAGGCACAGAGGTCCTAGGACCCCAGGACCGGGCAGTCCCGCAGCAGGGGCCCCAGAGCAATGCAAGAAGTCTTCCGACTACTTCCTCACCATTTCGGCTGCTGGGTTGTGTCCAAGTTGTCCTGCCTCGCCCATGCCCCCAAGCCCGCTGCCTGTCTGGGGCTCCACCCCCTTCCGGTCATGGGCACAGGGAGAGGCAGGCACGGAAATTTAACTGCTCTCACTACACTGCGGTTTGTGGTAAATGTTTGAAATCCATAAATTTTGATGAACTATTTCACTTTCGCCCTAGTTAGTAATACTATGCCACAAATTAGAGACCCCCACACGCGCCCCTTCATGCAAGGGAATGATTCGGTGAACTAGAGTAATGAGGCCACGAGAAAGAATCGTTTGATTCACACCCACTGCAAACCCTGGGTCCCAGTCAGCGAATGCGTCTGTGCACCCCCCCTTCCGGGTGGACCTGAGATGAGCGGTCGCTGCGTGGGGAAGAGGCCTGCGCTCGGGGCCTCCTGGGACAGCCCGCAGCCAGCGCTGGCCCAGACGGGACCTGGGGGGCGCACCCGGAGGACCTGCTTCCCCTAAGGCGGCCTTCGAGGACAGGCAAGGAGGAAAGGCCGCCGGAGCCGGGTCTGGGTCCATCCCTAGCGGAGCCTCGACAGAGTGCGCGCTGGCCTCTCGCAGGTGCAGCCCGGCTCGCCGCGGCCCGGCGTTCGGGCAAGGGGGGCGCCCGGTGCGGAGATGTCCTGCGCTGCTGGAGAGAGCGGCTTGCCGGGCCTCTCCGCGCAGGGGACAGGCCCGGACTGAGGGTCCCCGCGGCCCGGCCACTACGGGAGGCGCCGCCACGCGCCCGGCCGCCGCTCGGGACGCGGGATCCCGGGACCCCCGCCTCCCCTGCGCGCCCCCAAGCCGCTGACGGCAGGCGCCGGGCGGGGCGGGGCGGCCTCGCGGGCCCGGGGGCGGGGCTCTCGGGACGCACCGCCCCCGCCCGCCCAGGCCTCGCCCCGCCGGCGCCCCCCGCCCCTCGCGTCACGCCGCCCGCCCGCCTGCGCCTGCGCGCCCGCCCCGGCCGCCGCGCATCCTTGGCCCGCGCCTCGCTCCCGCTCCGCACCGGCTCCGCACCGGCTCCGCGCCCCGCGCCCGGCTCCCTGCGGCGGGCGGCGGCCATGAGGCTGCGGGCGCGCGGTCCCCGGGCCGCCCCCGGCTCCAGCGCCGCCTCCAGCGTGGGGGCCGGCGACGTGCGGCGGCTGGCGCCCCCGGGGCGGAACCCCTTCGTGCACGAGCTGCGCCTCAGCGCCCTGCGGAAGGCCCAGGTGGGTGCGCGCCCCGGGCCGGGCCCGGCCCCGCCGCCCCCCGCGGCCGGCGGCCTCACCCCCATCCCGGGGCCCGCGCCCTGGCGCCCGGCCCCACACCCCCTTTCCCGGATCCCCGGGTCGCCGCACCCGCGGTCCCCGGGCCCCGCGTCCGGTCCGGCCGCGTGCAGGCCCCTGGAGGGAACCGCGCGGCCGCCCTGGATGCGACTTGGCCACTCGATGAGCTTCGCGTGGGGACCTCGTCGGTCCTTTGAGTGCGGGCCGGAGCCCGCGGTGCGAGCCGGCCGGCGGGAGCGGCAGGATTTCCGCCTCTGCGCCTGCAAGTTGTGCTGTGCGGCGAGTGCCGGGGGCGCTGCCCTGGGGGCTCGGCCTTGACGGTTATGTGCGTCCCCGGTTCCCGCGAGGGAGCAGCGGGGTCCGCTTCCAGCGCGTGCGATGCTCGGAGCCCTCTGGTCCCGCCGCGAGATGGACGCCTGCTGGAAGCGGCGGGGCCCCACACGTCCTTGTCCTCGCCGGCTTCTAGGGGGGACCCGTTCCGCGACATGGTGGGGTCATACCCGGACCTGGTGGGAAGCATTCCCAGACCTGGTGGGGTCTTTCCCTGACCTGGTGGGGTCATTCCCAGACCTGCTGGGGTCATTCCCTGACCTGCTGGGGTCACTCCTGACTTGGTGGGGTAATTCCCGACCTGGTGCGGTAGTTCCCCCGCAGGGCTGGGCCTCCGTGTGTACATTCCTGCTCTCCGGTTGTGCATTTGATTTCTGTAAGATTGCTCATGACATGGCATTTCTTTTAACTGCAAAACCGTAATGGAGGCAGGCACAAGTGTAGGGTTTTAACAGTTGTGCAGTTGGTGGAGAGTGTATTTCCAGCTGTGACCGAACATTTTGGGGTGACATTGAGATTCTTCTTTAATGCGTAAAGTTAGTCTTTGGGAATAATATTGAAGTGGAAAGTTCTTGAAGTTTGATGTTGTTGTCCTGGGTTGCACGCTTTTCTTGAAGCCTCTTCTAGGTGGGCTTGATTATCATCGTGGGAGAGGACAGGGTAGGCACAAGACTGACAGGGGAGAGAGGGGAGGGTGGCATCCCTTCTAGTGACGTGAAGAAGCAAGGTTGTACCAGTCGGCTCCTGGGCCTTGTGCCCTGTGTCTGTGTGTGTCTGCAGACGGACACCATCATCTGCCCGCCCCTGGGGTCTGCCAGCAGCCCCCCCGCTGTGTTCTTTTGCTTGCAGACTTGAGCGCATCACCTGCCAGCTGCTGTACCCAGCGGTGAGGGGGTTAGGAGCACAGCCACTTCCTCGGGGCTCCTGAATGATGCCCCCCACCAGACCCTCCCCCATCACTCCTGTGGTCCACAGGCCTTCTCCCGCCCATTGCTCTGAGCCCTCGGAGGGTGACCCTGAGAATGAGCCCGGACTCCAGGTGGCTTCCAAGGTCCCGCCGCATCTGTGTCTTCCTGACTTTGCCTGCTCTCCCCTGGCCTCTCTGCTGGGGCAGGCCGTGGGTGACAGCACCTGCAGGAGGAACCCCCTCCTCCCTGGAGGGCTCTGGAGGGCCGCCTCCGCGTCCCTGTCACACTTGCAGCCCCGTCCCCCAATAGTGTGGAGGGACAGGGGCCGGGTCCGTCCCGCCACAACCTGGTGCTTTTTGTCCGAGTGGGGTGCGCTGTAGTGGCTCACTAGTCGATGAGTAAACACGCAGAAAGGACGGACGGACGTCCCAGCAGAGCCTGAACTCCCCGGCACCCCTCGGGCGGGGGACACAGGGCTGTAAACGGGGGGTTTGGAGCAGCTCCTGACAGGGGGGATTGTGGTTTTAGATGTTGGCGGGCAGCTTCTGAAAGATATTCAAAAAAGAAACGGGTGGGTGGGACGCTCTAGCCCCAGGGGAGGATACTTTGCGCCCACCTTGTTGCGGTGTTGCAGAGACGGCGTCCAGGCTCTTCAGGATAACTGGTGTGTTTCGTGTGTGCGTCACGGAGCTGTGGTTACTGCTTGGGTCAGCGGCCCGTGGTCCGGGGCACAGAGTTTGTGACTCCTAAGCTCCAGGTTCCGTCCTACAGAGACGTTTTGATTTTTGCAAGCAGCGCTCTGTGAGCTTTTCTCCTTTAATTAATACAGTAGGCCGAGGTTTCCACGGCGGGGGGGGGCGGTGTTGGGATCTGGCCTGTCCAAGCAAAGAAAGTCGGACTCCCTAAATCAGTCAGTAAACGAGCCCAGCCATGGCAGACACCCAAGGGCGCTCAGGAACCCACTGGCATTCCGAGTCAGGATAAGCCCGGGAGGACGCCTGTGTGCACCTGTTAGGCTTGCTGCTGGGGACGGGCCGCCACTGTCTGCGGATCAACGGCCAGTCTGCCTGTCATTTAACCGCCAATTTAGCGAGGAGCTTAACCACCTCTTCGGACGGAAAATAACTTGTCAAGATAGAAAAGCTAAATCGTGTCATATGGGGTCACCTGATGATTCACGGTCGGGGGTCATAGAGTGGTTTCTATTGCCAGGGTTTGGCGGGTGCCTCTGTGGGAACCCCCGGGCGTGAGTGCATCCCGCCTCCAGCCCCGATGCTTCCCCATCTCTGAACTTCAGGGACGAGTGCCGAGGATGACTCGCTTCCCGGGAGGCAGTCTAGCTTCCTGTTCACACTGGAAGTGAGTTGTCTGTGGGAGGGCACTGCCGCGCGCTCCCCTTTCCACGTCAAAGCCACGGAGAGGATTACCGTGAAGGTCGGATGCGGGGACAGACTCCAGCCCAGCAGCCCTGTGGGGTGGCCTGTGTGCCGTGTAAGTACCCAGAAGCGGATGATCGTTTTCTCTGAGTTCCTGTCCAGATGTTTGAGTTTTGGTTAAAAGGAAGAAAGCAACAGCAGATGCCCTTGGCCTCACCCTAGAGCCTGAGTCAGGCGTGGCCCTTCTGGGCAGGGAGTCCCGTGCCCCAGACTTTGGCAGGTGCCCGCAGACTTCCAGGCCCGGTGCTTTCCGCCTGCTTCCGTGACCTGCCAGGCTCCCGGGCACCCACCCCAGCCCTCCTGCTGCCCCTTGTGTCCGTGCGTGATGGCGGCTCTTTATCCACCCCACTGGTCTGCCAAGGGGCGTGGGGACGTGACGTGACGCGGAGCTGGTGCTCTGAAGGGGCTGGTGGCCGTAGAAACCGGGGGGGGGCGGGGCACGGGGACGGAGGGCTTCCAGGAGCCCGTGTGTCCCAGGGGAAGACAGAGAGGGCTGGCTGCAGCAGGGCCGGCGCCAGGCCTCAAGCCCCATCACCTTTGACAACCTGGGGACCTGACAGTACCCCTCTGTTGTGTGTCTGTAGCCCACTGACATGTAGGGGCATTTCTCCCGTGTCCTTGCCTCTGGTCACTCAGTGCAGCCCTGGAGACAGGCAGGTGTGGGGTCGTGTGTCATGTCCCTGAGTCCCAGGTAAGGAGACTTAGACCCAGGGACTCTGTGGGCCTCGACCCCAGGCAGGTTCAGGGCAGGTGAGCCCTTAGGGGACTGGCTTTTTCTCCTAACACACCAGGAGCCTCCTGTCATCCAGGTCTGCTGTTCTTGAAGGGTCACACATAAGCTTTAACCGTGGCTAAGTTGGCGGATGGGGTGGGGGTTGAGGAGACTTGACTTTCCATAATCCTGCTCTTGGGTCCTGGAATATGGGTGTTTGATGTGTGTGTCTATAGACAGGTCTTGTGTATGTGTACACGCACGCAAGTGTAGACACACACTTGTGTTTAACATTTTAAAAATTTATTGGTACTGAGTAAAGCACTGTCAGTCTTATCTCTCATTTTAGAAAATCAGGATTTTGCCTCTGAAGGTGGCCACTGAGGCGTCCTGGTGCGGGAGGAGGGCGCTTGCCCTGCTCCTGTCCCTGCGGGCATCTGAGCACCAGAGGGCACGCCAGATGCTGGAGAAGGTCCAAGGAGGGGCTCTGGGCTCCTCTGCTCCTGGGAGTCCGTGCGAGGCTCCCACGAATCATGTTTTGCTAAGCCTTACCCCCCTGTGCTGCCCGGCCAGAGACCATGCCTTGCCGACCACTTTGCCCCTGGGGCCTTCACCCAGCACAGCCAGGACACGATGCCACGGTCCCCGGAGCTGCAAGGCTGAGCTCGCCCCTCGCCTGGCCCTCCCGCGTTTGCTGTGATGCGTCCGGGTGACCTCAACCTCTCCTGAGCTTGTGCTTCTAGTGCTCCGTAAACCCGGAGTGAGGTTGTGAGTTATTGTGAAAATGCGCTCAGAGGAAAGCATGTGTCTAGATGGGGTCGCAGTGCTGACCTCAAGCCCGGCCGCCAAGCAGCTCTTCGAGCCACACTCTGCGGTGTTATAACTAATTGGCACGTTCCTGCTTTTGCCCACGTTCCAGCCTCACGAGGGGAGGTGTCTCCAAGCTTGTTAAACACTGTCCCTAACCACGCACATGCCCGCGGCTCCCAACATCTCGGGCACGATGCCAACTCCGTTCTCGTGCATTGGCTGGGGCCCAGAAGCTCCTCCGCAGACTGCCCCGCCCGAGCCGTTGACACCCTCCCAGCCCGTGGGCGGGACCTGCCACAGGAGCCCAGGGACTGTGGCTTCTTTACTCCCAGAAGTTATGTGTCCGTCTGAGAGCCAGAGGACTGACTTATTTTCTCTAAAAAGCTACTTCCTGGCTGAAATTTTTTTTTAAAAAAACATCTTTCACAATTTGATATTCCAAACCCCTAGGCTGGGGTGCAGAGCTGGCTCTCACAGGGTTGCTGAGGTCTGGAGGGTGGAGACCAGTGTGGCCACCCAGTGGGGCCCTCTGCTCCATGCATGGCACCCCCAGCGGTGAGCCTGAGGCCCCAGACAGCCAGGAATCCTAGGCCGAGGGGCCGGTTTGGACAAGGCCCAACAGCTGAGCAGAAACCCCTCCCTGTAGCAGTAGGTCTTTTCACTGGTAGGAAAGAGTCATCAGTCACTTCTGTCCAGCGGGACTCATTAGCTCCATATCCTCGTGGGGACCCCTGGGCCGCTGGAGCGCAGCATGCCCCAAGCCGGAGCCTAACTTACCCCTGAGCGCTCAGGGCCATTTGGGCCCTCTCCCCTAACCGGGTGCACTGGCCAGCAGCCGCCGCCCGCGCCCTCCCATTCCGCCGAGTGCTCTCCTGTTGCAGCGGAGCACTTGGACCAGTCTGCTCCCACGTCCGCCCGTGTATTTGGAAGGGGGACCACCCTAGCCAGGGGTAGACTACCCAGGCTCCTACCACAGGCTGGCTGTCAAGCTCATTCTCACCCTACAAATGTTACTGATGGGCCAAGAGTTCCCTGCAGCGGGCGGAAAGCCAGCATGCTCTGGGGAGCTCCCAGAAGCCAGGGAGACAGCCAGGACACTCTGGGGAGCTCCCAGCAGCTGGGGGGATGGCCAGGACGCTCTGGGGAGCTCCCAGCAGCTGGGGGGATGGCCAGAACATTCCGGGGAGCTCCCAGCAGCTGGGGGGATGGCCAGGATGCTCTGGGGGATGGCCAGGATCCTCTGGGGCGCTCCCCGCAGCTGGGGAAGCACAGAATGTGCCCTTGGGTCTCCTTACAGCTGGGAGCTAGGGGCTCTCTACAGTTGGGGGGCAGGGCCTGGATGTACCCTAGGAGCTTCCCACAGATGGGGGTCCAGAGCCAGCATTCTGGTAGAGCCTGTGGTTGGGGGTGAGGCTGAGCCAGGATGTCCTGGGGGTGCTTTGTTGGAGAGCTGAGTGGGCAGGAGGTGCCCAGCTGGGAGTATCTGCAGCCCGTCAGGACAGCCCAGGACTGCTGCTGGAGGGTCCCCTTGGCAAGGGCCTCAAGGTGTGCTGATTCCTGGGCCTGCGGGTGCCCTGCCGGGACCTGCTGAGCGAAGGGAAGCAGCTGGAAACGCCACAGCCTGGAATTCCAATCTTCTTTCCTTCAGGCCGTGCCAAAGGCGCTGGAGATAAGGGATTTCCTCAGGCCGTGCAGCCTGGCTGTCTCTGCCAGCCGGAGGTGGAGGGGACAGAGTCCTTGGTAGGGTTCTCTCGTCTCCTTCATCCCGGCCCAGCCCACCTGGCACCCCCCTTCCCTGCCCCTGCTGACTGTCCTCCCGGACCCGCTGGGCCGAGGAAGGTGAGCCGCTGCCCGCCCCCCCTGCAGCCCGCTCCGGGCGGGGAACTCCCCGAGCTGGGGCGGGGGAGTGCCTCGCTTTCTCGGGACTGTGAGCCCACAGCCCAGGGCAGGGACTGCTCTCTCCTGGACCACAGCCAGTAGCTCCTAGCAGCAGGTGAGACGCACAGACTGTTAGTAAACAGATGAGCTCACGGCCCCCTGGAGCTCGCCTGGGCGCAGGAACTTGGGGGGTCCCTCCAGGCGCCATGTACCACCGGCCTGTTCTGACCCTGTATGTAGCTTCTGGGCGTCATCTGCTCGGGGACCAGGACAGGTCCTTCTCTGTGCATGGTCTGTGCGCCTGTCCCTCCCGGCTCCCACTCCCTCATTTCTCGTTCCCTTCGGGGAGGGATGTTCTGGAGAAAAAAGCCAGTGGCCCCAGGCTGGCGCTCCGGCCCCCGCCCTCCACCAGCTTGCACCTGCCTCCCCAGAGTGCCCATCCAGTGTGCTCAGAGCCCAAGCTGCTCGGCCCGTCTGTGGGACTCTGCGGGGGGGAGGTCTGTGCCTGGAAAGCCCCCAAGCAGCTGTTCTTGCCGGGCGTATGGGCCCCCCAGGTGAGAGGCCTGTGGGAACACGTCAGGTGCCACCACGTCCCTGCGGTCTCCAGGTGGGGATTTGGAGCCCGCTCCTGGGGTGGACCTGAGCCTCATCTCTGCAGTGGAACAGCCGGCCCCGAACTAGTGCTCTTGGCAGCGCTTCTGCTTCTCCCCCGTCTGCTCTCCTCGGCAGCTGCCCAGAGAGGCGGGCACACGGGCCCACTGTGTGCCGAGCTCTCAGGGGTGAGGACAGCGACGGAGGGGCCTCGGGCCTGCACTTGGGTTTCCTGTGGGATTTCACATCTGGAGCCTGCTGGGGTGGCAGCTTGGAATGGCAGAGACCCCAGGGTCTCCAGCTGAAGGGTCCCGAAAACCCTGAGGAGATGCGATTTCTGTAGGAAACGAGTGGGGAGGAGGGGCGAGGGGAGCCCAGAGGCTGGCTGGCGGCGGGGGAGGGCGCGTCCTCCGTCCTCCGGGGCTCCCCTGCTTCTGCTTCAGTCCCTGCAGGGTTAGGGATCTTTCTCAATTCCCTGCAGGAAAGGAGCGCCCCCCTAGCTCTGCCCCCAGGCCAGCTGGCTGCTGGGCCTGCTGTCCTGCCCATGGGGCTCCAGGCCAGGCAGGGCTGCGGGCCTCCACAGGTCACTGGGAGCAGCGCTGGCTGGTGACCGGCACTTGGCACGTGTTTGCCGACCTAGTGAACTTGTTTCCTCTCCTACGCATTTTCTCCCGCAGCTTACAGACAGCCCTGTGTGTGCGCTCCGAACCATCTGCCATCCGGCACAGGGCAGATAGCCCGAAAGCCTCCTGCGGCGAGGGCGGGGTGTCGTGTTCAGAGCACAAGGGCTCTCCATGCTCTGAGGGAGCAGGGTCCTCGGTTAGGGTTAGGGTTAGCGCGTCGTGCCCCACCCCTCCCCCGCGCCAGCCGTCGGCTCCAAGGGCTGAGCTCCTACAGGGGAGCCCCGGGCAAGGGGAGCCCCGGGCGGCTGCCATGGTAGCCGTGGTGACAGTGAGGAGGGCGGCGGTCGCCGGGAGTTTTCCCCTCGGCCCCCAAACCGTTCTGCTCCAGTGCTCCCTTGTCTGCCCAGCAATGACACCCTTATGCATGGACCCAGTGCCCTGTGCAGCCTGCTCAGCCCCCGAGCCCGGAGATTTCTGCTGTGTTCGCCTGGGGGCCATGAGCTGCCCTCCGTGCTGACCGCTGACTGTGTGGCTATGACCCTGTGGCTGTGGGTCCCGCTGCTCCTGTGCCAGGGTCCGTGAGACCCTCGGTGCTGGGGGACAGAGCTGGCCTTGGGCCCGAGACCGCAGAAGGCTCTGACCTCCACCGCGCTGGGCCCTCGGACGCTGGCAAGGAGGCAGGAGCGGAAGGACTGTGCGGTGTCGGGAGGGCTCCTGGTGCGGCGCCCTTGGTTGTACGGTGTGTGTGGAGGGTCGCCCGAGACCAGGGCGGTTCTGCTCCCGTGCGGAGTTGCAGGGGCGCCTGCGGCTTCGTGTCGGCTACGCCGTCAGCCCTGACAGGGACAGGAGACGCACCTGTCCAGGAGCGTGGCCGTGCTAGGGCCGGCCACGGGTTCGCACGTGCACCGTGAGTCCCCGAGAGGCCCTCTCCTTCTGCGCGAGGCTCCGGGCTGGCCGCGTGCGCCCGGACGGGGTCCGAAAGCTCCCGCGTGGAGAGGCCCGCGTGCTGGGGACGGCGGCGCTGCTTACAGGTTGGAGGGGAAAAGAGCTGTTGTAGCAACGCTCTGGGGACTTTAGATCTCAGTGCGAGAGCTGGGAAGAGAGCTTGTACGGAGCCGTGAGTGTGGTCCTGGCAGGAGACGGTCCTCAGCCGCACAGGTGGACACACGACGTCAGGGCGCGGGACTGCCGAAGGCCAGAGGCAGGAAGACCAACGTTCACATGTTCGCGAGAAGAAAGCAAGGGAGTCCCGACGTGGACAGGATTAAATAGTGACGAATCGCACCGACGAAGGCCGGCTGCTCCGGACACAGGAGGCCCCGTGAAGACGGCCCCGCCCCGCAGACGGGCCGTTCCTGGCGCCATCCCCACCTCCCCGCGCCGCCCCGCACCGTGGAGCTCGGCCTCGCCCCGCGGGCCGTCTCCGTAGAAAGGAGCCTTTCTCACAAGCTCTTGCAAGAGGCCACGTGTGACGAGAGGGTGACGCTCGCGGCCGCCGTTGGGAACGCGGCTCTGTCTTTCCTTTCGAACTCGGAGGCGGTTTGCATCCCAGCATGTTCAGAAAAGGTGTTTTGCTGCTGGAGGGGAACCGTGGGGGTCGGTTCTCTGAGGCTGGCTTGCCGGGCTTGCGCCTGCGAAGCACTGGGTCCAGACCTGATGCTCTTGGACGCCCCAGGCTGCGAGGCCGGGAGTTTGTGCTGGGACGTCCCAGCCGGTGGCACTCCAGGGACAACAGTTTGTGCTGGGATGTCCCAGCCAGTGGCACTCCGGGGACAGCAG
>JAHRIG010000024.1:809231-865463 GCA_020311275.1 Eira barbara | reverse complement strand
TGGGATGTCCCAGCCAGTGGCACTCCGGGGACAGCAGTTTGTGCTGGATGTCCCAGCCGGTGGCACTCCGGGGACAGCCACTGTCGTCTCGACGTTCTTGAGAAAGAAGACGCGTCAATGTGTCTGTCTTGTCGCTGTGTCAGGAGGGAGGGACCCCAGTAGGCAGGAACCAGGGCCACGTCTACAGAGCCGCACCCTGTCCGCGCTGGGCTGAGGGCCGTTAGGCCGTGGCTTCTTGGTTTCAGAAGATTCTCTGTTCTAAGTCAGGATTTTTAAAACAACTTGCTTTAAATTTTTAAAATATGTAACAGCCAGAGAGACGGATTCCGCAGGTACGGTGTCCCTCTGTTTCTCTCACACGGGAGGCTTTTTGCAGAACCCGCGAGGCTCATCTGTCTCCTCGTGGGCAGAGCCGGGGGGACCAGCCTCCCAGGGAGCCATTTGAGGCCGTCCCAAGGCCCAGCCCCAGAAAGCAGGGCGCCCCTCCCACCCAGAGGCCCAGTGTGGGCTTGTTCCTGCCCCCCAGACCCAGACCCCAGTGGAGCCGCGGGCCACCCATCTGCACCTCGCTCTGCCTTGGGGTACACATGGGACGGGGCAGGCTGACTGATTGGGGGTAGTGGATTCTTTCTGTCGTATTGTCCCCAGAGTCACAGCCCTGCGGGGACGTCCCTCCAGCTGCGGGACCATGGGTCTACTGCATCCTGCCGTGGGCATCTGGGCTGGGAATACCACCGAGTGCCCAGAAGGCGCTTCCCCTCCTCGGCCTCAGGAGCCCATCCTCGTGGGTGCGGGCGGACCCGCAGGTCGGAATACCATGGGTCCTGTCCACTTTGGATCTGAGCACCGTCCATGCTGGTCCCTCCAGGGCCCCGTGCTCACTGCGTGTGTAGCACCCCTGCTGATCAGGCCCCATGCACCCCTCAGCCCGGGCCCCCACCCATTCGCGACTGCCCACCTTCCGCACACTCACTCAGTGCATGGCCCGTGGCCATCCTGGAAACTCGTGCCTTTCAAATGTTGTAATCCAGGTGACGGGAAGATAGGAATCCTGTTCTGTCTTTCTGTCTCTGAGTCACCTCGGGACCTGCCCTTGTACCCTGAGGAGCCGGAAGCCCTTCCCTCTGGTGCGGCTGGCACCTGTCACACAGGCGACCTTTGGCTCACTGTCCCCTGCTGGCGTCCCAGGTGACGTCCTGCTCTGCTGCTACCAGCAACGCCCACGCAAGCCGCTCCTCGGGGAGCTGGACTGGGGCTGCCAGCCAGCCAGGTGTGCCCACACGGGCCATTCCCGAGCCGCCCCCTGCAGTGCAGAGGGCCCAGCACCACGGCACGCGGCTTCGTGGGACAGGACTGGCCCTGAGCTACAGTTGTTCCCTGACCTCTGCCAGAACCGGGGGGCCCAGGGCTTGGCATCAGCCTCCTTGTGGCAACGCCGCCGAGCTCTGTTCGTGAAACACGTGGGGCTGGTGCCTGCGCAGTCGCTGGTGGAGGGAACACGAGTTCTCCGTCACCCGCGCCCCGGCGGGGTCTGCGGTGACAGGGTGGTCGGAGCGCTGCCATGCACGAGCCCAGTTTTCAGACTCTGCCTGGGCTCCCACGGCACGGCTCCGTCCCTCCGCGGCCCGCGGGCGCCCCCGTTGTCTCCGACCCCACGGGAACGCACTTCTCCGCGGCGTGCGCGTCTGCGTCTCTTCCACGGGAAAGCGCTCTGGCCTCGGAACACCCCTCCCCGTGGCCTGCCCACCGCCGCGCCGAGTGCCACGAGGGCGGCCCATGCCACACGGCCCAGTGCTCGCCGTGTGCTCTGACTCAGCCCCCGGGTCTTCCCATTCCCAGCAGGGCCGTCACAGTGACACCCGCCCCCCGCCAGCCGCACTCCCGCAAGTACCTCCTCCCGGCAGGTGCTGAGTCAGCAGCTCGCACAGCCTGGGGGGGCCCTCGATGGCACCAGGCCCGCGTATGCTCCGGGGGTGCACAGCATCTGGGGGCGTGGCTGGTCCGTCCACTCCCGGCAAGGACCCGTGTTGCCACAGTGACCCAGCCCAGCATGGGGATGGCGTGGGTGAGACGCTGGGGACCCGTGTGCACTCCAGCGTCCTCTGTCTCCTACACAGTGCATCAGCAGCTGCATGTTGTAAAACCCAAGACGTTGGGACAGCTTGCACAAAGACAAGGTTAGTGGCCTTGGCAGAGAGGAGGGCGTGACCACCAGGTGCGTCTGAGCTGGGCACCGTGACCAGAGGGGCCTTCGGTAGAGAGTTCCAGACGGCCCGTTAGCGAACTCGCTGCAGTTGGTGAATGTGTTACATTGGAACTGGAATTGTCTCGCACGTGTTTTGTCACAGGAGACTGGAGGCACACACAGGCCGGCAGCTTCAGCCACAGTCGTTTCTGTCCCCTGGGCCTAGAGACTGGAAGCCCCATCTCCAGCCTCCTCCTGAGGCCTCGCTCCTGGGCGTATCGACGCTGTCTTTTCTAGGAGCCGTCTGCGTGTGTCTGTAACCTAACGTCTTCTCAGAAGGACACCTGCCGTGTGGAATTAGGGTCCACTCTAGTGACCTCATTTTACCTTAATCCCCTTTTAAAGGCCCTGTTTTTGGGATGCACCCGTTTCCGCTGGCGTGTGCTGTGTCTCCTCCACATGGGGTGGGGGGGGTGTGTGGGACACTCCTGGATCCCCCCTTGGCTGCCCCGAGGGGTGGTCTCGTGACCACATGGGCCGGTGTCACACTCAGGAGCCCACGTCCCTCCAAAGGTGACCAGTGAGGCAGGGTGTATGCAGACGTGCGCGTGCGCCCGGGGCATTGGACTCAGGGTACAAGCACCGCGAGGTTCCCATCAGTGTGACGATCTTACCGGTGCTCAGACTGTTGGCTGCCACGGGGCTCCAGAGTCCAGGGGCCTTTGCCTCCTTCCCTGCTGTCCCTGGTCACCCTCCGCGTTTTCTGCCCCAGCCCGGAATTGGCTTCTCCCAGGAGTCCTGGCTCCTTTGGGCAGGAAACGGTGTTGAGAGCCCACAGGCTGCCGTGACATGCCCCCTGCAGCTGGGCCCCCACCAGCACTCGTGGTGGGGCGTGCCACGTGGGAATGCGGCTCCAGGACACAGGAACCGTCAGCTTGCGTATGCACATCTGGGTAAACCCCTTCCTGGTGGACCACACGTCGCAGCCAGCTTCCACGGAGCGTGACCTCGCTCAGCTGGGGAGCCTGAATGGAGGTCCTCCTAGAAGGGGCTTGTAAACCCTTAGCTCGCAGGAGGGGCGACCCCGGGTTTATTTGACCTGGTGCCCTTGAGGGTGGCCGGGCTGCTGAGGGGCAGTGAGGCCACAGCCTTCGGAGCTCTGTGGAGGGTGCAGGTCCCACACCCCCAGCCTCTCCTGCTTGGTCTGCAGCGCGGCCCCTCCCCCGTGCTGTGGCCGTGCTCTCCTCTGGCCCTGCCCAGTGCCGTCACCCGGGAGCAAGGCCCGAATTCTCCCTCCCTGAGGCCCCTGCTCTCCTGCCGGTGCCTGCGCCTCCGGGGTCCATCCGTCCCTGCCCAATACGGATCACCTGCGGCTGCTGACCGCCTCCCGGCTCTGCGAGGGGCTTCTATGGGAGTGGATGTTGGGGGCTGTTCCTGGTTCCCCCCCAAGCTGGGGGGGTTGTCTGAGTCAACCCCCAGAGCCAGCAGAGCCGGGTCGTCTCTGGGTTGTGGGAAACGGAGCCCTGCCCTCTCCCGAGGGGACTCCCTGCCTCCCTACAGGTTCCCTCCGGGGGACCGTGATCCTCGGGCTCTGTGATTCCACAGGCTTGCCCTCCAGGCTGGCCGAGGAACAGAGGTGCCCGCGGCTGCCTCGGGGATGGAGACACCGTGTCCGCCTGGCTGCTGATCACAGTGCCCGTGAGCGCTCAGCAGGACTACGTGGAGGCAGCCAGGCCACTCGCCGTGCTCTGCTCCGTACCCTCTGTTTTCCAGCCCGGCAGGACTTTCTGCCAACGTCTTCGTGGTGACTGTGGTCTTTCTGCAGCCGCAGCACACTTGAGAATGTCCACGTGGCTGACATAGCAGCCCTGGCTGTCGTCCCGCGGCTAGAAACACTAAAGTCTGCTCGGACAGGCTGAGGCGCGAGGCCGGTGTGTGCAGGGTGTGCTGGACGGCGAGAGTGCCAGGAGGCCAGTGGCAAGGCCACAGAGCCCGTGAGGACAAGTGGACCAGGAGGTGCATGCAGGAGAACAGGAAGGTCCACCCCAGGGGCAGCCTAGCGCTCAGGACAAGTGGTCAGAGCCCACAGAAGATTCTAGAAGGGGCTGCATGAAGCCTTCCGTGTCCTGCCCCTCCTGGGGACAGTTCCCCTTCTCCAGGGCCAGGCTGAGCCCAGTGTAAATGTGCAGGCCCTCTCTCTGCCCAGAGGTGAGGGCGGAGCCCTGGGGTCTCAGGGAGCAGCCCAGGCAGGTCCCTCTGCACCCTGTGTGCTCCCGAGGGCGCTCGCCTCCCCCGGGCAGTTCACCTGGCACTCGGCGAGTGTGTGTCTGTAGAGCCGCTTCCTGCCCCAACCCGCAAGCCGAGCCGCGGCAGTTCACTGGAGGTCTGTGACTCTCAGACCACATTGCGTGTCCACCTGCCCTCGCGGGAGGCATGTCTGCGGAGGGTTGTGGCCTGCAATGGTCACTCACGTGTCCTTTCCCTGCTGGCTGTGAAGCTTGGAAACCCGACTGTGTTCTCCTGGGTGCACGTAAGAGCAGGCGTGTGAGTGTTGATCATCAAGGGCTGGAGGTGGCCACGTTCTGTGTCCCATGGGGGATGGCCAAGTGAGCCCTGTGGCTGCCGGCCTGCCTACAGGGACGTATGTCATTAACTAAGCCACGTGACGAGCACTGGGTGGGTCCAGGTCGTGGTTCCCTGGCACTGCCTTCCTGAGTCCCCTCGGAGCCCTGACCTGGTCCGTGGTTCGGAGATGCACGGGGTGGGACGACGGTCATGAGCTCTCCTGGCACCCGGTGCGGTGCCGTTCTGTGGCACACACCGTCCGGGAAGGGGAGGTGGCTGGTGTGCGGTTGGTAGCAGAGCGTGCCGGCGAGCCAGGCTTCCCGCTGCACCTGCCACGTGGGACGGACCTGCTGAGTCCTTCCGTCCGTGTGCTTTCTCCACCAGCACAGGGACCCGGCGGCGGCCACCAGTCATCTAGCTGGTGCCATGACCGTGCGGCTGGAGTGCTACTCCGAGAAGGTGTGTGTTTTCAGCGTGCCTGTGCAGAGAAGCACACGTCTGAGGATGACGTGAGGGCCTTTACCTCAAGAAGTTAAAAGGGACGTTAGAGTCAACTCGGAGAGAGAGATGGCTCGCAGTAGAGACACAAGCACATCCCGCAGCGGCTCAGTAGACGGATTAACAAACTGGAGAGTCGGCGAGACACAGATGACAGCAAGTACGCGGTGCGTCGGGGCCGGGTTGTGCTAGACGCCGGGAGAAGGCAACGGGCGGCTTCGTTCCCTTGAAAACACACAGCGGGGAAGTAACGGGCAGAAAAAGGTTTGGGGACTTTTAGGGAGGATTTTCTCTGACAAAAACCCTGAAATGAATTCAGACAGAAGTAGAAAATCTAGATAAACAGTAAAAAAAGAAAAAAAAAAAGAAAAGAAAGAAAAAGAAAAAACCAGTCCTTAGATATGTGTATCTTGGGAGAAATTACCCAGAGAAGCTGGCTCCCTGGTGCACGGACATCCCCGCAGGGTCCGCCCAGAGGGAAGCTGTGGCCAGGCCTGCCCCTGACTTGCCCCCGGACGCACGCTCGTAGGCGAGCTCCGCAGCTCCAGAGAGAAAAGACTCCCCAGCGGGTGGCCTGCCGGCCCCGTGACCGAGGCCTCACGGAGGAGCCCTGTGGGTGCGGCGTGTCGCGCGCGTGGGCAGAGTGAGCGCGAGCAGCGTCATCCCTTGCTCGGCGCGGGAAGGACGGCGGCTGAAACTCAGCACGCTCACGGCTACAGCAAACGCCACTCCCGAGGCCCGGGCGTGGGAAGGTGTTCTCGCCCGCCAAGAACGTGTGCCACAGCCCAGAGGAAGCGCTCACTTGACAGGAAACGTCCCCAACGTCACCCACAAGATGGATCTGGTGTCACTGCTGCTGCCCGGCCCGGAGGCTATGGCCCCAGGTGGTGACCGGGACTGGACGAGGACAGGAGGGGGCGGCTACCCAGCTTGCCGTCCCCTGCCGATCACAGGGAGGTGCCGGTCCACGCGGTGCCACATGGGGCGGCCGGGACCCCAGATGACCTGGAGTGTCAGATGAACGCTGGGTTTTCCAGACGGTATGAAAAAGTGCAAAATACCTCATTCGTAATTCTTGTGCTGAGTCTGTGCCGAGATGACGGTACTTCCAGTACGTCGGTGCACTACATTAATTTCTTCCTCTTTCCACATGTGGCACTAGACCGTCTAAATTTCACACCTGCTTGTACCGTGTGCCGGTCTCGACAAAGGACCCAACAGAGTCCACGGAGGGTCCGTGGGGCCAGTTGGTGACTCAGGTGCAGGAGACAGCAGCCCGGCCGGCGAGTGGCCGTGGGGCTCCTGGGCCTGGGTCAGCCAGGCGGCCGGGAGACGTCACCGTGCACCTTCTGGCCTTTTCTGTCCTTCCTGCACCAAAACCCACATATCTGAAGTGTGTATTATTGCAAATAATTGTAAATTGTGTCTGTTGGTCGTAAATCCCTTCCAAGTTTTAAGTCTTGTCATCCCTGCCCCAGCCGTTTTCTGACTGACTGCCTGAGAGTCATTCATCCCAGAACGCAGCATTCCGGAGCACATGCCCCCGGGTGAGAACCAGACCATGGCCTTGTGCGTAGGAGTGTCCCTCCACCATGACTCTCCCTGACTAGGCCCCTCTGGGGAGCCCCCGTGTCCACCCTAGCGCCCACCCCGTGTTGGCAGCTGTCCCCTTCACTGTAGGGCCTGCCCGGGCCCACGGAGCCCCACCCATGGCATCTCCCCAAGCAGACCGAGGGGGTGTGTGATGCCGCCCAGTGCTGCTTGTTTGAGGCGGGCTGGCTGCGTCCTGTGCTCTGCCGGGCTTCTGCCCGCAACGTCCTGGGGCTGGAGAGTCACGCGGGGCCCCTGGGCTTCTTTGTGGTCCACAGTCTGTCTGACCAGCTCCGTACCTGCTGCTCCCCACATGGCAGCCCCACGCTGGGAGGGACTTGGGAAGGCTCAGCAGAGCAGGGCGCGTGTGCTGGGCTGGGCCAGAGAGGGGCTCGGGGGCGGGACTGCAGGGTGCCAGGATCCGGGGAGCGCGACTCTCCGTTTGCCGCTCCCACCCTAGGGCCTTGAGGCTAAGGTGGGAAGGGGCACGGCACCACCGTTGGAGACCCTCGGCAGGACACTCTGCCCGCGTGCCCCTCCGCTGAGCGAGGGCAGTGCCCTGGGCTGGGCCAGGCGCAGGGTTTCCACGTGGACCTGGGCCTGGCTTCCCACGTGGGATGCGAGGGCTCGTTCCGTGGCGACAGACGCTGCAGTGACCTCGCCTCTGTCTTTGCAGGTCGTGCTCATGACGCTGACGTTCTTCCCCGTCCGGCTGCTGCTCGTCGTGGCCATGATGCTGCTCGCGTGGCCCTTCACGTTCTTCGCGTCGCTGTGCTCCGCGGACGGGGACCCCGAGCAGCCCCCGGCCGCCTGGCGCAAGTGAGTCACTCGCGTGCAGGCGCTCGGACATGCCCCTCCCTCCTCCCACAGCTTCTCCCGTCCGGACGCGGCCAGCCGCGCACCTCCGTCCTCCCTGCGGGTGGCCGGTCCCGTTCGCTGGCACCCGCTGCCCCCGTCCCGCTCTGAGGGGCCCTCCAGGGTCCCGCAGGCTACGTGGCCGCTGCCGGCGTACCCTCAGCACCGAAGCTCCCCACCGTGTTCCCACGTCCCCAGCCCCCGAAGGCTGCATGTCAGCCAACATGTGTACCGTGTGCCGGTCTGGTCTCTGCGGGATCAAGTGTCCCCCTTGTCCCCCTCAGACCTAGAAGTTCCCTTGTGGCTATGCGTTCAGTAGCAGGAGGGCCAGCCGCAGGCGGGCGTGTTCTGAATGCATCTTTTCTTACGGCTTACTCGAGAGCGAGCGAGTGCACGTACGTGTGCGCACCAACACGGAGGGGCGGAGGGAGAGGAAGAACCCCAAGCAGGCTCCCCGCCGAGCGCAGAGCTGGGTGCGGGGCTCCGTCCCAGGACCCTGAGACCATGACCTGAGCCAGAACCCTGCGTCCGACGCTCAGCTGACCGGGTCACTGGGCGCCCATGTTCTGAGCACACCGTAGCTGGAGACGCAGCGGGGACCTCAGAACCTTAACTCAGAGTGTCCTCTTGCTCCTCCGCGAAGCTGCTCGTAAACCAGAGCGTCCGCCGTCGCTGAAGAAAGCGCCAGGAGGCAAGGACCCGGATAAGTATCCCGGCATCTCAGAAGTTGTCCTTCCTGTTGAAAACGCAGAGTGCCGCCCGCTGTCCGCACCTCTCGTCACCCCCTCAGGGTCCTGGAACATTTGACGCAGAAGCAGAAACGGCAGCCTAGTGCAGGGGTCCCCTCTCCCCGGGCCACCCCCGGCCGCTGCCCTGTTTACACACAGTTTCACTTGCGCCGAGCCCCTCATGGGCGCAGAGGCTGTGTGGTCCACAGAGCCCAAAACGCTTGCTCCTGGCCCTTCACGGGCTTAGCAGACGGGCTCAGTCCTCCTCGCCCTAGGAAGCCTCTGGCCAGCAGGAACACGGTGTCCCACAGAGGCAGGTGGGCCCTGGCACTTGCCCTTGAGGTTGGTTCTGCGGACGTGCACCTGCCGTGGGCACACGTGACCGTCGCACGCGCAGCACAGATGGAATTTCGAGTCACGGGTTTGCCCGTGAGCAGCAGCCCGCGAGGCGTGTGCGTGGCCGTGACCGGGGAGCCCGCCCGTGGGGTCTTCGTGTGCACCCCTCACTGTGTCCACGTGCTTAGACCACTGTCAGAGTCAAGTGAACCACAGGCTTCCTCCCTGGGAGACCCGAGGTCAGGCCGTGATCCGTTCCCACGCCAGCTCCAGTGTTGGCGCCTGGCCCAGGGGTGCTAGGACGTGGGTCCTGAGTGAGGGGGAAGGGAGTGAGGGAGTGAGTGTAGGGGTGAGGGGGAGAGGGAGTGAGTATTGAGGGGAGGAGGGGAGGGAGCGAATAGGGGAGAGGGAGGGAGGGAGTGTGGGGGGAGGGAGTGAGTGTGGGTCAAGGGAGGAGAGAGTGAGCTGGTGGGGTGGGAGGGCGGGAGGGGAGTGGGGGGAGGGAGGTCTTGTCGGCTGGGGCCCCCCCAGGCACTGGGGACGTCACGGCTTCCAGTGCTCCTTCTGGCCTGTTCAGATTCCTTAATTCTCTGTGAAGGACGTGCTTTACCTTGAGGATTTTCTTAAATGTTTTAACCCTAAAATACGAATTTAGTATCAAATAGATAATCCAGCAAAATAAACCTGGACCAGACAGGAATCAGAACTTCGGTCTTGCCAGGTTGAGGATCTGTAGCTGGAGAATTTTTGACCGATGACAGGGGATCTGACTAAGAATTTGGGGTGTTGGTAATAGGGCGGCCCTCCTCTGCTCCCTCCTGGGCTGGGCTCCCTCCTGCCTGTTCACGCGCCCCCTGCGGATTCTCTTTCCCAAGTGCGGACTCCGGGCTGGACTCTGTTGCCCCCGGGCCAGCTCCACGCAGCTCTGCTGGGCTCGGTGGATGATACAGGGGCCTCCAACTGGTGCCCACGGCCCAGCTCCCCAGGCGCTGCGTGTGCCTATAGTGCGTGCCCGAGCGGCAGCCCTCACGGCAAGACATAGACGCGTCTGAGGGTTCATGAGAGTTCTGGGTGTCTGCGTGTGAGGGGACTGCACAGCGCTGTATTCACGTGTGTATGTTGTGCAAGCATATGTACATGCCTGTGTGGGTGTGCGGGCATGTGAACGTGTGTGCACACGAGTCTCTGCTTGTGTTGAGCATGTGCATGTGTGCAATGCCTTCCATGAGCATGTGTGTATGTGCGCGTGGGCGAGTGTGGGTGTGGTGCATACGTGCACGTGTGTGAGTGTTGCATGCATGCAAAAGTGCATTGTATGCAACCATGTTTGTGCACATCTGTGTCCGTGAGGGACACGTGTGTGTGTGCACACAGATAGACACGCATGCTGCCCATGGGGCGCGAGCCATATACCCTCGAGGTCTCCGTGCACCAGTATTTTTCAGGAACTCCACATGCTGCCCTGCACTGGGTCAACAAAGGACGGTCAACACAGAGCTCCTTCAAGGAGAGCAGGGTGACATGTGTCTGATCTGGGGACCGGCGAGGTGGGAGGAAGGGGGCTTCAGAACAACAGGTTTCGGTGTCCGCAGGCTGGGACGGAAGAGCCCTCGTGGAGCCGGCTGGGAGGCGCGGGTTCCATGCTGGGCGGGGCTGGGGGGACTGGAGTCGGTGATGTCCCGTCGGGGAGGATTTCTGCTGAAGGCGTTAGCGTCATTCAGACGTCTTAAAAGCCTCGGGTTCTCGATGAAAGGAAGAATGACAGAATTCCACAAAGACATTTACTCAAAGTTACTTTCAAACAACAAAGGAGTGTAAACACCAGAGCATCTTGCAAACCTGACCAGCAGCCGGCAGTGTCCTCTGGGTGCTGCCCCTTGGCCAGCTCATGTGCTTAGAGTGTGTCGTAGCTCCAGCCAGTGGAACCACATGCCACAGGCTGGGGGCCTAAACGACAGAAGGTTCCAGAGGCTGGCAGTTGGGAATCCGCGTGCCGGCAGATGGTGCCCCCTCACTGGCCTCCCCTGGCTCCCAAGGAGAGCTCTGGTCTCCCTCCTGCCAGGAAACCAGTCCCTTCACGTCGTGATCTCATTTAACCTTATTTCCAGCTACAGTCAGACTCTGGTTTTGCTTGTATTAGTACAGAATAGTGAGCCCTGAGCCTAGCCTCCCAGCTCTGACCCCCTCGTGGTCTCGCCAGCTTGCTGGGGTCATGCTGCCCTCCCAGAGTGTCCTGGAGCCCCTGGCTCCCCGCGTGTCCCTTTCCTGCCAGGGGCAGTGCTTTCCTGCCTTTTGGGCATGATCTATCTCCTGGGCCTGGTTTGGGGTTTTTCTTTATTTTTTTCTCATTTTTCCCTCCCAAGATTTCCTGGAGTGTAGGTTTTGTCTCAGAAAGAGGACAAGCGGGAGAAACTCAGGTGCATTTCTGAATGTGTCTTCATTCTCCCCTCAGTGCTGATGGGGAGCTGGTCCGGGCAGAGAACCACGGGTTCCAGATCTTACGGCCGCAGAGTCCCAAAGCTGCCGGCGGCTTCGGCTGTGATGCTCAGGGAGCCTGCTTGTTACTCGCTGTGCGCTTGGGACTCTTCTCTCTGCCCCCAGGAGTTTGAAAAGTTTTCCAAGGAAATCGTAGGAGTCTGTCATCTTGTCTTGAGTTCGTTCTGCTCCCTGACGTGGTGCTGAAGGTCTGTCTGTCTTCGACCGTAAGAAACTCTTCTCTTCCTGTCCGCACCGCTGCCCTTTTTCTCCGGCACGTTCCGGAGACTTCCAGCCTCCCAGGGAACAGGCTCCTGGGGGCTCTGAGGTACTGGGTCGCCCAGAGCGCGCTCTCGTTCTCTGCCGCTTTCCCCGGCACCCGGGCCCGGGCCCGGAACAGCCTGAGGAGAGCGCGGACCCCCGGCCTCCCCCCTGGTGCCGCCTCGTGTCCGCACGCCGGAGTCTCTTCTCTGCCGCGTGGCTGGTCGTGCCGGCATCTCGGGTTCCAGGGTGCCCCCCGGGTGGCGAGCAGGGGAGGCAGCAGGAGCTGGCAGTCCCTGCCTAGTGCGTGTGGGTTGTCTCCCGCGTCACCGCTCCCGGGAATCACTCCGTGAGCCCCTCGGGCTTGTCACTGGCCACCTTGGCCGCGGGTGGGAGGCATCAGGCCGGCTGCAATCCACACGGTCGTGGCTCCGAGGCCCTTGTCCACGTCCGCAGGCTGTGCGGCCTCACCGGGGCTGGGACTCCTCCGAGACCCTGAGAGGGTCCTTAGGTGTGCCCACCCTCTGCTCGCATTTCTGTTTCGCGCGGTTTGGCCTTTGACCTGGGGGGGTGTTGCCGGGTGCCTCTCACGGGCACATCAGGATTTGGTCCACACTTCCGAGTGGCTCCTTCCGCGTGCCCCTGACTCTGACTCCCCCGGGCGGCTCTCGGTCCCACGGCAGCCTCCCCCAGGCCTCGTTTCTCCTCGCATCCCGGTGGCTGTCTCATGGCTTTTATCGGAACGTGTTCTTATGCAAGGTGGCGTGTGTGCAGACGAGCATGTTTAAGCACACGCGGCTGGACAGGTAAGGAGATGTGCGTAGCTGTGGTCACGCCCGGTTCCGGAGACGGCATCGGAGCCCGGCCCAGCATCTCGGCGTGCGCCACACGGCGACTGGTCGCCATGCACGCGGGGACCTTCTGCGGGGGCTCCGCGAGGGGCTCAGGGCGCCTCTGGGCTCGGCCCCGCTCAGCGCCCCTGGGCCTCCTCTTCCGGAATTCTCTTGAGACAGTTTTGAGCCCCTTGGGGGTCAATCCAGTGAGGTTTCGGGCTCGTGTTTCTGTCAGGCAGTCCAGTCGTCTGCGTGACACGGCAGCCCCCCCTTCTCCCTGGACTCGGAGCTCGGAGCCCGGGGCTGCTCGCGGGCGCCTCTGTGCGCTGTCGGTGAGGTGGGTCCCGTCCCTCTGCAGTGAGCGCAGGTGGCAGGAGGATTTACGGGTCTGCACTTTCGTATGTGTGAAAAACAAGTAGGAAGCTGTTCGGTTAATCTGGGCTGATGGTTATTTAATTTTCCACATTTATCGTCCACTGAGTTTCATCCAGGAGAGGGTTGCTTTAGCAACGGGGCATCGGGTCATCGATTCCCAGACCTCAGGACCCTCCAGGGCAGGGACAGGAGTGGCTTGGTCTCAGCCCCAGTGTCACTCACGATTTTAATTGCGTTCTAGGTAGTTTAGTGGGTTTGCTTCATGATGAATCACCCTCCAGCGCTTACGGCCCCAGTGGCTCCCGCGTGCCGTGTCCTTGCTGTACTGCTCAGTTCGGGACTCAGCGTCGTCCTCATGCTGCTGTGTCGCGTCTCAGACAGCACTTGCGTTTTCTTGGACAAATTGGTAAAAAGGCACCGTCTTCTCTCCTCCAGACACTGCAGTAACCGCTCTTGGGGGTTTGGAGGGGCCTGGAGCGCCCTGGCTGACCCGCCAGAGGTTGGCACCGAGCTCCCAGCGTCCGTGTCCTCACGGTCAGCCTCGCACTGGTGAGCTGAGCACGGTGCCCTTGACCCCCAGCTCTGGCCTGGCGTGACCGCAGCACTGTCTCTTGCAGGGTTGTGGACTTCCTGCTCAAGGCCATCATGCGCGCCATGTGGTTTTCCGGAGGCTTCCACTGGGTGGTCATGAAGGGTCAGCAGGCCTCTCCGTCGGAGGCCGCCATCCTCACGCTGGCTCCACACTCTTCCTACTTCGATGCCATTGCCGTCACCCTGACGATGTCGTCCATCGTGATGAAGGCGGAGAGCAGAGACATTCCAATATGGGGAAGTGAGTGACCCCCCCCCGGGAGTGCGTGAGACCCCCAACCTGCTGGAAGTGAACAGTTCCCCCCGGGGAGTGAGTGAGCCCCCCCGGGAGTGAGTGAGCCCCCCCACCGGTCAGTGCAGGTCACACCCACATGAAATAGGCAGTTGCCCTTGAGTCTCTTCTTGTCCCTCTGCTGCGGCTTCTCTGTAACGTTAGTTCTTGTGGGTTTCAGTGGGTTCACGCGCGCGTGCACACACACACACATTCTCAAACGTCATGTGTCCAAGTGCCTGCTCAGGTTTGGTCCGTGGCAAGCGCAGGACCCGTATCCCATGGCCCTAGAAGTGTCTGTCCCCGGGCGCTGGTTACAGGGACCGAAAGCCCAGATGTGCAGGTGTCCCTCGGCCACGTGAGAGATCACCGCGCTCCTGGCGTGAGAGGAGAAACTTACGCTCGCAGTCCTGGAGCCAGAAGTCGAGGTCAAAGTGTCCAAAGCCTCGCTCCTCCAGAGGCTTTCAGGGACGGTCCTTTCTGCCTCTTCCAGCTCCTGGCCCCCAGGTAGCCCCAGGGCTGTGGCGGAGTCCTCCCTGCCCCTGCCTCCCTCCTCCCAGGCCTCCCCTGCGCATGTCCCTGTGCGTCTCTCACAAGGACACTCGTCTTTGGGTAATCTAGGGTACTCTCATCTCCAGGTACATAACTGATTATATCTGCAAAGACTGCTTTCCTGAATAAGGTTTCACGCACGGGTCCTAGGGCTTAGGATGTGGACACATCGTTTTGGGGTGCGCTGCACCATTACTGGGAACTCTAGCGAATGCAGGGAATCACTTTACAGATGAGAGCACCTGCCTCCTCCCGGCCAGGCCCACACACCAGAGCTGTCCAGGTGCCCTGCAGGGCCGGCCCACCTACTCCTGGTTCCTGTCCCCCCTGGCTTCTGTTCCTGGGCTTGCCACCCAGCCCTGGTTCCCCTAGGCTGCTCCTGGGGGAGGGGAGGCCACACCGCTGTCCCTCTCCTCTGCCTCCCTTTCACCGTTCAGACCATGGATGCGTCCACCGAGGATTCTGGTCCGGCGGGAGGCGTGTGCCGCTGGTGCCGCAGCGCCAGGGGCAAAGGGTCCACACCCTGACCGCCGCCTCTGAATTCTGAGTTCCCAGCTCGTGGTGTGTTCGGGGACTGGTTGCGAGAGAACATGGTGTATGTTTTAGGTTCTTTCTAGGAAGCCCTGAGAGGGTGTCACAGGCTCGTGAGTATGACGCAGTGTGGGCCCCGACCCCCGACCGAGGGTGCGGGAAGCCACTTCAGTTCTGTAATTCTGTTGCAATTCCCTCTTTCCGGTTTTAAGCTTCAGGCTGTGGAATGTCAGCATTCTGGGGGAAGTTCTGGGATTTGGGGGGCATGTCACCTCCCCCTCCTTCACGTACAGATCACACAAACCCTTCTCGAAGCCTTGCCTTCAGCGATGGCTCAAGTCCCAAGTTAGCGTCATGGAGACTGATGGCTTCACTTTCTCCTCCACATCCCAAGGTCGGGGTTCAAAAGCCAGCTCCACTGGCTGCATGTGCTGGGGGCTGCGAGGTCGGCGCTGAGCTCCGCGCCCCCCATCATGGACCGAACCTTGGGAGGGCCACCAGCATGTCCTCCGTGTGTGGGGTCCGTCACTGTGCGTTCCCAGTCGTGTCAGGGATGACGTAGAAAGTGCAGGAGGGGTGCCGGACCCGTCGGTTACAGGTTTCGATTAGAAGTCACGTACGGCACATCCCAAGTCGGCACATCCCAAGTCGCATTCCCTGTTTCCGGGTCTTGAAGGTAAATACGCCAGGGCTGCGCCCCCAGGAATGTGGCTGAGGCTCCTCCCATGGTGGGGGCCAGAACAGGCCCCTGCCCACCCCCCCAACCTCCCACCCCCATGCAGCATGCAGCCCAGGGGCATCCTCAGTGGCCCGTCCTCCTGGTTCTTCTCGTCCTTGTTGTTTAAAGCTCGATGCTTCTGGACCCTTTGACAGCCCACAACTTTGGTGACGGGATGAATGTTAAAAATATTCAAAATATTGTCACCTTCAGATTTGTGAATACCAGTTAGAGTGATCAGCTCAAGGATTTTTCTCATTTTTACGTTGTCGGTTTACTTCCCGTGTCCTTTCTGTGGGCCCCTGAGCGTTTACAGACCCGGGCGGTGTCAGAGACGACCGCCGTCTCACGGTGTTCGGGCAGGATAGCGCCCCAGGCCCTTGTCGCCAGCACTGCGTGGGGCTCACCCGACACGCGGCCACATTTCCCGTCTGTCCTCAGAAGCAAGCTGTTCTGTTACGAGGTCTCCAGTGTGGGGATTCACCTGGGGGTCCCCAAAAAGAAGGGGAGTCTGAGATACCAGTCAGAGGAGGAAACCCCATCATCCTCGGAGCCCAGAGAGCCTCTCCCCACCTCTGCCTGGAGCTTCCGGCGCGTTCACGCATCGTGAAGAGACAACCTCTTCGTGTCACCAGGAAGGGGCACTCGTGACACCCGACCCTCTTCAGTGAGACCGGCCAGCCTGCCCCTCTTCTCCCCTCCCTGGAAGACAGCACGGAGCCGGCACGGACAGGAGGAAGCTGGGTGGCTTCCCCATTGTCCCGTCCTGTGGGGGTCCCCTCGGCCCTTTTCCCGCGTGCCGCTTCCAGCACTGTCCACAGGAATCCGCGAGAACAACAGAACAGGAAAGAAGATTCCAGATGCCAGAAGAAACCATCTCTGAGACCCACGTGCAACCTGGATTTTGAGTTTTGTGGATGTGACCAGATAGAATCTTTTTTTTTTTTTTTTTTTTTTTTAATGAATTTTAAAAGGTCTTTGCCTTTTGGAAGACTCTCCAGGAAGAAGAGTCACAACACACTACTCCTCGCAAGTTGTTAGAACACGCAGAAGTCCAAAGCTGATGTTGGGCCCAGCAGGGATGTGTCTCACCGCCATGGGGGTGCCCGGCCACCAAGGCTGCCCACTTGTCCTTCCCAGGAGAGGACGCGCTCTCTAAGGACGGCCGTCATGTCATTTTGGGGTTTCTCTTCTAAGAAGTGTCTCCCCACCTTCAGAGCCCCGGGCACAAGAACCGTGGGCTGGTTGCTGCTGTCCGGTCTGGTCACGGGAGCAGTGACCTGCCACCCCAGCAGTGCCAAGTTGGCCAGGACCGCCGCCGTGTGAGTGTCCTGGGGCGCCCCCAACAGAGGGCTGCACACTGGGCACCCGGAGACAGCAGGTGCTGATTCTCTCTCTGTCCTGTGGGCTGGAAGTCCCAAGTCAGGGTGTGAGCAGGGCGGCTTCTGGGGGGAGGCCTTGTCCGGCCTTCGTCACCGCTGGCGGCTCCCCATCGTCCTCGGCGTCCCGTGGCTGCAGTCACCTCACTCCGGTCTTGGGCTCTGCCGCCCCATGGCCTTCTGCGTCCACGTCCGTGCCTCCTCCTCCATGCAAGGATGTTGGGCATGAGTCCGGGCTCACCCTGCTCTGACACTGGGTCATCTTAACGTGACTCCATCTGCCGGCGCCTGATTTCCAAGGAAAGTCACAGTCCTCAGTGCCCGGGGTCAGCGCATCAGCCCGTGTCTCCGGGGGAGACGGCTCTGCCCGTGACGGGCTGGTGGGGTTGAAGCCATGCGCCTTGGGCCCTTCCGACTCTGGAGCTGCTGACCTCCCCCTAGCTCCCTCCTCTGTCCGCGCGGAGCGGGGATCAGCCTTACTGCCCTCGCTTTCTCCCGCTTTCCAGGCTGCAGACACCGCTGGTGCTCCTTTCAACCTTGCAGGTTGTGGGCGTCATGCCATTGCGTGAGGGAGCCACCGTGATTTCCCTGATCCCCCGTGATTGGGCATTGACCTGCCGCCCACCCTCAGGGACACTCCTGCCCTTGGGGTGTCCCGGGGGGCTCGCCTCTGCCCTGTGCCGTGGGCAGCCCCCCGGATCCCTCTGAACGCGGCAGAAGCCGTGCGTTCCCACACCAGTGCCTCTCCTCCCCTGGCAGCTCTGATAAAGTACATCCGGCCGGTGTTCGTGTCTCGGTCCGACCAGGACTCCCGAAGGAAGACCGTGGAGGAGATCAGGAGGCGCGCGCAGTCCAATGGAAAGTGGCCACAGGTAACGCAGTGAACCTCGAGCTGGGGACCAGATTCATTTCGTTTCGTTTGTGTTTGATGAGTGCGTGAGTTCAAGATCGTGCTGAGTGTCAGATTCTGTTGGTCCTGAAATTGTAAAATTGGGACAAACGAGGCAGGTCTCTTGTGTATCTCATGCGCCCGAAGTGTCTTTCCTAAAATGACTGCTTGGCGATCCCTGGGCCCGCAGCAGGCACGGCCTCTGGTGCACGCCCGTCCGCAAGGCGTGGCTATTTGGCCCTGAGAACCCCGGGCCAAGCTTGTCCGTGTGAGCCCGGCTCCCGAGGGAGCATGAGGAAGACCTTCTGCGGGCACCCGGGCTGCAGCCTCGGCCGATGTCAGCTGTATTTCTTCTAGCCGAGCCTCGGAGGCTGGAGCACCCCGGGGCTGTCTGGGTCCCGGGTGCTCAGAGAAGGGAAGGCCCGGCTGCCGGGTACCCTCACCCGCGGGCACCCCCCCCCCCGGGGTCGTGACATCCAGGGTGCTCGGCTGCTGCCCCACATCCGGAAGCAGCCATGTGGGCTGTAGTCCCCATGGTGAGGGGAGAGTTGAGTTTCTGTAGCGTGGCTGGAGGTCAGCAGGAACCAGAGGAATTCAGGAGTCCCAGCGGGGACGTGTTTAACCACTGGTTCTGCGGCATTTCTGGTTGCTGGCCCAGCTGTGCCTCGGCTCTGGCCCTGGTCCCGATGCCTTCAGCCCAGGGCCGTCCACTGAGCCCCCCTCTGTGTGTCTTTGTCCCGCTTTGCCCCTGGGGGGACCCCGCTGCGTGCTGGTGGTGTGTCCAGGCGGCGGCAGCTGGGCCTCGCGGCGGCTGCAATCAGCCCTGCGCATGCGCTTGGGAGGCGGGTGCCGGGCCCCAGGTTTGTTGTAGAGAACTCCTGCCCGGGGAGCACGGCCAGGCGTGCTTCCGTCGTGTGCCTAAACCACACTGAGAATGACAAAAATATCTCAGTGTGTCCACGGTGCAGAAAGCAGACCATTTCTGGATTACGTTCCTTTAAAGCTGATCTTTTTTCTTCTCGTTCCAAGATAATGATTTTTCCAGAAGGAACATGTACCAACAGGACCTGCCTCATTACCTTCAAGCCTGGTATGTAATTTCCTTAAATTCTGTTTTTCCTCCTTGAGTGAGTCGGGGAGACGCTCCTGGGTCCCTGCGAGCCTGTGGTTTTCCCTGATGTGACTCAGCCCACACCCCCGTCGAGGAAACCTTCCGGGCACCCGGTGACCATCCACCAAGAAGGGGTGGCAGAAGAGCTCGTCTTCTCCAGGCCCAGCATGAGTCATGCAGGGAGAGGGACCCAGCCATTGGAGTAAGACGACGCCCCTTTCCCCTGCAGGTGCTTTCATCCCGGGGGTCCCCGTGCAGCCTGTGGTTCTGCGGTACCCAAATGACCTGGTGAGTGTGTTTTCCTGGGACGACGGTGAGTTGCCTGTTGTCATGGGTCACAAAGCGGTGGCCCGTCCTCCCTGCCAGTGGGTCCTGCCGAGTTGACGTGAGCCGTCCCTCCACGTCCTCAGCAGCCTTTGCTCCCCGGTCACCTGGGAAACTGTGACATTAAGGGAGCTGACACCCTGAAAGCCGGGAGGCGGCGGGAGGGGAGGGAAGTGAGTGACTCTGTACCGAATGAGCCTCTGCTGGTGCGTCTGAGTCCGTGGGGAGGGCGTCACCTGTTCTGTCCGAGCAAAGCGCAGGAGGGGGCGTCTGGGCCCCAGAGCGCCTGGTGGTCTCGACCGGGCCCCGGCCCGGGGGAGGCAGGAAGGCCGATGAAGCCTCTACGGGTTGTGGGCAGAGCCTCACGTGGCACCCGCTTCCACATCTATCAAGGCAGCCGCAGCTGTCCCCACCCCCGGGGGCCCTGTGGCCGTGCCACACGTGTCCAGCTCAGTCGGCCGCACTCCCGGCGCGGGCCCCGAGCCCCTACGGGTGCTGCTCAGCTCCTGGTGCGTCTCGCTTGGCCGCGGCCCCTCCAGGCACGTGTCTTGCACCCGCACGGGCATCGGGCTCTCCCGGCCAAGGCTCGTGTCCCTGGGCCCTGCCTGGGTGCTGGCTGTCCTGGACTGTTGACAGAGGACACCGAGGTGGGTTTGCTCAGTGCACCGAGCTTTCTCCCTGTCACAGCACGTCTCTATGACAACAAAAAGGAAACTCAGCAGCCCCAGCACCGTGGGGCCTGGAATTGCTAGTCTAGACGGCAGTGTGCTTACATGTGACACCTGTGGGCGTGAGGGGCTGGTCCCCTGCTTCTGGCCCAGACCCGGAGGGTCCCAGATTTGCACACCAGACCCTATGCCTCCAGGTGCCAATGGCACAAAAGAAGTTCTCCAAGGGGAGAGCATTCAGTCAGTAAGTGTCGGTCAGAACCTCCCCACGTGAACTGACAGATAAGAGGCTTCTGACCGAGCGTCCCTGAAACTCGGAAGAGCCGCGCTCGTTTGCCAGCGTCTGGCAGGAGGAGAATCATCGGCGGGTGCGATTCTAGATTTTCTTTTTTTTTTTTAAGCCTGTTTCATGGGGTTATTCTCAGCAAATTGCCTTGACTGGGTTCTTGCAGAAGCGTTCAGCTTAGTTGTCAGAGAAGCAGCATGGCCACTGTGCGGCCTCAGCCCGTTGGTCTGTCGCGGACCTCAGCCGCCCAGTTTCAGGAAGGGCCTCCGCTCACAGCTTGGCGCACGGACCCGTGCGGAGGGGCAGCAGCCACGGGCAGGGCGGGGGCCGGGGCATCCCCTGCGGCGGGCGGCTTTTCAGGAGCCCACGGGAAGCTGGCAGGTGGGTGTCAGGACTTCAGAAGGAAGAAGCTCACTTGGGGGACCAGAGCCAGGGTAGAAACAGGGTGTGTGTTCTCTAACGTCCCCAGCTAGGTGTCTGAGGCAGCTGAGACTGAGGTGGGGGCCATTTGGGCACGCTCAGTGCTCCCCCCAGGCCTGGGCTCATCTGCTGGGCATCTCTGGCCCTGAGTGGAGGCCGGGGCCTTGGGCGTCCACGGGCGTGTGGGTTGGAATGAGCCTCCTGTGGCGGGCGATGGTGATGGCGGGCGGTGGTCATTGGGACTGCTCGCCCAAAGCAGGTTCCTGGGCTGTTAACTGATGCTGGCAGGGGCACCTTAAACACAGGGGAGGCTGGAAAGCGGAACTGGGGCAGCAGCTCAGGCAGATGTCAGAGCTGCCGACCTTGGACCCGTGGGAGGAGAGGAGTGTGTCTCGGTGGCCAGGAGGCGATGGGCACCCACCGGCTCCCCTGTTCCATAGTGGACTTGGGAAGAAGAAAGGTACCGGCATCTCTGGGGTCAGAGGTGGGCCAGGTCGAGGGCCAGGACAGACGGCGGGCACACCACGGAAGGAAGGGCTCACGTCGGGACTCCAGGTCCCTGATGTCCAGCTGTGATGTGTTTTGCTCCTTTCTTGCCCCCAGGACACCATCACGTGGACGTGGCAAGGACCCGGCGCGTAAGTCAGACCCTGGTGCCGTCTCGTATGTCCTGTCCTGCGGGAAAGCACAGGGGCCACTCAAGTCGCTGCCCTGCATTCTGGTTACTTTTGCAAATGTGGAAGCTCTGAACACAGGACCCGCTGGTGCTTGATGGTAGCAGTTAGATCCCGCCTGCTGCGAAAACTAAGTGTGCAGACCTGGCCTGTTTGCACACTCCTGGATTCCAGGACCTAAGTTAATGGTCTCCCCCTCCAGGGGAAGGCGACTTGGAGCGCTCTTTCCTTCCCACGTGTGCCTGTTGGCTCAGTGGCCACCATCCCACCCGCGTGCCGCAGCTCCTAGAAAAAACAAAAGGGGAGCTGCAGGGACGGCCCTTCTCTTGAACAGGGGCACAGGGGGGGCATGGGGTTCTAGGACAGCAGGCCTCCGTGCTACCAGTATGTGACCTGGCACAGCAGAAGGGTGAGTGGTGGGGCCAGGCAGAGCCCTCCCAAGGCCCCCGGGCGAGGTGTCTGGAATGGATGCGGGGGGTGGGGGCGGGTGGTGCCCCGAGAGGCAGCATTTGTGGCCCGTAGCGTTAGCATTGCTGAGGCCAGAGTGTGGAGGGTGGATGGTGAGAAGCAAGGGGGCGTCTGGGAGAAAGGTGTGAAGGGGCTCCTTCGGGCCCTGGTGGCCAGGCTTGGGGCTGACCGTGATGGGCAGAGGTCGGGTGTATAGAGAGGGAGTTCGGAGCACAGTTGCCTGCTGTGGAGAGGAGCCATGCCCGAGGACGAGAGGCTCCAGATGGCTCCCCATTTCCAACTTCTATAGAGAAAAGGGTGGTGATGCCGGTTCTGAAGTCCGGAGCTCGGGGGCTGACCTTGCAGATGGCACGACTTAGGACCTGTTGAGTCTGCGTGGCCTAGGGACAGCCAGGTCCGGGACAGTGTCACATAGACGAGGTTTCCTGAGCCGGAGGACACACGTGGGGAATGGGCGCCTGCAGGACAAAGGAGAGCCGCAGGCTCGGGTGTGTCTGGCGGGGACAGTGAGGAACCCCTTTTGAGAAGGGTAGCCCCGTCCTCATCACAGTGTTGTGAGGCTTGGCTTTGGCCTGCGGGGGGCGCAGCGAGCCCCGAACAAGGTAGCTGCCCTGCAGGGGCCGGGCATTGGCAGAGTTCGCCCCAGAATTGAAGTCTTTTTTTTTTTTTTTAAGGTTTTTTTTTTAGGGTTTTTTTTTTTTTTTTTTTTTTTGACAGGCAGAGATCACAAGTAGGCACAGAGGCAGGCAGAGAGACCGAGGGGGGAGCAGTCTCCCCGCTGAGCAGAGAGCCCGATGCGGGGCTCGATCCCAGGACCCTGAGATCACGACCTGAGCGCTTTAACCCACTGAGCCTCCCAGGCAGCCCCAGAATTGAAGTCATTTAATTAAAAGACATTGAATCTTTTAACCAAAGCTGTAAATTTGTTTGTTCATTTTTAAGGTTGGAGACCCTGTGGCTCACACTGTGTCAGTTTCACAATCGTGTGGAAATCGAGGTTTGTACAGATGCGCGTTCAACAGCCTTACGCGCGGGCTTGCGAAGGTCCAGCATCAGAGTCCAGACGCAGCGCGATGCGGGGTTGCGGCGGGGTGTCTGTAGCTGGAGTGACACGTAGTGTGAGGTCACAGTCTGCGCACAGCCAGCGCGAGGCGGCCTCTGGTGTGGTGTGTGCAGAGTGCGTCGGAGACGCGGGGTGATACACTGTTCCACCGTCGGCTCTGGTGGATCCAGGGTTAGCTGGTGTCTGCAGGGGACATGGCCTGTGGTCCGAACAGATACAGTGTTACTCAGCCCTTCTTCCGGGAGGACAGTATGGCCTTGCTCCCTCGGATACAGAGTTGCGTTGTCCCCGCGGATACAGCGTTGCGTCGCGCGAAGACAACGTGACCTTTGTTACCTGTGCGGACCGAGGTTTCCCCAGCGTCTGCAGATTCAGTGTCATGTTGGCATCTCTAGAGATAAGGGTGTCGGTGTCTGCACAGGTCCGGTGTTGTGCGTCATCTGGCCTGCTCCGAGGTCTTCCCGCTTCTCTTTGCTCCTCACACACCCCTCCCTGGGCCTTTTCACCGGTCACGTCATGTCTCCTGCAGGACTTTGCGAGAATCAGGTTCTTAAACATCGACAAGGAAGTTAGACCGACAAGGAAGTTAGACTCTTCTTTTATCATGGTTAACGGAGTCCAATGGTGTTTAACATTGGCACACATGCAATGAGTTATGTTTGTGGCATTTTTACTTGATACTCTTACTGCCGGATCACAGAGATCATACAGCTCTGTCATCCTGTCGGTCTCTGTTTGATCCGTGGGCAGATCCCACAGCCCGCCTGCCCAGGAGGTCCCCGGCCACGGCACCCCTTCTCTCAGCCCCGCCCAGTAGCCACATTCGTGCAGCCTGTACGTTTTATCCAAGTGGGTGAGGAATAGAGTTTCTTTTCTTTTTTTTTTTAAAAAACTTTTTTTTTTTAAATTTATTTATTTGTTAGAGAGAGAGAGAGCGCGAGCACGGGCAGACAGAGTGGTAGGCAGAGGCAGAGGGAGAAGCAGGCTCCCCGCGGAGCAAGGAGCCCGATGCGGGACTCGATCCCAGGGCGCCGGGATCATGACCTGAGCCGAAGGCAGCCGCTTAACCAACTGAGCCACCCAGGTGTCCCTAGAGTTTCTTTTCTTAAAAGGGGAATCAGTGGCTACCCTGCCCCCGACAGGGGAGTCCCAATGCAATGAAAAGGGTTTAATGAGGCCGTTTGCTACTTTCTGATAAAAGTTGCAGAGTTGCACTGAATTTACAAGTGAGCCTAGATTTCAGCCGGCTTCCAGGTTTTTTCAGTATAGCAGAAGCTACTTAATTACAACACCCTGAGCAGAAAGTCCCTGGCCCGAGTCCAAGGGGGGCTGGCTATCCGCCAGGACATTACGTGTGGCTGCTTCCTGGCCTCCCATGTGTGCTTCTCTATTTCAGGCCTCGTTTCCAGTTTTCAGAGCTCTTTATTTTTCCTAAAGATTTTATGTACTTATTTGTGAGAGAGAGAGAGCACAAGCGGGGTGAGCAGCAGAGGGAGCAGCGGGCTGTCCGCGGAGCAGGGAGCCTGAGGCGAGGCTCCATCCCGGGACCCTGGGACCGTGACCTGAGCCGAAGGCAGACGCTTCACGACTGAGCCACCCGGGCGTCTCCACAGTTTTCAGAGTTTAAAGGCAGCTCTGAATTTTTGAACTTGCGCTAAGTGTCTCCCCTCGTGCTGTGCTCACAGGGGTCTATGAGCGGGTGAACGGGGCGAATGGCTGGTAGCGCGGCGAGAGCCATCGAGGCTGCAGGACGCCCTGCAGGGTTAGATGTCTGTAGAGCGTGTGCCGGGGGTGGGCTGAGCGTCTGCAGGAAGGAAGAAGCGCTCGGGGATGTCTCCTCTCTGCCCAGCAGAGTCGGCACGGAGCGGGGGACTTACTGACGGTGCCGAGTAAGTGTCACTCGTGCAAGATGCACGTTCCCAGGGCAGTTTGTGGTCCTCTCAAGGGGCAGAGAACACCAGATCTCGTCGTCTCTCTTCCACGTGGACGCAATGTGTTGTGTTATCCCCCAGCACAAGCAGAGACTTCTGGAAAGGGGAGCATACCCGTAGTTCTTTTGAGTCCGAAGGGAGCTTCCATGTGACGTTAGAACCGAGTGCGCACACATGAGCTTCTGTCCCCGGGGGCCAGGCGCCCCCGCGGCATCGTGGTCGTGTTTGCACGCGTGGACGCATGCATCTGGGCGCGTGCGCCCGTGCACCGTGACCGCTTTGAAGGTGGTTCTCATAGAAGCTGCTTTGCCAGACCTTCCTCGCGTCTGACCCGTAAGTGCGCGGTGGCGGGCCGCTAGTGTGCACTGGAGTAACACAGCCTTCTCTGTGCTCAGTTCCTGCCTGTGTACAGCCCGTCGGAGGAGGAGAAGAAGGACCCCGCGCTGTTCGCCAGCAACGTGCGGCGCGTCATGGCCGAGTGAGTGCGCCCCTTCCCGCGGGTCAGAGCCCACGTCCGCGGCGTCCCCTGGGAACCCTCGGAGTGTTAGGGAGCCATTCACCGGCCCGTTCCCCCTTAGCCTGGCCCAGACGCGCTCAGTAGCCCTCAGAGAGCGGGTCTTGGCGGAAGTGAGTAAGTGCCGACAGCGCGCGGGCCCGAGGCCGTGTCGGCTGCCTGCTCCCCGGTCCCTGCTGCGTCGCGCACCGGGTCTGCGTCTTTGTGGCTAAACTTGCTCAATTTCACCTGCATGGGTCGGAACCAGCCGCCACAGGGCCGGGTGTGTGCGCTCTGGGGAGGCAGGCAGCACGGCGGGCGGTGTCTGCGGGGCCTCTCTCCGGCTCACCACGCGCGGCGTGGAAACTAGACTCCGCATCTCCCGAGATGAGGCGTGCTCGCTCCACAAGTGAGCCTTTGCGAAGTCTCTCGCTTCCTGAGTCCACACTGCCCCAGCTGTCTTGGATGAGGGGACGTCAGCCTGCAGCCCGCGCAGCCTCGCCCGCCGTGTCCCGGCCTCTCTCTCCCCTGCTCCCGGGCAGCAGGGGCCGCCTCTGCTTTGGGCCACCGCAGGGCTGGGAGGGGGTCTCGGGGTCTCAGCGGCTCCGCGGGCATCCTCCATGGCAGGCTCGTGTGGCTCTGGAGGGGTTTTCCCAGTGCCGTGGCTGAGCAGTTGTGACCGAGGTGGGAGGTAAGCCCCCTGCCCCCACCGTGTGCGCATTAGAACCCCCGCGCTCCGGTGTTCTGTGCGGCCTTACTAGGCCAAGTCACAGGCTCAGCATGCGGGAGTTAAAGCTCCGCGGGGTAGGCAGACTCGGTCCGCACACCCCTCAGGAAGGTAGGTACTGGGGACGCAGGCCTGTGGGACACTCCCAGCCTCCTTGGGTGCCCACTCGCTCGACTTCACCGCCTACTCACTCTGAGAACCCCACACTGGGATGTGGGGGGGGGGAGCGGTTGGCCATCAGGATGCCCTTGACTTTCAGTTCGGGGGAAGCCAGGGTGTTCAACCCCTCGACAAGGATACCGTCTCCACAGAGTCGAAGGCTTGACAGGTTGGGGGTAAACTTCTTTAGTTCTTCAGATAAATTAGCTAATAATGTTTAACAGTAATTACGTCACAGACGCTCTGCTTGTGGAGGGAAAGCGCCCCACATCGAATGGAAAAGGGCACATTGGCCATAGGGCAGCCCCCTGCCCCCACAACCATGGGAGAACCCAGAAACGCGGAAGTGGGTTGTCACCTTCCTGGTCCTTAGGCCCACCGAGAACAGCCTGGGACCCGCTGAGCGTCGCCGGCAGCCCCCCAGCGCACCTCCCCCCACCTCCTCGTGGGATGACCCGAGGCGTTCCTGGTCATCCTGGCTTCTGTCCCCACACAGTGATACCTCAGTTTGCCGAGTGGGACTGGACTAGCCGTGGAAGGACTTCAAAGCCCGTGTCCTGTCCACAGTGGCACAGTGTCATTGTAGCATGGTGATGATTAAAAGCCCATTCAGTTATGGGGGACGGCGCTTAGTTTTAAATACTTGGCAAATGTTCTACCATTGTGTTTCCTATAATAGAAGAAGCTCATTTTTCCTGAAATCTGATGCCGTTCTTTAGAAGGGCTGAGCTCTGACTTGGGGACACCGCCAGCCCTGACGAAGGTGACCCCTGTCACCTGTAAGATGAGTTGCGCTTCCGAATGAGACAGCCAGTGGCGTGGTGCCCTCGAAGGCACCTGCTGCACGCTTGCTTCCTAGCAGGGTGGAAACCACAGTGATGGCTAACCTCTCGGGGCACCCCAGGCTCTACATAAGTGGACTTTGGGGCCCACTAGTGAGCGCTCATGTTTAGTACCAGATGTGAACTTGAAACGCTGTCTTTCTGTGCATGTCAGCATTCAGAGTACTCACTGCCCAGTGCTCCCGTCACAGGCATCTGTGGGGCGGGGTGCTTTTGTGGGCATGCGTGAGAACTCTGGTCCCACAGGGCTCTGGGGCAAGAGCCCCTGGGCTAGAGCCCCTGCTTGGGCACCTGTCACCCCCCACACACACACACCACCAGCCCCAGGTTCTTCTGTCCTGCCCAGGCCCCGCCCAGATGTGCCCTCTTGGGGAGGGACACGTGGGAGTGGACAGGGGAGATGGCTTTTCCTGTCTGTGGACAGCTTGGGGAGATGAAGTCTGTCCTCCCCCACACGTCCAGACCCAGGGGAAGTTTTCAGGGTGTCCCTCCCACAAGGCCTTCCCAGCTTTATCTCGCGGGACACAGGCTGTGGCGAGGGCTTCTGCCGTCTCCCGGGGCTTGCTCTGCCGGAGTGGCTGGAGACGGCCTTGCTGTGTCCGCAGCATCCGAAGGGACAGAGTGCTCCTCACGGCCGCGCGGCAAGCCCCCAGCCCAGGCTCGAGAACGGTTCACCGGCTCTGCAGACATCTTCACACTCGTGTGCTTTAGTCTGGTTTTTCAAAGTTGCAAATGTCTGCTTCGTTCTGATGCTGGATGGCTCCGCCCGCTCCCTGGAGCCTTCCGTGCCCCGAGCACCGCAGACTCACCGGGGCTTTCCAGAGCAGAGCTGCCGCGCCCCGGCTGCGGCCCCACGCAGGCCTCGCGCACTCTCGGGAAGCCTGCCCTTCCCATGGTCTGCACGTCCGCCCTGGACACCACCTGTGTTCCTAGCAATTTTTCTTCTTGTTTAACTAAAACAAGTTTTGCAGAGACACCAAATTAGTGCACAGACACCTCAGCAAAAGCATGACTTGCAGACAAGCCTGCGGGCCCCCGAGGAAGGGGTGGCCGACCCCAGCTGCACGTCCTCACACACCAGCCACAGTGCACCTCGGGCACAAGGGTCTCGGTGGGACGTGGGGCAGGTGCCACTGCCGCAGGGACCTGGTCTGGAGCCCCGAGGGGTGGGGCCAGGGAAGGGGGGCCCCTGGTCCTTCGATGCACTCGCTGTCCTGTGGTCACCCTGGGCCGCCCTCCTCACTCTGCTGCCCTGGGGCTGCTTTACCGTGGTGCCCTCCCCTCTCGCAGGGCCCTGGGCATCTCCGTAACCGACTACACGTTTGAGGACTGCCAGCTGGCCCTGGCGGAAGGACAGCTCCGGCTTCCCGCGGACACCTGCCTTCTCGAATTCGCCAGGCTGGTGAGGCGCCTGGGGTGAGTGCGGTGCCTTTTCTTCCTCGAGCCCCTCCCCCGCACGTGGTGGCTTACCTGGCAGCACTAGTGGGGCTCGCTCAGGAATGGGGAGAGTTCTGAGGAGCACTGCTGAGATGCTTTTTCTGAGACAGGAGGCTTCCAGAAACTTCTAGGAGGCCCTCCCTCCCCTGCTGTTGTTGGTGACCAAGCTGGAGGTCGCCGAGGGCCGGCTGGGCCTTCAAGCAGACGGAAGTACTTGTGCTCAGGGTTTGCGGGCGCTTTCCCAGTATCAGCTTCGGTCTGCCTCGAGGTGTCTCGAAATCCGCAGGGCTCAGCACGGGGCTCCCCGTGGACGGTCCCACCCACCTGCCTGAGAGGGTCCGTCCCTCCCGCGGACACGCTGAGGCAGGATCCGTGCTGTGCCTTCAGACTGTTAGGACACCTTCTGTTGAAAAATGACCCCGCTGCCCGTTGTAGAAGTGATTTTAATGTTTTGTTGAGTCTTGCTGCAGTAAACGTCCTGTTTTTCAGCATTCTGTAATTTTAATGAAAAAATTTTTCCTGTTTTTGTGTGTAGGTTAAAGCCAGAAACGCTTGAGAAAGATCTGGATAGATATTCGGAAAGCGCCAGGATGCAGAGGGGAGAACGGGTGGGCCTCCCCGAGTTCGCGGAGTACCTGGGCATCCCGGTCTCGGACGCGCTGGAGGACATGTTCTCCCTGTTTGATGAGGTGGGGCCGGGGCCCTGGGAGGGGTCTCATGGCAAAACCTCCAGCTTTCCAGCATGTATTGTTTTAGTTAGAAGCATTGCCTGGGGATTTGGAAGTAGAGGGGAACGGCCCCTCCTTGCCCCGACCAGCCCACCCTGTCGCTTGGATGTTTTCTCCCGTGGTTTGAAATGCACATAGAAGTTTGTCATTTAAGTTAACATTTGCTGATAAACCTGTAGTTTGGGGTCTTAAATGGGATCTCTAAAAAGCCTAAAAATATCAAACCATGTCCCCTCCTCCAGAAATCCAGAATTTCTGGATGGGGGGGCCTCTCTCCCGACGATCGGCACGCAGGGTCACCCTCAGCCTTCCCCACAGTGCGTGAGGACTGTCCCCGCGCAGCACTCCATCCAGTCACCCGTCGTGTCTGGACCAGGGGTCCGTGTTTGCCAGTACAGCCCTGGACATGGGTGGCCTTTCAGGGCCTGGGTGGTGGGAGACAGTACGCCGGGAGCCTCCCTCTACCTCCGCGCCAGCCCCTGGCTCGTCCCACTCCCTGCAGCGGCCCGCTTGTTGGAAGCAGCAGCCTGTCCCATGGTGACCCCAGGGTCCCTGCTGCGTGGCACTCAGTGAGTGTCCAGTGGGCCAGGCGCCAGGTGTTCCCCGCATCGTGGCTGGGGGCTCGCTGTCCTTCTGCAGGCTCGCCGCTCTGCCACAGGCCACTAGGTCCTCAGAGCACGAATGTGCCGCTTGCTGTGTGCGGCTGTTTTCCTCGAAGGAAAACCTTAGCAAGTGGCGGCCATCGTGTGGCATGAACTTTCTTAAGCTTCGTGTGCCAGACTCGCAGGCTCTGAAACTTGATCACAATGGCCTAAAGAGGGTGTGTGGTGTGGCCCCCTCGCGAAAGCCAGTGGGTTATGAATGTTCTTCCAAAAATACTCATTCGGTGGAGGCAGATAAGATCCGGTGTCAGTGTTCAAGCCTGGCTCCCCGACCCGCGGGAGGGGCCCGGCTCTCCCCTGAGGGCATGTCTCGTCCCCAGAGCGGAGAAGGCAGGATGGACCCTCGGGAGTACGTGGTCGCTCTGTCTGTCGTCTGCCGGCCTGCCCGGACTCTGGACACCATCCAGCTGGCATTCAAGGCAAGTGTGGCGTTTACGAGAGTTTAGCTTGTAGGGACAGTGAGACGCAGGTCACATCAGGCCTGTGCTACATTCTCACAGCACCTTCCTACGTGGGCCGCCGTTTTCATGGAAGCTCGTATCCGCCATTGTTTGTACAAATGCCCCCCAGACCTCCGCAAAAACATTTCTGCCTGCAGTCTGTACCCCACACTCTTAAGAAGGGCACGGGGTCTGGTCTTCGTGAGTTCCAGCAGGCCTGGACAGGGCTGGCGGGTGCCCCACGCCCAGTGCCGTAACATAGCCATCCTGGGTGGGCCCCCACCTCTCGGGTCCCCCAGCGCAACCTCTTCATCAGCCCACTGACTTAGGGTGCGAAGGAGCTGTCTGTCCAGAGCCCAGCCATTCACCGCTGCTGCAGGGCGTGTAGGAGTCTTGGAGACACTCATATTGGGGTCCCTGCTCACCTACGATTCTCCTGGTTCACCAGGACACTGTCAACTAGGATAGCGCCAGGCTGGCTTTACTCACCCAGAAACAGTTCTGTCAGGGTCTCAGAATGGGTAGCTCTTACAGGTGCAACTCCCAGTAGCCAGATTCACGAGAACCTGATGTATAAGCCAGGCGGCTGCTTATCTTTCACTGCTTGGAGAATCCAAGACCCGAGCAGACCCTCCCCAGAGCATCGCTGGGAAACCCCCTTGGTGCATGGCACCTTCTGTGGATCACACCGTGAGAATTAACTGGGTGACACTGATATTTGGTGGCTCCTGTCTAGAAAGACCTGATCTGCCTCCTCCAGCCCGAGCAGGCTGGCTCTGAGGGCCCTGGGCCTGCGCCTGGCTTATGGCCACTCTGCGGCTCCTGCCTTCAGCACAGCCCGTTCTGATGGACCTCACCCGGCAGCTTCTCTGCTGTCAGCATGTAGGGTCTGGTGTGGGAACAGTGGCCATGCTCCACCCGTCTCTCCCAACTCGGAGCAGGCCATTTTCCGGGCAGCGTCTGCCGAAGCTCCCGCTGGAGGGGCAGGCTTACCCGGCTGCAGAAGGGGGGGTGGACGGGGCGAAGGTGACCCCCCCCAAGCCCGTGTTGTTGGGCCTGCCCGACGGGGCGGACGGCCTCTCCCTGCAGGGCCCACACTGAGGCTCACAGCACACACCAACCCTCCAGGGCCTTGCTCTCGGTCACTCTTCGCTGGGTCCGTGGCCCAGCCGCATCCTGAAGGCCAAGGAAGGTGGTGGCTCGTTCGTGTCATTGAGCAAAAGCCCACGAGTACCCACATGTGCCAGCCAGCCCAGGGTGCGGGCTCGGTCCCTGACCCCCGGGAAACACACACCGCTGCCTGGGGCGCCCTCTAGTGGGAGCGTGGGGCGTGCGCTCAGAGCTCCGTGCCCCGTGGGGATCCGTGTGTCAGCGGAGTCCTGGCTCTTCCCAGCCGGTGGGGTCAGGCCTACACGAGTGCTGGGAACCCCTTGAGCAGAAGAAGCGAGATGCCTGCATGGTTGGGGGGTTACGGGGTGACGCCAGCCTCTGCCCGCAGATGTACGGGTCACAGGACGGCAACATCGATGAGGACGCCCTGTCCAGCATCCTCAAGACTGCCCTAGGGGTGGCAGAGCTCAGCGTGACCAACCTCTTCCAGGCCATTGACCAGGAGGGGACAGGGCGGATCACATTTGGTGAGTGGCCCCGGGGGCAGGGGGAGGAGGGGCCCATCGTGCTGGGGTGTGCCTGGAGGTGGGGCACGGGGACACAGTGGGAGCGACGCCCATGCATGCTCACCGGGACCGTGCCGTCCTGCGCAACATGGAATTCGCAGAAGGAGGGGTCTTCCCCAGGCCTGGCAGGGGCGGGTTAGGGGGTCTGCGGCCTGAGTTGTACGGGGGATGGATAGAGCCAGAGCCAAAGCCCACGCTGGGAGCCCCAGACCCGTGCCATCCCCGGGGGCTGCAGGTGGTGTGGGCTGAGGCCGGGCCGTGACAGCCCACAGGGGTCCATGGTCTCGGTCCCCCATGGAAGCAAGAGCCTGCCCCTCAGGGCCAACGGCTGCTGGCGTGTCCTCGTGGGCTGGGGGGCGGGGGGCTCATCGCTTTTAGCTGTGCAAATTGGGACAGCTAAGGTCCTCGGGGACTCAGACCCGAAACCCACTTGTAGGCTGAGGGAAAGGGGTCTGGGGCCGTTGGATCCCTGGAAGGCAACCCCGCTCAGCGGCCCGCCAGTGCACACGTTTAGAAATGAGTGTATGCTCGCTAAAAAGGAGGAGACATTTGCTCAGGAAAGGTCACGGTTCATGTCTTGTTTGGACGTGTTTTTAAAATTGCAACCAAATGTCAGACGCGGGTGTGTGTGTTGATTTAGAGCGTGTGTGTGTGTGTGTGTGTGTGTCCACCTGCAAGAGGAGTAAACCGTGCGCCCCGGTGCGCTCCAGTGGTGGCCTGGGGAGGGGTCGCTCACAGTGAGCGCTGACCAGCTGCAGACATTTCCCAGTAAGTCCTTCAGTGTCCCCCAGAGGAGCGCGGGTGGTTTTCCCTGCGGTCTGTAGTCTCCCGCAGCCAGGCCTGTGAGTGTCCCCATGCTCTTGGAGGGCACTGTCCACCCCAGGACTGGGTCCCAGGGCTGTTGGGAGAGGCGCGGCCTCAGACCTGCTCAGCCCTAGTGACCGGCTCGGACGGTGGCCCTGTCTCCTGGGCGCACGTCTGGTCTCTCCGGAGTAAGGCCATGTCCCTCGACAGCTCTTGCCATGCCGAGATCAGGTCCTCACGTGGATGCTTTGTCCTGTCCCCAAACCAGATCCTCTGACGAGCAGTGCCTTCCTTGCACACGGAGCACCCAGGGCACACTGCGGGGTTCCAAATCCTGCTTTCTGTAGATTTTCCCCCAAACGGGCATAGTCGAGAGCCCTGAGCAGGCCGCTCTGTGATGAGCAACCAAGAAAACGGGAAGACGGGAAAAAACGGGAGGACCCTCCTGTCCCCCTCCCCTCCCCTGTGCCCTCTTCCCCTCCTTCCTCTCCTCGGCCTCCCCCGCCCCTCCGAGGGCATGGGTTCCAGCCCCGACGGAAGGGCGTGAGGTGGGGGCGTCTGCAGGCCCAGGGACGGGAGCCCCCGAGTCCACGTGTCTGCCCCCAGCTCACCCAGGTACCTCTTTTTCCAGCGCATTTCTGCACTTTTGCAGAAACGTTCCCCAACTTCGCAGAGGAGTACCTGTACCCCAAGCAGACACATTCGGACGGCAGCGCACAGACGCCGCTCGCTCCAACCCCCAATGGCTTCTGCGCGGACTTCAGCCCCGAAAACTCGGACTTTGGAAGGAAACCTTTCCGTGAGAAGCTGGACTAGGACGGAAGGTTCCGGAGAGACGCGGCTCTGTGAAGTCCTGCCACCACCCGCCCCCACCCGGCCGAGAGCCTGCTCGCCGTGACGTGGCCGGGCGCGCTCTCCCGCGTGTGCTGTGCGTGTGCCGGCCTCGGCCTGAGTTCCGCGACACCTGGGGTCATTCTGACCCTGGTCCTCCGCGGAGAGCCACGTGGGGACGGGGCTGTGTGGGCCCCGGGGCGCTGTCCCTCCCGTGGCGCCGGCCGTGGCCGAGTCCCCTGCACTGTCCCAGGTCACTTGCCATCGTGGTCTTTCCTCACATCCCTGTCGGAGTCTGCTTTCGGCGGCTCGCACAGGCGGACAGGCCTCCACACGCACCGCGACACGCGGGAGACCAAGACGTGTCACGTGCATTTTGATTCCAGCACAAATCCTCTGCCAGCCTCTGTGGGGTCACAGCGTGGCAGGGCCCTGTCTGATTTTTAAACATTTCTATATTTGTGAGAACTCATGAGTATTTTCTAAACTTCATTTAGATACTTCAGGAAGCATTCAGCATTTTTTAAAAAAAAAAAAATTGTTTTCTACTTCATTTTTCCTTTGAGGGCCAGAGGATATTTATTTATGGCCCCTTTTTTGATAGAACCCGAGGCTGTCTGGGGCTTTGACTTAAATCTCTGTGGCCTCTCTTGACCAGGTACATTCCAGCGTCTGGCTCCGCCGCACGCCCCCGGCCCGGACGCCTTTTCTGCTTCTTTAATCCCTCTCAAATGCCCTCTTTTTTATAGACGTCACCAGCTCGGTGTTTGTTTAACGTCAGGTCGTCCACTTCCCTGCGGCCCGGCTCCGGCCGAAGCCCGGAGGGTCGGTGAGGTGGAGGCGTCGCAGGTCGCGGCCCCCGGCCCGGCTGGGACGACCGGCGGGTCCTGGTGGGAGGCGGGTCCTGGCAGAGGACTCCGCACCGACACCTGCCCGGCCGCCCGCCCGCGCCCCTCCTGTGTCCCAACCGCGGCCCGCCCCGCGGCCCCCGCCCGGCGTCCGGGAAGGCGCGGGGGCCTGCGCCTGAGTCAGGGTGAGGAGCAGGGTCCCCGCGTGCGGGGAGGGGGGCCTCCCCCACCCTGGCCCAGCCCGGCCTCACGGCTCCCGCCACAGACGCCCACTCTTCAAGCACACGGGGCCACAGCCTCTAGCTGGGTCTGAAGCAAAGCCTCCGAGTCTGCTGGGGGCAAAAAGTCCTTTTGAATTTCTAAACGAATTGGATTTTGTATTTGGGTGTCTCCGTAGAACGTGACCGCCAGGGCCACCAGGAAAAACGTTCGCGGGCTTCCCCGGGCGTGCGCTCCCACCGCACGCACGCGCGGCCTCCCCAGCGCGCGGTCGCCGGCTCGTGGCTGCGGGAGGCCCAGAAATTCGTCCTTAGAAGACGAGCACCCGAGGGACCCATGAAGGAGACAAGTGGGGAAGCTCTGCGTGGGGGGGACCCCACGCGGCCCCCGCACCCCAGGTCTGCGCATGAAGGGCTTTTTGAATGAGGCGCCGCCGGGCGTTCAGGAAAGAGTCTCTGAGAGCAGACCCGGGACGGACGTTTGTTCCTCCCGATCCCCTTCCCCCCCGCTGCTCGGCGTCCACGGCGCCCCAAACCGCGGGTGTACGTAGCTTGGGAGCCCGTCCCTTTGGTGGGAGGTGCGGACGGAAGAGGCCCCGGGAGGACTGGGGTCCTTCGGATTTTCCGTGGAATGAATAAAATGTAGTCTCGCCCACCTGACGATGCATGTTGTTAAGCGCGTGGATTTTTATTTGCGAGATGACAGCAGGGGCGCCTGGGCGGCTCAGTCCAGGAAGCGCCACGACTGGACCTCAGCCCCCAGTCTTGATCACAGGGTCATGAGCTCAACCCCACGCCGGGCTCCTTGCGGAGCGCAGAGCCTGCTTAGAAAATCAAAACGGAAAGAAAGACAACAGCAGATGTGTCTTGGGCCGTGGCAGAAAACCAGTCAAGGTGGGGTTTCTCGCAACTCACCCAGCGTGTTTGGAAAACACAAGAATTGAAATTCTGTAGGAGAGCCTTCCTTGATCCCAGAGCAGGCCCGGAGCGGCGCGGCCTCATCGGGTCGGTGGCCGGCACTGGAAGGCACCGACGCGCGTGGCTGTTTGCCGCAATGCTGGGTTGATCTCCAGAATCCCTCTAGCGAAAGCCAGAAACGCGCTTCGTGAAGCCAGAACAAGACAGGATCTCGCATTCGTTTCTCTGCTCCAGGCAGTGAAGGGCTTAGAATTAGAGAAAATAGGGCTGAAGCATTACGGCCTCCGAAACTAAAGGAAACGGGGGGGTTAGGGAGCCGCTGGCTCCCGGGCTCCACTACACGTGCCGGTCCCGCTCAGCAGCACGTGCACCAGGGGCCGTGCCGTCCTGCCCCGGGTGGTCCGAGGAGGGCGCCCAGGCACACGTTCCGCTGGGACTCAGCGGGTTGTACTTCTCTGTGCTCGTATTTGCCCTGTTTAATATACATGGGTATCACCCCCACGATGGCAGGGACGTTCTGGGCTGGACCCGGTCCCTAGCGGGGACGGGAGCAGCCACCACGGGCTCCAGGCACAGTGCACGGCGGGTGACGTGGCCTGTGCGCGCCCCCAGCGACTTCTGCGCAGCTCTGCGTGCCGCACCCCCCGCCATGGGAACAGGCTTGAGTGGGATGTGTGCATGTGGGAGGAGGGAGGGAGCTCCTGGGGATTCCTTAAGAGACCGGAAGCAGAAGAGGCACTGCTGCCTCCCCACTGCCAGGCCCCAGCTGGGGGGCCCGCTTGACCACGCTGGTCCAGCCTGGGCCCTGGGGGCCACTGGTAGGAGCGCATCTGACCCCAGGCCTTGGCTCGCGGAGCAGGGCTTTGAACACAGGGGTGGCACTGCCCATTCTCTCCCTGGGTTCCCGCCCTCTGACGGCGTGTGACTGACGTCCAGGGGGTGCTTCTCCTAACGCGATGGAACACTTACTGCACAAGTGGGTGCTTTTACCTTCTCCCCCAAAATGTACCATCTCAGAGTCCCCATGGCCATCTTTGGGCAGCACTCGTGCTGCCGTCACACAGCCCTCCGATGCTTCCCGGTGTGGAGAGAGAGTCACAGGGTTTACCAGTCAACACTACTAATATTCCTGCACAAAATACAGGGGAGGCCAAGGCGGGGAAAGGTGGGTGAGCGGTCAGCACACGCACGCACACGCACACAGCAGGCTGGGAAGTCATCCCCGTGGTTGGCACCAGCCTGGCCTTGTACCTGCTTATAGGGTTGGGACCACGACTTAACAACCTCCTTAACAATCTCCCCGCCCCACGGCACGTGTCCTTGGCTGCAGCCGGTTCCTCGGAAAGAGAAGGCTCTCCACCTGGTGGAGGGTTTTCCCTCCGGAGAATGCAGAGCCTTCATTAGCCACGATCTTAGCGACGAAAGTGCCCAGAGGACCCTCGGGGCTCCGGAGAGACAAGGGCACCATGTCCTGCACCTGTCGACTCCCCACGTCCTGGAAGGTCCGCAGCAGGGGCGGCCCCGAACAGCTGTGACCATCTGAGCTTCAGAGCGGGGGGCAGAGCCCAGGGGTCCGTCCCTGGGAACCATGATCTTAAAGCAAAACAGCCCCAAGTTGCCAAGAGGGCGCCCGGTGAGGACGGCGAGCTGCCAGGCGCAGGGACAGCAGGGAGACGCGCTGCTCACCTCTCGGAGGGCGGGCCGCGCGCCAGCCTGAGAGCGGGGCCTCCCCTGGCGACTCCGCCAGGTGGGCAGAACAGGGAGGGGGCAGCGACCCCAGTGTGCAGCGCTGCATCTCCCCGGAAATGAAGCACCTCGGCCCTGCTGCGGGCTCGCCGGCCAGACTGACCCACACGGCAGCCGGAGCTCAGTCCCGCAGAAGCCGAGGAAGGTCCTCAGGACAAAGCGGCCCCTGCTGCCCCCCAGTAACTACCGGCTGTCAGACGGGCCGTCCCTGCCCATGCCACAGGCATGCGCTGCGCTGTGGACAGCCCCTGTGTCGGTCCACAGCCCAGAGCACAGCCTGCCTGTCGTGGGCACCACCGCTTAGGACACGCCCCACGGTCCTGCTGCCGTCCCGGGTGGCAGCCTCCCGGGTCCTTCCTCCGGCGGGGCGGCCAGCTGCTTGGGGTGGGCGGGGAGCTTGGCCAGAGCGGCGGGTTCACGTGCCGCTGTCCTCCAGAGAAGCGCAGCCCTTGGCGGTGTCACGCCCCATGGGCAGCGGGGAAGAAAGGCCCTCATTAAGTCCGCAGATGGTGCTGGCGGAGCTGCTGAGGGCAGAGAAGGCAGATCTGTCTCCGGAATAAGCATATTAAAACGAGGATGCATCCCTCTTCAGTGAGGGAGGCTCCAGCAGCAGCGTCCCCAGGCCCGGGGACAGCACCACATGGGAGGCTACATCCCGGACCTGCCTCTGTCAAGGGGGAAGCCGGTGCGACTACCTCAGGCTGCCCAGTTCCTGGGTCGTTGACCCGTGCTACAGCCCAGCCCCCTGCCAGCCCCGCTCTGGGCACTGTCTTTAAGCCCACGCTGCGCTGGCTGGGAGAACGGGCGGCTGCCCTCCGGCCCTTTGTCACGCCCCGGACCAGGTTCCAGAGACCAGACACTCGGGGACAGTGCCCCACGGTGTGTGCGTTCCCGTGAAGCAGCAGGAGAGCCGACCAAGAGAGACCCTCAGTGTTCTCCCACATGTGACTGAGTCCCAGAAAACCCAAGTCAGGGCAAAAAAAAGTGACTTGACAAAATAATGGCCAGAATGTTTCCAAATCTATACTCAGACATCCAAGAAACTCAGTACGCCACAAGCAAAGTAACAGTAAGAAAAATACACCACGGCGCGTTATTTTAAAAACACAAACTCTGAGAGCCGCTTATAAAGAGCCGCCTCACAAGCAGCCAGAGGAAAAAGGAAAGATTATCCCGGAGCAAAGACGAGATGTGGAAATGGGCTGTGCGTGAGGGCATGAGGGCGTGAAGACAGACCATGGTACAGGGATGTTGTAAGTCCCCGAAGAAAAGAAATACATACAACTAAGAAGCCAGTGGGAGAAAGGAAACAGGATATTTTTTAAATATTAATTTATCCAAACTAGGCAGGAAACTGAGAAAAAGGAACAAAGGACGGACAGCACAGAAAACAAACAGCACGTGGTAAATTTCAGTCCAACCACACTAGTAATTACATCAGATGGAGCCTAAAAGCCCCTCAATCAGCCGGCAGCCCAATTCTCTTTAGACAACTAACTCCACGTCATTTAAAGGCACACGGAAAGTGGGGTTTTTTTTTAAAGATTTTATTTATTTATTTGACAGAGATCACAAGTAGGCAGAGAGGCAGGCAGAGAGAGAGGGAGGGAAGCAGGCTCCCCGCTGAGCAGAGAGCCCGATGCGGGGCTCGATCCCAGGACCCTGAGATCATGACCTGAGCTGAAGGCAGAGGCTTAACCCGCTGAGCCACCCAGGCACCCCACGGAAAGTGTTTTAAATGGGAGCGATCCAGACCAGGCCAACAGGACCGTAAGGTCAGCGGGCTGAGACGGATGTCCACCAGCCACCAAGTGAACATGGAGACGAGGGGATTCCTCTGCACGACCACCCAGGGCTGCGTTCAGCCAGAAGACACCACAGTCCCAAAGGTACATGTACATGTACCTAATGACACCGCTCAAATATATTTAGCCAGCGCGGACAGAATTGAAAGGAGAGATAAACAAATTGGCAAATACAGTTGGGGATCCTAACACAGCTCTCTCGGTAATCGATAGAAGCAGCAGGGGGAGAAACATAATTATGTAGAAAATTTGAACAACCCCATTTACCAAATTGACTTAATTGCTCTTTCAAGGGCACGCAAAGCAGTTGACAAAACAGCCTACACCCTCGGTTAGAGAGTACATCTCTGTAAACTTCAAAATATTGAAATCATGCGAAGTGTGTGTCCTCACCAAAATGAAGCCGCACAAAGTGAATTCTGCCACGTTGCAGGAGCAGGGCTGGGCGCTGCGGCCCACCAGACTGCACCAGGGACCAGGTGTCCACCCAGGAGCAGAGCGGGAGCTCCTCCCTCACAGCGAGAGCTGGTTAGGTTCTGATGAATTCTTTCAAACTTAATGGAAGTTAATGAGTCCACAATTTTGCTTCTAGTCAGGCGGGAGAAACCGAGACTGGGTTGACCCTCCTTCCCGTAACAGGCCATTAGGTGGAAAACACCGATGGGATTTGCCTCAGCAATGAGGAATCCTCACCCTGGCCAAAACACTGCTCCAATCCAACCAAACAAAGTTTAAAAGCAAGACCTGGAAGAATGACCAGATGGTTTACAAGTTACTTACCTGTAGCCCCAAACAAAGTTCCAGAATATTCTTAGGAATGTCACATTATCCAGCACCCCACAGGGCAAAATGCACAATGCCTGGCATCCAATCAGAAATCACCAGGGTGCAAGAAAGCAGAAAGCCGTCTACTCGGCTGAGCCAGCACCCCCAGGACCGGGGTGAGGCCATCCGCAGGCCAGGCGCGGACAGTGTAGTCTACAACTCAACTCTATCACCTGCCAGCAGGGCCAGTGTGCAAGGTGTTCAGTAGAAAAGTGGAAAATATCTTTTAAAAGACACGAGTCTGAATTCTAGAGATGAAAACTACAGTGTTAGAGTTGCAAATGCACAGGCTGGGTTTAAAGGTGGATTTGACATGGCAGAAGACATGGCAAGTGATCTTGAAGATAAAGCCGTGCCGACTATCCAAAATGAAATAGAAAAAATGAAAAAATTGAACTTTGCATCAATGAGCGGTGGGACCTCAGTTGCCTGATGGGGTCCCCAAAGGAAAAGGGCAAAGAAAAAATATTCAAAGAAATAACTTCCTAAATTCGATACAAACCATAAACCCACGGATCCAATGTGCTCAATGAGCTCCAAGCACAGGCACCATGACAGCACGTCTACCAGACACATCATAATCAAACAAGACAAACACTAAAGAGAAAGTCAGCAGCCCGCGTACAAAGAGACACATTTCATACAAAGGAGCGAAGACGTGCAAAAGAGAAGATACCTTGTTGGAGACAACACGCTTCGTTAAGACAGTGAAGCGACACGCTTAAAGTAGGAAAGAAGCAGAAGACCGCCAGCCCGCAATTCTTTATTCAGAAAAGTGTCCCTCAAAACAGAAATAAAGATGTTTTTAGATTTGCAAAAGCTGAAAGAATTCATGACTGGCAGACCCTAACTTATTAAAATAAATACTCAAAGCAGAAGGAACATGGCACCATCTTGAAACCTGACCTACACAGAGGACGAGGGCCAGAAATGGGAATTACATTTATGTTCCTGTTCCGTAATTCTTTTAAAAAGATGACTGAGGGGGGCACGTGGGTGGCTCAGTGGGTTAAAGCCTCTGCCTTCGGCTCAGGTCATGATCTCAGGGTCCTGGGATCGAGTTCCGCATCGGGCTCTCTGCTCAGCGGGGAGCCTGCTTCTCCCTCTCCCTCTGCCTGCCTCTCTGTCTGCTTGGGATCTCTGTCTGTCAAATAAATGAATAAATAAATCTTAAAACAAAAAAACAGATGACTGACGGTCTAAAGCAAGTTTGATTCCATATTCTAGGGTTCACGGCGCGCAGAAGCAAAACGTTGACAATAACATCGCAACGGGAGGAGGGGTAAACAGAAGATGTCCGGACGTGGCCGGTGGCATCGAGTCACTTGAGAGCAGACTGGGTCAGTGCAGGACGCGTGCCACAAGCACTGAAGCGAGCACGTCAGGAACGCAACAGAGAGATGCAGCGAATGACCCAGCCGCAGAGGGGAAGCTGAACTGTACAACACGACTCCAGCCAAACGGTGGCAGGAAAAGAGGAAATGGGAACAGAGAACACATTGGGAAGACAGAAAACAAATAGCAGATGGTAGATTTAAACCCAACCACAGCAACATTCACATTAAATGTAAATGATCTAAACACCCCCTCTGCCCCAGCAACAGCAGAAAACCGCCAGACCGGGTATAAAAGCGAGACCTAATACAATGCCCATAAGAAACACCCTTGAACTAAGGGGCCACGGGGGAAAGGATGGGTGCCAACTGGACTTGAAGGAAGGAGGAGTGGAGTGGCGGTTCTCACAGCAACGTCAGTTTCAGAGTAGAGGTTATTAGGAGTCAGCGCCCCAGGAAAATGGAACGGCCCTACGTGTGAGCGCCCCTAACACAGAGCTTCACAATCAATGCGGCAGAGACATATGCTGCCACAGGCCGCGTGGGCCAGTCCACACAATCACACCTGGAGAGCTCAGCACCTGTCTCCCAACCATGACCACACATGGTTACACCAAAGATACACACCAAAGTGTGTAAGGGTACAGACGACCTGTAAACAGTACAACTAACTTGACCTGTTTGATGTTGATGTAGCACCCAGTGACAGCCGAATACCCATTCTTTTCAAATGCATGTGAAACACCTACCAAGATCCACCATATTCTGGGATACAAAAGGAGCCACAATAAATGTACAAGGTCCCACGGGCCACTGAGAGGGTGTTCTCCAATGAAGAAAGCAAGTCAGCTAGGTACCAATACAAGACATATACTCAGAAAAGAGTAAAATATACAGAAAATCCCCAAATATCTGGAAACTAATTGATATTATATATACATAATAGTTCAAAAAAGAAATCAAAAGGGAAATTAGGAAATATTTTGAACTGAATATAAACAAAAACATACCAAATCTTAGGAAATTGAACTAATGTAGACCTTAGAAGGGAGTTTATAGCACTGAATGCCTAAATTTGAAAAGAATAAAGGTCACAAATCGATGACAGCCTCCACCCATAGCAGTCCCAGGAGGCTTTTTATAGAAATCAGAAAGTTGGTTCTAAAATTCAGATAAACCTAGAATAGTCAAAACAACTTTGAAAAACAACAAAGTTAGGTGACTTGCATTACCTGACTTAAAAATGCATTACAAAACCATAGTGATGAAGATAGTGTGTACCAGTCAGCTCGGCTGCCATGACAAAAACACCATAGACTGCGTGGGTCAAAACAAAGCAATTTATTTTCTCATGGCTCTGGAGGCTGGAACATCCAAGGCCAAGGAGTTGTGCAATTCATCCCCCAGGGAGAGCTTTCTTCCTGGCTTGCAGAGGGCAGCTGTCTGGCCATGTCATCACAGGGCAGGCAGGGAGAGGGATCATCCCTTTCCTGTGAGGCCACAGTACTGCTGGATTAGGGCCCCACCCTGATGAGCTCATTTAGCTTTGCCTCCTAGGGACCCCATCTCCAACAAAGTCACCCCAGGGTTAGGGCATTTTGGGGGGGTGGAGTACAATTCATCCATAACAAAAGTGGAACCAACATCAAAATAGAGGACTAGATCAAGGAAACAGCCCAGAAATAAACCCACGCATATAGGCCAACTGATTTTTCAACAAAGGTGCAAAAGCAAACTCGTGGAAAAAATATGTCTCACAGCTGGATGGCCACCTGTAAAACGATGAACTTTGGTCCATATCTCAGACCATGTTAATTTAAAGTGGGTCAGGTACATAAATGTACAGTGTGAAATTTCAAACATTTTAAAGGAAAACTCGGTAAAAATTGTTGTGATCTTGGGTTAGGTAAAGAGCACTAAAGAGCAAGATGAAAAAGAAAAAAAAAAAGGTGACTTAGGGTTCATCAAAACTAATGACTGGTTCTTTGGAAGACTACGAAGAGAATGAAAACACAATCCAAGATGGGGAAAGTATGTGAAAAGCACCGTCTGATCAAGGACTCGCAGCACGCCCAGGACTCTCAGAACTCCGGAATAAGGTAACAATCCAAAGTGCAAAGAATCTGAACAGACACGGACAAGAACTTTGGTGGCAGCCACACTCGGGGAGATTGCTAAAACACCACCTTCACTAGAGAAGTGACATGAGACACTATTACGCAGCTATCAGAATGGCTAAAATCAAAAACACTGACCATCCTAGGTGTCGCAAGGATGTGGAGCTACTGAAACGTCCATACACTGTTCACGGAAGTGTGAAATGATATAACTTTCTTTTCCAAATGATATAACTTTCTTTGCCAAACAGCCTGGCAGCTTTTAAAAACAGTTACACACTATCTACCGGATGACTCGGCCATTCCACAACTAAGTACTTACCCGAGAGAAATGAAAGCATGTGCCCCTACAAAGAGTTGTCCACAAATGTTCACAGTAGTTGCATTTGGAATAGCCAAGTGTCCATCAACAGGTGAAGGACAGATGGACAGCGTTCTAAGTATACGGCAGCATACTACTCAGCCATCAAAGGAGCTCGTGCCTGATTCACACCATGACGCAGGGTCACCTCAAAGATGCTGAGTGGAAGAGAACAGATACGAAGAAACAGCACCTATTGTATAGTCCCATGTGTGTAAGATTCTAAGAAAAATAAACTCATCTATAGCTAGCACATCGGTGGTTCCCTGGGGATGGGGTGGGGTAAAGACGGATCGCCTGGGGCGGGGGCCAGTTTGAGAAGGATGAATACATTCATCATCCTGCGTGCACTCATGCTTCCACAGCCGCACAAATAACTTATCAAACTGTAACTTGAAATGTGTCTGTTGTATGTAATTTATAGCTCAACAAAGCTGTTTTTAAAAAGAGGACACATCGGGGCACCTAGGTGGCTCAGTTGGCTAAGCGTCTGACTCTTGATTTCAGCTCAGATCATGATCTCAAGGTTGTGAGATCGAGCCTGCATCAGGCTCTGCACTGGACATGGAGCCTGCTTGAGAGTTTCTCTCTCCTTCACCTTCTGCCCCACCCACTCATGCAGGCACGCTCTCACATACACTCTCTCCCTCTCAAAATAAAAAATAAAAATAAATTTTAAAAAAGCAAGTTAGAATTCTGGTTAGGATTGAGTTGAATCTGTATATCAATTTGAGAAGAAATAACATCTTAGCAGTGAGACTTTCAACCATGAACATGGTATACCTCTCCACTTACTTAGGTCTTTGTAGTTTCTCAGCAATGTATTCTAGTTTTCAACACACGTCTGGTAGATATTTTATGCCTAAGCATTTTGTTTTAGGAGGTACCATAAATGAAATTATTTTAAATTGCATTTTACAGTTGATTGCTGCTGGTGTATAGAAATATAACTGACTTTTGTATATCCCATGACCTTACTAAAGTCACTTATTAATGCTAGTAGTTGTTTTGAGGATTCCTTAAGATTTTCTGCATAATAATGCAGTCTGCCAATTAAGATTCTGTCACCAATTTCTTAATTTTCTTTGAAGTCTGTTACTATACAAGCCACACCATTAGCCAATGCCTGCAAGCCAGTCGAGACCTCTCTCTCTCTCTCTCGCTCGCTCACTTGCCCTTGGCAAAATAACAGCCTGACACACTGCTCGGTTCCCGACCCACTGAGGACATCTCCCTGCTTGCCCCTTCCAGGTGCCCCTGTGATCCTGCAGCCCACTACACACTGGTGGGCTCACCAGAGAGGGTACGACATACTGGATCCATATGCTTCCTCGGGCAGCCATGACGCTGGAGGTGAGGGTTAAGGGGTGGTAATTGTGCAACAAGAGTGGACACTTGTTCATGCAGCCTGGTGTGTCTTCAGCCCCAGCTCGAGCCTGATTTTGTAGAGATTGCTTCCATCTCATGATGGCAAGTTGCTGTCGATACCAAATTTTTTGGGTTTGTGGGTTAGTTTACGATGGGCTGCTCTGGTTCTGTGTAACTTGGAGTCCCATGACTTTCTACTATGGCTCAGGGGCATACTTATTCAAAAGGAGAATAAGTATTTTCAGAAGAAGAATAGACTATTCTCCAAAACTCTAAGACTCCGCACTATGGGTCACCAGCAGAGACAGGGTGACATCTGTGTTTCACACACAATAAGGCTTATTTGGGTGATTTACATGCATGCTTAAGTTTGAAAATAATCCAGACTGTTCCAGAACCTTTCTTGCTCTGGGGAAAAACTGAACACATTATGGATAACTCAGTAAATGCGCCATAGAAGCATTCCCAGTTAGAAGCCCCCAAACCCAAAGAATCTCACAGGTATGGTGATGCTTCCTTAAGAGCAGGACAGCCAGAGGCAGCAAGCTATCTTTCACTGTGGATCCTGACCGTCCCGAATCTCTATGGACCCATAGAGACTTCGCCAAGATGGCAAGCTTCGGAATATGTATCTACATGTGTATTTACATTCAAACATAACGTTTTCCCCAATCTCTAGCACGCATGTGTCTTACCACGGCGTCTTGGTATTGTTTATTTCTTGCTCACCAGGTAGATTTGGCATGACGTCATGGTGTTGCAGACCCATGCTGTATGCTGCGGGGTGGCAGAAAAAAATGTGTCTGGACTGGGCATGACAGTGAGCTGGAGAGTTGACAGAGCACTGAGATAAGATGGGGGGGGGCGGTGCTGCTGTCCCTGCCGTGTGAAGGGAAACTGGTCTTATGGTCTTTCCCAATAATCACTGGGGCAGGGGTTTGGGGGGTTTCCCAATAATCACTGCACCGATAGCTGCATAGACCAGGATTTGAGTTGAGTTATTCGGGTTAAGAGATTAGAGGCTGAAGTTGGAGCTGAAAAGCTCTCCAGGGGCCTGCCAAGAATTTCACATCTCCCATCAGAGCCAACAACACGCCTCTGGGAACAGTAGAATAATGGCTTCCACTTCGCTTCCAACCACCTGATCAGGTAGGAGTGTCTCTAACTGGTAAATTCTAACCTAGTACTATATGGGGCAGGGATCCTAGGAGAGAGACTTCCTAGTTTCTCCTTTGTGGTGCAGAGGAGATCTGAGAAGCAGGTGGTGGTGAGGCCAAAACGCAGCACACATGGGATCCTAGAAACAAGGGTTCAATGCAGGAAAACATTTGCAAGGCTTCCCAGAGTCATGGTCGTGGGAAATGCCAGGACAAAGGCTGGGTGGCGAGACTGGAGGGCCGGTGTCCATAAGGAAGCAGAGGCCGAAGATTCTAGTCAGCACTGCCTCCCAGGTTTTAACAAATCTGAAGGAGATTGATATAATTGTTGGAGAGTCTGGAGTTGAATTAATGAATGGAATGTGGAAAATTAAACAACAAAAAAATAGGCAATAATTAACTCAAGGAAGAGCAAAAAAATTCCAAGAAAGGAAATGAAATCCTAGAACACTACAGCTTAGTTGAAATGACACAAACACGACAAGCGGCAAGCATCACATACACCGGGCGTGTCCCGCCACAGTTCCTGTGTGGAAGCCCTCACCCCCTCCCACGTGTGTTAGAAGGTGGGCTTTGGGGAGGGGGTTCGGTTTGGAGGAGCTCGTGTGGGTGGATCCGTGACAGGATCAGAGAGACCAGAGGGTCGGCTTCCTCTACCTGCCCCCCCCCCGCAGTTGTCTCCCCTCTGCCCAGAACCACTCCCCTGCCCTGCGAAGACAAGCCCGGAGAGGCTCCCTTAGACCCAGACCACGACGGCACCCGGATCTCCGACTTCCAGCCTCCAGAACTAAGAGAAATAAACGTGCGGAAGTGTTTTTAATATATCGACCAGAACTCGTCAGTTCTCACCCGGGTTCCCTTACCTAAAAGAAAATCTTTCTTTGGTGGCCATTTATTTCCCTGGCGCTGTGGATTAAAGCGCTGCCGTTAGATTACCCTATTTTCTTACCCCCTGAATTACTGAGCCAACGTGGGAAGACACGGCCCCCGAATGACGGCCGTTGCTGTTACAGATTCAAGCTGTACGTCATCATCTTCTGAAATCCCCGTCGCCTCCCTCGGCTTAGGGGCTGAGCTGCATCTGCCCGCAAGTTCGCATGTTGACATCCTACCATCCGTGCAGGGTACCGGAGGTGAGGCCTTTGGGAGGTGGTTAGGTGCGGAGGGTAGAGCCCTCCCGAATGGGATTGGAGACCCAGACAAGTCCGTCCCACTCGCACCAGGTGAGGATACAGACAAGAACCCCCAGACCGGGAAGGAGGCCTCACCAGATTGTCAATGCACTGAGAGTCTTGACCCTGAATCCACCACCTGCAGAACTGAGACAACCTCCTTTGTTTATAAACCTCCCGTTCTTCCGCACTTTTATTACTGCAGTGAAAGCGGACGGAGACACTGAGTCAAGGGTTCTTTCTGCTCGATTCTAATTCAGCCTGGGGCATTTCCCAGGGCCCTCCCTGGGCAGGGTTCCTGTCTAAGGCAACAGCCTGGCCGGCAGGAGGCCGGGAGAGAGATGGTGAGGCTGGAGCGAGTGCGGGAAGGCCACCGAGCAGCAAAGGCACTCCGAGGTCCCCTGACAAAGGGACGTGGCTTCGGTGATGTGCTGGGCCTGAGGGAGTGGTCCAGACGGGCTGGGGAGCGGGGAGCTGTGCGCTCGCCCCACCGCAGCAAACGCGAAACCAAAGGAGACTCAGGAGGAAGGTTAATGCCCAGAGACTGGGCCGCCCAAAGGGTTAAGCCAGTGCACGGTCACTCACCTTGACACCATTCTGCACACCTCCTGGGCCTTGGTTGGTGGCCTGTGGACTCCGTGAATGTAAAATCGTGTAGGAGGCATTTTGGCAAAGATTCCAGTCTGTTCCCTCCCCGAGTGGTTATCCACCGCCGGTGGCTTTCCGGGCTTGTCGGAGAAATCGTTTTCCTCTGCACATCATTCCATCCCTGTGGCTCCGATCAGAGCTCCCGTACTAGGGGCAAAGCATGTGATGGCACCGCGGTGGCGGCTGCGCACGGGGGCCACAGAAGGACCCGGGCGACCATCAGGTGCCTGGTGGGGGGGGGGGGGCTCTGCACAGAGTGCGGAGCCCGCGAGGTAGAGCAGGAACCCGGGTTGCCCCAGCGGGGCCGGCTTTGAGTTGAGGTCCGTCACCAGCTGCCCCTGCTCCGGGCTAGACTCGGCTGCGAGAAGACCCCGGGGCGCCCGACCGAGGGAAGGGCGGTCGGAGGGGGAGGGGTCGGTGCAGCTGGGATGCTGGGGAGAAGGGTCCGCGCAGCAGCGGGGCTGGGTGGGAGGGAATCCGCGGGCCCCGCTCAGACCGCGCGCCCCAGCGCCGTTCCCAGCGCGCGCGCCACTCTGCCCCCTCCGCCGCTCCTCCGGGCATCTCTGTGGCCCAGCGTGGAGCGCTCCCGGGCGCCCCAAGGCAGACGCCTCGGAGGAGCGAGCAGCCCCGGGGGTGCGGGCGAGGGTAGCAGGGACGCCGAGGCTGGTTCCGCCGCGAACCCGCCGTCTCAGTCCTGCGACTCCTGGGCCCGGGAGGTGCCCCCGCTCCCACGCGTCGGAGGCCCTGGGATGCGGCGGCAGTCCCAGCGGGTGACGAGTTGGCACCCGCCGCCAGGCTGTCGGGTCCGCGGGCGGGGACGGGGGGCGCGGCCGGGGCTCGTCCTCCGCCCACCCGGGGCGGTGCGAGGGCGGAGCCAGGGCGGGCGGGCGCCCCCGACGGCGGGAGGGGCGGGGCGGGCCCGAGACACCATAAGAGCCCGGAGGCCGCGACCGCCCAGCTCAGCGGGAAGGGAGCGGGCTGGACGTTTTGCGGCCGCTGGCGGCGGGACCCCAGCGCAGAGGTGAGGCCGGGGCGGGCAGATGAGCCAGAGCATGGCGAGCCGCGCCCTCGCATCCTCGGGGCGCGCCGCTCCCTCCGTGGACCCCGAAGTCTGTGGCCCAGAGGCGCCGGGCGGGGGCGGGCACCGTCGGGGGCACCGCGTCTCCAAAAGTCGCTGACAGGGGCAGCGCACCCCGACAATGCCACTCACGGTCTTAGGGAGGCCGGTGGCCGAGAGGTGTGTGCACGGGAAGGGGTGAGGGACGGATCGCGCCCCGGTGACCCCGGGCCCCGTCCTGCGGGCCGAGCGCCTGGTCCCCTGGTCCCGTGGCTGCCCTGCGCTCTGGGCGGCGCGGGAAGGGGCGGTCGTCGCTGCGGTCCCGAGGGCGCCAGTTCCGGGGGTCGATCGGCCTTTGTGGCGGATTCCCCCCTGCTGAGCCATGGCGCACGGTGAGGCGGACCCGCGGGGTGAAGGTCTCCGCCGACGCTTCATCCCGCAGGTGTTTGTCCGATCGCTAAGATGGGGTGCGGTCCCGGAGACGCTGGGTGTGCGCGCGGGGGCTGGTTGCAGGGAAGGGGCAGAGCGGGCTAGTCCATCAGCCGGCTGTTTCTCCTTCTGGGCACGGAAGGAAGCTTTCTGAGACCTTTTGCTTTCTGTACCCAAACCTGGCCCCCCGAGGCCGTGGTTTCAGGAGTTAGGTTGGCTCACCGCCAATCCCAGTGTCCGCTTCCCTGGCAGGGGATGACTGGGACCCCGTCTGAGTGAAAGGCTCCCCATGCCCGCAGCTCCAGCCCACTCTGGAGGCGAAGGGGCCGCAGGGAAGCAGTGGGTAAAATCACTTTTATGGTGAGTCGTTCAAATTCGGATGCAGAGGAAAACGACCCCAGTAGAGCTGCCGTCTCATTATTCTTTTCCTTCAGCCAGGCTGGGGGGGGTGTGTGCATGCGTTTGTGGGGGTGTGTGTGTGTGCACGCGCACGTGCGTGTGTTTGCAGCCGAGGCAGTGCCGATGGGTCCGAATACCTGAAGTGCTATTTGAAGCTCTCTCGGCCGTGTCCACGTGTAACTGCTCTCCTGGGCTGTGTTACACGCAGCTTTATGAAGGTGCCCGGAAGCAATTCCTTGGTAGAGTTACTACCTACAGGAACTCGTCTGCCCCCAAGTAAAGCCGGCCAGTGCTCTGCTGTGCCCGCCTCCCCCAGGCAGGCACGGCGTCCCCAGGCCACAGGAGTGCACCCTGTGGGCATTCCTGGAAGAAGCTGTTGGAATCGCTGTCTTTAAACGTGCATCATTGCGCCCGATTTGAGTTATAAGGATTTGCTCTCTGCTTTTACTGCTGTGTGTAAAGAATACATATGCTCTGTTGTAAAGACTTTTTTTAAAGATTTTTATTCATTTATTTCAGAGACAGAAGAGAGAGCACAGCAGGTGGGGTGGGGGTGGGGGGGCAGAAGCAGTCTCCCCGCCGAGCAGGGAGCCCGACTCAACGTGGGTCTCGGTCCCAGGACCCTGAGATCATGACCTGAGCAGAAGGCAGACACTGAACCGACTAAGGCACCCGGGTGCCCAGAAAGACTTACATTTGGGTGCTAGGTGAAGATCGCGAAACTAATCCCTGGCCGTGTGGGGAGGGTGGAGGTGACATTCAGCATCATTACCCGAAGCAGAGCTGTAGGGTCTACAGCTTTGCCCTGTAATTGGCCCAGAGAGGGCTGCCGGGGAGAGAGGGCGCAAGGCGGTATCCGTCGTGAGGTTTCCAGGACCCACCCCGCCCCGGCCCCCACGAGATCTAGCCCGTCTCCTGCTGTCCTCAACCTTGGCTCTGTCAGTCCAGCGGCTTGGAAGGGACTCTGCCCCGAAGACATGGAGAGCGTCGCCCCCGAGCCCTGCTTTCGCCGCCGTGGTTCGGGCCACTAAACCGTTGCCGTCCTGTGCGCGCGCGTCTTCCCGCTGCAGGCCCCGAGCGCGGAGTCCGAGGCTCCCGTCCGCCCATGAGCGAAAACAAGCGCCCGGCGGCACCCATGTCTTCCGTCGCGGCCCCCGCTAAGGAACCCAACGCCGTGGGCCCCAAGGCGGTGGAGCTCGTCCTGGTCAAGGAGCAAAATGGGATGCAGCTCACAAACTCCACCCTCGCCAACCCCACGCAGACGCCCCTGGGGGCCCAAGAGCGGGAGACCTGGAGCAAGAAAATCGACTTCCTCCTGTCTGTGATCGGCTTCGCGGTGGACCTGGCCAACGTCTGGCGGTTTCCCTACTTGTGCTACAAAAACGGCGGCGGTGAGTCCCGGGCGGGCTGGGGGGCCGCGGCGCCTGACCGCGCCCGGGCAGGGCCCGCATTTGGGGCGGGGGGACACGCAGACGGTAGGAGCAGAGGACCGGGCAGCCTCCTGCGGGACCTGCCCTCTGCAGCCGGGTCGCTGAGCCCAGGAGGAGGCGGTGGGAGGCACCAGGGCTCTGCCTTCCGTTTCCAAAGATGACTTTTGCTCTGGAAAGAAAGTCCTCGAACACCCTCGGTCTCGGGCCAACTTCAGTCCGTGTTTCGAGTGTGCACGGAGGCCCTCGACTTGGGAGCAGAGCCCTCACCCCGCTCCCCGAACGCGCCCAGCCCGAGACCCACACCCCGCTGGCTCCGGGCTTGAGGCAGAAGAGGAAACCACGGGACAGCGTCGCCACAAACTGAAGCCAGCGCAGCGGGTGCTCGCCCCACCGTGGGCTCTCTGGCCCGTCAGTCCCTCAAGGCTGCGCGAGGAGGGTCTGGAGGAGCCCCCGGGGAGGGCCTTCCAGCACACCCGCCCTGAGGGGGCAGCACGAGGCCTGAGCAGAATGGCGGGGCCTCCCTGCCTCCCCCTCCCCGTCCCAGGAAGGGAGCAGCGGCAAAGGGCCCTCACCTGACGCAGCGCCCTGGGGCCCTGGATTCGTGCTTGGGGCAAGTGCAGCTCCAGGAGGACAGGGCGGCACGCTGGGGGGGACTCTGGCTCCTCCAGCGCCCCTGTCCACTGTAGCCCCCGTCTGAGGTGGACGCTGAAGACGGGGAGCTGGGGATGGGTGGCACAACCCCCCTAGGGTCAGACTTGGACCTCAGAGCCCAGAGGACCGACAGCTCGAGAGGGGCAGAGGCCAAGGTGCGCGGGCCAGGCCGGGTGGGCAGCTCCAGGAGCCGAGCTGTTGGGGGGGCCTGCCCTGCTCCGAGGCTGATCTCGTGACTTGGCACAAGGGGTGTTTGGGGTTCAGCAGGGACGTCTCAGGGCGCTGATGATGGGGGGGCCCAGTCGTGGTGGTCAGAGGCTGCCCCGCACAGCCTGGGACTTGCCTTTGGAGGGCGACCGTGCAGGGAGCTTCTGGAGAAGCAGACGGTCGTGCCCAAGATGTGGCGGTGGGAGGCCCTCGCTCTGGTGATCACGGGTGGCCTCCCCCAGCCCCCGGGCTGAGCCAGCTGTCCTGTCCGCAGGCGCCTTCCTGGTCCCCTACCTGCTGTTCATGGTCATTGCCGGAATGCCCCTTTTCTACATGGAGCTGGCCCTGGGGCAGTTCAACAGGGAGGGGGCTGCTGGAGTCTGGAAGATCTGCCCCGTCCTGAAAGGTAACGGCCCGGACCTCCTCACACCCTCCTGTGGCACAGGCTGCGTTGGCTCAGGGCTCCCAGAGCGAGCCCCCCCCGCCGCCGGTGTGTGTGCTCGGTCCTGCTCTGCTGAGTCTCTATGCCCCTCGATGTCCCTGTCCCTGACTCTGTCTCTCTCTATCTGTGTGTGTGTGTGTGTGTGTGTGTGTCTCTGTCTCTCTGTCTCCATCTCTCTTTCTTTGTCTCCGTGTCTCTCTGTGTCTCTGTGCCTCGGTCTCTGTGTCTGTGTCTCTCCCTGTCTCTCTCCCCATCTCTCTCTGTCCCTCTCCTCCCCATACAAGTGCATGAGCTCAGACCCATTTCCATTTGGGTCCTACTGTAAGAGGCCGAGCTGACCGAGGCCTCGGGAGCACGTGCCCCTGCTGTCCAGTGAGGCCGGCCTGCTAGTCGCTAGTGGTGCTGTCGTCGCTAATGAGGCAGAAAGGCTAACCCTCTGTCCATCTGTCAGTCTGTCGTCTACGCTCCACCGCGTATCTGTCGCTATCTGTCCGGCTGCCGCAGGACCACCGCGGGCTGGGTGGTCTAACCAGGGGACATTTGTTGTCTCGCATGACCAGAGGCTAGAGATGCAAAATCCGGGTGTGTTGGTAAGACTGATTCCTTCGGAGGGCTGGGGCAGAGGCTCCATTCCGGACCTTTCCTCTGCACACATCTCTGGAACCAGATGTCCCTGTCCTCTAAGGACACCCGTCACCCTGGACAAGGGCATGTCCCGACACCTGCACCTTAGCTTGCCCAGCTGTGCGGAGACCTGCCTCCCAGCGAGGTCGCGTCCAGCAGTACCGAGCTTCGGCTTTAGCAGAAGAGCTTTGGAGGGACGCGGTGCAAGCCGTGGTGCTCTCTGTCTGTCTGTCCTCTCCGGATCCATCCGGCTCCCTGTCACCCGCGGGACATCAGCTGTCTGTTACCGCAGCGGACGTAGCATGTCCATGTATCGGGTGTCCGCCTGTCATCCGTCCCTCCGTCCACCACCATCTGTCTGTCTGTATCCGCGGTCCTCTGTCCGTCTGCCATACAGACTAGGCCTCTGCTGTCTCGGGGCTTCCTAGCGGCGGGCCAGCTCTCCAGGTACTCACCGAGCCCGACGTCTGCCACTGCGAAGTCGCGGCAGCAGGAAGCAAACACACGTCGTGTTGAGCCCAGGGGCCGCCCCGTGGCCGGCCGTTTCGTGGTCACCTCACCCCACCCTTGTGGGAGGCCCGGGGAGGACACACACTGCGTTGTCCCCATTCTGGACATCCGGGCGCCGAGGGTTAGCGGGCTTGAGGGGCTCGCCCTGTCCCTGGTCAGGGGCAGGGGGCGCAGGCTCCAGACCGGTCTGGAGCCCCACATCCACCTCCGGGGTGCACCTGCCCACCAGGCCACGCCTCGTCGCAGGAGCCCATGGCTCAGGGAGGCCTCATGGGGGAGACCCGGGCCGCGGCGTGGTCCGTACCCCCGGCTTCACGAGGAAACTTCCTGTAAGATCGGTCGTGGCAGTTCCTCCGAAGCCGGAAAGTCGGTGTGTGTGCAGCGGACGGAAGCCCTCCCGGTCTCCGAGGACGCGCGGGGCAGGTCGGTGGGTCGAGGTCAGAGAGGGCAGTCGTCGGCTCATGGCTGCTGTGCCCGGGGCTGGGGGCCGGGGGGCTGCCCCGCAGCAGACGCCAAGACCGGCCTTGAAGTCCCTCCCGCGCCCCGCGCGTCCTCGGAGCGGCCACTCGCGGAAGCCCGGGCCACCGGCCGCCTTTCCCTCCGCGCCACACGCGTCCTCGGAGCGGGGCCGGCCGACCCCGTCCGCGCCAGGGGCTGGGGGTCCCTCTCGCCGGGTCGCTCGCGGAAGTCGAAGCTTAAATGAGGTGCCCGACGCGGGCCTCGTCCTCCGCAAACCCCCGCCAGAGGGACGCGACAGGAAACGGCAGGCCGCAGGCCGAGGGACGGCACGTGGAGGACCCCCGCCCCGGCCGCCCCGAGCCCGCGGGGGCTCGCGCCTTCCCCTGGAGGCATTTCCGTCCAGACGGAGATGAAGTGCGCCATCCTCGGGTCACCCCCTGGGGACGTGCAAGGGGACGCTGGCCCCCTGCTGCCGCACGGACTGCGGGCCGCGGCCTCCGCTTCCGTGGGCTTCCAGGCCTCTGGGGGATTCTGAGCATCTGCGGCGTCAGGCTTCTCAGGGACCCGAGCCTGCACCCCCCCACCCGGAGCGACTCCTCTTTCCTGAGCGCCCGCGGCCGGCATCGGCTCCTTCAGAAACCGACCCCGGGCCACAGTGCCACGTCCACGCTCCCCACGCCCGACAGCTTTGTCCAGTTGTGGAAACCTGTCCGCATGGAGGGTTGTGCCCCAGCCGGCGCGGCCCCTGTGGGTGGACTCTCTACCCCGTCTCTCCCTCTCTCTGTCTCTCTCTCCCTGTCTCTGTCCCTCTCCTCCCTCACGAGCGCACGTGTGCAGACCCAGCAGAGGCTAAGGATGCCCGGCCCGACGGTAGGAGTCTGTGTGTTCCTCACGGTGACACGCAGTGACCCTTGTCGAGAAGGCCAGGCTGCTCTGTGAGGACCATCTTTCGTGGCGGGCGTCCCTGACGTGCTCCTGAAGCCGGTGTCCACGCTGCTGGTGTGACCCGGCTTTGGCGGGTGGTGGGGAGGGACAGGGTGGCCACACCCGCGGGGCCCGAGTGCCTGCTTCCCCTGGATGCCCCCTTTCTGTGCCCCATGCAGACCCTGTCTAACGTGTGCCATGGAAACTTTGCCACCCTGTTTGTTTGTTTAAGATTTTATTTACTTATTTGACAGAGAGAGAGATGACAAGCAGGCAGAGAGACAGGCTTGGGGTGGAGGAGAAGCAGGCTCCCCGCCGAGCAGAGAGCCCGATGCGGGGCTCGATCCCAGGACCCTGAGATCATAACCTGAGCCAAAGGCAGACGCTTAACCCGCTGAGCCCCCCAGGCGCCCCGCCACCCTGCTTTATGAATGTAAAATAAGGGTGATATTTTGTACTCAACAGTATTTTAGTGTGGAATATCAAGCTCCTCGTTCTAAAAAGAATTTAAAGTGGCTTAAAATAAGACAAAATACACCCAGATTAATGTAAAGGTTAAAGGTTATAAAGTTAATGTAAAGAAATACTGAGGAAAACAGAAACTAGGGGAACCGATGAGACCTACGACCGGAGCTCACGTGTGGGCCCAGGCTCCGCCGGCATCTAGCAGGAGCAGCCCACTTGGGAACGCAGGAGACGGCTGAGCCCGCTACTCTGGGGCGGCGGGTCACTGTCCCAAGCCGGCCTGTGATGAATGACACGTCAGGGGAGCTCGTGAGGCTCTGTCCACCCCACTCATGGCCGCTGTCCTGGGCAGCCCTGCCCTTCCCCCCTGACGCATGGGCCCCTGGGGGCAGCGGCTCATGTGCAGGAGCCTCTGGTGCCGGGCAGCCAGGGAGCGAGCCCGTGTGTTCTCGGGGGTGACCTCGTCTCCCTGGAGTGAAGGTCAAGAAACCTGTCCAGTGCAGAGGGAGAGCCGTGCACTCAGCGCGGGGCTTCGCTCTTGGGTCACACAGTGGACTCGATCGGCTCTGCTGTTGGTTCACGGGCTGCTCTGAGTTTCCCATGGTCAAGCCGAGGTCTTGCACACAAAGTTTAAACCTTAAAATGATTTCAAGTCAGGCATCCATGGTCGGGCGCTGCCCGAGAAAACCTTCCGTGATGCTCTCCCCGACGGCACGGTTCCCAGGAACACGGCTCCCCGACG
>JAHRIG010000024.1:775715-800013 GCA_020311275.1 Eira barbara | reverse complement strand
TGTAGGTTGGGGAGTGGACAGGTGGCCGTGGTAGGTTGGGGAGTGGAGAGTTGGGCCGTGGCAGGTTGGGGAGTGGACCATTGGCCGTGGTAGTTGGGGAGTGGAGAGTTGGGCCGTGGCAGGTTGGGGGGTGGACCATTGGCCGTGGCAGGTTGGGGAGTGGACAGGTGGGCCCTGGCAGGTTGGGGAGTGGACCGTTGGTTAAAGGATGGTGTCGAGGGGAAGACACTCGCAGCAGGGTGTTTCCAGCATGACCACAAGCACAACATAAATTGTTTTTTACTGATGAAAATAGTTTGGTTTTTATCTGGGCACCCAAAGCAATTTTGACCAAAACGTGCCCATTGCTTGCTATATACGGGAAGTGAAGGGCCGACACCCAGAGCCTCGGTAAGGACAGGCTACTCCCTGCCCCCAGCCCAGGGCTCACCGTTTACACACCATGTGGGTGTGTATTTGCACCACCAGTGAAAATTCAGTGCATCTCACTCCTCAGGAACTCAGCACCACCCCCCCGCCCACTGCTGCAGACCAAATGCAGAAGCAAATGTCCCTTCTTGGCCAGATTGTCTGTCCCATGTCAGTCCCTGGGAAAGTTTCGGGATGGAGAGCGGCAACACCCTCTGCAGGGAGCCTCTGCTGAGCCAGCGCCCTGCGAATGGGTGGGGCGATGGGCTTCCCAGCAAAAGGCCACCCTCCACGGCGGCCCTGAGGCCGCCCTGCCAGCAGGTGGCTGGTGCTGCCCGATGACGCTGTGCTCTCCCAGGTTGTGTGGGTCACGGCCACCATGCCGTACGTGGTCCTCTTCGCCCTGCTTCTGCGAGGAATCACTCTCCCTGGGGCCATCGATGGCATCAGAGCGTACCTGAGTGTAGACTTCCGTCGGCTCTGCGAGTCTTCTGTGAGTATGTCCTCCGCTCGCGGCCTGCCGGGCCGCACGCACGGGCAGGCACCACGCCATGGGACTGCTGTGTTCCGGGGCAGGAGATCCCAGGGGCGGCCGCTGGGCCGGAATTTCTGACTCAGCCTGTAGATGTGGCACGTGTAGGCAGCCCGGCCAGACCGGCCGCACGCGGGACCCCACCGAGCAGGGCTCACCGTCAGGTGACGTGGGCACAGCAGGGAGCTGAGTGGACCAAATGAGAAAGTTAAGGGAGGAGAGCCCTGCTCTGTTCCTATGAGAACAGACTGGAAGCTGCTTCCAGTGGGCGTCTTTCCCTTGACCCATCCCCCTTCCCGGAGGAACCCTCTCAGGTTCCTCTGACAAGGGCCGTTGGGCTGCCCAGCCTGTGCCAGGAAGCGTGGCCGCTCACCCGGAGCTCGGCTCTGAGCTCCGGCCCTGGTTCTTCGTGGTTGCGAGAACCAGGGCTCCCTCCCCAGGAAGCCAAAGCTCGCTGGCGAGACACTCGTGGCGCCCATGGCACGAGGGAGGGAGTTAACTCGCTCACGCCAAATACTAAGTCTGCAGGCGGGCCACACACTTCTTCGACAAAGAGAACAATCATTCCGTACCACAATACTTAGAGACAGCCTACAGAAGAGAGGGGGCTCGGCCAGGCCATGGGACAGACAGAGGTCTCCCAAGAGAGGGAGGAAGAAGCGGCAGCAGCATTTTAGGGAAACAGGGCCCAGAAATGTGAGTGACCCTTGGCTGGAGGCAGCAGGGATGACGGAAAAAGTAGCATTCTCAGGAAATCATGGAAAATGCAGGTGCCCTCGATTTTGGTGGATGGTGGGGACTCCAGTGGCTACCAGGGGACTCACTGTGGCAGGGCCACGAGACATAGTGGGGAAGGGTAGCTGGGGTGTGCGGGGCACGAAGCTGGGGACAGGGGGATGTTTGGAGGATCGTTACCAGGTGCCACTAGGTGTTGGGGAGTCAGGAGTGGCACCCACCAGGACGCAGGAAGGCACAGCCCTGAAGCGGAAATGAGTAGGAACAGATAGAAGGGGAGGCAGGTGTGGCTTATAGCCCCCAGGAAGTCCCCAGGAGCGGGGGAGCAGCAGAAGGAGGCACCCATGGACAAGGGCAGTGAAAATGGCACTGGGTGGGCCACGGGGGAGTCCGCGCAAGGACAGGCAATGAGGCCGAGAGAACAGCAGATACGTGCTCGGCGCGGGCATGGGAAGACAGTGTCCACACGCCAGAAAGCCAAGGGCACCCACAGATACGCTTGCAGGGGAGTGGCTGTGGGGTCAGAAGCCAGAGGCCACGATGAGGAAATCAAAGAAAATAACATGAGGGCAACATAAGGAAGCTAGTGCTTGGGCAGGAAAACTAGGCGGCGCACAGGCAGAAGCCAGATAGTTGCCCGTGCGTGCGCAAAGAGGCTCATGTGTGAAGCAGAGAAGAGTAAATGACAGACAAGAGGTTGTCGGAAATTAGACAGACGATAGAGGATAGGTAGAAGGTGGAAGACGATAGGTACAGAGATAGATAATGATGGACGGACAGACAGATGGACAGACAGACAGATGGACGGACAGATGATAGATTCGCCATGGGTGAATGCATAGGTTATGATGGATAGGTGGATGACGGATGGATGACAGATGGACAGACAGACGGATAGATGGGTGATGGATACACAGATGATGGATGCATGGATGACAGATGGACAGACAGATGCATAGATGATATACAGATGGACAGATGATAGACGGTTGGATAACTATGTGCATAGGTAGGTGATTGATGAACACATAGTCGACGGGTGGCGGGTGACGGATATCTTCGACAAGCCAGCGTGCCTCGTCCTCTCCAACCACCTGTCAGCTCGGGGCTAGGAAGGGACATACACCAGGACAGAGCAAGCCTACAACCCCTGGGCTCCAGTGAGCCTGAGGTCCCAAAGGGACGGGTCCATGTGATCCCCAGTCCAGAGGGTGGAGCCATTCCTTGTCCTGTCGTGGGGTCCTGGCTGACCTTTGGATAGGGCAGGGGTGGGGCCTCACTGGCTTGGGGGTCATCCTGGGGTGTCCTCCCGGGGTTCCTCCTGGCCCAGGTGCTGCCCATACTTCCACCCCCAGACTCTTGGTGGCCCCATTCAGAGATCGAGTGGCCCTAGGCATCCTTCTCTGGGGCTTAGCTTTTGGAGGAAGGCGCCCCAGACGCCCCCAGGGACACAGCTGCAGGAGCTGGCCCTGATCAAGTCGAGGGCTCCCCAGCCCCATCCCAGGCCTGACCCTCACCCATCCCCTGAGGTTCAGTGCGGAGTGACCTGATGGAGCCCGCCACAGGCAGGACACCCGGCCGGCATCCCCACTGGTCTAGGGCAGGTCAGGAGCAGAGGTGCCACACAGGGCCCCTCCCAGAGCAGACAGAAGGGATCCTGTGCCGTGCCTTCCCACATCCCTGGCACTTCGGACCTTGCTCTGCTCTGACACAGAGACTGCCCTGCATCCTGGGGATCCATTTCTGGATCCCCGTATGGACAAGGGTTCCCCCTTAGGGGTCAGCATCCTTAGAAAGCATCCAGACCCTCGTTTGCTCGTCTGCAGCCCTTGGGGCAGTCGCACAGGGTGGGACAGGTCCAGGCTGGGGCACAGAGTCCCATCCTGGAGAGCTCCCGTTCCAGCAGGAGAGGAGGGGTCCAGTGGCGAAGGAAGACAGTTCCAAGTGGGCCCAGAGAGGCTGCCAGGTGGGTTCCAGGATGGGCCCCGGACCGGGTCCAGAGCTGGTCCTCAGGGCGGCAGTGAGCAACGGCCCCGACACTTGTCCGGGAGGCACATCTCGGAGGGAGCGTCACACGTGCAAAGGCTCAGGGGTGGCCACTGACTTGGCCAGGGCCAGGCACGAAGCAGGGGCAGGGCTCTCCCAGGACTATAGCCCCTGCCTGCGGTGGCCAAGTGAGCCGACTGATGACCAGCACAAGCGGGACAGCAGAGCCGAGGCCCCTTGGCCCACTCGCCCCTCAGCTACTCGAGTCTGCACGCCGAGTCCTAGCCCGCTGCCTGGAACACACTGTCCCTGACAGCGGGGAGATCCCGAGACTCCGGGCAGGCTGCCTGAAGGACAGAGGCTCGGCTGGCCCTGGAGCGCGGGCAGGTGGCAGCGCCCGGCAGCCCTGGGCTCCGACCTCCTCTGCCGTATCCTGTCCGGCTCCCTTGTGAGGTCATACTGAGGCCAGTCACCCTGGGGCATTCCCAGCCGAGCTCCGCTGTCACGGCCTGAGGGTTCTCACCCATAGGCCTGCACCGTGGGCTGTCTGGACGCTCGGGGACAGTCCCCAGGGCCAGCCAGTTCCCAGAGCCCTCAGATAGCAGGTGTGGTCCTCCTGGGTGATGCCGGGGGGGGCGCGGTTCCACCCCCACCCAGGGCTGTGTAGGGGTGAGGCAGTGCCCACATCCCCGGGTGGTCTCTGCATCACCCTGACGGGAACAGTTGTGGCTTTTAAAACACCACGTTGGTGCAGCGAGGAGCCGCGGGCTCACACTTGGCACGTGTGTGCCCCAGCCGCGCTGCCCCGGGCGAGCACACGCACTGTCTGGGCTTCATGGCCTCTCCACGGGTGTCGCCGTGTGCGTACGATGAGCCCGTGGCTTTAAACGCCGCGGGAAAGACGCGGACATCAGTGGGCACGTCTGACCGAGGCGGCCATGTCCATAGCATCGTCATACGTGACCTACAAGTCTGGCCGTGCGCAGAGCGGTGCTGCCGTTCAGGAGAAATCACCCATGAAGCACCCAGACAGCGCCCCTCCGTGAGCCTTTCTCGGGCCGGGGACGTGGCGGGCACATCCCCGAGACGGCTTTTGCCCCGATCGCGTCGCTCAGACGGCTCGTTGATGACGATCTGCGTGTCAGTTCCCCTCTGTCCCGTGGAGCCCTCAGCGGCCCTGTGACAGCTGGTGTCCCAGGCCCCACGCACCCCCGCTGTCACCTCTCTTGTCTGGCTCTGCACAGGTGTGGATAGACGCCGCCACCCAGGTGTGCTTCTCGCTGGGCATTGGGTTCGGGGTGCTCATAGCCTTCTCCAGCTACAATAAATTCACCAACAACTGCTACCGGTAAGTCCCATCACAGGGTCTACCAGGCCACTGACTTCTGACGTGACGTGTCCCCAGAGACAGGGAGGGGGGCCATGCCGTGCTCGTGGGGCCTCTGAGCCGGACCGGCTCCTTCACGGAAAGTAAAAGGTGGAAGCTACAGGCGATTTGGTTCTTGCTCTAAGGAAAGTACCAGGACAGATGAAGGTGTTCCCCAGCTCCCGGAGTCCCCACCAAGGGCCCCGGCCTCTGCCCCCTCCTCCATCCGCTGCCAGGCCCCAGCTGCCGCTGCCTCCTGGTGCCCAGGGCCAGGCCTGCCTGGGGTGCTCAAGGCACTTGGCTCCAGGGTAGGCTGACCTACCGCCAAATGCTGGACCCAAAGTCCATCTAAAAACAAAAGTGAGTCCATCTGGGACCCGCTTTCTCTGACCCTTATGGTCTTGTGTTTACTTCCTTCACATCGTGAGGACAGAAAATGCAATAAAAATACAAAGCATGCATAACAAAGTGGGCACCCCACACGGGGGGCAACCTCTGCCCGAGTCCCCCCAGGGTCTGGGCGCTCGGCAGACGTCCTTCCGCTCCAGCAACCCTGCTCCCCCACCTCCAATTCCCTCTGGCCCTCTGGGTTCTCAGCCTTCCGAGTGGGGTCCCCCAGGCTGGGAACACACAGACGCATAGCATCGGGGCCCCACCAGACATCCCCAAAACCGCATTTCTCCCAGGTCTGCGCAAGCCATCTAGACACCCTGCCAGACATCCCCCTGCTGAGCGTGGGTGGGGACCCCATTGGTTTCCGTTTGGCCGCCCAGAGCCCCCGCGCTGCCGGTGGGGACCATCGCACCTTCGCACCAAGTCCTGATGTCAGAAGCCCCTTGGCTCCCGGGCAGACACACGTGTCTGGCCACCACGGGGTCTGCCTGGGCCAAAGCCTGCACACGCCCGGAGCCTAGAACCACTCCGATGGGGGTCCTGCCACCCTGGGCACTGGCCTGTCTGCGGTGCCGCCCACGGGAGGGGCCAGGGAGCCCCCGGAAGAGCACCTTCCAAAGCCCGCCTGACCCCGGATGCGGTGCATCGAGGACAAAGGGAGGGAGTGACCCTCCTGCAGTGCGTGGCTGGGACGTGTATCTTGTTTCCTAGAGACGCGGTCATCACCACGTCTGTCAACTCCCTGACGAGCTTCTCCTCTGGCTTCGTGGTCTTCTCCTTCCTGGGGTACATGGCTCAGAAGCACAGCGTGCCCATCGGGGACGTGGCCAAGGACGGTGAGTCCCCCTAGGGCAGGCCGCCGTCCCCACAGCCGTGTCCACCCAGTCCCCCCGAGTGCTTTCCCCACACAGTAGGAGGGAGACGTGCGGGCCCTGAGTCCGAGTCACACGTGTTCGGGGCGGGGGGTGCACAGAAAGACACAGCCCCAGGGCAGCAACGCACCCGGCACGCCTCACCTCTGCCCCGCTGGCCGCCAGCTCCGTGCAGAGGCCCTGGGGCAGCAGGACAGGCTGTGGTCGGGGCCTCAGGGTAGGCCTTGTCTTTGTTTACACTGGGGAAGGGGGCCCACACAGCTCAGGGGTGGGAGCCCTGACCATTTCCGAGCCACGCAGCCGGCAGGGCAGGAGAGAAAGGCCATGGAGAAACCCGGTGGATTTGCACACAAGCCTTTCTTCAGCGCCAAAGCTTTTCCCTCCAAACACCCAGTGATCGCAACACACGTAGGTGGGCTTTGGGTAATAACCAGAGGAATCATGAAATCTTGGGCACGCAGACCACGGAGACCCTTGTTCCCCGCCCACTCGCCCAGCCAGCCGCACACACCAGCTGTCTGCGTGCAGAAGTGGGCAGGGGGGAGTGGGCACGGGTGACCCAGCGAGCAGGCTGCGCCTTGGGAGGAGGCCAGGTGTAGGCGTGGGGTGCAGAAGGGGCCCCCTGGGCACTCGTGGGGCTGCTCGGTCCTCGTGCATGAGAGGAAAGCCGTGGCACTGGGTCAGTCCGGGACCCCGGGGTGTCCTGAGATCACCACAAGCCCTGGCCTGCGTCAGATCATTCTGGGGGTGAGCGGGGAGGGCTCTTTCCCTGGAATCTGTCCTCGCCCCTCCACCTTCTCTGAAAAGGCCCCTCGTCTCCTAGGGCTGCCTCAGGCTCAGGAGAGCCCACGTGGGTGTCACTGACTCATCTCCTCCTGAGTCTTTTTAGTCCCGAGTAGGGGCCGGCTGGCTGCTCAGCGAGGGGCGAGGGGAGCAGAGGGAGGCCCGTGCGCGCCGCCGTAGCCTCCATGTGACTCTTGGCTCTCGCGTGCTGCGCCTTCGGACCCCACTTTGGAAGTAGGAAGCAGAGGTCCCGCCTCCCGGGACTGGTGGGTAAAGCAGGGCGTGTGCGTCCTGAGTCCGCATTCTTGCCTCCAGGACAAAAATCCAATAAAAGCTCGAGAATGGGAACATAAAGCAAATAAATACAGAGCAGTGAAATTTACTCACTGCTGCATTTATGCATTTCCCGTGCTTCTGCCCTTTTTTACGATAAATAGCAGTGGCTCACGAAACCTCTATTAGCCCTGGAAGTGGAGTGAGCGTCTTCTGTGCATTTCCGTGACCAGTAAAGTAAATGTCATTTACAGCTCTAATTCTCAAGAAAACAGGGTGAAATGTTAGCTCAGGTGCAGAACGGAAAGGTGAGGACACAGACATCACGTTCTGCAGAGCCGACCGGCCCCTTCCCCGGGTCTGCGGCTCGCGGCATGGAGGTTTCAGATTGTCTGGAATGAGCCTCCCTCAGCCCCGCGCGGGGACGGTGCCCCTCGCCTGCGGGCGGGACCCGCAGAGAGCACAGGCCTGAGCTCGGCCCTGGGAATCTCTGCAAAGATCCCACAAAGCCCCGATCCTGCTGGCTGGCGCCCACCACGACCCCACTGAGGGCGGAGAGGCTGGGGAAGCTCCGTCCTCGTGCGTAACGGCGTGGGAGGCCGTGAGAGTGACTTACGCAGGCCCATCTTTTAAAAGTGACCCTGAGACCGATTACAGCTTCCGGTGGGAATGTTTCTGCTTTGGGGTCATCACGGCCAAACGGCCGCACGTCCGGCGGAGGCCCGCACCGTCTTCAGCCCCGCCCCCGCGCCCCCTCCGGCCCACGGCCCCGCGCCCACCGGACCCCACGGCGGGGTGAGGGGGCGGCGCGCCTTCCAGCGCGCCCGTCTTCCACGCGGCGGCCCCGCTCCCGCGCCCCGGCAGGGAATGGTCCCAGGGAGCCGCTGCGTGCACAGAAACCTGCCCCTTTCCTGCACTCGCCGGGCCAAGCATTCCTGTGTTCTTCACGTGGTTTTTAAAGATCAGACGCAGAGTAATCACTGGCGCAGAAAAATATTCACAGACTGCTAAATGTACCGCAGCGAGTGTGAGCGTGCGTGTGCGCGCGCGTGTGTGCGTCGTGTGCGCGTGTGTCAGCGCCGATGTATACCCGCGTCAGCCTGTGTGCGTGTGTGTGCATGTGTACGTGTGTGAGAGCACACACGTGTGTGGGTGCACGCGTGTGTCTATTACGTGCAGAGAACAGACCAGGAGGCCTGCGGGAGGTTGTCCGGGGTGGCAGGCAGGTAGATGCCCCCCGCCCTCCTCTGGGGGTTGGTTCCACCCCTGCGCCCTCCCCCCGGCCCCCACAGCCCCACGCAGACCGGAAGGACCCAGAGAAACAAGGCGCGGGCCTAAAGCTGACGGCAGCTTCCCATTACCTGGAGTCCCGGGCCCGGTGTCCCCTGCGTTTCCCCGGAGAGAGGACTCCTCCGGGAGGGCGGGAGGGGAGGCGCCGGCAGGGGCTGGTCATCTCCCCGCGGGGAGCGGAGGCTGCGGGGGCAGCAACAGGGTGACCCGTCTGCAGGGCCCGGGCTGATCTTCATCATCTACCCGGAGGCGCTGGCCACACTCCCGCTGTCCTCGGCCTGGGCCGTCATTTTCTTCATCATGCTGCTCACCCTGGGGATCGACAGCGCCGTGAGTGACCTCGGCACCTCGCACGCCGGGGGGCCCTGCGCGGGACAGCCACGCCCATCCCCACGGGGCAGGCAAACCCAGGCGACCCCAAGGGGGGGGCCCCGCATGGTGGGAGGAGGGGCCCCACCAGGGCTCGGGGCCCTTCCTGGGTGGGGCATTGAACAAAACCCTCTTCCTTCCCGCGGGGTGGCCACGGTGCCCTCCGCCCAGGTCACCACAGACTCTGACACACGCACACAGGCCAGCAGGGGGAGGGCAGCGCGGGGAACGTGGTGAGGACTGCCCAGAGCCAGGGCCGGTCCCTCCTGCTTTCCTTGACCCCAGAGCCCCCAGGAGGGATGGTGGCGCCCACAGCAGGCCAGCAAGGGCTCCGGCCGCAGCCCAGGCCCCACCCACTGAGTATCCCGGGTGCGGCCCTATGGGCGTGCGTGAGCTCGCGGGCGCATGTGTGTGACTGTGGGGCAGTGAGCTGGGGAAGCGGAATGTGGGCTTCCTCGGGCTCCTGGGTCCCCACTGCCTGCTCAGGACCAACAGCTGAGACCTCAGGGTCCCCGTGAGTGGCCATGGGTGCCCCGTCCCCCAGAGCTTCCTGGAAAGTGTAGAGAACCACACATGCCACGCCCTGGCCCTCGGCTGTCATCTCCCAGGCAGCCTGGTCAATGGCTGCTGAGGGACCACAGCCCTGGACCACACGTCTGCCTGGGATGAGTCCCACGAACAGCACGTCCCAGAGGAGGAGGGCAAGGAGGGTCACCACGCAGGGCAGGAGGCTTGGAGGACCCCCCATCACAACGACACTCAGAGTCAGGAAGGCTGCGCCCGGGGCCACACCAGGTCCTCCCCAAGAGCAGACCAAGGCCCTGCTGTGGGGGACATGTGTTTGGGGTGGGCAGGCCGGGCTGGGGTTTTGTGGCGATATCGGCGGATGGTGCCACATTACCCACGCGGGCTGCAGAGCTGCTGAGCACATCCTGTAGGGGACGGCGTCCACCCCTGGGTCCCCACTCCAGTGGCCAAGGGCTTGCGCGCAGGGCGCCCTGTGCCCCAGACGCTGTGCGGCCCGCACTCGCGCCCATGCCCCGGGTATAAGTCCGCTGGACTGGACACAAAGCGCACCCCGCCCCGCAGCGCCCCTGCTCTGTTGGCTGCAGATGGGCGGGATGGAGTCGGTGATCACCGGGCTGGTCGACGAGTTCCAGCTGCTGCACCGGCACCGCGAGCTCTTCACCCTCTTTGTCGTCCTGGCCACCTTCCTCCTCTCGCTCTTCTGCGTCACCAACGTACGTACCAGCACTCGCTGCGCCGGGCGAGGTCGCGTTGGCATTTGGGGTCGGGCAGCACGGCTGGCACTGTCTGAGAGCCGCTGACCCTGACTTGTAATGATATGCTAATGATATGCGGGTCGCTGCGGTCATGTGTGGGACTGCGTGGTCGCACAGGGGGGCCGTGGTCACCAGGAGCAGCTGTGGTCACACATGGTGTAGCCGTGGCCCGTGGTCCTGCCGCTCCCGGACGGCCCCCTTGGAAGCAGCCTGGGCTGAGCACCTGCCTGTCGGATCTGCGGGGCCAGGGGAGGCCTGACCGGGGAGCGGAGCGGGCTGGGCCACCTTCCCTCCCACAGAGTCACTCCCAAGTTTGGCCGCTCCAATTCGCATTGCTTTCCCCTCTGATTGCAGCCGGAGTGGGGAGTGGGAGTGCCTGCCGCCTGGCCTGCCGGGAGGGGAGGGGAGAGGGGAGGGAGGGGGAGGAGGGGAGGCGAGGTCCTTCCCATTCCCGTGCAAAAGGCACATCTGTGAGAAGCTGGACGCGGACTGAATTCCAGCGGCTCCGATCGGACTCTATGGGGAGTAAGATAGACCATGTCTGTGAACTGGGTCCAGTTTAGACTGGGCCTGGCGTCTCCTCGGGGAGAGCATCTCTGTGGGCTCCCAGGGAGGCGCGCTGTGCCAGGCACCCCGAGTTCAGCGGCCCCCCCTCTTCCAGGGCGGCATCTACGTCTTCACGCTGCTGGACCACTTTGCGGCCGGCACGTCCATCCTCTTCGGAGTGCTCGTCGAGGCCATCGGGGTGGCCTGGTTCTACGGTAAGGGCGAAGCTTCTCCGGGGCCGCGGTGCGTCCACAGGGAGCAGACCCGGCCGCGGTGCCATCGCTGTGACCAGCCGGCTGGCGTCCTTGCGCAGTCCCTGTGGCACCTCCTTCCTGACGCGTCAGCTCCGGGAAGCTTCGCGGCACCGCAAGGACAGGAGGCTGGAAAGGGTCTGCTGCGCCGCATTGATGAGTACAGTTAGCCGGGGCACCCCGAGATCCTTACCGTGGTCAGAACTGTTCGGCGTAGCCACCCGATTGTGCTGGGCCCACGGCCTCCTGGTCGCTGAGGGGGAATGGCTCACGGGGGCCAGCGGAGGGGAGGTCCCTGCCATCCGCCCGGAAACAGGCCTGTTCCTCACTGGGGGCCAGGACCAGCAATGCAGTTCACAAGGCGGGGGCTGATTGGCACACTTCACGGCGCCACGGCTCACGCCAGCTCCTCACAGGGGCAGAGCCTCCGCCGTCTCCGCCACCGCTGGCCTGCCAGCCGCTGGCTCCTGAGTTAGAACTCGGAACTCCTCTGGCGGGCGGCCAGCCCCCAGGCGAGACAGGGCCGCCTGCAGCCACGGCAGTCCCGCCCCTGCCAGGCCCCCACGTCGTCCTGGTCACTGCGACTACCACGGCCCCCGAGCTGGACAAGGCCCTGTTCCTTCCCCGCGTGCTGACCCGCTGTGCCGCAAGGAGAGAGCACCCGACCGGGCTCCTCTGGACAGTCGGCAGGAACAGCTCTGGGAACCGGTGCGCCCCTCCCTGGCTGGGAGCCCCAGCCCAGAGCGCACGGCCTGCCGTGCTGCATCGGCTCCCCTCCTGTGGGAACCCTAGTGTCGCGCAGGGGGCACGGCCTCTGCCTCGGGGCCGTGGGCGGCGCGGCCTGAAGAGGCACGTCGGCTTCGAGGCTGCCCCTGACGCATAGCTCATATTTTCGGAACAGATTTTTAATTCTAGTTTCTTTTGTACAGGAAAGGGAAATACTTCATTCTGTGCTTTTATTAGCACCTGGAATGAATACTTGATCCTTTAAAATGGGGCTCTCTCCCCCGTCCCCAAAGGAAACCCCACAGTGAAAGAGAGGAAGTGCCCCAAATGCGTCCCTCGGTCATGAGCCTGGCAATGGTGGGAGAGACGCTGTCGACCCCGCGCACCCCAGACCCTCGGGAGACGGAGTCCACGTTGTTTCCCCAAACGGCCATTCCCATCCCTGACCCAAATGCAGTCTGTTTCTTGCACGACGCATCAGAGTGTGTCAGGCTCTGTGTACACCAAGGGTCCTGATGGTCTTTGAGCCAAGAGCCCAGCGCCGAGAGGGGCTGTGGACTGCCCTGACCACTCGCGGGGCCGAGTCCAGAGGGGCCCAGGGGCTGGCCTTGGGCTCGCCCTTCTCCCTTCTACTGCGCCCCTGGCCCATCTCCATGTCCGGGGTTCTGATGATGGGGTTGGTGTGCACAGAGAGAATTCTGAATGGAGGGGTCTTCCCGACGGGTTCCCAGTGTGACGCCCACAAGACTCACCCGGGGCTCAGTGGACCAGCTGTGGTCGTCTGAGCAGAAGCCAGGCCAGACTCGTGGTGGGAGAAATCACCAGTGAGATGTCCTAGAGAAAGTGCCCCTTCACTGAGCTTCTAGAAGTAGCTCTCCTTAAGAAATAACGATGGCAAATATAGCCTGGAACGTTGTCCAGCCTTGAAAGGAAGGACACTCTGACACCAGCCAGGACACAGGGGAGCCTTGAGAACACCATGCTGAGTGAGATAAGCCGGTCCTAACAGGACAAACCCCGTGGGACTGCACGCCCGGGAGACAGAATGTGACGGCGTGACAGCGTGATGTGCTGGTGTGACTGCGGCCGCAGGGGGGGAGGGGAGAGTCAGCGCTGCACGGTGATGGAGCTTCTGTCCGGGGAGATGGGACGGTTCTAGCCGGAACCGTCCCATGGTGGTGACGGCCGCACAGCAGTGTGAGTCGGCGCCTCTGAGCACCACACGTAAAAATGGCTCAAATGGTAACTTTGTATGTTATGTGCATTTCACCAGAATTTTTTTTTTTAGAGAAAAAGCAGTAGTTCTGGCCGAGGGGAGACAGGACAGCCCACGGCATGAGAGGAAGGGCTGCGGGAGGAAGAGGAGGGAGAGAGGGCAGGGCGCTCGGGGCACATGACGGTTGAGGGGTGGCCGCAGTGAACACGCGTGGGGACCCAGCCAGCAGGCCCCCGGGGAGGTCTGGCGGGGAGGAGCTACGGGAACTGAGGGGAGGACCCGGGGCGGGCTGGGCCGTCCTGACTGGCCGCGCGGCTCCCGCACCGCAGGCGTGAGGCAGTTCAGCGAGGACATCAAGCAGATGACCGGGCAGCGGCCCAGCCTCTACTGGAGGCTGTGCTGGAAGTTCGTCAGCCCCTGCTTCCTCCTGGTAAGCACCCCCCGACCGCCCAGGTCCCCCGAGGCTGCACACACTGGGCTCTCTGCTCCGGTGTGGCTGGGGAGGGGGCTGTCCCCTACAATCCTCCGTGGTCCCAGGAAGGTGGCCCCCACCCTCTGGACCCACCAAGAAACCTCACGGGGGACCCACAGGCATTCTACCCCATGCCTCGCAGCTCTGCCACGGAGGGGAGGCCAGAGCTGAGCACGGCCAGCGGCCAGTGGCTGGCTCCTCCCCTGAGGACAGTCGTGGAATTGAGACTTCTAGGGGGAGGGGGGCTCGAGGACTCAAATGCCAAAGACAGGCGTGAATCAAATGCTGTCACAGCACAGCCACCGAGAGCACGTCTGCTAGCCGCCTGGCACTTCTCCTCGGGGCCAGAGGACACCAGCCCAAGCCCTTGGGTCAAGGCTGCTGGCCACTGGCCTCATTAGAACAGGGCCACTTGGATCCCCTTAGCATGGCCCACAGCTGCTTCCCACCGACAGCAGCAGACACAGTCCTCGTGTGGCTCACAGAGCCTGATGTGTCCTGCCCAGTCTGGACAGGTGACCCCAGGGGCCGTTCAAGGACTGTCTCTGAGCAGAGAGCCCCAGGAGCTACTCACAGAGATGCACGCCTCCCTGACCCCGGGCATGTCTGGGACCCGCAGCAGAAGAGGAGTTTGCTGTCCTGCGCCGACCCAGCTAGTGAGAGGCAGAGACAGACAGAAGCAGAGGTGGAGACAGAAAGGGAGGCAGACACAGAGACAGAGAGGCAGGCAGGCATGGAGGGAGAGAGCGGGAGTCCGGCGGCTGCCATAACCAGCAGTGTCTCCCTGAGCTGAGCCCCGACACTCGGCTGCTCCCGAGGCCCCCACCCCATGCCTGGGGCCTGCTTCCAGCACCTTCATGTCAGCTGTGCTCGGAGGGCTGAGGGGGCTGGTGTCGACGTCGGATAAGCCACGCGGGGTCCCCCTGGCATGACCACCTGTGAGGCACCGCACACGGGGGTGGGCACGGGCATCCCCGCCCCCGCCCGCAGGACCCGGGCCCCCAGAGCTGCGGCGGCCGGGAGACCCTCTGGGTGAACCCGGGCGCCGGGTCCCACCTCCCCGCCGCCGGCTGAGCGCCGCCCTCCGCCCTCGGTTGCAGTTCGTGGTGGTGGTGAGCATCGTGACCTTCAGGCCCCCGCACTACGGAGCCTACATCTTCCCCGAGTGGGCCAACGCGCTGGGCTGGGCCATCGCCACGTCCTCCATGTCCATGGTGCCCATCTACGCCGCCTACAAGTTCTGCAGCCTGCCCGGCTCCCTGCGGGAGGTGCGTGCTCACGCGGGCCTCCCCGCCCTGGCCGCGGGGACCCAGCAGCGCGCGCGGGTGGGCGCCCACTCTCGGGTCTGACCCGCGGGGAGGGCCGGCGGGGGCAGCGGCCGCGGCGGAGGACACGCCGGCGGCAGGGGCGGGCCGGAGCGGGCTGGGCCTGGGTGCGCGTGCCCGTGCGCGTCCGCGTGTGCGTGTCCGCGTGCGCGCGCCCGTGGCCGTGCATGTGCGTGTCCACCCGTCCTTCCCGCGCGCGCCTGTGCGCGCCTGCCGGAGTCTGCGCTCCCGCGCGTGCTGCACCGGCTGCGGCGGGCGGGCGAGGCCACGTGGACGGGGGCGGCGGGCGCGGGTCCGGGTCCTCAGGGCACCGCTTCTCCCCGCCCCAGGGCCCCCTGGCCTCGAGACTCCCGGGGCCTAAGCGTGCCACAGAGCCGGCAGCTTGTCCTCCCTGCACTGCGCTCGGCTGCGGGGTCTGGGGAGGCCCAGCCCTCAGCCCCAGCATCTGACCGCTGTCAGCAGGGGCGCGGCCTCGCGGAGCGCACTCCTGCCCACGGCCTGTCCTTCTCTTCCAGAAACTGGCCTACGCCATCACCCCGGAGCAGGAGCGGGAGCTGGTGGACAGCGGGGAGGTGCGTCAGTTCAGGGTGAGTGCGGACCGCCCGCCGCCCTCCGCAGGGAGGACTCAGAGGCCTTATCCAAGCCCTTAGGCCGTGGGCCCCCGCGGGCCACAAAGCTGCGCTGGGGAAGGCAGGAGACTGCTCGTGCGCCTGTCCCAGGTGCCGCCTGCGGCCACCCTCCGAGGACCCCTGAGCTGATGGGGGGCACGCAGTCGGCGGAATGAGAAAGCTCGGGAGAAAGAGGGAGCAGAAGGGGGGGAGGCTTGCAGCGGAGGGTCTGAAACAGCTCTGAGCGTGGCCCTCACGGGGTCGGGGTGCCGGGGTGCTCTGTCAGACCCCGACCCCAGGGGTCACTCGGGCTGCTGCAGACTGTTGGGGTGGGGGCTGCGGAGAGCCGGGAGGCCAGGGGCCTCCAGGGGAGAGGGTGGAGGTCTCGCCAGGCCCGTGGCAGGACTGGGTCCGTGCCTTCCTTGCATTTGCTCGCTTGTACTTGTGCTGACTCCCCAAGCGAGACCTTGGGTCCCTCGCTCGCAAGCTCTCTTCTTTCCCAGTGGAAGCTCTCAAGGCCCTGTCTGGGGCGCAGCGGCCACACTTAGCACAGCCTTGTCCTTATCCTTTGGTGTTAAGGGTATTTTAGTTTTCATTGTGATTTTGTCCACCCGTGAGTTGCTTGAAGTTTGCTTCCAAATTCCCAAATCTATGGGGATGTTTCGCGGGTGTTTTGGGGATCAGTGTCTGATATGATTGCATCTGGTCACGTGCTCTTGGGGACACATGAGGACTTCGGGGCGGCAGAGCCCCTGACCCACCATGGCAGACGTGACGCACATCTGTGGATGCAACTGTGTCCTGCAGTTGGCGGCACGCGCTCCTCCTTGTGCCTGTCGCGTTGCGCTGGCGGCCTTGCCGCTCAGGTCGCGCAGCTCGTCGCTGACTTCAGCTCTGCTTCCCGTGAGAACTGGGAGGGGTTTGCACGCTGTAGCGAACTCGTCCAGGTACCCCCCCCATAATCCCACCAGTTTTTTGCTTTATATATCGTGCGGCTGCTTTCTGGGGTAACCACACGTCTGGGATGGCCGCGTCTCCCTGGGACCTCACGCGTCCTCTCTCCCTCGAGCTGCTTTTGCCCTGGAGACCTCTGGTCTGACCTGGTACGTGCAGCGGGTTTCCCCTGAGTTTGCCAGAAGCGCCTTCTACAGTGTTCCCGTGTTCACCTTTGCCACGATCTCAGAACGCAGCCGTCTTCGGTTGACCTGGTACACGCCTGGGATTTTGTACTGACAAAGATGAGTCCCTTTACATCTGTTGTGATTATTGGTATTTTCAGCTTGATTCTAGGTTTTTTAACACTGTTTGCCCCATTTTTAACGTGTATTTTTCTCCTTCTTACCTTTTTATGGGTTGCTCTTTGGGGGACTTGCTTTCCCCCCCCGTTTTAATGTTTTATCTCTGTTTGGAACTTACACACTCATGTACTTGCTTACAGACCTGTACATCACTCCTTTACAGTTATCTTTGGAATTGTGACATACATGCCTCCCTTTGCACGCGTGAAGTGACACAGTATCTCAACCCCATCCTGAACGGCACAAGGGCTTAGGACTTCTCCTGCTAGTTATCATGCTGTTAGTGCCCTGTGCTCCATTTCTGTCTTTTCTAACCCACAAACTAGGCACTGTTACAATTATGCTCTGTTGTACAGAAACGCTCTCTGGGTTCATGGGCACGAGACTGCTTACTTCTCCACCCAACTTTTTGACATCTACGTTTTTCCTTGGAGCATCATTTTCTGGCTTTAACATCAAACATCCTTCAGACTTTCCTTTAAGGAGATCTCTCGATCGACTTCCCCACTCTTGTGTGTCCAGAAATGTTTTCATTTGGTCCCTCTCAGGAAGGAGGGTCTCAGCTGCTGTCTCTGGCGCTGTGAGACCGCGCGTTCTCGTGCGTTCTTGGTGGCCCCTTGGCTGCCGCTTGGAGACCGCGCCTGTGTCCGGGGTCTGCACACCCATGTGTTTTGTCTGTCCGGGGAATGTCTCAGTCGTGCCTCGCAACCTTGCCTCCTGCACGGCTCCCCTCGGGGCTCTGCTGTGCGACACTTGCCCTGCCCTCGGGTTCTCACTCTCTTCCAGGAGTTTGGTGAATGTGGTGACTCAGGTGCACCATCGTGCAACACCCTCTCGTCAGGGCACACACAGCTGCTTTGAGTCATTTATCTAAAAATCAAACCACTCGAACTTCCGCACAGAAAGTTCACACTGATCATAACTCCCGTGCGTGGCCTGAGGCTCCCCCATCCACCCCTGAGGCAAACACTCTCCTGCTCTGGTCCAGGTCTCCCGCATGCCCCTGCCCCCATCGTCTCCTTGCGTCTGGAGATACTTCTGTATTCCCGAAAAGTCAATCGGTCTGCAGTGGGGCATCCCCGTGGAGCTCTAGGGCTCTGGCCCCACAGCTCCGTCCCACCTGCGTGCCCTACATGGCCCTGCTGGGCGGGGGCTGCCCGCCCCGCTGCGGCCCCAGGGGAGCCCAGCCCCGGGTCTCCCGGAGGCCGGGGGCAGCCGTGTGCCGGCCACGGTGGGTCCGGCCTCTTCCCACCCCAGGCGTGGCTGTTTCGGGGCGGGGCCTGCGGCGCTCAGTCTGAAGCATTTACACTTGGTTCTCCCCGTTCGGCGTGATCACACGGCTCGTGCTCAGAGCCCACGGAACCCGCAGCCACACGGTACCGGGCATCCGCATCTGCTGGCGAACTCCACACCCGCGCTCGTCACTGTTGGCCTCCCCGAGCGGTGAGCGCGGCCTCCCCAGCATACCTGGGGGCTCATGCCAAGTGAGACACAAGTGTGGGTACAGCCTTGCCCTGGGGTGGGAGCAGAGGTCCCAGAGAGGCGGCAGAAAGGGGCCTCGGGCCATCCCTGGTCTGCTGCCCCCCCGCCCCCCCCGCCCCCTCCGTCTATCCCGCCTCAGATGTGCCCCTGCCCCTGGGGCCATGGTGGCTGCTGCTCCCTGCTGGGCCTTCGCGTCAGCAGTGCTCTCTGCTCTTTGCCCGCAGACCTACTCGTACGCATCTGCACAGGCCGAAGGTTGTTCACGTCTACGTATATAACTTAAGGGTGTGTGCGTGAGGCGGGTTTCTGGAAGGTTCACGTGGGCATCAGACCTGAGCTTCCTGGGCTGCGCGGCGTCTCCTGGAACTTGCCGGGTTGGCAGCCAGGAGCCACCTGGAGCCAGGTAGCCCCCTCCTTTGCTTCTGAAGAAACCCTGTTTCCTTCTAGCTTCGCCACTGGCTCCTGGTGTAGCCAGCAGGCAGGGGGCCCGGACGGCCACCCCAGCGCAGGAGAGACACCCGCAAAGAAGAGACCCCGAGCTGAGAGAGAAAGGCGGGGCCACCGGCTGTGGGACTCCTGCTCTCCCAGAACCGCACGGAGCCTCCGCCTCCGGGCTCCGTGCGCCCTTCCTTTGCCACCGGGAGAGGACTGGCCGTTGTGCTTGTCTCTGTGACCACGTAACGTAGCTCTGTGCCCCTTCCTGCAGGTAGAAACCATCGTCCGTGTTCTGTTTGTGCCGAGCCCGCTCCCTCCCACCGCCACCCCCCGCCAGCTGCCCCTGCGTGCGGGTCTTGCTGTCACCCATGTGCTGAGAAGAAAAGTGGTGATCGTGGCAGCTGACAGCCCAGGGCTCGTGACTTCCTGGGTATTTTATTTTGCTCCAACTAGAAGAGCCAAATGTCATATGTTGCCTAATTGTGTAGAAGGTGCCCTGGGGAAACCACAAAAGGCAATAAAGTGGGGCCACCACGTGTCCCCACACCATGCACCTCATGTGCACGGAACCTGCCCAGGGTCCCAGTGTATGTGATGGGGACGCTCTGTACTTCCTTCTAGTGGACAGAAACACAACAGGGGGTCCGTGCACGCTGCCACCACCCTGCCCATCGTGGGCCATGCACAGTCACGGCCACCTCGCTGCAGATCCCCGGCCCCAGGAGGCAGGGGTGTGTGCCCCTCACCCTCAGGCCCTGACCCTGCCAGGCACCCGCGGCAGGTGGCCTGGGGGCCCGGGACCTGGGGAGAAAGCCGCCGCTGGGGCTTCCGTTCCTCGGTTCACGTCCCTCCCGCGGTAGCACCATCCGTGTTGGGGAGCGGCTGTTTCAAATCTGCCTGTGAACCGATACCCATCCTCGGGAGGCAGGGCTGGCTGCTGAAGACCTGCCCGTGATGTCCCAGTCGCCATTCGTGCGCATGTTGGCAGCACCAAGAGAGGACGGCAGCCACACTGCTCCCTGCACGCTGGCATCGCCCTGAACGGGACCTGGCCACCAGAACCCGGAGGCCGCACGTGGCCTGTGCCCCGGGCCCGGAGAAGTCATGCTGTGTGCCCCCGTGCGGCCATCGCCTGCGAGGGGCCCTTGGTGCCCAGGGCTGAGGAGCTGGCCGCTCAGGGAACCAGCTCGTGGACCGCAGGGGGCCGGCACCCTGAGTGCTCTGTGTAGATAGTGGTGTCGTCAGCATCTGTCAGTCTTTCTGTCTGTATCCGTAGTCGGCACCTCGTGTGAGTCGTCAGCAACAATAAAGCCATGTGGGAAAACGGACCGTAGCTGTGTGGGCACCTTTCTTTGCTCAGGCTGTGGTTCCTCCACTGCCCCCACCTGGAGGGAGCACCGCTGGGCTTGACCTGGACCCAGGACCCCAGCCTGCAGACTCCCCTCGCACCCACCAGCCCTGCCACCCCAGCCCTCCTCTCCCGAACCTTCCTCTGCCATCAGTTCCCCCGCGGGCTCCCCATGTCTCCAGACTCCAGCCCTACATTCAGACCACTGCCGCCACCCTACCCAAGCCCGTCTTCTGGGGACAAGACACCAGGGTCCTGAGTGGTTCCCTGCCCTTGGCCCCCAGAGGATCTCTTGTCCACTCTGGGGCCAAAAGGGTTGATCTAGATACCAGTCAGCTCTGGCCACAGCCCAGAGGAGACATGTATGGCTTCTCACTAAGTTTGGAATAGACACCAATGCCCCTCCATGACCTAAAAACTTGGGCAGCGGGTCTGTCCCATCAGACCATGACCCACCTCCTAGGACACTGGTCCCTCCCACCAGACCCCCAGCCTGGCCCCAGATGGAGGATCCTGAAGGCGCACCCACATGAGGGCTTCATGCCCCTGCCCGTGCGGTCGCTCTTCTTTCGGATCCCCTGAAGAACACCGCGCTTCCTTCAGGTGTCACTCCATCAGGGACCACGGGACACACACGAAGCCCTTGGGTCAGCTCCATCCCCAGCCACATGCCAGTGAGCCACGCCTCGACCATCCAGAGCTGCCCATGCTGCTTCCCTAGGGCCCTGTGCCCACGGTGTCTCCACCTCTGCCCGCCCCTGGATGTGAAGGGGAAAATGAGCCATCACAACAGACCCCGGGGTGGGGGGACAAGACACCTGTCCCAAGGGAATGAGCCACGTGGGCCACAGCGTCATCATGCCCCCACCACCAGTCACCAAGGGGCCTCAGGAGCAGACAAGGTCCACGCAGACTCCTGCTGGCGGCCTCCTGTAGCACAGGTAGGACCCCGGCCCGTTCCGTTCCAGCTGTGTCCTCACCCCAGGGGCGGCATGGGTACCTGCAGGTCCCCGGAAGAAGCCGGTAGAACAGCCTGATGGCGGCCGCAGCGCTGCAGGAAGGCTCGCAGGATTCCCGTACCTGGGAGAGCTGTGGGGCCAGAAGTCTTGGACTGAGAAAGACACCCCCGAACTCCTGGGGGTCAGGTTGTCCTTCCTCCATATCCCCAGACACACAGGGACGCACCTGTGTGCACACAGCATGCAAGCTACATGTGCCCCACGTGAACACACAGACACACAGGCTGCACACGCTCATGCACACAACCCGCACATGGACACAGCACGTCGACACACACATTGTGCACATACACACACGTGTACGTGCACGTGGACCCATACACACAGCATGTGGACACACATTGGTGTGCACATGGACACTCATGGCACGTGTACGTGGACACCCACAGACACACAGAGTCTGCAGCAATCAGCAGAGGTCCCCGTGGAAAGCCAGGCACGGCTCGGGCGTTAGCACTTCTCTGACCGTCCCAGAGACCTGCTTCCGTGGAGCCCAGACACCCTGCATGGCTGAGAGGTCTTGTCTCCACACCCCTGGGGTTGTGACAGGAGTTCCACTGGCATCCTAGCCCCGGGGGCCTAGGCTGGGTTCCTGCCTAGGTGGCCAACGGACAGCCATATGCTGCCCAGAACTGAGCCACATATGGAAGTGATCTCATTATATAAAGAACTCCTACAAGTCAATAAAAACTGGGGGACATCGTCAGTCTGTGGTCAGTGTTGATTCTGAATCCGGTTCCAACACGAGGCAGGGTTCCCTACCCCAAGCAAGTCTGTGCAGCCCCAGCAGGGTGTCCTGCACTTTGACTCACCCCTGACGCCGTCTGCCTGGACTTGGCGTCCGATCCCACAGGCTAAGGGCTCTGTCCCATGTGAGCACCCCACTGCCGCTGCGGACGTCGGTCACAAGTCCGGGCATTACCTGTGCTTCTGACCAAATGGCCATGAGTCAGAGGCTCCCACAGTCCCCTCCTCGGGTTCGGCTAATTTGCAAAGTGGCTCACAGAATTCAGGGAGACTAGTCCACTCACTAGATTACTGGTTTCTTCCCAAGGACGGTGAAGGGTGTGGACCAGCCTCCAGAGGATGAGATCACAGGGCGAGGTCTGTAGCAAAAGAATTTCCGTCCCCCTGCAGTTTGGGACCTGCGTGGTGGCGCAGGGAGGTGGTCTGGTTCGCCGGCCTGGACGCGCTCTGATCCCCGTCCTTTCCAGTTTCAGGAGGCTTCTCTACACAGGTGTGCTTGGCCACTGCTGATCGATTCAACCTCCCCCGGGGGCTCCCCTGGAAATCAGGGGGCGGGACTGAGAGTTCCCTCAACTCAGGGCGGGTTCCCTTCTCCTTCAGGCATTTGCCAAAGTCACCTCATGAGCACAAACCCAGTTGTGGCATGAAGGGGTTTGTGAACGACAAGACACGCATCTGGTTCTGGGGGGCAACAAACAAATGTATATGTATGATGAGTTCCGCTGCCACAAAAACCCATTAGGAAAGCGGGCTCACAGCAAAGGTGGCGTGTCCCCGTGGTGGATGCCCGCGTGAAAAGACACTCGGCCGCGTTAGGAATGGGGGGGTGCAAAGCAGATGGGAGGCGACGCCACCTGCCACCTGCCCCAGCAGCTGGATCTGAGCCGTCCTCCCCCACGGCAGTGAGCAGACGGGAGCCGGGAACCCCGCTAAATTTCAGGTAGGAGAGGAAATTAGCGCGTGCACTTGGGAAGGGTTTGCGTTGCCTACGAAGCTGACTGTCCGGTAGAAGACCCAGGTTCGGGGCTTGCTGACGCCCCCACACGCAGAAGTCCTCCCGCCGCCGGGTGTGACCATTCCCCACCTGCTCGGGGTGTGACTCTCACCCCTGCAACACCCAGGACAGCCTCCCCCGGAGATGCACCCAACAGAGTGCGCGCACTGTGTGAGACACCCGTGCGCACAGTCCCGAACGCAAAACGGGAGCCGACAGAAGTTACCAGAGCAAGTGCACGTCAGCTCAGCAGGAGAGGACCGCAGGCAGGCGGCACGGACGCCCAGGGAGGCACCGTAGGTAAACCATGTCCCCCCACAGGAGACGTTGGAGTGTCAGCCGCAGCACCTCGGCCGCGACCGTCCCTGGAGGTGTACAGTGACTGTTACGTTCGGGTCGTTTCGGGGATATTCGAGCTGTGAGCACCCCGTTGTCCCCACCCCCCAACATGAGCGTCTCTCATTGTGCAGTGCTGGCGGTGGTGGCTCGCGAGAAGGGGTCTTCCCACGCGGGAAGCATGTGGACCAGCATGTAATTAGTTAACACGAGGTCATATAGAAGTGTGACTGGTGGCCCTGTAGGGGAAGAGGGACACACATGCAGACGCACCAGGGAGAAGGCCGCGCGACAGGGAGAGTTTGCAAGGGTGTGGCCAGAAATCGCGGGTCACCGCCCGAAGCTGGGAGAGAGGCACGGAGCAGACTCTCGGGGGCTGGAAGGAAGCAGCCTTGCCCCAAGCCAGACACGGACTCGAGAACAGTGAGAGCACATTTCTGCTACGTTCGGCCACCCGGCCTTGGGGACTTGTTCAGCAGCCCCAGGAAACTAACAGAGGTGGGTCCACCCAGCATGGGAATTCAGGTTCCCTGAGGCCACACGCTGGGTCCAGCCTCGTCAGACACCTCTCCAGTCTTCTCCTCTGCCTGTCCCTCTCTCCAGAACAATCTGCTGTCCACTCCCATTCCCCACTTTCCCACTGCTGACTCCTTACATCATCCCAGCTTCTCTTGGACATCACGTCTGAAAGTTTGCTGTAATCCCTGCTTCTGCGGTCAGCCCTGGTCAGTGCTCCTTGAATCCCCCTCTCCAGCCCTACCCAGCAGGGGTCCCATGTCTCCCATGGAAATACTCCTCGTCTCTCTTTTCAGTGGGTGGGGAGCTCCCCTGTGAGCAAAGACTGAACTGGTCTTATTCATTCCTGCCAGTGTCTTGAGTAGGCCTGCTACATGGTTGACAGTGGCACCTGATATCTATTTACACATAAATGAGTGAATGGGCAGACACTTACAGGAACACAGGTGAGGGTTTGGTGAATGGATAGATGGGTGATTAGATGGACAGGCCGATGAGGAGAAGGAAGGAGGGATAGAAGAATGGGTGGGAGAGTGGGTGGATGGATGACAGATGATGAATGACAGATGGTGAAGGGATGGGGGGATGAGTATGTGGATGGAAGGTTGATGCGCAGCGCTTGGGTGGATGGATGGATGATGGATGGATGGATGAGTGGGTGGGTGGGTGGATGGATGGATGGATGGATG
>JAHRIG010000024.1:762460-775315 GCA_020311275.1 Eira barbara | reverse complement strand
GATGGATGATGGATGGATGGATGATGGATGGTGGAGGATGGATGGATGATGGATGATGGGTGGGTGGGTGGGTGGATGGATGGATGGGTGGATGGGTGGATGGGTGGGTGGATGGATGGATGATGGATGATGGATGAGGGGTGGGTGGGTTCATGGGTGAATGGATGATGGATGATGGATGGAGGAGTATCTGGATGGATGGCCACATAGACAGATGAGTAGGACAAGTATAGACAGTGGATGGGTGCATGAATGAGTGGAAGCTCCTATATTACACCTAAAAATCTATCGTTCTGGTAAATCCCCCCGTGGGGCTTGACACACGAGTGCTATATTTATTCTCCAAGGAGATGGCAGGCTTTTTGATACAAGTGGAACTAATTTCGGAAACACCTAAAGACTTGTTTTCCTTCCACACTAACCCGCTGCAGAAAGCTCCCTGAGAGGGGAGAGTCTGCTCTCCCCCTGCTTCTGTCTGTGCCGCGTCTGAGTCCCCCGTCCACACTGCACTTTACCATCGGATTTACGTTCTTTGCCAAATGACCTTTAGATGCAAAGTCTGGGTGTTAAAGCCCAGAAAAGCCGTGAGATTTTTCCTTTGAGAGAAGCATTTTAATAAAGGCTCCGCATCAGGGAAATAGGTGATTTACAGGGTAAGTGGATTCTCCCTGCTTGGCTTTTCTTGTTTTGATTCCACAATCCCCTCTAATCTCGTGGATGCATCTGACCAGCAACCTCATGGCCTTTACCTGCCTCCCAACTACTGACAGCAGAATAAGAGGTCGCCTTGTTTGAGATGAGTTCATGAGTAAAGTCCTATGCTCTTTTGTCCCCCACGGGAGACACTGCCCGCTGTCCTCCTCCTCCCAAAGGTCCCGGGTCCTGAACGCAGCACAGAGCCTGGGGCGCCGTGCCCGCCCAGCAGATCACGGTCCTTAAACCCAGCTCACCTGGCTACTCAAGGCAGTCTCACCCCAGAGCTGGGAAAACAAAGCGAAAGCCAGGGGTGACCTCCCCCTCCACCTGCTGGGTGGGCCCCAGAGACCCTTTCAGCCAAGCCCGAGACCCCCGCTTCTGCTGCTGCCCTGGCTGGTGTCCTTACATAGAATGGAAACGTCAGGATACATCCATTAGTGAGGCCGGCTCTGCTTTCTTTTTAGTTTAATAAAATAGAAAATGTCAGAGTCAGGTGCCCCTGAGAAGGGCAGGGTCTATCTTGTAGAACGTGGGCTCAGACGTGAGCACGTGCGAGCAAGAGAGACAGAGGACGGAGGCCACGGAGGCCACGGAGGCCACAGAGGCAGGGGGTGGGGAGGCAGCAGGAGGGAGAGATGGGAGCTCGCATCCGCCGGGTCGCAGACTCGGGGCCCTGCCCTTTGTGGTTGGTCACCCCCAGCTGCGGGTCCCTCTGGCCCCGTGCTGCCCGTCTGCCTAAGCCGGCAGGTGGGGAGGGGAGGCCCAGGGCAGGCAGGTCTGAGAAGGGGCCCTGTCCTGAGGGAGAGGGGGCTGGGAGGGGGTTGGGAGGGGCCATGGCGCTCCAGTGGACAGGATGGGAGCTGAGTTATCCGCAGGTCCCAGGGCAGGACGCCTCACGACCTTTAGTGCTGGAACGCGTCTCCCTGTCTGCAGCAGGAATCAAGTGCCCCGGGGGGCAGGGCCACAGGTCGCAGACACCAGCACAGGCCAGCCCGCTGTGGATGGAATGGTTGAGTCACAGGGACGTGGAAGCCCAGGGTTGGATGGCGCCTCTGAGCCCGAAATGCAGACTCACACTCAAGTGTCGAGGCCTCTGTGCCAGGATTGCTGGTCACCGCTGCCCAACTCGAGGACCTGTGGTCACTCACAGACGCCCCTGGGAACGGCTAGGAGGCTGTGCAGGGGACACGGGGAGCCGGCCTGGGGGCAGGCCTCCTCACCACCCCTGCACACCGCCAGAGCTGAGACTGCAGGGGAGGCTGAGAGGCCATCGTGCAAGTCCCAGGTGCCCTACAGAAAGCCCCATGGGAACGGGAATGCCCCCGTTCCCACCCCAAGCTGGCTGCCCTGTAGCCTACCAGGTCCCCAGCAGGGTCCCAGGTAGGGCCTTTTCTTGTGCCTTCCCTTGGGAGGATGGTGTGATACAGAGACCCCAAGGGCTCAGACGCTGACTCACTCTGGCTACAGGCCTCCACCAACATCCAAGGGACAAGGACCGTCTTCTCTTCCCCTGCCCAGCTCCCCCTCACCGTCCCAGGGGGCTTAGATGAACATGGGACCCTCGTGACACCAGGAAATTCCCCCGGGAGCAGCAGAACCCCCCCCCTCGAGGGGGTGGCGTTTTCCGGGGAGGCTGCCCCTCTGAGGGCCACAGACCCCCCCAGGGTCCCCGAGCACACAGCGCAAATAGAAGGCACCATTTGCTTAGACATCTTTCTCCTCCAACTTGAAGGCAAAAACCTTCTGTTTCTATAGCTGAACTTTAAAAACCAAGCCCGTGTTGACTTATGCACCAAATATATTTATCTAGAATTTAAATCCTTTTACTTATTCCAGGAGCTAAGCTCCTCTTTCTTAAAGTTATTTGTTGTGTCGATGAAGGGTCCATCAGACACAACATTTCCTTGTGTCAGAGGCTGAAGGTCCCAGCCAAGCCCAGGGTTGGCCGCAGGTGCCCCACAAAGCCCCCACGGCCTCACGGCGAGCTCATTCCCCGTCTGGATCTAAGGCTAATATTTGGAGTGCCTTGTGACAAACGCTTTAAAAGGTGGGTTACAACCCACCAGCTGTTAAATGTTCTGATATCCGCTAAGTCTTCTTCACACTGAAAAACTAAATGTAAAATTCTAGAAAGTTCTATGACACCACAAATGATCGCTGTAAAAGCTGAGAAGCCGAAGCGGACCGTCACCTACAGGTCCGTTCCACCAGGTGGCAAGTGAATGCTGCCCGCTTCCATCTTCCCCGTGCCAGGGGCTGTCTCGGGGGCCTGGGTTTGTCTGCAGCTGGGCGGGGGGCTCCTGGCCGGAGGAGGAAGCCCCAGTGGAGAGGCGGGTGCCTCCGCCCCTGCACCGCCCCCCCACCCCCCTTTGACCAGCGGAGGTCCAAAGTGTGGAAGGAGCTGACACCGGGCAGGGTCAGGCAAAGGACCTGCTGATCTGGCAGTGGACGGCGGCTGTGGGGTGGACCCTGGTTCACTGGCTCCCCATGGGGGCAGTCGCTGATCACGGCTAGCGCACGGAAAAGCAGGTTTTCTTATGGCTCCAGTGGACTTTTTAACAAGAAATGCAAACGTATCTGAAACACGCTGGCCCACGCTGCTGGCCACGGCCAGTGGCTGCTGATCCCCCCGGGTCCCAGAGGTGAGGGGCTTCTGCAAGAAGCTGGCCCGAGGCTGGTGGCCGCCTCGGATGGGGCTGCTGTGCCGTGGGGAGTGGGGGAGCCTGTGCTCAACCTGCTCCCATCCCTCCCCTGCGGTTCCTTCCCCGGGGATGACACACCACCACTGCCTATTTGCTGAGGTCTGCTGAGTGGAAACCGGAGGGCCTGAGTCAGCAGGTGCACACGCTTGGCCCAGCCACGCCTGAGGCCAGCTCCTCTCCACGCAGCCAGAGCCCCCTGGGAGCAGCCACCCACCTCCTGGGCACCTGGGGGCCCCTCCCCAGCCCCCTGCCCCTTGTGCTGTCCCCCAGCCCCTCCTGGCCTGACCCAGGTCTTTGGAAGCCCGCGTTGTGACTGACTGCTACACGACAAAGAGAACTGTGCTTGGACACTGTGCCCTAGTTAGGAAATCTCTTTTGCTCAGAGAGGCGAGTTAGCAAACCTGAAATTATGTCTATATTCTAGGACTGAGCAAGCCGCCAACATGCTGCAGACGGCCCAGAGCCATTGTGTGACTGCCGGGCCGGCCTGAGACGAGAACCCAGAACCCTTTCCAAACCATGAAGACGTTCAGGACAGTGGCTTTGGGGCTCTGAGTGCAGGCCCCCGCAAGCATGAGGCCCTGGGGACGGCAGGGTGTCACCTGGGGAGAAAGGAGCCACAGAGACAGGGAGGGGCATAGGGACGGGGCAGGGCAGGGGGGCAGGAGATGGCGGGGGGCAGAGGAGGCATGGAAATGGCAGGGAGCAGAGGGGTGGGGGGACGGTAGGGGACAGCGGGGGGGGGCATAGTGATGGCAGGGGGGCAGCAGGGGGCCGGGGGATGGTGGGGGGGCAGAGGAGGCATGGGGATTGCAGGGGGCGTGGGGACAGCAGGGGCAGCAGGGGGGCGTGGGGACAGCAGGGGACAGCAGGGGGACATGGGGATGGCAGTGGGGCGGGGGAGCAGGCACACTGGCATCTCTACTTACAAGGCTGCTGATCCCACCCTGTGGGCCCCAGCCCTGTGACCCCATCTAGCCTAAGGGCCCCCCAAAGTCCAGCTTCCTAAGACCATCACAACAGGAGCTGGGGATTCGGCCTGGGAATTCAGGGACACGAGCATTCAGTCCTAAAACAAGAGCCCACAAGTCCACAGTGAGCACAGAGCCGGCTGGGGGAGAAGATCCCCTTTCAGCGTCAGCGGCTTCATCCCGTGTGACCAGCCTGTGGCATGTGCGTGGCCACCTATGGCTTCGCATGGGCACAGCTGGGAGACCCTCCTCCCCACCAACTGGATCCTGAGTTTGGAGGTGCGGGAGGGCACTGCTGACCCCCCCAGCAACTCCCCCGGCCCCTGCGGCTCCCGGATCTGAGACACGCCCCATGTTGGAGCTTTCCGCCTGCTGGAGTTCCTGGGCCCCCGCAGCCACAGGCACGCCCACCCCGTCGAGGTGGCTCAGGCTCCAGAGAGGCAGGGCCCAGGGCACCCCCAGCCCTGCTTTCCTGCCCAGGGAGACCCCGCACGTCACCGATCCCTGGCCCTCCCTCTCAGACCCTCAGGTGTCCACCACCCAGCCCCTCCCTCAGTTGGGCACGGCATGAGAACTGGCCAAGGGGTGGCCAGTGGCCTGGAACCCAGCCCCAGATGCTTCCTGCCTCAGTTTCCTTATCTGCAAATAGCTCGTGTGGGGTAAGTGGTGGGGAGAGCGGGTGGCTGCTGTTGTCAGGACGGCGCCATTGGACAGCCTTTGTGGTTTTCAAACACAGGACTGTCGGCACCATGGGGCCACACCTCGTGTCAGAGCCGCACGCGTGGCCCCCGCTGTCAGCACGCGCCTAGCGGGGGTCTGAGGAGTCTGCTGTCGGAGCCAACTGGGGGCCTCAGTGCGGCTGTGCTCCCGGGAGGGCCTCGGCACATGGGTGTCCACGAGGCAGGTCCACGGCTGTCATTACCACTCGTGGTCAGCTGTCAGAGCCCAGGGCTGGGAGTTGGGGGAAATGTCAGCAGGGAGGACAAGGAAGCTTGGTCAGACCCAGTGGCCGTGAGCTGACTTCCCCCTGCCACGTGAAGAGCTGCTTCGGCCCGCACGCTGGCGTCCAGCAATCGTGTGCGCCTGCGTTCCAGAGAACAGAATCTACTATTTGTTCGAAATAGGTTTCCTAAGGTAACTGCAAACCACAGTATTGACATGAAGTCTCATTAAAAGCTCTGTGGGAAGGCCAGCCTGGCTTTTTGTAAGATAATAATAGGGCTTGTGTGTTCTAAGGCTCCAACCTGTAATCTCATTGATTTTCCTCCCGGGAAATGGGGCTGTCAATGAGGGCATGACCCTGAGGGACCATCAGCGCCTCCCGAGGGCAGTGGAACGCAAGGGGTCCACTCCCAATGCCTGAACCGGCCAAACTTCCCTGTCCGTGACCCCACGCTTGATGCAACACCAGCACCCTCAAACGACGACAGAGGTGCCTGCCTCATTCCTCCCCAGCAGGTGAGGGGCGTCTCCAGGGACCAGTGTGGAGCCAAGTGTCAGAGATGCAGGGAGCACTGAATACCTTGGAATGGTCCCTGTCTCCCCTTCCTAGGACCTCATGCTCCTTTGGCATTTCCCCCGACCCTCGAAACAGCAGGGTTTATAGCGACACCTTGGCAGGGTTTGCAATGAAATGGGGGTGGGGAGGAAGGGGGCCATTAAGGCATGAATTGTCTTCTGCAAATTCATCTATTGAAACCCTGACCCCCAGCCCCTCAGCCCGTGACAGCGTGTGCACGTGCAGTTCCTACAGAGGCTGGATCAAGCTAAAAGAGGTCATTCAGGTGCGTCCTGACCCAATAGGATCGGTGTCCTTACAGGAAGAGGGGAGCAGGACACAGACATACACAGGGACGGACTGTGCGAGGACGCGGAGAGAAGTCGGTATCTCAAGCACAGACATTCAGGAGAAACCGGCCTGCCCGAGCCTGATCTGACTTCCAGCCTCCGGAACCAAGGGGGCACAATGTGTGACAGTGAAGCCGCCTCTCTGTGGACCTGGTCACAGAAGCACAAGCCTCGCACAGAGCCCGGGGCCAGCCAAGGCCACCCACACGCCCGCGATCTAACGACCCGCGATGAGGATGGCGGCTCACGCGAGGTGGCCGGTCCTCTTAATTCCACTCCGTGGGCTTCCAACCCTCCCTCTTCCCAAGCGCGCTGCCCATCAGCACGTTATCCTGATGTCGCGAAGAGGAGGTTATGCACTTCATCCGATGACGCTGTCCAGCTTCCGGGACTCGCCGGTGGTGGCTTCCTTCACTCGCTGAGACAACCTCTAGAGACACGGAGTTGGCTTGGTTCCAGCGGAGAAGACGCACAGAGTTGGGCGCTCAGCCCTACTGACTCTGGCAACCACCGGATTCGAGTGTGTGTACCTGGTTGCACCGCAGCTGCACTTTTCAGTTTTCCAAACTCATAAACTCACTCAATGGGATTTTATTTTCACTGAATGAATCCTGCAGAGCTTGTCCTGTCTCAGCACTGAGAGGAAGGGACTGTGGTGGTGGCTAGTCCTTGAGCTCATCAAACAGCCTGGGCGCAGCTCAGAATGTGCCCAGAATATCTACTGCTCCTGCTCCAAACACGGCCCATTCTTTTTCATGATCAAAGAAACATAAATGAAAACAACTTGAAACAACATCTCGCCTAACAAATTGGCCAAACCCCAGAGGTCTGACACTGCCCTCTGACGGCAGAGCTGTGGATAAACAGACATCCTCGTACTTGCCCGGTTGGATGTGAGCCCTACACCACCCGAGGGAAGGCATTTGGTGATAGCTGGAAAACTACACAGGCATTTATCATTTCAGCCAACAATCCCACTTCTAAGGTCTATCCCAAAGACATGCTGGCAAAAAAAGGAGGAGGAGGAGGCGGGGGAGGGGAAAGGGGAGGGGGAGGGGGGAGTGGAAGGGGCAGGGGAGGAGGAGGAGAAGGAGGAGAAAGAAAACACGAAAAGGAAAGGAAAGAAGGAAACAATGTACGTCCAGGGTTAGGCACTACGGTCCTCATTCATCAGCTAAAAGCTGGAAACAACTCGAATATCTACGAACACGGAGACAGTTGAACGCGCTGACGTGCCCATAACATGGACAGAGGTGCCCCTGTACAAAGATAGAGGGACAATCTCCATTTACCATATGGTGTTTTCTCCAGGATACACAAAACATTTTAAAACCCGGTGGAACTTCTAGGAATGAAAAATATAACATCTGAAATGAAAAATTCACAAGATGAGCAGAACAGCAGTTTGGAAACTACAAGGGAAAACAAGAAAATCAGTGAACCAGAACATACGACCTTAGAAAGCGCTCAAACCTACGCATGGAGCAGGGGAAGCTGAAGAAGGAAGAAGCCCCTCGTCGACATCAGAGCAGTGTCGAGCCGCTCATACAACCAAGTCACAGAAGAGGAGGCAAACGATGCTTAAAGACTTCTTAGCTGCAACATTTTCAAATTTGATGAAATTCACAAATCAGTTTGCTAAGCCTCTAGCAGGACAAACAAGACGAACCACACCACAGCTATCACCGACACACTGCTAAAAAATAATGGCTTCTTTAAAAAAATTCTAAAAACAGTCAGAGGAAACAGACACATTATATACAGAGGAACAGGCATGGGAATCACTGCTCATTTCTCGTCAGAAACACTGTAAGCAAGAAAAATAAAACAATGCGATTTGACATGCTGGAGAAAACATGCCCGTCGACCAAGGACTCCATAATTAGTAAAAATATCTTTCAAGAAAACGAAAACAAATTAAAAGCATTTTCGTACAAATAGTGATGGACAGGATCCACCTCCACCAGATCTGCATAAAGAAGGACAAAAGGAAGCAATGGAGGGTAAAGGAACAAACCACAGCCAGAAGCCAGAACAGGTACAGAGGAGCAAAGGGCATAAACGTACGCGCAAAGTGTGTTTGTGCCCGCGTTTAACTTATTCAACATATAATTGTTTAAAACAAAAGTAACTATGTATCATGGACTTGATGACATACACAGAAGTGAAACGTATGATAATTTACAAAGAAACAATAGGAGAGCAGAAAGGAGCTTTATTGTTTACCATAGTGCACTTTCCCTAGATACACCTCCTCAGGCAAGGGAAATGAAAGCAAAAATAAACTGCTGGGACTTCATCAAAACAGAAACTTCCGGACGCCTGGGTGGCTCAGCTGGTTAAGCGGCTGCCTTCGGCTCAGGTCATGATCCCAGCGTCTTGGGATCCAGTCCCACATCGGGCTCCTTGCTCAGCAGGGAGCCTGCTTCTCCCTCTGCTTCTGCCTGCCACTCTGTCTGGTCTGCCTGTGCTCACTCGCTCTCTCTCCCTCTCTCTGACAAATAAATAAATAAAATATTAAAAAAACAAAAAACAAAAAACAGAAACTTCTGCACAGGGAAGGAAACAATCAACAAAACTAAAAAGTAACCTGTGAAGGAGAGAAGATATTTGCAAATGTCATATCCAATAAAAGGTTAGTATGCAAAATATATAAAGAACTCATAAAACTGAACACCCAAAAAACAAATAATCCAATTAAAAATGGGCAGAAGAGGGGCACCTGGGTGCTCAGCTGTTAAGCGTCTGCCTTCAGCTCAGGTCACAATCCCAAGCCTGAGGTCGGGCCTGGCATCGGGATCCCTGCTCAGCGGGAAGCCTGCTTCTCCCTCACCCACTCCCCCTGCTTGTGTTTCCTCTCTGGCTGTCTCTCTCTCTGTCAAATAAATAAACAAAATCTTTTTTTAAAAAATGGACAGAAGACATGAACAGAGATTTCTGCAAAGACATATAGATGACCAACAGGCACGTGAAAAGATGCTCACCATCACTCATCACCAGGGAAATGCAAATCAAAACCACAGTGAGATGCCACACCTGTCAGGATGGTTGAAATTAACAACTCAGGAAACGACAGGTGTTGGTGAAGATGTGGAGAAAGGGGAGCTACCTCCACTGTTGATGGGAACACAAGCTGGTGCAGCCACTCTGGAAAACAACATGGAGGTTCCTCAAAAAGTTGAAAATAGAGCTGCCCTACCACCCAGCAATCGCACTACTGGGTATTTACTCCATAGGATACAAAAATACTGATGCAAAGGGATACGTACATGCACCCCTCTGTTTATAGCAGCATTATCTACAATAGCCAAGATACAGGAGCAGCCTAGAAGCCGGCCGGGTCAGTCCCAAGTCCCTGCACAGCATGGGGTTGGTATCCAACCTTCCAGAATGCCATGCAAGACCGTTCTACAACTTTGATATAAGGAAACCGAAGGACTCCATTTAAAAAAAAAAAGTTTTTCTTCCTTTTCCTGCTTCTTTACTTGCTAGGACCTGCTCTCCCGCATTACACAGGCCTCATACTATAAATAGTGTATGTCCTCCTTGTAGAGGATAAGAAGTTAGTGATTTCTCTAAAACAGACAACATCTAAGGAAGGACCAGGCGAGAACGACCAGATGAAACCATCATATCTGCGTTCCCAGCCGCCGGCACTAAACATCTCAATGCCATGACCCCAGGCTCCAATGGATAACTGACTCACGAAAGACCTCTGGATGTCTGAGAGAGCGTACACCAGACCACCATCTCAATAAAAACCCCAGGTCCCCAAAACGGGACTCCCTCCTTTCCTATCTGAGTCTCCCAGACTCTTTCGGAACCCGCACTCTCTCACGCCATAAACTCTGCTTTCATCTCCAGGTGGCTCCCATTCCATTTCTCTCTCGTGCAGACCCAGGGACACTCTGGTCTGGTCCTGCAGGAACCCCTAGGGATCCTTGGACCCGACTTGCCTGCATCAGCTTCTAGATGCAGGAGCGGCAGGACACCCTGTTTGGTGGTGTGGCCTTTGCCCCGGCTTGCCGATAGATCTCTGCACGTGGGGCGGAATTTGAGCTGGATCAAAACTCAGTCTGAGAAAGAGGGAAAGGGGTGTGAACCTCAGAGTTCCCAGGGCTCTGCAGCTCCTTCCCGACGCTTGGTTGTGTGCTGGCCTTTGGACTCCGTGAGACCCCCATTCCGTATACCCTGCCAACCCCCTCCGGTTCTGTAGTTGGAGCTGGTCTCTGTTCCCCGTGGCCTGCCGCATTCGTTCCCGCATGGCGAAGACCGGAGTCCTGGTGTGGACCGGCCTGGCTCTGTAGGGGCTCCTCAGGCGTGGCAGGAGCACAAGGCATGACAGCTCGGGGGTCAGAGATGGCTCTGTGACTTTAGGTCCCCCTGCGGAGGCTGGAGTTCCCGCTCAGGGTGACAAGGGGCAGGTTTGCCAGACACAGAGCAGACGCGAGAGGTGGTGCTGCGACCCCCCCTTCCAATGTTTGAGCCAACGGGGCCAAGAGCGGGGTCTACGGGGGAGAAAAACGAAGTGCATAAGGGTGTGAGGAGCAGGGAAAGCCCCTGACGGCCCTAAACCTCCGGCTCAGGTCCGAGGAGCGCGCGGCCCAGCGGTGCCCCTGCAAGCAGCCTAGCGCCCTCACTCCCGGGGGTCCTGCACCCTCCGCCACCCCGGCTGCAGTCGCTGTCCCACGCACCGGGAAGCAGCTCGTCCCTCCGCCGAGAGGCGCGCGCCATGTGCGGGGCCAGGAGCCGCGTGGACGGCTCCTGTGAGCGCCGGACGTGCTCCCGACCTCGGGCCGGAGAAGAGCGGGACGGCGGGCTCGCGCGCCCCGCGATGCGCACCGGCGGAGCTCGAGCCCGTCCGCCGCCCGGCCGGCCGCGCTCCCCCAGGAAGGCCCGGCGCCCGCCCGCCCCCGCAGCTGCCGGGCCCCAGCACAGGAGGCCTTCGGGCGGGGGGCTCGGCCCGCGCCCCCCACGGACACCCTGTTCCGGGAACGCTGTTGCCTCCACACCGCCGCCGCGGGTTCACGGATGCGCCACCCGAGCAGCGAAAGCCCCGGACGGCCGTGGGCTCGCTGACCGCCCCTTCCTCTCCCCTCCGCCGCGGCTCCGGGAGCAGAAGACGCCCCGGCCGCTCGGAGCCCTCACGTCGCCTGCCACCGCGCTCCCACCCGCGGGGCCGTGCAGGCTCCGCGCCCTCCGACCGACCCACGACCCCGCCCCGCGACCCCGCACGACCACCCCCACGGCCCCGCCCTCGCCCCCCACCGTCCCCAGGTCCCCGCCCCGCGCCCCTCCGACCACCCCCATGGCCCCGCCCCGCGCCCCCTCCGACCGCCCTCATGTCCCCGCCCTCGCCCCTCCACCACCCCCCATGGCCCCGCCCCGCGCCCCCCCACCCCCCTCCTGTCCCCGCCCCCCGCCCCCCCCACCGCCCCATGACCCGCCCTCGCCCCCCACCGCCCCCCGGTCCCCGCCCTCGCCCCCCCCCGCGCCCCCCGGCCGCCCCTCATGTCCCCGCCCCCACCGCCCCCACTCGTGTCCCTGCCCACCCCCTCGCGACCGCGGCGTCACCAGTCCCCGCCCCTCCCCGTCCCCCTCTCCTCGCGAAAACTCCGCCCTCCACAGGCCGAGGCCCCAGCACCCGGACCCCGCGAGGCACGCCGGGAGGCCGCCGCGGGCAGGAGACGTCAGCAGCGTGCGACGCGCCCCTGACCCGAGCGTGCGTGCGCGATCGGCGTCGGCTGGACTGCGTTTCCCAGGGGGCCGCGCGGCACGCCCGCTTCCGGCGGACGGCACGGGACCCGGAAGCGGCCGCCGGACGGCGAATCCCGGGGCGACAGGTCGGTCGGAGGGCGGCAGGAGTATGCGGGGCGGCCGGCGGCCGGCGGCGCTCGGCGCGTTCGTTCCCCCGCGGCGGTGGTGGCGGCGGCGCGCGGCAGCTCTCGCGTGAGCGGCGGCGGCCGGAGCAGCCGGCAGCGCGCCGGGCGGGCGGCGGGGCCCGCGGCTGCGAGGCGGGCCGGGCGGGGCCGAGGTGGGCGCCGCGCTCGGCCCGGGGGGCGGCGGCGCCATGTGGAGCGGCCGCAGCTCCTTCACCAGCCTGGTGGTGGGCGTGTTCGTGGTGTACGTGGCGCACACCTGCTGGGTCATGTACGGCATCGTCCACACGCGCCCGTGCGCCGGCGGCGGCAGCTGCATCCGGCCCTACCTGGCGCGGAGGCCGAAGCTGCAGGTGAGCGCGGGCGGCCGGCGCGACCCGGCGGGGAGGGCCCTTCCCGCCCAGCGCGCCGGGCCGCGTCCCCTGTCCCGCGTCCCCCGTCCCGCGTCCCCGTCCCGCGTCCCCGTCCCCCGTCCCCCGTCCCCCGTCCCCGTCCCCCGTCCCCGTCCCCCGTCCCCGTCCCGCGTCCCCGTCCCCCGTCCCCGTCCCGCGTCCCCCGTCCCGCGTCCCCCGTCCCGCGTCCCGCGTCCCGCGTCCCCCGTCCCCCGTCCCGCGTCCCCCGTCCCGCGTCCCCCGACCCGCCACCCCCGCCCCCCGCGCCCGCCCCCCCCCCCCCCCCCCCCCCCCCGCCCCCCCGGCCGCGCGCCCGCCCCGGGGCGGGGCCGCGGGGGGGGGCGGGGGGGGGGGGGGGGGGGGGGGG
>JAHRIG010000024.1:730007-760355 GCA_020311275.1 Eira barbara | reverse complement strand
TCTCTGGCCCCGGACCCTGTCAATCTCCTGGGTGGGTTTGTTGCCCCCCCCCGTGGGGGGGGGCGGGTCTTGGTTTTACCCCTTGCACCGGTTTCCCTTTCTGGGGTGTCCCCCCCCCCCCCCCCCCCGCTGTAGGGCAGGATGCCTTTTCAGTCTTTACTTTGTTCACAATCGTGAAATGGGGACTTGTGTGGGATTCACTTTTGTATTTGTAGGAAAGTTCGTGTACGAGGAAACTGGAATTCTCTTAGGTGGTTACTTAGGAAGCTGTGGGTAAAGTAGAGGCACGTTGGTACTTGAGTCTGTGTGGAACAGAACGTGAGATCATTTGTACACACACAGTTTTCCAGGATGCGTCTGTGAGCCCGCCCCGTGTGGGGTCCCCTCGGAAAGACCCCTTCAGCTCCTTTCTCTTGGGGACAGTTTGGCTCAGGCTCTCGGGGCTTTCCTGGGGCATCAACGAGTTGGTGGATCTTAGGGGTGTGAAGGGGTCTCGGGGGTGTACAAGAGCTAAATAAGCATTCACTGTGTTACTTGAAAACGGTTTTTAAAATAAGTTACTGTAGCTGAACCACTCTGTCTGTTTGGGTGGGAGGTTCACGAGATGATCCTGGAGCACAGAATGTGTTAGTCAGATCTGGAAGATTTTCCTGGCAGTCCTAGCTGCTGCACTGAATGTAGCTCTGTCTAGGACTGACGCCCAGTCCCAACATCTGTCCTCCAGACGACTTGACAAATGTGGTCAGGGAGCTGAGTCTCCGTGCCAGTGGCAGGGCTGCGAGTTCCGAGCGCCCACACCTCCTGCAGCTGGCCCGGGACTCACCCTTCTCAGAACCCCCGAGGAGGGGGTCAGGCTGAAGGCCTGAAGCAGGAGTCGGTGGTGCACAGTAGGGACTCTTTGGCTTGTGTTGGGAGAAGGGAGAGAGGCTGTCACTCTGGCGGAGCTGGCAGCTGTGGGGCCCCCACACTCTGCCAGGCACTGCTCCCTGCTCGTGCTGTGTCAGGATGTGGTCCTGGGTCCCCAGACCGGGCCCAGGGATGGCCCCTCCCCTCCAGCACCGGGCTTGTCCTACTGAGTCATCCCTTTCATGTAGCAGCAGCTAGAAGCGGAGGAGAAGCCGCCGAGTGCCCTGGACGAGCCCGTTTCTCACTGGAGACCGAGACTGACCCTGAATGTGATGGTGGAGGACTTCGTCTTCGACGGCGCTTCTTTGCCTGCCGACGTGCATCGGTACATGAAGATGTAAGCGCCGCTGGTGGTGTCGGGGAGGGGAGCAGCGCTCCGTGGGCTGGCGTGGAGGGTGGGGGACGCCTGTGGGAGTGTGGCCCTGCAGACCCCAGAAACAGATGGGCCACACCAGCCTCCCTGAGCCACCCCTGCGATAAGAGCCCAGAGGGGTCTGCAGTGCTGCCTGGAGCGCCTCAGACCCTGTCCCCCCACTTTGGAGTCTTGCTGATTGAGACGGCCACCGGAGCATGAGGCTGTGTCACGCCACAGCCCCGGAGACTTTTGTCTGCGTTCTCGGTGCTCCTCTGTTAGTGCTCTGTGTTTTGCTTTGACCGGACTCGTTTATGTGAACTGAGAATCGGTCTTTAGGTCGTTCTGGGGCCATCAGGAGGTGAGCACGAGTGTTGAAATCACTTGACCAACTTAGACTGTCTTGTACGTTAACTAAGATCTGATACCGACGGCCATGCGGCTCCTAGTAACGGCTGTGACAAGACTTGTTTTCCTGACTCACGTGTCAGGAGTAACTGTGGTGTCCTCACAAAACTTTTCTGTTTTTTAAAAGTTAAATTTTATTGTTGAATGTACAAAACAGTTGCATAAGTAGACATGTAGAAGGTATAAAAGGGTCATGAAAAGCTTCCTGCCTCCCCCCCAGGTGCAGACAGCAGCTGGGTTTTATTTCTATTTTCCCTCTGCATCCCTGGGCCCTCCCGGTCCGGGCATACATGGGCTTGTCGCTCTCCAAGGGCCTGGGCGGAGTCCTGCTCTGTGGCCCGTGGAGTTTCCCTCCATGGCTGTGACCAGGGAGGAGCGTCTGGTTAGACCTCCCCTGCTTCCATGGGGAAGGTGTGTCCGGGGGTCGTGTGACCAGAGGTCTGTGGAGCCACGGCGGGGTTTCTCTGGGGTACATCCAGCGTCTGCGCTACGTCTCGTTCTTCTGACGATGACTCTGGAAACTGCTCCCCCAGGATCCAGCTGGGGAATACCGTGCACTACCTGCCCATCCTGTTCATCGACCAGCTTAGCAACCGGGTGAAGGACCTCATGGTAAGCGCTTTCCCCCCGGCCCTGCCAGAACTCACCCGCGCGTCCCTGACTAGGCGGGGGCTGCTCTGGGGGCCCCGTGCCCTCCGTCGGTAAAAGGAACTGGGAAGGTTCTGTGCGGCGGGCACGTAGGGCCTGTGGGAGAGCCGAGCGTCACTCGGAACAGCTCACGCACGTTGCTCCGTCGAACCCGTCGTCCGGCTGGCAGGTGCAGAGCGGCTTAGGGCGGGTCCTGAGCCAGCTGCTCCCTTCAGGGTCGGCCCCACGTGGTGCCGCTGTCCACCGCGGAGCCTTTGGTCTCCTCCCGCCCCCAGGCCAGCCCTGGGCAGGGCTGAGCTTGCAGGCCGGGGCAGATCGGGGATTCTGTGAAACACAGCTGACTGTGGGGCGATCATGACCACGTGACGGGTATCGCGGAAGGTCACTTACCTGCACCAGGCTCGCTGCGGATCATTGCACAGACGGTCTGACACCTTTTTCCCCGGCCTGTGGAGGTGTGTCTGTTGTCTGTGTCTTGGGGGTTATTGAGGTCCCAGGTGGCCTCTCCAACCTCACTGGGCACAGCTGGACTGGCCGCCCTGTCCTATGGCTCGTGGACACATCAGCGTTGCTTGTGGATGTGCAACAGCGGGGCCTGTGTGCACAGCCCCGCTGGAGTCCGTGCTCCTCCCTAGCAGCTGAGACGGGGGGCGTGGAGCACTCAGGTGCTCGTGGGGTGCACGGCGGTGAGCAGGAAAAGAGGCTCCTGACCTGGGGCTCCCCCTCTCGGGCCCCTGCCCCAGCTCTACTGCCACCTGCTGGCCAAGGAGGTCAGGCGTGGCCTTCGCTCTGCACTGTTAACCCTGACCCTTGGGGCCCGCACTTCCCTCTGGTGGCCAACTGCATCTGCGGGGCCCGTGGGCCAGAGCGGGCAGTCATTGCCACCCCCGGTGCCTCCCGGAGTGTGCTGTGTGCTCTGTGCAAACCTGGGCCATGCCGGCCCCGCTGGAGTGCGCAGTCAGTGCTCCCTGGCTCCAGAGCCGCTGTGCTCCGGGGTTGCCCAGGCCCAGGGGCTATTCCGACAGGTGGGAGGGCAGCGGGGACGGGAGGCGGGAGGCTGTGGGGCAGCATCTGCGGGCACCTGCGCTATCCCCATCGTCTTGTGGGCTTAGTGGCCTCGTGGGATGCGGAGCTGCCCCTTGGACTCGAAAGCAGGTACGCGGGCTGCCTGTGCTTCTCGCTTCGCCGTCCTGGGATGTTAGTGCTTTGTCTCGCTCAGCTGTCTGCCGGAAAGAACATCATCTTTGCGGAATAGCCAGCTCGCCGGGGCTTGGGCAGCGGCCCCCCAGGGTTTGGCCCTGGCCTGTGCCCACCTGCCCTCATGCGGTGTCTCGGGGTGGGGTGGGCCGGCACCTGGTTCCCGGGCTGCTGACGTCGTGGTCGCTGCCAGGGCTTTGCTCAGTGAGCGAGGGTCACATTCACGTGATGACGTGTCTCATGGTGCTCACATGCTTGCCAGAGCCTTGGAGGAGTGGGGGTCAATGCCCCGCGTGCTGGGGTGCCTTACCCCCGTGGCAGTAGAGCCCCCACGCGCGCCTCCAGACTATGAGCGCGCGTCCCTGCCCGAGGCGGCCCCACCCGCTCCCGGCAGCTCGCCACACCTGCGCGCTGCTGGCTCGGGGCACCACCTTCCTGAGGCTCTGTTGTCCCCTGGACGGGCAGGCCCGCCCGGCCATGCAGCCCGCAGCCCAGTCTCTGTGGGGAGGCCCGGGGGCCCTGCCGGCCGTGCCCGGCTCATTGGCAAGAGCGCGTTCCTGGTGCGTCTTGGTGCCCCCTCACGTCAAGGTGGCGGGGACAGGGGGATGATGAGGCTTGGGTTCTGAGGCACACGTGGGGTTTGGGTGGCTGAGAGGACGAGGGCTTGTCACTCAGAGAAGCTTCGCTTTGTGAGGACGAGGTGGGAGCCGCCGGCTCAGAGAGCAGACCGTCGCTCCTCGGGGCCCGGACGCGAAGCGGGGGCTTCCGCCGCGGGGGACGGGTGCGCGGCGGCGGCGGGAGGGACGCGTGCTCATGGCCGTGCTCCTGCAGGTCATAAACCGCTCCAGCACGGAGCTGCCGCTCACCGTGGCCTACGACAAGATCTCGCTGGGGCGGCTGCGCTTCTGGATTCACATGCAGGACGCCGTGTACTCCCTGCAGCAGTTCGGTGAGCGCCGGCCCAGGGCGGGGGCCTTCTGTCCGGCCAGCGAAGCGGCCCTCTGCTCGGGGAGCCCTGGCGCGTCACAGCGCGCTGCTCGAGCCGCTTCCGGGCAGCGCCGCGCACTTGGCCCTGGGGCCGAGTGCTGGCCTTGCCCGCTGTACCCGAGCTTGGGGCGCGTCCCTGTGGCTGGGGTGTCGCTGACCTCACGCACCGACTTGCTCAGCCCGCGTCGTGTTCCCTCTTCTCTCTCAGGATTCTCAGAGAAAGATGCGGATGAAGTCAAAGGCATTTTTGTTGACACCAACTTGTACTTCCTAGCGCTGACCTTCTTCGTCGCGGCGTTTCACGTGAGCAGTCACGGGGCCGGTGGCTCTGCGGGCGCCGTCGGCCTCAGGCCAGGCTCTGTGCGGCCTACGGGCCTGAGAGTTTGAGTCCACCCTGCCCGGGGACAGGGGGCGGGTGTCTGGACCCCGGTCCCTGACCTGAAGGATTTGGGTTTTGTCTGCTGGTCTTGGAGCCATTTTGGGAAGAAAGGAATCCAAAATCTGTGAGGTTCGCAGAGGACTGTACGATATGAGTGCCCTGTTACGTCGTTGTAGCACCGTGATTTTAACGTCAGAGAACTAATCCTTGCAGAGTCCCTTTTCACGCAAGGAGCCTCCCAGCTGGTGGAGGGAAGCTGACCCCCACATGCCGGCAGTGCTGGACCAGAGAGCAGGCGGGGCGGGGGTGGGCAAGGCCCGCGCCGGCCGGCATGGGAATCCTACCACAGCCGGTCCCAACGGCCGGGCTGCAGCTTTGCAGAACAGAGCTGGGGAGCCGTGGTTTGTCTGAGGTCAGGGTCCGTGAGCGCTTGTATACTTCCAAGGCGGGCACTGCCCACCCCTGTGCTCCAGGTCAGAGCCACAGGACCCAGTGAGGGCAGTAGGGAGACGTCCCCGCGGGCACGCGTCTCACGATTGCGGTCAGACGCCCCGCAGTTCTGGCGGGCTGGACGGGACACGAGGCCGTGGGCTTCTGTGGCGCCTGGCGTGCGTCCGGCTGTGTCCTTGGGACCCGGGTCGGGTCATACCCGCAGTGCCTTGGCGGAGGGCAGCCCGGGAGCAGGGCGAGGTGCGCATTGCTGCGCTCCTTTCTTTGCAGCTTCTGTTTGATTTCTTGGCGTTTAAAAACGACATCAGCTTCTGGAAGGAGAAGAAGAGCATGGTTGGAATGTCCGCCAAAGCAGGTGGGTGCTCCCGGGCCTCCGGCCGCCGCCGGGGCCCGTCCCGCGGTCGGTAAAGACGGGTGCTGAAGGCTCATCTTGGAACGTGAGGTGCGGGCTTATCTCTTGACAGCTGCCAGCTGGGGACCCTGTGCGCTGGCGGTTGTGGGGGAGGGACGTGTCCGGATCACATAGCGCACACACGGCCTGCGACGTTGGGGGGCGATGGAGGCCGCGTGCCGGGGCCCGCCTCGGCTGTGACAGACGCTGGGTCTCGGAGTGCACTGGTGTGTGCGGCTGCGGGGCACGGGCCTCAGACAGAGGAGACAGCTCGTTTCTCCGGCGGCGACAGCATGCCCGGGGCTGGGCTCGGCCACTGGGGGGACCCCGTGTCGTCCGTGTCTCAGATTGTTCTGTCCTGTTCTCTTGTGTCCTCAGTGGACAGGGGCCCCCACTGAGTCCTCCTGCCCCTCTGGCCCTTCCTGGGGAGCGGAGGGCGGCCAGCAGGTGCTGTGGGACCCTGGGTCCCCAGGTCCCCAGATCATGCCCGCGTCCCCCCAGTGACGCCCCAGCAGGCATGGCTCTGCTGCTTCGGTGGGCAGCGCTGAGAAAGCAGCAGGGTGTTGTCAGTGAGCACCGTGGGGCATGAAGCAGGGTCTTAAGAAGGCAAGGTTCTCGAGAGAGAGAGGTTTATCGTGGAGTTGGCGGAGAGGTGGGGCGGGGTGGCCTGAGAGCACCAGGAAGCGAGTCCCGGTCCGTGCCCAGAGCCGGGCTGTCTGCGCACTCTCTGTGCATCAGGGTGTCTGCGAGTGCTCTGCGCGCGCTCCTGTAGCTGCGGCGATCTGGTGTTCCGCGTGCAGGACGTTTGCATGGCCACGCGCCCCACCGTGGGCTAGCGGAGGGAAAGAGGCGTCCCGTGAGGTCTTGGCTGTGTGCTTGTGGGGGTCGTACCTGGGATGGAGGGGATGTGAGGTGTGGGGCTGGGTTCGGGCAGGGGAAGGGCACAGGGGGCTCGCAGGCAGCGTTGGGTGTGGGTAGGGGGTGCGTGGGGCTGACGGGACTGTGGGAATCCGGGAGGCAAGGTGTGAATGGGGCAGGACCAGCCCCTCAGCACAGCCCCTGCCCCCGTCCCCAGTGCTCTGGCGCTGCTTCAGCACAGTGGTCATCTTCCTGTTCCTGCTGGATGAGCAGACGAGCCTGCTGGTGCTGGTCCCTGCGGGCATCGGTGCCGCCATCGAGGTGAGTCATGCGGCGGCGCTTGGCTCTGCTCTCGGCTCCGCGCTGAGTCTGACACCCAGGGGTGTGGGAGGGGGGCGCCCTCCGCGGGCGGGGCAGGGCGGAGCAGCCACTGCGCCCCAGAAAGCACCTGCCCATCACAGCCGTCTGCTGGGCGCGTTTGACCCGTTGGGTACAGAGCCACGAGCTTGCGCTGTGCTGGCTACTGGAGGAAGCCAAGTGTGGGACGTGGCGTCCAGGAGCGTGGCGCCCTGTGGCGGCCCTGGCGGTGTGGGGCTCAGGAGAGGGGTCCTGTGGGGTGGGCGGCTTGGGGCCAGGCCGTGAGGACGGTGATGGGGCTGGGAGCTGGGGTCAGCGGAGGGGGTGGTAGGCCGATGCCGCTTCCCGACGGTGCACGGAGAAGAACGAGGCACGGACTCCCGGCCGCTGCAGGGGAGCGGGGGGAGGTGGCAGGAGAGAAGACCGGCACCCCGACGGCTCCTCGGTCTCTCGTCTGTCGGTAGTAGGGGACCGCCGGCAGAGGAGCCGGAGTAGGTTACATGCTGACCACGAGTCTTATAGATGCCTGGGAGGAAAGGCCAGTATGTGCGGTGCCGGAGCGCGTGACCTGTAGTGAGCCCGGACGGGACTGCGTGCCTTCCTGCAGGGCTCTGGCGGGAAGGGGAGGTGGCGGCTTCAAGGACGTGTATCGTCCCCTCCCCCAGAGGCCTGTTGCCCGCGCACGTTTTTCTGAAGGCCCTGTGGAAGCTTGTCGGCTGTTGTGATCTTTCACGGCTTGTGTTGTAAGCAGCGCGTGGTCCTGAGGGACGGTTACACGCCAGGATGTCCTCCTCTGGCCTCCAGTGCCGCCCTGTCCCGGCCGTGCTCCTGTGCCCCTGCCCGCAGGCGCTGGCCCATGTGGTGGTTAGTTAGGTCAGAGATGGTGCTTGGTTGGCCCATCAGGGAGCGAGGGTGGGGACCCTCCCGTGGCCACCGGTCACCGTGTGGAGCCCAGCTCAGGAGCGGCTGTGCTGCGCTGGTCGCCCCTCGGTGAGGTGGTGAGAAGGGGAGGGTCCCACAGAGATGGGAAACGGTAGGACTTGGGGCAGAGGTTCGGGGCCTCCCAGGGCTAACCAGGAGGAAGGTGCCGGGGAAGCAGGGGCAGGCAGGGTGGGCGGGGACCGGGGCTCGGCCGCAGGAGGGTGGCCGTGCAGAGGGCCGGTTCCCTGGGTGCAGAGAGGAGGTGGGGGTGTCCGCGTGGGCAGACGAACCTGACGGCTGGGTTGGCGGGGCCAAGCAGGCAGTCACCATGGCCCCTCAGCTTCCTGGGGTACGTTCTGGGGACTCCTTGGTCCCAGAGCCTGAATGTCTGCTCCTCTTTGCCGTCAGCTGTGGAAGGTGAAGAAGGCCTTGAAGATAACCGTGCTCTGGAGAGGCCTGAGACCCCGATTCCAGGTGGGCGCTTCTGCCTTTGAGAGCGCGCCGCTCCCCCTCGGCCACCCCCCTCCCGCCGCACACCGGTCAGCCCACACGCCTGGCCCAGAGCGCCTCCCACGCGTCTCCCGGCGGCACTCCGCTTAGATGCCCTCCTCGGGCCGGGGATCCTTTGGGCGCGTGGCTCCAGGTAGCCCCCAGGAGATGAGTACATGGGAGCAGCTGGTGGAGGCCGGGCGGCCGCAGCATGCGGTTCCCTGGGTGGGGCTGGACCCATGTGGACGTCCCTGTTGGGGACGGAGCGTGGACAGCGCTGACAGCCTGACGGGCCTGATGGGGGCTGGGGGTTGGGGTCGGTCTAAGGGTCTTTCACACACTCTGCTTTTGCTGCCATGATGGACCCATTCAGCAGAACTCGGGGTTCACAGCTCCCCAGTTCTCTGGGTTGTGAACCATCAAGGACGGGGAACTAGGCAGGAGATCGAGGTCCGTCCTGTTCGCCTGGTGAGGTGACATGCTAGTGGGCGTGCTCCTGCCATACATAGCATTCACTGTGGCCCTTGGGGACCTTTTTTAGGTCCTGGGTGGCTCTGGGGCAGGGGGGGATGTGACTGGAGCCTGGAGACATTCGGCTGGGGGTCGCCACCTGGGTGCACCTGCCCATCCATATGCGGCCATCCCCGTGTGGGTCAGGGGCCTGCCTGGAGTCAGGCGACTTGACAGGACCGTGTTGGATTTTGTGACAGTTTGGCACTTACAGCGAGTTGGAGAGGAAGACGGAGGAGTATGACACTCAGGTAGGCAGCGAGGGTGGGGCTGGGGCACACTGGAGCCCGAGGGGGACACACCTGTGGCTTAGGGTTTCTGACTTGGGGAGGGAGGCTTGGGGCTTCTCAGCATCCCGGGCCTGGCAGGGAACCTGTGCCGAGGTGTCCCCAGTGGTTTGTGTAGGGGGCTGTGATCCCACGTTGTGTCGCCAAGACTCTGGTGAGCCCTGCACGTGGGGGCCTGGGTCCTGAGGCCAGCGGCGCCCGCACTGCTGTGGGCATGCTTCCTGCTTGGGGACCATGGCCCGCTCTGCTTCCTTGGCACCTTTTTGCCCTCGGGCCCTGCTGGGATGCCAGTGTAGCTCCAGACATGCACCGGGACGAGCCCCGGGATGCGCCGCACGCGGCTCGCGGGGGGTCTCTGCATCTTCGTCTCCGGCAGCTGTTTCATGGGCCTCCGGAGGCCGGTGGGCTGCCTACCGCCCGCGTCCTGTCTGGCTTCGCTCCTCGCGGTGCGTCCCCGGCGACCGCCGTCCCAGCACCATGCGCACTCGCTGCCTGAAGCCGGGGTCGCTCGCTCTTCGTGCTTGTCTTTTCCCGTCGCACGGGGGAAGCTCACGGAGGTGGCCTGTTCCCGGCAGGCCATGAAGTACTTGTCATACTTGCTCTACCCTCTGTGCGTCGGGGGCGCCATCTATTCCCTGCTCAACGTCAAGTACAAGAGGTAGGACGCTGCCCAGCCCCGCGCTGCTGCACGTCTATCTGGGGACACTCCTCGGTTTCTGGCCCAACCCGGCCCGCCTCGTGCCCCGTGCCCCCTGCAGTGTGGACAGGGGCAGGGCCTCGCCCAGGGGGCCTCAGTCTGCAGTGAGGGTGCCGAGGCCGTCGTGCAGGGCCCCGGGTGTCCATGGCCCTGGTGTCTGCGAGGGTGGATGCGTCCGGACAAAGGGAAGCCGGGTCAGGCAGCGTGGCCCCCTAGCGCAGACACAGCCCTGACCGCTGGACCCCGGCTGTGGTGCTGCCGGGAGCTCTGAAGGAGAACCCCGCCAGTGCGGGTCTCTGGGCGCTACCTGGCACTTGTGTTCCAGGGGTAGGACTAGCCACGCAGGTGCCTGGAGTGGCACCGGCTCGCGCAGGGTGTTTGTGACGTGGTTTGCACAACCATGCTGCCAGCCGGGGGGGACGGGGGCGGGGGCGCGGCGGGCGGAGGCGGGGCGAGGGCTGACGGCGCGCTTCCCCTTCCAGCTGGTACTCTTGGCTCATCAACAGCTTCGTTAACGGTGAGTTGTGGGCCTTGGCCCAGCCCGCGGCGTTTCAGCACCTCCTCTTGGCTCTGCACGTGCCCGTGCAGTTCGAGGTCGTGCGGGCAGGACCTTTGCTGCCGCCCGGGCTCCATTTGGGGGCCCCCAGATGCCTGATGTGTTCGTGGGAGCCCCGAGCCGTGCGTTTCCTCCTCGTGAGAACAGCTCCGGGCCGCGGGGAACAGCCCTGTGTGCACCCATTTCCCAAGGGCAGGCCCCAGAGCACGGCGCACCACCTGGCCCTTGAGCCCCATGCCCGGGCTGGGTCCACATCTTGGAAGGGGTGGGTGGGCCGGCCCTGCCCAGCCCGGGCTCTCTGTGGGCAGCGGAGGGCCAGAGCCCATCTGCACAGAGCCCATAATGGGCTCCTGCCGTGTGGGCAGGGCCTGCGGCGGGCTGTGGAGGGCGGCAGGAGGGGCTGCCGGCTCACGGCCCGTGGGCGGGGACTGTGGCTGGGCCACGGGGCATCGGCTCTCCTGCCCGGACGCTGCGCCATCACAGCCCACATCTGTCCCGCAGGGGTGTACGCATTCGGCTTCCTGTTCATGCTGCCTCAGCTGTTTGTGAACTACAAGGTAAGCCTTGGCCCGTGAGCGCCCCGCGTCTCCTGTGCGGCTGGCCGCTGACCTGCCACGTCTGTCCTGTCCCCAGATGAAGTCAGTGGCGCACCTGCCCTGGAAGGCCTTCACCTACAAGGTCAGTGTCCTGCTGGGCGGCACGTCATGGGGGGGCAGGGGGAGCGAGGGGGCGGGGGGCGGTCCTTTGAGCCGTGCAGGCCGTGGTGGTGACTTGTGGACAGTGGTTCTCTGACTATCCTCCCAGCCGAAGCCATTTTCTTTAATCAAAGCCACGTTTCTCTTGGCGACACGCATCAGAGTGCAGAACCCACCTGCCCCCAGGGGCCCCGTCCCCAGACACATCCCACACAGTGGTGCTTGGGACCATGTGGCCTCCCGAGCGTGTCGTGCAGTTTTCAGGGGAGGCGGGCTTCAGCTTTGCGGCTCTAGGTGCTGAAGGACCACAACCAGTTGTGAGGAGCGGGGACTCTGCCACGTTCCTAGCCCGTGTTTGTGGGGCAGCCCTCGCAGGCCTCGCCATCTGGGGAGACCTGGGCACCCTGGGCCAGCAGGGCCAGCTCCTCCAGCGTCCAGTGTCCTCCTACGCTTGCCTGTTCTCTCCTTTTTTGGTGTCACCGCGACACCCACGGTCACCCGTGGTGTCTGCCGAGTGGCGCTCTGCCATCTTCAGCGGGGGTGAACGGGGCCGTGCACGGGGCGGGTGCCTTTGGGAGCGACCGACGGCCCGCGCTCCTTCCTTCCCCGTCCCGCCTGCAGGCCTTCAACACTTTCATCGACGACGTCTTTGCTTTCATCATCACCATGCCCACGTCCCACCGGCTGGCGTGCTTCAGGGACGACGTGGTGTTCCTCGTGTACCTTTACCAGCGATGGTGAGTGCAGGGGCACCCGTGCTGCCGGCCCCCCGGGACGGGAGACAGTGTGCACGGGGAAACCACCCTTACTTCCGGGCTGAGACGAGCTGGTCTACGTGCAACCGTGCGGGTCCAGCCACCTCTCCTGGATACCTGCCATGCGCGGCTGAGCACAGAGGGGAACGCCACCCTGGGCTGTGTGCCTGGCCGGGCAGGGCTGGGTCCCCTGGGGACAGTGCCCCCGCCTGCCTCTGCTTCAGCTCAGCTGCCCTGGGTCCCCGATGGTCCTCGAGCACAGAGCTCCATCCTTGATTGTAAAAACGCACACACGACAACAGGAGGGCACGAGGGAACCCCTGAATCCTTCTCCTGCGGCAGCAGGGCTCACTGGGTCCTCCTTGCCGGGGCTGAGCGCCTCCAGATGGCAAAGCCCGAGGGCATCTTGTCCCTGTAGGCTTTATCCCGTGGATAAGAGCAGGGTGAACGAGTTCGGGGAGTCATACGAGGAGAAGCCCTCGCAGAAGGCCCACGCCGAATGAGTCGCCGCCCAGGCCACGTGGGGTCGGCCACCACGCGGTGGAGCTGGGTCGTTGGCTGAGTATTTTGGATGCTTCTGGTGAAATCCCCGGACGTTCCATCTTCTGCATTGCCAAAACCTGAACGTTTCCCATCACCTCCCGAGTCGTTTCATGTTGTCATGGAGAGGGGCCCCAGCGGGGACGCCCGCCCCGTACCAGGCTCTGACGGTGGGCAGCACGGTGCCGGGGGGCCGGGGGCAGCGTGTGGGGTCTGTGAGCACTCTGGTGGCTCTTCAAATCCATTCCTTAGAGACTGGGAGTCAATGGCTTTCTTTCTTTTTGTTTAAAATTGACTATTTTAAAAGCTTGATGTACGTACGTTTCTATTTTAAAATAAATTTCTCTGACTATAAGGTCTTCTGGGCCTGGGATGACGGGGTGGGGGGGCATCTAAGTGGCTTCACTCCTGTTCTCAGAAACGCGCGTGCGATGGGGGTTCACATGGCAAATTTAAAGGCCGCCTCTTGAGCTCTCACATCACAAACCTTTCTACGTACCTGGTATTGAATTTGTCTCATGGCCACCACTGGCCTGACAGATGGCATTTTTTTTAGGAATGCCCCAGGTCGGGGCGAGCTGAGCGGAGTGCGGTTACCCTTGAGGCTCTGCCCTCACAATGGGCAAACACACGGCTGCTGTCACCGTTTGGGGCTGGTGCCCGGCATCTGCCGTAGGGCTGGCTTCAAATTCCGACTTTCGCTGTGGACTCGGGTCCTGCTGTGTCCACACCAGCGGTGCTGAGCTCCTCCCAGGGCAGAAGGTGGAGCCAATCGCTGTCTGCAGGAGGCCCAGGCTCATGAGCACACGTGCCTCCCACCTGTCTCCACTCATGCTGACCGCGCGCTGTCGCCGCAGTCCGTTCACAGTGGAAACCGTATGTGTGTGCCTCTCAAGAGCCTGCAGCTCCCAGCCGGGCGTGTGAGCTGAGCAGGACGGGCTGTTCAAGTGACCCTCATTCATTTCCAGCCTGGGAGGGGCAGCGGCAGGGGTCCCTGCATGTCCTGGGACGGCACCGCTGACTGGCTTACGATACAGACGTGTCTCATCCTCCGCCAGTCTCCAGCTTCCGTCTGGGCAGGTGGGGCCCACCAGATGCTCCTGGCCAGAGCCCCGGCCTCTCCAGCCTCGGGAGAGGGGGGCGGCAGCAGCCTGGGCCCCAAGTCCCTCCCTGCGTAACTGCCTCTCACTCCGCATTCTGGCCTCCTGCTGCCTGTCGGGGGCACCTCTGGGGGGTCTGGTCCAGCCACAGGGCGATCCAGAGTCGTGCCCTCATCTCGAGGCCTTGCCATAGTCACAGCTGCCAGTCCCAGGGCCCAGGGTACCTCCGCGGCTCCCCAGGCTGCCCATTCACCTTTTCTCGTCCTACAGTCCAGACGGGCTTCTGTGCCATTGTAGACACAGTCCAACCCCTGCGTGGGGAGCACTCCCGTGGTGAATTTTCACACAGTACCATGGGAGCAGAGCGAGCAGCCCCCAGCGTCCCCCCCCCCCCCCGGCCTCCTGGCTGGGCACCTGCAGAGACCACTCAGCGGCCTTCATGCGTCTCGGCCGCCAGCCCGTCCCCCCCAGCCCAGAGCCCCACACTGGACTCGTGGTGCCTGGCTTCCGTGGCTCAGAATTCTCTCTCCGCCCGTGGCCCTCCCTTGCCCTGCTGTGTGGCACCCCACTGTGGAAACAGCCACACTTTGGGGACCGTGGACAGATGTCAGGGTTTTATCCAGCTTGGGGCTAGGATAAAGTCACCCAGAGCGCACGTGTGTGTCTTCAGTGGGTGTAGTGGTCAGCTCTCTGGGGCCCCGCTCAGGCGGAGCGCATGCATGCTTGGCATCAGGGGAGCCAATGTCCCCGGGCACGTTCCAGTGCCGCCCCTCCAGGGCCCCTGTGTCATACCCACCCCATGCTTGTGTTGCCATCCGGTGGGCATGCAGGGGACCTTCCTGAGGCCTGGATTGCCCCCGACGTCTAATGGGGCTGGATATCTTCTATTCTTCCCGCCCATTCGGACCTCCTATTTGGATAACAGGCCTGTTTTTCTCTATTTCCCTGTAGTCCTGTTTCTAGTAGCAGCTGTGTTGGGCTCCCTGGCTGATGGGACGAACCGCAAGGTGGGTGGAGAGCCTGTCCTGTGTTCTGCTCGTGAGAACATTCTTGACGTGGCCTCTGGCGCAGCTGGGTCCCCGGCATCGTTGCCGGGACTTTCACTTCTGCTGCTGGCAGAATTTCTGTCGCTTTCACGGAACTACTCAAAGTTCCATTGTTTCGCTTAAAGAACTGGTGCATTGGCTTAAACCTGCCCGTAGCATCCTCTGGTTCTCAGGGCCTCTTGGCCACATCCCCAGGGCGGCACGCGGGTGCGCCCGCAGATCTCTAGGCAGAAGTGTGTGCTGCCAGGGTGTCTTCTGGAAATCAGCGTTTGTTCCGTCCCAGAGGCCAGAGGCCCGGGGTGAGGGTGCCAGGGCCTGGCTCCTACCGAGGCTGAGGCGGCCACTGCTGTCCTCACGCGACCTCCTCCCTGAGCATCACCAGATCCCCCCTGTTGACAAGGATACAGTCCTGTTGGCTCCAGACCCACCATAAAGACCTTACCTGGGCTCGGCCCTCCGCACAGACCCTGTTTCCAAAAGGCCTCCACCCGCCGGCCCTGGAGGTCCGGGGAAAATGCTTTTAGTGCCTAACAACTGCTTAAATAGTTACTTGTAATTCCTTTCCTCTTTTTTTAAATAAAAAGACCTTATTTCTTTGTCAGAGAGAGCGTGTGCACACAAGCAGGGGGAGTGGCAGGCAGAGGGGGAGTGGGCTCCTCACTGAGCAGGGAGCCTGATGCGGGGCTCGATCCCAGGACCCCAGGATCATGACTGGAGCTGAAGGCAGGCGGTTCTCCAGCTGAGCCCCCAGGGGCCCCTGTAATTCCTCCTCTTGCTCCATTGGCTCTCGTCAGCTTCAGCATCTTTGGTCTTTCCAGAAACTGCTCAGCTTTGCTCATTCTCTACACATTGTTTACTCCTTCACTGACTTCTGCTCAGGTCTGTCATTCCTTGTTCCTTTTTACACACAGTGGATCTATTTTGATATCCTCTTTCCTACTTTGGAGGCGGTTACGTGGCTCGTTAACTTTCAGCCTCTCTTGTTTCTCAAACAAGACTTTAAAGTTCTGTTTTAGGAGCTTCTCCTTCTGGACGAGGAGAAGCAGCAGGGTTTACTCTCCAGTCCAAAAGGATGACAACTGGACAAAACATGTGAAATGACCATCGTGAAGACATGGAGAGAGGCGCACGCTGGACCCCGGGTGTCCCGGGGACGGGATGGGGCTGGGCCTCTGGGGAGCAGAGGGGCCGGCGCCTGAGAGGAGGGAGCTGTGCAGGGAGAAGCCTGGAGACCAGCACCAGGTCCCCAGTATCCCACTGGTTGCCGATCAGTGCCTGTGCGTCAGGAGGCGATACCCATTCAAGCGGGAGCCACCGGAAAGGATCTGAAGGAACAACCCTGCACGCGAAGAGCGGTCATACCCGTTGCAGTCAGCCAGAGCGGAAGTCCCATCGTTCCGGGGCCGGCTCAACAGTTGGGGGAAAACCTAGTCACAGACCAAGCCCTGTTGGTCTCCCCGACAAAGCTTAAAGACAAGATCCGAAAGGAGGAAGTTTCCAAGACTTCTGTTCCCCGGCGAGCAGCTAACAGATCCCCTCCACCCAAGAAGGTGAACTTCACAGCGTCTGCATCCGATTACAGATCTATAAGGGAGCAAGAAAATGCAGTCTGCACCGGAGGCTCCGGTGAGCTGGGGCCAAGCCCGTGAGAAATGGGACAAGGATGCGGGAGCAGCCGTCGGAGCAACTCCAGGTCCTAGCAGCTGGAGGGGAGGCCGCGATGTTGGGGGGGAGCACTGGGAGACCCGATCTTGCAGAAGAAGAGTAACAGTAACGAGTGTAAGACAGCCGCGCCTGAATGAAACTGAGGGAAACAAGGAAACATCCAGGAGCCGCAGGGGGCGGGGGGGCGGGGCTGGGGAGGCCTTTGAAGAAATGTCTGGTGACTTGTCAGATTTGCGTAAAATAGATATAAAACCACAGATTGGAGAAGTGCACCAAGAACCAAGCACAAGGAACAAGAAGAGAACCGAAAGGTGTGTAGAATCATATCGCTGCTTTGTAGCAAAGAGGAAAACCTGTAAAGTAGCCAGAGAAGAACCATGCATGACACCCAAAGGAGTAACAACAAAAATGATACAGGAGACTTCTCACGAGAAACAATTCAAGTCAGAAGATGTCTTTAAGGGGCACCTGGGTGGCTCAGTGGGTTAAAGCCTCTGCCTTAGGCTCAGGTCATGAACTCAGGGTCCTGGGATCGAGCCCCGCATCGGGCTCTCTGCTCGGCAGGGAGCCTGCTTCTCTGCCTCTCTGCCTACTTGTGATCTCTGTCTGTCAAATAAATAAATAAAATTTTTTTAAAAAGATGTCTTTAAGATGCTGACAGGATGGGGGCCTGGGGGGCTCAGTCACTGAGTGTCTGCCCTCAAGTTGGGGTCATGATCTCAGGGTCCTGGGATTGAGACCCACATCAGTCTCCCTGCTCTGCGGGGAGCCTGCTTCTCCCTCTGCCCCCCCCCCCGCCTGTGTGCTGTCTCAAATAAACAAATTAAACCTATTTAAAAAAATACTGAAAGGAGAAAAAGGAAAAAAATCTAACTGAATCCTTTCTAGAGAAAATATATTTTAGAATATATTTTAGAGTTAAGGGTTTTTACAGACATGCTAAGCTGGGCGAGTCACAGCACATCTGCTCTGTAACAAGGGTTAGGAGGGGTCCTTCCAGCAGCACGCGGAAATCGGACCTTGGCGTGGGAGCAAGGAGCACCAGAAACAGAAAATTTGAGGGTGAATATAGAGACTGTTTTCATAAGAATTATCCTAAATTATCCTAAAAGGACAACAGACCACTTAAAACTGGAATAATGACCATATTTTTCAGGGTCCTGGATGTGCATCTGCGACCACAGCGCAGCATCAGGACGGGAGGTGCGCCAGGCTGCTCTCGCAGCTTCTCACGCTGGGAGTGGGGGCTGGTGTTGGCCTCAGGGTGCCAGAGACAAACACGGGTTCTATACATCCTGCAGCAACCTCCAAAGTAAACCATTATTGCTCTCGAGCCGATGAAGGAGACAAAACACATTAAGAAATATTCGATGCAAGAGAAGGCGGGAAGACGTGAGCAGAGGAGCACAACAGATGAGACAGCAGAAGCCAGCAGCAACACAGAATTTCAGCTGTCACAGCAACGAACACATTAAACGTAAACGAGGCAGACACCGGACTAAACGGCAGAGACCGCCGGCTGAGTGCAGATGCGAGGCCCAGCCAGATGCTGCACAGAAGCGGCCCCTGGAAACGGTGGGACACGGAGGGGCCACAGGAAAACCCTGAGCGAAGACTCGCCATGTGGATGCTCAAAAAAGGAAAGCTGGACTAACAATATCAGGAAAGTAGATTTTAGGAAAGGATGTTACCAGGCAATACAGTCTTTTCATCCAAATGAAGGTCACCTAAGTCCACGAAAAGGACATAATACTGCTAAATGTTGAAGTTGTCAGACTAACTGTGAGGCCGACGCTGTCAGACGCGCAGGAAGACGCGGAACCCCTGCCTTGCTTGGTGACCGATGGCCTGATGAGCGGCAGACCCACAAGGACAGGGGAGACGGGGCACTGTGAGCCTCGGGGACCCATGGGATACCCCACCCCATGGTAGAGCACACACACTTCCCAGGAGCAAAGAGCATGTTTACTGAGAAAGACACAAAGCTGGCCCCAACGGACGGCAGTGGTTCTAGGCAGACACGCCGTGTCTTCAGCCTCCATGGGGCCAGGTGGGCAGCAGAAGCAGAAAGACCCCGGGGGGCCTCCAGAGCGTAAGAGGGAAATCAGAGAGTATGTGGAACCGAACGAAGACGAGGACAAAGGTCGCGACATCGTGGTGGTGAGACGGACGCATGAAGCCGCCACCTTCAGAAAGTTGGAGAGCGAATTAAGCCCAAAGAAAGGAGAATATAACAAGCATCAACGAAATCGAAAAAGTAATTCAGAGAATCAACGAACCCAAACCCTGTTCTTTGGGAAGATGGCTCCAGCGGGGGACCACGTGGCCGGGCCAGGGGGGAGAAAGGAGGCCGTGCAGGAGCACAGATGCCACACGCGCGAACAGAATGACTGTGTCCAGGCAACTTCGCACCGGTGTCACTGGCACTCGGGACAGATGCGCCAACCGCCATTCACGCCGGAGGAGCAGGTGCCCTGGACAGCCCTCTATTTCTGGAAAGCATTGAATCCATAGTTAAAGTCTTCCCAGGAGGGAAGGACCGGATGGTGTGGTGGGTAGCCTGCTCTTAACGCTGCGGCGGGGGGACAGCAATGCAGCAGAGTCTTCCAGAACCCTGCGGGGGACAGAGGGCCTCCCGTCTGGTCACAGGAGGCCGGCCTGGCCCTGGCGTCAAAGATGTTGCCGGGGAACAGCGGCCTTGAGGACTACAGAGCCGCCTCCTCTGGCCACCCCCTGCCCCGCCTCAGGCGCCCTCAGCCCTGGGCCACCAGCTCCCCTCCGGGGCTGCCCTCCAGCACCTGCCCATGGGTCCTTGTGGGCCACAGACCTTCCCTCTTGAGTCTGCTCTGCAGAAATTCAGCTGTTGGAAAATTGTTCAAGGTTTGTCTAGATAAAAATGTGCCAGTGCCCCTCATTCTAGTGGGACACATATTTCCTGGGGGTCCAGGCCCACATGGCTGGTAAGGCCTCGTCAGACTGTGGCCACACCATAGCCGGTTCCTCTGACCCTCCTGCTGGGACGCTCGTGTCATCCTCCAACAATAGGGAAGTCCAGCAGTCTCCCCCAGAGTGCCTCTCCCATGCTGCTCCTATCCCCCTCGCATTGTCCTGGTCTGTCCATACCCCTCCGCCTCCTCCTGTGTTCAGTCCCTGGTCCCTGGGCTGCAGTCATGCTCCTTCCCCGTCTGTCTCTGCACATCGCTCTTTCTCCTTTGGAACTTTATTCTCCGTATTTCCTGTCAGCACTCAGTGGCGTGCAGGACTCCCTGCAGGCCGGCTGGTCCCAGACTCACGCGTCCCTCTGTGTTGTCTGTTCTGGACCCACACTGTCCCTCCCAGACCCACGCTGACCCTTCTGGACTCACGCCGTCCCTGCGCACCATCCCTCCCAGACTCACACCGTCCCTGAGCGCCATCCCTCCCGGACTCTCGCCGTCCCTCCCACTGTCCATCCCAGATGCAGAACACAACTGGCACTCGGTCACGGACCCTTCCCAGCAGCAGCAGAGTTTGCGTATCTGACTCCCTGCTTTGTGCCTGGACCGTTCCTGCTTGCTCTCAGTCACGGCGCTTCGTAGTGTGTTTGGAGGTGTTTGGCTCTGGGTTCGTATTTGGTGGACGACGGGAATCCTGAAACCTGGAATGCTGACGCCTCCTTCCGGGAGGACCTGGAGCTTGTGCCCTTGGCACCTGTGGGGAGCCAGGGTCCCTGCGGACATGAGGCTGGTTGGTCTTCCGGGGCCTCCATGACACCCAAGTCTGCAGGCCTGGAGGCTGGGAGGGGCCAGATGAGGTCGTGTATGAAGGCCAGAGTGACAAGTCTCCTCTGGGAGGCGTGAGCAGCAGCGGGTTGGGCCCTGCTCCCACGGACGCCGCCGGGAGGAGGTGGCTGGCGGGACAGGAAGCCCGGGCAGCATCCAGCACGCAACAGGGGAGAGGAGTCCAGCACCTCCGGGTGTCTGTACGGGCTTGGGGCTGAGTGGCTCCTTCTGTAAGACACAGACCCCGGGCTCCGCTGTCCTCACCTCCTTCCCTGCCCCCACTCTCGCTGATGGCCACCCGCGGAGCCAGACCCTGAGCGTCCCCAGAGACGCACCCAGTCACCCCCTTGCTGCCGCGGGGAGCCAGGATTCGGCCTGGGGCACGTGCTGTTCTCAAAAGGAGAGATTAAGGACTTAATTCTCTAAGTAAATTCCACCTTTCAGCCTCCAAGAGGGTCAGTTTGTCTTACCATTTTCTTAAATTTCGTCAAATAACGTCTGAGGGTACAGAAATCCAGAGGCACACACACAACCGGAACCCAGCCACGCTGGCCATGATGCGGGGACCTAATCCCGCACTCGCAGGGATTCTGACCGCGAGCACCTTTTACCGGTTTCCATCAGGTGGCTGAGGGTGTGGAAAGGACACAGAGAGCCGGGAATGGGTCAGGAAGGATTAAATGTGGCAGCCGCACCCGCTGGGGTAGGGGGAAGCACACCCCCTCTCCCCGGACCTGCCAACCTCCCTGACCTGAGGGGCTGTTTCCTCAGGCCCCCACCCCGGCTTGCTGCCTTTCCTTCCGACCATGCCGGTCCGGGCACCAGGCCCACTCACCGGGACACCAGCCTGGAACCTGGAGAACCTGGGTTTGTGTCCCGGCTCTGTCCCCAGTGATCGGGCTTTCAGGAAGCCTGAACCCATGAGCCTGTAAGAAAGAAGTGACGCCTGCCACCTGCTTCCCGGTTGCTCAGGGACAACGAGCTAACGTGGGCAAAGTCGCCAACAAGGGCCGTCATTCCCACTGCGCTGTAGCGTCACCACGAGGAACCCCAGCAGCAAGCTGTAGGGTGCAGCGGGGGGGACAGCACGGGCGCTGGGCAGCCACTCTCTCATTCTGCTCCCCGACACCTGCCCAGCGGAACGAGGCACAGAAAATCAGGTGGAGGCTGCTTTCAGTCCAGGCTGGGAGGACAGGGGCAGCTGGGCCCCCAAGCTTCCTGGCCCCGGAGCACCCGGAGGATGGGGCACGGACCCCAAGGACCCCTAGGGTGTTCTCCACACCAGCGGCTCTGAGCCGGCGGCCCTGGTGGTCCCAGGGCCTGACGGCCAGCCGCTGCCGTCCACGTGGACGTTCCACGCCGCCAGGGACACAGCCCGTGTCCTCTGCTCCGTCCCTGCTGTGTGTGGTCGGCTAGAATTTTGCTTGTTTGTGACTTCAGTGTTTTGAGCTTGGTGAAGTGTTTGGGCCGGGGAGGCTGCGTGGGGACGCGGCCACTGACGCCTGCGGTCGACACGCGCTCGGCCGCTCAGTGTGGTCGGGGCCGTGTGGACCAGAACAGGGAAGAGCGGCCACGTCAACCCTCCATAGGGAGAGTTCGTGGGGCCGCAGTGAGACCCTGGGTCTGGCAGGGCCTGGCTGTGCTGCCCTGAGTGGCTCTCGGCAGGACGGGGCGACCGCCCACCGCCGTGAAGCCTCCTCCCACGACCCAGCCCTGGGCGCCCCGCGCCTTGCCCGCAACGGCAGTGCTGGGTCTGCTGGCGGGTCGGCTGTGCCGTTTCCTCACTGGTTCATCGGGGACATTCTCTCGTCTGCTACTGGTTTGTGAAGTGTTACTGTGAGTTGTAATTCCCACAGTGAACCTGTGTTCAGTGATCGGCAAAGACGGTGTCAGGCTCTGAGCATAGTTTCCCTCAAACAAAACAATCCTCCTACCAGCGGGATCTGGCGTGGCTTTCAGGTCCCTGGGGTGCCAGACACAGATGTCTCCCTATGCCTCCTCTTTGCTTCCAGAAAACACCCCCTAAGACCTGGGTCCCTGAACCTGCCCTCCATACCCCCTCCCTTCCCTCATGTGTGGTCGGAAGGACAGGGCTCCTTCTGTGACTCTACTATGCTCCCTAAGCCGGAACCTTCCACGGGGCCCAAGGCGGGCTCTGTGGTCACGGCCGCCCAGGCGCCCCATCGTGGCCATCTCCCGGGCAGCCTTCGGACCGCCCACACCACCAGAGAGGCGACGGGAAGAGCCAGTGAGGCCAGTAAGTGCTGGCACGGCCCCGGCGAAGCAGGAGCCCACAGAGCGCCCGCAGAACAGCGGTGGCGCGCCCCCCTTACAGCGTGACCCAGCCACTCTCCTGGACCTCTGTCCAGGAATAACAACAAGTTATGTGATCAGGCACAAAACCCTGTCTACGAACAGTCCGCGCAGCTTTACAGGTAACAGCTCCAAAGTGGGAGAGTCCCAGACGGCCTTCAGCAGCAGGTGGTCATGTCCCCTGTGCCCCCACAGGCCAGACACTGCTTTGAGATGGAAAGCAGCAGACCGCTGGCCCCGTGGGAAGGACGCAGAGCACAGCACCTGTCTCCATGCGTCACGTATGCTGTGTTTCTGTTTCTAGCCTCAAAAGGACAGTTTCCCTGCTGAGGAGGCTGGTGGTCAGAAGCCGGGGGGCAGGGCAGGGGGAGGGCAGCACAGGAACCCTGGAGCCTGCGGTACCATTCCGCATGGCGAGAGCCGTGCTGGTCACACAAATCCACGTGGGCGGTGAGAGGACATCCAGCTCCGCACACACACCGGACCAGGCTCAGTACCAGGCTGGGTCTGGCCAAGGGTTCCTGCGTTCTGGGAGGTCACCTGCTGGGGACACCGGGAGAGGCCCTCAGAGGCAGAACAAAGCAACAGTTGTATTCTCTGTCATGCTGAGCATCAAGGGAAGGAGACTACGTCCTAGTCCCAGCACCCGGGGACGCGGCCTTGGCTGGCACGAGGGACTTCGTGGCTGGGATTTGAGGGGGGTCAGAGTCAGGGAGATGCAGACAGAGGCAGATGCTGGCGTCACAGCAGCTTGGACGGTGCCCCATGGTGGGCCCTTCCCAGAAGCAGGGGCCCCGGGGGCTCGGATCGCATGGGCCCTCTGTCGGCAAGGCCACGGTGATGGTGTCATTTCTTTCTCGTGCTCCCTTTGCGGGCAGCTGCCGCCCAGATAGGAGCCTGTGTGCAGCTGACCGCCCTGTGTTCATTTGGGCAGTGTCCTGGCTGAGGACACCCATTTGGAGCTGAGGTGTGTGTTCGCCTGGGAGGGTGCCCGGCCAGCAGGCCCAGCCCTGGACATGCCATCCCCTCACAAGCTCCTCCCCGCACTGCCATCCAGGGCCAGCTCTCCCCCAGGGCAGTCTGCCCACGCCAGCCTGCAGCCCAGTGACCGTGGGCAGCGAGCCCTGCCCGGGCACCGACGACGGCCTCCCTGGACTCAGGTCACTCGGGCAGGGCTGGGGCTTCCTGAGTTCTGCTCTTGTCATTTCCGTGATTCCTCGCGGACTGGGGGGAAGTGGTCTGTCCACATCCATCCAGCCCCTGAACTGCCTGGGCGGCCCCCCACACCCAGTGCACGTGCTGTTAGAAGTCTCTTGGGTCAGTCTGTCCAGCCTGCGTGGAGGCCCATGCGCAGGGCGGTGGGGGGACTCCTCCCACTGCACTGAACCAGCAGCACCACCGTGGCATTCTTTGGCTCCTGGTGCCCAACGCACTCGGTTTAGAAACTTCTGGGTGTCAAGTGGGAAGCCCACCCGTGGCCTCCCAGAAGTCTCAGAATGAAGCTTCTGTTGTATCTTTCTGAAGCCAACAGCATCAGCGCTTTCCTTGGAAAAAGCTCTCACGTTTACAATGCAATGATTTCAGACCAGCACCCGCTTTCCGGGGCAGGTTAATGCACCCACGACTCCGGAGATGGTCTCCGTTCGGGCTGGGGGACCCTTCCTCACCATCAACACGGTATCAACCCCACGTGTCCTTTTTTGCCTCGGTTTTCCTACTCTGCTTTTTCTAAAAACATCTGTCCTCTAAGCAAGTTTTTCCCGGGGAAGCAGAGGAACTTTGTCGGAAAAGAACAGATTGCCCCCAGCAGCGGCGAACGCACCGTGGCAAAGTGAGAAGTCAGCCGGTCTCCAACATGGCCCTGGAGGCACTGCGGACTCCGTGGAACCCTCCGTGGACTCTGGAACCCTCCAGGGCAGGACACGGTCAGAGCCCTCCACCCGCTGTGAATAAAAACGTTTCTTACATTGTTCAAGGTCAACACGCACCCAGCCATGCAGTTTGCTGAGCTCGGGTCCGTCACCCTGGGAGCCCCCCGAGACCCATGAGTTTGCCTACGACTCAGCGGTTGGAGCTTGAACGTGCCACGGAGGCTGCGTTGGTGTTGTCTCATTAGGGCGGCCGATCCGAACTGTCTCGTTCCAGCCTCACGACCAGCGCGGTCAACACCGGGTCTGGGCTGGGCTGGAAGGGGCTCCCGGCCGAGGCAGGGCCCTCCACCTGCCCAGCCCTGCCCTCCGAGGGCGGCTCGGAGTAACCCGGAGCTGGAGCGGGTGTGGGGGGCCTGCTCGCTGCGCCACACCCGCCCTGGGGTTCTGGTTTCTCTCCGTCTTTCACAGACCCCGGTTGGTAGGAAACGGATTTGGGTTTTCTGTCTCTGGCGCAGACAACAGAAGCCTAAGGACCTGAAAGCGGAAAGCACAACCCAGGCTCCAGGAGACCCAGCTGGCCAGGAAGAACCAGGGCCCTGCGCCGCCCCCAAGGCCCACGTGGGCGGAGCGCCGGCGACCCCTTATTTGCTACCCTGCTCCTTCCACCCCCAATCTCCCCGGCAGCCCTCAGCGCCTGGGGCGCGGCCCATGGGACAAAGTGACAAACCAGGGGACCCTCTCCCAGGCGGCGCAGGGCGCACCAGGTGCCCCACGTTGGGGCTCCCCCTCGGGTACCCCAGAGCCGCGGCAGCCTCCACCGCTCCCCGCTGTGCGACCCCCCTGCAACGGCGGCTCCCTGCACGGGGTCGCGGGGCGTGGGCGCAGAGGATGCGGTCCCGCCGCCAAAGCCCGCAGGGGCCTCGCCACACCTGGGCGCCGACACCCTAGAACGCCGCGACCCCGCCCAGGCCCCGCCCCTTCCTCCCCCGAAGCCCCGCCTCCTCGTGCGGACCCCCTCTCGGGCCCGCCCCTTCCTCCCGCGGACCCGCCCCTCTCCGGCCATGCCGCGCGCGCCCCGGTGCCGCGCCGTGCGCGCTCTGCTGCGGAGCCGTTACCGGGAGGTGCTGCCCCTGGCCTCCTTCCTGCGGCGCCTGGGGCCCCAGGGCCGGCGGCTGGTGCGGCGCGGGGACCCGGCGGCCTTCCGCGCGCTGGTGGCCCAGTGCCTGGTGTGCGTGCCCTGGGACGCGCGGCCACCCCCAGTCGCCCCGTCCTTCCGCCAGGTGGGCTGCCCCGGGAACCCGGCTCGGGCCTGCCGGGGTGGGAGGGGGAGGGCCGCGCGCTCGGGTCCCCGGGCGCCTCGGTCCCCAGCGCTTCAAGACCCCACCCACCACCCCCCGCAGGTGTCCTGCCTGAAGGAGCTGGTGGCCCGGGTGGTGCAGAGGCTGTGCGAGCGCGGCGCCAGGAACGTGCTGGCTTTCGGCTTCGCCCTGCTAGACGGGGCCCGCGGCGGGCCGCCCCTGGCCTTCACCACCAGCGTGCGCAGCTACCTGCCCAACACCGTGACGGAAACTCTGCGCGGCAGCGGCGCGTGGGGGCTGCTGCTGCGCCGCGTGGGCGACGATGTGCTCGCCCACCTGCTCACGTGCTGCGCGCTCTACGTGCTGGTGGCCCCGAGCTGCGCCTACCAGGTGTGTGGGCCTCCGCTCTACGACCTCTGCATCCCCGCCACCGTGGCTCGGCCCCTTGGGTCCCCCGGCCGAAGTCCTGGGACCTGGAAGGACCTCAGACCCACGCGCCAGGCCTGGAAGTCTGGCGCAAGGCGGCGGCGGCGGGGCAAATCCGGGAGCAGTCCGCCTCTGGCCAAGAGGCCCAGGCGCGGCGTGACCCCGGAGCCCGACCAGGGGACCCACAGGCCGTCTGCCCGGGCCCACCTGGGCAGGGCTCATGGGCCGGGTGACAGCAAACCTCGCGCAGTGACACCTGCCAGAGTCGCTGCAGAAGCTGCCTCTTGGGAGGGAGGGCCCCTTGGGACTCGTCTCAGCTCCACGGCGGCACAGCCATCTCAGGGACCCCAGGGAGTACCCCATCAGCCAGCGCACCCCGAAACCAAGCACTTCCTCTACTGCTCGGGAGGCAGGGAGCGGGTGCGCCCCTCCTTCCTGCTCAGCGCCCTGCCGCCTAGCCTGACCGGGGCCCGGAAACTCGTGGAGACCGTCTTTCTGGGCTCCACGCCCCAGAGAGCAGGGGCTGCCCGCAGGACGCGCCGTCTTCCCGCGCGCTACTGGCGGATGAGGCCTCTGTTCCGGGAGCTGCTTGGGAACCATGCGCGGTGCCCATACCGCGCGCTCCTCAGGACGCACTGCCCGCTTCGGGGGGAGGCCCCTGCAGAGGCGTCTAGCAAGCAGGCACGCGGAGGAGTGGGCGTCTGCCCTTTGGAGAGGCCAGTGGCAGCCCCCGAGGAGAACGCGGACCCTCGGCGCCTGGTCCGGCTTCTCCGACAGCACAGCAGCCCCTGGCAGGTGTACGCTTTCCTGCGGGCCTGCCTGTGCTGGCTGGTGCCCCCCGCGCTCTGGGGCTCCAGGCACAACCAGCGCCGCTTCTTGAGGAACGTGAAGAAGTTCATCTCTCTGGGAAAACACGCCAAGCTCTCGCCGCAGGAGCTGACGTGGAAGATGAAGGTGCAGGACTGCGCCTGGCTGCGGGGGAGCCCAGGTGAGCAGCAGCGGCCGCAGGTGCCTGGGTGGACCTGCAGGACCAGGCCCCTCCCTCCACCTCTGACCCCTCCTGCCTGCCTTACGTGGACTGGGGCAGGCCCTGGGACATGCAGGCCCCGGGGGCACGCGTGGGGAGCAGATGTGGGGATGCGGGTCCAGCCACCGGCCACGGTCCCTGGTGGGGAGCGGCAACAAGGAGAGACCCTGGGGTTTTGCCATTTGATCTACCCCCCAAGCTCGCAAGACATCCGAGACTCCTAGATGAGAAGATTGGCGAGCCCTCCCAGAACCAGGGTCACCACCGGGGGAATCCATCTCAGTCTCCTACGGCAGGGCTTAAAGTGCACCTGCCTCATCTCCAAAGATCGTGATTGGGATGGCCTCCAAGGGGACACCCTTTCCGGTTCCCCAAGAGGTCCTGAGCAACTTTCCAATAACGTGGGCTTGTAAGTTTTGTGTTTTAATTGTGGGAAAACAGCACGCCGCCTGAGATCCACCCTCCTAACGAATGGTTTAGTCTACAGGACACGTTGCAAAGCGTAAGGGCCGTGTTGCACAGCACATTTCTAGAACTTTCGCACTGGGCATGCCTGTGTGCCCATAACCAGCCACTCCCTTCCCGGCGCAGCGTGGCTGACCCTCCAAGGTGTCCAGCACAGCACTGGTGCTCTCGGGCTGCCGCTCACTTGGTGGAAAGCGTCGAGTTCCGTGGCCCTGTCCCCAGCTTCATACGAGGTCTGCTGTGCCCCGTGCACCGCACACAGGAAGGACTTGCTGCTTTCCTGGGTGACTGGGGCCCAGCCCCTGGACCTCCCTGTGTCCTTGCACACTCGAGCCGTGGCCCCGGCAGCCAGTTCCTTCCCGCGGCTGTGGCCACACACATTGCCCACGGGGCTGAATAAATGAGAGATCAGGGCTCTCTAAGCACGGCCCTCGGGCCACCTATTCTGCTGTCCCCCGCTGGAACAGCCCTTCCCCGTGCGGACCGTCAGCTGGGCAGGGCCTGGTCTCTGTCGAGCCAGCCTCGACCAGCACCCTGCTTGCCACTCTGCCCTCTTATTCCTGTCCGCATCCCCGGAGGCCAGACTGCTGGGCTGTCCCCATCTGCTGCCCAGTGTCACTAGCCATCACAGAATGGATTCCTGATGGAACCTGGGGAGGTGCCCCCCGCCCCCCCAAACGGTCCCCCCCCCCCCCCGGCCCATGTTGCGCGGGTGGCAGCCCTTGTTCTCTGACTCCGGGCACAGGTGGTCTTACGTGGGCTGTGCTCCGTCATCTCGTCCCGTGGACTTACGCGCACCCCCACGATGGTCTGAACGGTGGCCTTGACTTCGGAGTGGAGTCTGGTGTCTCCATAGGGTCCTCACTGGGGCTCTCTGGGCCACAGTTGGGTCTTAGGGCCGTGGCCCTGCCCCCCGCCCTGCCATCAGGGTCGCCGGCAGGTCGCCGTGCTCCCTTCCCGGCTGGGTCTTAGCTGTGCCCCAGCTTCTGTGTGCTGCCCGTGTCCGGTTTCAGTCACTTCTGAGAAGCTTCCGTTTCTTCTACGATGTCGTCTTTGGTCAGCGAGTTGCTGAGCTCTGTGTGATCTTTTCTGTTGACTCGTGACTTGGTTGTGGGGGGCCTGTCTGCGGTTACCGGGCTGCTTGAGGCAGGCGGACGTGCATGTCCCTCGTGCGTCTGCAGGTCTGCGGCCGACTGTTGCGTTCACACCACCCGAGACCCCCGTCCCCGTGCCAAGGGCGAGATGCTGGGGGCAGTGCTGTCTTCATCTGGGGCGGGTTTGTCCATTTCTCCCTGTTCCGACGGTATCTGTCAGGTTGTACCAGGTGTGAGCATTCCAGGAAGTTCACGTCCCTGGGGATGTCTGTCAGTGCCCATTACGTCATCTGTCCTGATGCCCCCGAGCGGCGCACCAGCTCTCTCCTGGCGGGTGTCGGCGTCCAGCCTTCCCGGAGCCTCACGGTTTGGGCCCCGCTGGTCAGCAGCTGCTCTTTTGGCTTTCGTCCAGTCTGGCGATCTTTGCCAGTAACCTGGAGAATCTGACTTCTTTCCTCTGACTCTGGACATGACGGCTGCCCCCTCATCTTTCTTCCCAGTTTGTCTGTCTTTCCTGTGCCCTTCGTCCCTGTTTGCAGGGAATCGTCTGCCTCTCCCACTCCGCCCTCCTTCCTGGTTTGCCCCCGTGGTGGCTGGGAGCCGCGAGCTCTGCTGTCCTCTCGGGGTTCCTTGTCCTGAGCAGCACGAGGGCCTGATGTGATCTCCCACTTAGTTACGCCCCCGGTTAGAGGTCGTGCTATGTTCTGGTCAGTGTTCATTGAGCTCTGTCCCTGCCCTCGTGTCCCTGCCCCTCTCTCACTGTTCTGTCCTCTCCCCCAGACCAGATTCTGGGTCCCCTTCCTGCCAAGTGCACAGAATAGAGTACAGAGGACAGTTTGGGCCCATGGCACATCCCTGGCCCCATGGAGTGACTTCCCATTCCCGTGGTGTGTGTGTCCACGGTCCTGTGTAAGTTCTCGCAGCTCTCTGGTGCCCGTTCCCAGCTGCACAGCGTCTGGCGGCTCTTAGCCCCTGTGTGGTTTGGCCTGGGAAGCCCTGGGTACGTCTGGACCCTGCTGCCCAGCGGCGATGCTGCTGAGTGGCAGGTCCCCCGAGGGAGAGCGTTTCTCTGCTTCTCTATCCTGCTCGTAAGCCAGTACGCATGACGAAACCCTTCTCTGCCTAGTAGAAATGTGACGTGACCGCCTGCGTCATTGAAACTCCAGTAGCCACGTTACAGAGTAGCAAAGGAAACGTGAAACCAGTAATGTCTTATTCTGCCAACACGTCCAAAGTGTTCTCCCGTCCCGCGGTCAGCAGGCACGTGGTAATGGCGTGCATCTCTCCTCGGGCCAAGGATGGTGTTCTCTGAGCCTCAGTCCCCGCCTGCCCGTTTCAAGCGGCCAGTGTGGCTGCGATGGGCAGAGCGGACACTGCGGTCTGTGCCTTTCCCATTCCAGGGGCTTGCAGCGTGCCGGCCGCCGAGCACCGCCGCAGAGAAGGGGTCCTGGCCAGGCTCCTGTGCTGGTTGATGGGCACCTACGTGGTTGAGCTTCTCAGGTCGTTTTTCTACGTCACGGAAACCACGTTTCAGAAGAACCGGCTCTTCTTCTACCGAAAGAGCGTCTGGAGCCCGTTACAGGCCCTGGGAGTCAGGTGTCTCTGCCAGTGCCGCATGCTCACGATTGTCTCTGTGTGTGCACATGACAGCCCCGTGTCCTGCGCCCCCCTCCGCCGTGTGTGCAGATGACAGGCCCCGCGTCCCATCCCCCCGTGTGCACAGATGACAGCCCCAGTGTCCCGTCCCCCCGTGTGTGCAGATGACAGCCCTGTGTCCCGTCCTCCTGTGTGTGCAGATGACAGCCCTGTGTCCCGTGCCCCGTGTGTGCAGATGACAGCCCCTATGTCCCATCCCCCCATGTGTGCAGATGACAGCCCCAGCATCCCATCCCCCCCATG
>JAHRIG010000024.1:574387-729607 GCA_020311275.1 Eira barbara | reverse complement strand
AAGGAGTGTGTTGGCCACAGGCTGGCTCGGGATCCCGTCAGGGACGGTCTGCCAGTCTGAAGGACAAGCCCTGCTTTTCTGCAGCCTGGCCGGGAGGCTGTGTCCTCACAGGGGTTGGCAAGGCCCGAAAGTGGCGAGATTGGGGCTCCTGGGCTGCATCGCACACTTGGGCCAAGCCCGTGCCCTGGGTCAGGACGTCTCTGCCGAGGGAGCTGGGCTGTGTCCTTCTGCACCTGGGAGAGGGTCGGGCAGCCTCTGTGTGGGTTTGATGTCACAGCGTGGCATGTGTAATGATTCAGATGTCTCATGGCACCTGAATCAAAGTGGCTCTTGAGAGTCCTTGTGGGGACTGTGGAAACTGTCCCTCTGCCTGGTGGGCATGGGAGGCCCCATGGGGGGTTGGGCTCGCATACCGCGCTTCCCTGCTGGGGCCTGCCCGTGGGCAGTGGCGGGGGAGAGGCTGCAGGGAGCTGGCAGGCCCTCGGAGAGATGGTTCCATTCCTCTGGGGGACCGCACCGGTCACCCCCTCGCCCACCCTTGTCCAAGGGGCCCGGCTGCTCCGGCCTGGGCCTCCCAGGGCTCTGCCTGGAGGGAACCTGGTGTCCGGCACCCGCTGTGGAAGGGAGCTCCTGCAGGTGGCCGGCTTCGGCGTCCTGGCTGACTGGTGTCTGGCGCTGGCGCTTCAGGAGCCCGGCGGCTCCCAGGCAGGCCCGCCCGCCCTGCGCTTCCCGCGCGCCCGCCCAGCCGCGGCCCACGAGGCTCTGTGTTTCAGACAGCACTGCAGCAGCGTGCGCCTCCGAGAGCTGTCCGCCGCGGAGGTCCGAAGGCAGCACGAAGCCAGGGCGACTCTCCTGACGTCCAGACTCCGCTTCCTCCCCAAGCCCGGTGGGCTGCGGCCGATCGTGAACATGGACTATGTGGCGGGAGCCAGAACCTCGTGCCGAGACAAGAAGGTCAGCGCTGCTGTTTGTTTCTAAGTCGGGAGCCCGGGAACCCCGCTCGGTGTGCGGGTAGACGGGAGGCCAGGTCCGTGGCGGTCAGGCTGCGTTGACGGGACGTGTGCCCGCGGTTAGACAAGGAGCTTGTAGGAAGGCCCGGCCTGCGGGATGCTAGGCAGACCCCGGGGACCCACAGGTTCTTGTGGCACAAGGCGGCCACGCCGAGCCGCCGGCTTCTGGGATCCTGCTGCTGCAGGCGACGCTACTCACCGTGAGCCAACGACAGAAAGAACTGGGTTGTTCACCTGCCACCGGCCTGCTGGGGTTCCAGGGACCCACACAGGACCTCCCCACCGTGCTTAGCACCTCCCGCGGGATCTCACCCCCGTGCCCGGCACACCCCTCCCCCGCAGGCGTCGCCCCCGCGCCTGGCACACTCCGTGGTGCCCGCCGACGGCATCTCTGTCACCAGAGATCTGACCCTTTCTGAGTGGTTCCACAGAGCGGGGGTGATTTTGTCGTGTGTCCCCGGATGAGAAAGCAAGGCTGTTGGTGTCGACTGGGGACCTGGTTAGGTCTGTGCGTGAAGACGCTCCTCCATGGTGGGGTGAGGGGTCCCCGCCTCGTCTGGCGGGAGGCTCAGTGGGAAGGGAAGAGAGACGCCTGGAGCTGCCGTTTCCACAGTTTCCAGATCTGTAGCGGATCCCTCGGGAGAACCCAGGGTTTGAGGATGTGTGGGGCGATCGGTCCTCTGGCCCTTCTGGAGTCGAGTCTGGAGGATGATGGGTGGGCCAGGGGAGGCACAGAGGCAGGGTGCTGGGCCTGGGGGACCCAGCAGGCCGGGGCAGGGAGGTCTGACGTGGCCCTTGTGTGATGGGCGTCTTCTGGGGGTGCTGCCCCTGCCCCGGGCCGGCCCCACAGATCCAGCATCTCACCTCGCAAGTGAAGACGCTGTTCAGCGTGCTCAACTATGAGCGGGCCCGGCGCCCCAGACTCCTGGGGGCCTCCGTGCTGGGCATGGACGACATCCACAGGGCCTGGCATGACTTCGTGCTGCGTGTGCGGGCCCAGGACCCAGCGCCCCGACTGTACTTCGTCAAGGTGGGTGCCCGGTTCCGTCCCAAGCCCATGCCCAGGTGAGCCAGCTGGGCACGTTCGGCCTGTGGGAGCGGTCCCCCCGACCAGCTGGCCGTGTGTCATGGGCTGTGGCTGGCCTTCATTCCCCGAGTTTGCACTAATGGGGCATCCCCTGGGGAAGCCACATCACATTTCCGGGTGTAGACAGGGACGCAGGCCTGCCCTGGCTGCTGAGTCTGGGGGCCGTGAAACAGGTGTGTGCCACGGGAACGGGAGACGGTGGGGGGTCAGGGTGTCTCCGTTCTCCCGCATCCGAGGGGCCCCCGGGCGCAGCGCGTAAACAGCACATCTATCCCACACAGGTGGATGTGACAGGGGCATATGATGCCCTCCCCCAGGACAGGCTGGCCGAGGTGGTCGCCAACGTGCTCAGGCCTCATGAAAACACCTACTGCTTGCGTCGCTACGCCGTGGTCCGGAGAGCCGCCCAGGGGCACGTCCGCAGGTCCTTCAAGAGACACGTAAGAGCCACAGGGCGTGTGCTCCATGTCGAGGGTGTCTCGTGTGGACGTGTCCGTCCCGTGGGTCTGCCCACCCTCACCCCAGCCCCAGAAGGCGTCCCACGCTCTTGCTGTCGTTGTGTCCAAGTTCTCTCATCCTGTGGGCCGCTGCCTCCTGGTGTCCCTTTATAGAAGCAGGTTCCCCGGGATGCCAGCTATGGCGGGCTGATGTCCCTGCAGACGCCCCGTGGGAGCCCAGGCCTGGCCCAAGGTCATGCCGAGGTCAGAGTGAGCCCCATGGGCCAGCACCGTGGGAGAGGAGAGCACCGGGTGGACGCCTGGGCCTCACTCGCTGCCCTTGCCCACACAGCAGAGCTGAGGGTCTGGGGGCGCCCCTCCCCCCTTCCCCGGGCCTGGGAAAGGACAGTGGCCCGGTCAGCATGTGGCAGTTTTCCGCCAACCGTCAGAGCAGCCAGGCCTGCAGAGCAGCACCGTGATGTGGGCACGCGGAAGGCTGCCAAGGGGCAGGCGCCAACCCGGAAAGTCTGGGGAGAGCCCCCGTGAGCACCTGCGGCAAGGCCGAGTGTGGTTTGCAAATCCTGAGCCTGCGAGGAATGATAACACGCGTGGCGCAGGCGGCAGCCACCACGGGGTTGAGACACAGAATATCATGGGTGCCCACCAGACCCCCTGCCCCTCTCCAGGGTGTTCCCTGCTCTGACGTCAGCCATGTGGACTCACGGACCCATCTCGAAGTCCATGAATGTGACGTCGGGCGGAACGTGCCCTTCCTGTCTGGTTCTCTGTGCTGCTCGGCGAGCCTGAGCGTGGGTGGCTCCTTCACTCTCCGGTCGCGGTCGGAGTTGCGTGATCTCGACGCTGCCCGGCAGGGCTCTGCTTCCTGCTGGGCGGGCACCGGCGGGCACCCAGGGTGGGGCAGGCGTTCCCCCGACGGGCCGTCCGTGGGCGAGAGCTCTCGTTGCCGTTGGGGTGTTGCTGAGGTAGAGACGTGCCGTGTCGGCGGACAGTGCCTGACCACGCTGCCACATGCGCCGCCGGGGCCGGCTGAGCCCGCGGCCACGGAATCCGGGCGGCCGCACTGTGCCCGGGCCGGCATCCCTGCGGGCGTGCCGTGCGTCTTCCCCGCGACGTGCCTGTCCAGCGCCCCGCAGAAGCCACTTGGGTGTCCCCGCGTGAGAGGCCCACGAGGTCAGCTCCTGCTCGCGACGAGCCGTGAGCCACTTGTCATGGCTTTTCGGGGCTCTTCCCGTGTCCAGTGCCAGCCGTTGGTCCGAGGCTGCTGAGGTACCCCAGGTGCCTTTTCTGTCTGTCTCTGCCATTTTGGTCACAAGCGGGCTGTTTGGGGGAGCAGAAGCGTTTCACGTCGGCGGAGCTGGGCTGGTGGCTGGCGTCACGTCCTTTCTGCTCTGCTGTCTCCCACAGTGGCGACGCCGTCGGGCGTTTCCGTGGGCACGGCCCTGCGCTCAGCGCTCCGCGCACCGGAGCCGGTTTCCAGGACACCCGCCAGGGCTTGTTGGCGGCCTCCCTCCGCGTGTCTCCCGCGCGCAGACTCCCGGCCCGCTTGCGCTGAGCGCCTGTTCTGCCCGTTCTTGGGCTCTTGGGCTCACAGGCCCTGCCCTCGGCTCCCGGCGCCCCGTGTGGGTTTCTCAGGCTCCGTCTCTCTGGTTCATCTTTCCTTCTTCCTTGTTCCGCTGTGTTGTTCATTGTCTGTCTTGATTGATTTTTGAACCCGGCCATTCGGTAGCGGCCTCGTCCGCAGGCAGGTTCCTGGCACATCCGCTGTGGTCTCCCCCGTGGTCACTCCCGCCGCTGCTGTCCGTGCGGGGCCAGCCTTGAACAAAGCCAGTGAACCATAGGTTTCGTGGAATACTGGTTTTCTCTGCGGAGGAGACCGACTCCCCCGACAGTGAGGGAGCGGTGAGTGCTTTGATCTGACGGCGCTGGCCACTGGCCCCCCGCCGTGGCCCCTGCCCTCACCAGAGAGCCCCCGGGTCCCGGCCGCGGCCTCTCACTGCCTCACCGGCCCTTCCCAGCAGCCCCCGATGCTCCCAGTGCCCAGAGGCAGTGGAACTTGGGAAGAAATGGCGGTTTGGCTCCTTTCTCCGCAGTCTCCTCCACCCCAGACCAGCTCCTCCGTCGTGGTTGCTTGGGTGGCCGGGACCCCCACTGCCTCCTGCTTGGGCTCCACCTCCCACGGTGAAGGGACAGGCGTCAGGGAGGGGTCTTGGGAAGGCAGGACCCCCCCCCAAAGACAAAGACAGGGGACTGACCAGGTGGACGGTTCCCGAGCTCCATGGTCCTGACCTGTTCCCGGCGCTGCAGCCTCCCGTTCCCAGACGGCACCTGTTCATCCCCGGCGCGGACGAGGTCTCCTGCGATGTGGCCTCCGCCCGCCAGGCCAGGGTACGCAGCTGTCTCACCCCTCCTCTTTGCCGGCAGGTGTCCACCTTCACAGACCTCCCGCCGTACATGAGACAGTTTGTGGAGCGTCTGCAGGAGACGAGCTCGCTCAGGGACTCCGTGGTCATCGAGCAGGTAGGCGAGGGGGCCGCAGCGCATGCTGGGGCGGGGCGTGGACACGGCGGCGGCCCCTGGTTGCGGCTGGAGGGGCCCCGGGGCAGCCTCTTAGGGAACTACGCCGCCAGGTTGTCTGCTGCGGTCCAGCGGCTTCCCCATGGTGAGCTCGAGACCTCCTCTCCCTCGGTTTTGATCGTGAGGCTGAACGACAGCACGGCCCCCTCCCCTTAGGAGGACAAGTTGGATTTGCCCTGTTGCCCCACCTGAAACTGACCCTCTGGGGGAAACCCCTTCCTCCTGCTTGTAAGCGGGCGCTGCTCCTGAGGGAAGGGTCCTCGGGGACAGCTCAGCCCCCGTGGCTCTGTGGCCTTTTGCAGAACCAGGGATGGGGATGAGCCAGTCTGGCCACCGAGGCTCGGAGACACGCAGACCCGTGCTCACTGGCTGCCGGTTCCTGCCCGCGGCTGTGGGACACACACTGCAACGTGCCCTCTGGGCCGGCATCCACAGGCTCCAGCCCGGCCAGAGTCACGGACCGCCCGGTGCGGCTGTCCCGCCCGCCCAACGTCCGTCTGTTCTTGCAGAGCTACTCTCTGAACGAAGCCAGCGGCGGCCTTTTCCACCTTTTCCTGAGCTTGGTGTACAACCACGTCATAAGGATCGGGGGCAAGTGAGTCGGGGTCCTTGCCGCTTTCCCGCCGCCGCCCGCAGACCCTGCGGCCACGGGGCTCCTGGGATTCGGGGAGTCCTCTGGCGTTTAAATGCTGGCAGATAATTTTTCTATTTATAGAAACAAAAACAGACTTTCTGGGTGCGTGCCCGGTGGGGACCCCAGTGTGGGGTGAGAGCGCTGGTCCTGAGGGTTCGGGCTCACTGCCAAGGTCGTTAGAGTTCGGCTGGAGATGTGGGCACCTTCCCGGGGATCATTCCCGGTGCTCTGGGAATCGGAAGCTTTTTAGTCTGAGGATGTATTGTTATTACCATGTTATGACTGATTATAGCACTCGTTACCTGTAATTATATCTGAAATGCGCCCTGAGAAACACTGCTGACGGGTGTACCGCGGGCTGGCCTTGCCAGAGGCCGCGTGCTTGTCTGCAGCACCCGGGCCGGAGGAGAACTTGCTCTGTGGCAAAGGCCATCGCTGTGTCCAACCCCCAGGGCTCCCTCAGAGAGGCCTCACCTGCTTCTCTGCTTGCAGGGACCTTTATAAGAACAGGTCAGACCCATGTGGACAGTCGCACGTGTGAACAGACATTTGTCAGGGCTTCGTGGGGATGCACAGTGATCCTTGATCCACGTGCACTCTGCTGTGTGTGGCGTGTGCGCGCCGGTGCGTGATCAGCGTGTGTGTGCATGTGTGGTCTGTATGCGTGGTCTCCATGCGTGTGGTCTACGTGCGTGGTCTGCGTGCGTGTCTGTGGTCTGTGTATGTGGTCTGCGTGCGTGTCTGTGGTCTGTGTATGTGGTTTGCATACAAGTGTGGTCTGTGTGCCTGTCTGGCCTGCGTGTGTCCGTGGTCTGCGTACATGGTCCACACGCGTGCTGGTCTGCGTGTGGTGGGTCTCCACGTGTGCGTGGTCTGCGTGTCTGTGGTCTGCGTGCACGTGTGTCTGTAATGAGTGCGAGGCCCACGGGGCCTCCTCCTACCTGCATCTTGCCCCCCAGGTCGTATGTCCAGTGTCAGGGGATCCCACAGGGCTCCGTCCTGTCCACCCTGCTGTGCAGCCTGTGTTACGGGGACATGGAGCGCAGGCTGTTTCCTGGCATCCAGCAGGACGGGTACGGACCCTCATGGTGCGCGTGCGTCGACTTGCTTTCACCTCCACCTCGCGTTTCGGGTCTGCTGGGTGTGGACAGGGGTCTGTGGCTCTGTGTCCAGTCACGTGGGGGGTCATGAGTGGGTCTCGAGCGTAGGCTTAGAGGTGGCTTTGAGCACTGCCGGGGCCTGGGCGTGTTTCCACGGGCTCTGACCCGCGGCTGTGTCCCTGCCCGTGCGCCCCCGGCGCTCCCACGTCCCACGAGGTCAGCCTTTGTCTCAGTCCTTTGGGGGAAGTGACTTTGCACCTGTCCTTGTGAACGGGGACGCTGCCGCAGCCCCGGCTCTCCTGTGCCCTGCAGCCTGCTCCTGCGTCTGGTGGATGACTTCCTGCTCGTCACGCCCCACCTGAAGCGAGCGCAGACCTTCCTCAGGTGAGTCCCCACGCATGTCCCCGTGGCGCTCCCGATGCCTGGGGGCCGCTGACCTGGCTTCCGGAGCAACAGCCCCCCGTTGCGAGGCAGATTTACATTTGCTGGGTGCCCCGTGCGGGCTGCCGGGCGGAGGGTGGCCCTGGGGTGCGTCTGCGGGACTTGTGTTCCCTCAGAGCCCGGGGACTCCCCTGCGGCCAGGCTCACGGTGACAGGTTTGTCTGCCAGCAACCACAGCATAGCCCCCTCGGTTTTGTACTTTCTCCTCCCCTAGAAAATCGCGCTTGAAAGGAAGCCCCTGGACTCCGGGGCCTGAGCAGGATAGCGCTGAGGGCCCCATGTGCCCGATTTAATTCTGGCAAAATAACCAACCCCCACGTGGGCCCAGGCCTCGTAGCACCCCTGTTTAGCAAGTCCGGACAGACCGTGTCCCCCACGTGGCCTACAGGGAGAAAGGGGAGCCCCATGAGCACCGTCGCAGCCTTACTTCTTTTCCTGTGCATGCAGCACAGCCCCCTCTGCCGTCCGCCCAGTGTGCTGCGTGCGCCAGCTCCAAGGGGCTCCGGGGAAGCAGCCCCACTCCCCAGGGCAGCACCCACACCCGCCGCCATGCCCTTGGCTCCGGCTCCCTCCGGCTCGGCACCGCGGCCATCCCACCGAATGAGGGCCCCAGCGGCCCCGGCGGTGCCCCCCGCCTCCCAGGGGCTGACCTGGCCGCTCTGCTTCAGGACCCTGGTCAGGGGCGTTCCCGAGTACGGCTGCACGGCCAACTTGCAGAAGACGGCAGTGAACTTTCCCGTGGAGGACATGGCCCTGGGCAGCACGGCGCCCCTCCAGCTGCCGGCCCACTGCCTGTTCCCCTGGTGTGGCTTGCTGCTGGACACCCGGACCCTGGAGGTGTCCTGTGACTACTCCAGGTAAGTGCGCCCGCAGAGGGGATGCAGCGTGGCATGCCCCCGTTCCTGCCTCCGTGTGGGATGGGTGGATCACAGGTCAGGGGTGCCCAGTGTCCCGCCCAGGTGGGACAGCACCACATCCTCCTTGGGACTGAGCGCCCTCACTAGGTGAGGGGTTTTCTGGGCTTTTTTTGGCAAGAAGAATTTGTGCAGGAGACGGGGCTCACCGGTGTGTTCTGCAGGGACACCGTAAATCTGAGTTCAGAGGTTTGGGGACCTGCTGGGCACAAGTTCCTGAGGACACCCCGTAATGCGCAGCGTGGCCTCCCCGGGGAGCACGGCTGTTGTGCATGAGGCCTGCCGTGTACGTGGCATGCGGGACCGTGTCCCGGTGAGCTCGGGCTGCCGTGAGCGATACCGCAGACCAGCAGCTCCCCTACACTTGCTGTTCTCACTTTGTGGGGGCTGTGAGTCTGGGATCCAGGTGTGGGCAGGGGTGTTTCTCCTTGTGGTCTCTGCCGCGGTCTCCCTGTGTTCTCGCGTCCATCTGTTCGGGCGTCTCTCTTCCTCCAAGGACGTCTGTCAGGGTCAGGGCCCACCTACGACCTTCGCTTTAATTAGTTCTCACAATGTCACGTGGGTTGGTGCTGTGATGTGGATTTGGGGACCCACTGACTCAGGACCAGTCTCCCCTGAGTCTGAGAGCTCCCGGCGCGACCCCGGGCTTGGCGCGGACGCAGACTCGGGATGGGCGTGGGTGCGGGAACGCACTCCTGTGTGAGCACCAAGGCCCGACTCCACGTCTTGCCAGGGGCCTTCCCTTCGCTGGTCGGCGCCGCTGCCGTCCCGCTTGTTTCCACGGTGCTTTTCGCACTCTCCCAGCCCGCTCTGTGGGCCCCACCTCCCCGTGTAGACCCACGTCTCTGCTTCTGTGTGTGAAGCCCAGGCCCCTCTCCCGCTCTGCCCGCCCCGTCTTTGGTTGGTAGCTCCTCATCCCTGGGACGCGGCTCAGATGCCCCGGCCTCCAGCCCTCCCTTGCCATCTGGCCCCGACCAGCTCTCTGCTCCCCAAGAAGCGCGGGCCATTTGGGGGTCGGGCGCTGCCACACCAGCCTGGCATCCCATTTGGTGACTTGCCGGATGGTGACGGTGCCCGAGAGCAAGCGGGTGTCGCGGGCCCGTCATGCTTGCGCAGGGCCTCTCCGCGCGCGCCTGCTCACGGATGCTGCCCTGAAGGCCCGGCTGCGGGGGCAGGGGCGGGGGGTGGGAGGAGACGCGAGAAGGATGAGAAGCGTCCTGGAAAGGACAGCGACAAGGCAGACTTCTCTCGCAGACTTCCAAGCCTTCCCCAAATCCCAGCCCGGGCGAGGGCGAGGCGGCCAGAGTGACGGGCCAGGTGCATGAGCACGAGCGCGTTTGCCGTGGTGCCGCAGGGGGAGCGAGCGGGGACGTGGGTTTCTGAGAAGAGCACGAGGACCCGCCGGTGCGTCTCGGCCCGGGAGCAAGTTCTGGGCAGGTGCGGGAAGCAAACCAGCAGGGACAGCGCAGAGGGACTCAGAAGACAGGAAGGTCCTCCGACGTGGCGCGGGGACGAGCGAGCAGGACGCAGCCCGCGGCCCTGAGCGCCTAGGGGCAGAGACGGTCGCAGTGCCTCCAAGTGCGAGTGGCCTCGCCGGGCACGGGGCGTGGGGCTCACTGCTACTTCTCAGATGTGTCCTTTCGGCGCAGACAAGGGACCTGCCCCCGTCACCCAGCAGCACCGTGCAGGATTCAAACCCGGGCCTGGCAACACGGCATCCCTCATGGCCCCGAGCTCTGCAGAGGTCAGACACGGAGGCTTGCAGGAAGGTCGCGATGGACGCAGTCATGGAGGAGAGGGGGCAGCATGTGGAGGTGCTTCCGCCAGGCTCTGCCCACCGCCAGAGAAGCTCCCGTCCCAGGTGCCCACCATCCCTTGTCAGTGCTCCCGTCAGGCCCGGGCACGTGGGCACGTCTCTGAGGGCGTGGGGGCAAACACCAGTGACTTCTCTGGAAAGCAGTAATTTGGTATTAAAGTCCTTGAAACATTCATACATTTTCCCCGTAAGTGCACTTCCAGAAATCTGTCCTCCAGAAGCAAAAGTCACGGACGTCATCAGAGATTTGCTCGGCTGGGCAGTGAGAGTCACCGAGCTAAGGCAGCCTGGTCACGGTGGCAGCTGACCTCTCCCTGGAGAAGCTCTTGTACGGCTGAGACCGCGGTGGAAACGCTCAGTGAGACGGAAAGTGGCCCTGGAGCTTCGGTGCTCGAAGCCGGCTGTGAGGACGGCCGCCCCGGGCACAGACTACCCGGGGCACCTCCGCCGCCAGCTGCAGGGATGCCGCGTGATTGGGCCCCCGGGTGGAGGTGTGAGCGGGCGACTTTCCTCCCACTCTCTGTGCTGCACGCCTGAGCCTCGCCCTCGGGGTCAGGCCATCCGGGGCATGGCGTCCTCCTGCGAGAAGTCCTCCAGGCGGCGGTTAGGCACGGGGCTGTGGCCTCAGTGCGGCCAGAGCTGCCCCCGAGCCGGGGGAGGCCCCGCCCCACTCGGACCCTCGCCCAGGAAGCCTCGCAGGGAGGCGTGTGTTCGCCGCGTGACGGACACGTGTGCTTGAGTCGCATGGACTTCACTGGCTCTGTGCCGTGGGCCGCTAAGGGCGAACGCGCTCGTGACTCAGACCGTGGCCCAGTGCGTGCGTTGCGGGAGGGCCCCGCCCGTCTGCGACCCCACGGCCCAGGCCTCCCCCAACGGAGACCCCGGGTGTGGTGCAGGCGGACGTGTCCGGCGGCACGGACGGGTGGGCCTCGAGGAGGTCGCGCAGCTCAGCACTGGCCGCTCTGTCCCGCAGCTACGCCCGCACGTCCATCCGCTCGAGCCTGACCTTCAGCCAGGGCGTCCGGCCCGGGAGGAGCCTGCGGCACAAGCTGTTCGCGCTCCTGCGGCTCAAGTGCTGCGCCCTGTTCCTGGACTTGCAGGTGTGCGTGCCCGGCGCGGGGCTTGTGTGCGTGTGCGCGTGTGCGCCAGTGTGCAAGCCTGTGCCTGCGTACCCGGGTGCGGATGTCCTCAGGCCCCCACCGCGGCCCCTCGTTCCGGGCGTCGGGCCCCTCCCTGCAGTGGGCGTCCAAGGCCTTCGCGCCCAGGCTTGAGGAGCGCTCAGCGCTCACCTCCCCATCCCTGCCTGCGGGTCCTTCCAGCCGGCAGCCCCCGCCCCTGCTGTCCACGGCCGCCCACGGCCTGGCTTTGAACTGGTGATAAAGCGCGAGACCCACATCTAAATTCCAGACGTGGTCGCAGCTTCTGTCTGTCTTTGTGACCAGGTGAACAGCGTCCACACGGTTTACGCAAACGTTTACAAGATATTCCTGCTGCAGGCCTACAGGTGGGTTCCTGGGCCCCATGGCCTCGCCACAGGACTGCCGCGGCCCTGGCCCTCCCTTGGCCCGGCAGTGCGCCCTGCCCTCTGGTGTCCTAGGATTGAAGGATGCTGTATTTGCCGGGTTTTCACTGCGGATTTGTGGCTTTGTGTGTGTGTGCGCGCGCGCACACCTCGCGTGGTTGGAGGCGTCTGTCCCGTCACCAGGCAGCAGTGGGTGGCCAGCCTGGCCTGGGCATCCCCACTCTTATGCACTGACCAGGACCTTTGCAGGGCCTGGGGCACGAAGTAGGCGCAGGCAGCCGCGTGCAGAGACGGAAGGCAGACACCGCAGGGCTCAGGTCCCAGAGAGCAGATGGCTCGGCAGGGACGGGGGAGGGTCCACGGCCCTCTGATGTCCCCCCAGAAAGGGTTGTGGCCCCCAAACAACCCAGCTGTCATTCCTGTTCTTCTAACAGGAACATCTGAGGCCCCGTGTGCTTCTGGAACATTCCTGGCCCCTGGATGGCTCCAGGTCATCTTGCTGAGAACTGGGGCGTGGCTGGGCAGTTGAGGGGCCCTGCCCTGCTTGTGCCTTCCTGTAGCTCTTTGGGGGACACTGCCACCTCGGGCCGTGTTGACCCCGGTGTCATGGTGGCTGCCATGGCCTCAGACACAAAGCCAGGCTTTGGTCTGGCTTGCAAGGGAGACCTGTCTCTAGCTGCTCAGGGAGCCACTAACTTCCAGCCACAGGATACGGGAGCCGGGGGGTGGACAAGGGGCTGGGCATCCATGTCGACCCTGGGCGAGTCTGTGTCAGTCATGCACTGTTGTTTCCAAACCTGGCTCTGGTCTCCTGTCAGCAGGACAGCGCTCCCACCTCAACGGGTTATCGTGCGTGTGAAGTCAGGTGCCGGCCGAGCAAAGCTCAAGCCCGTTACTCCAGAAGGGGCCTGGGTGGTCAGCGGGAGCAGGAGGCACCTGGGGAGGGGCTTGTCCTGTGGCCCCAGACGCGTGCAGACACATAGGGACACGTGCGCACACGCATAGGGGCACACATGTGCAGAGACACACATGCACATGCACACAGGCGCGAGCACGCACGCATAGGGACATGTGTACACACGTGCACACATGCGTCCCAGCCCCGGGGCCTTCCTGCCACGAAGTGTCCCTTTGTCAGGTTCCACGCATGTGTGCTCCAGTTTCCGTTTGACCAGCCGGTGAGGAAGAACCCCACATTCTTCCTCCGCATCATCTCAGACACCGCGTCGCGCTGCTACTCCCTCCTGAAAGCCAGGAACACAGGTGTGCGCGGAGGGCCGGGGTTACTGGATGTGGCTGGTGGCTTTTGTGGGGTTGCCTGTGGCGCTGGCAGTGTACGGACGCTCCCCTGCACGCTTATGGCACGGCGTGGCTGCGGGCTCCGGGAGCTCGCCCGTTGGGCCTGGGGGTGTCGGCACCCCCTGCCCCCGCTTTGGTGCGCTCGGCCTCGTGCATAGATCCAGGCCCACAGTGGAGAGGAGGCGAGGCCCCGCGCCGGTCTCGTCCCTGCCCCGCTCTGCTTCATCCTGGAAGCCGCTGGCCCGTCTGCAGCTCAGGCCACGCCACGTCCCTCGGTGCGGGTTGCTTTTGAGAACAGGACCAAAGCGCCCGCTGTCAGGGTTCCCTGGGGCCTATTTTGGGGCTGACCTTGAATTGACTTTGCTCATTTGACCCCCAGCCTCTGCCCCTGCTCCTGGGCTCATGGACAGGGCTGCAGGGACCCTAGGCAGCATCGGGCACCTCGGAGTACATGGTCTTTCCGGGCGTGGCCTTAGCCTGTCTGTCTGTGTCACCCCCCCCACTCCGCGCAGGGATGTCCCTGGGGGCCAAGGGCGCCTCCGGTCTGTTTCCTTCTGAAGCCGCGCGGTGGCTCTGCCTCCATGCCTTCTTGCTCAAGCTGGCTCGTCACAGTGGCACCTACCGGTGTCTCCTGGGGGCACTCCGGGCAGGTAAGCGGGAGGCGCCCCGTCCTGCTGTGTGTGTGTGTGTGAGCAACGTCGTCCATGTCTGCATGGCGGTGGGTGGGTCCAGGAGCCCTGGTGGTGGGTGCAGGTGCCCTGGGTCGTAGGCTCTCACCCTGGGGCCTGGCATGCCCCCCTGCTCACTGGACCTCCCCATACCTCGCCCCCGGTCTGGGGAGAGGCCAAGGCCTCATCACTCCCTCCAGCCCCACTGGCCTGGCTGTTGTCTACACTCGCAACCTGTGTCCCCAGGCCTCTGCCCTGGCTGCCCCAACATGGGCAGGGGGAGCCCCAGCAGCAAGTCTGTCCTGCACACCCCAGCCCACCCAGCCCCCAGAGCTTAGTGTGCACAGGGATGGACCACGCCTGCCCGATCTTGGCCTTGTGCAAAGGTCAGCTTTTTCCGGGGCATTTTCATGTTACTTGTCCCCTTACAGCCCAAGGGCACCTGTGCCGACAGCTCCCAAGGGCGACACTGGCCGCCTTGGAGGCAGCGGCTGACCCCAGCCTGACTGCAGACTTCAAGACCATCTTGGACTGACCACCTGTCCTCGCAGCCCAGAGTGACCTCCAAGACCCCCGAGCCCGGGCCTTGTGACTTCACGCGGCGGGAGCGGCCGGCTCGCCTTCAGGTCTGGACCTTTTCTCCCCTGAGACCCTGACACTTGAGCTGCTGGCCGGCGCCCCCCGTAGAGGTCTGCCCCCCACGTCCTTGGGGAGGAGAGCCCACCCGGCACCCTCTCGTCATCTAGGTTGTTTCATTGTGTCCTTCGGGCACAGACCACCAGGAGGGGGCAGGCGGGAGCACTGGGCTGGCGAGTCGGGCCTGTCTGGACCTTTGTCACCCTGCCCCGCCCCTGGCTGGGGACTTCTCCTGTCTGTACACATGTCCCTGAGGGCGCGTGGTGATGGGTGTGGTTCCTTCCCACTGCCTGTCCGGCACCCAGGCCCGTACTGTCTGCGCCCCGAGCCGTCCCCGCGCGGCGTCCAAAGTCTGTACCTGCTCAGCTTTGCCTAGAAGCCAAGGGCCCAGTCAGCTGTTCTGGACTGGACCCACCCGCGCCCATCCTTGTGACCTTGCCCTGCCCCCCCGTGGCCTCCTGGAGCCCGACTGTCTGGCCCGCTGTGCCCGCCGCCACCCCCGCTTCCCACTCCTCCCCTCCAGCTCTTGCTCCACACACGGTGGCCCCGTGTCATCTTGGCGGTGCTCCTCTGTGTGGCCTCCTCCCCCGGTCCCGCCGCTGCCGGTCACTCCTGGGAGCCACAAGAGGAACAGCCAAGCCTTTACTCTTAGAGGGTTCCGTTTTCCACGTTCGTATTAAACACAGCCTTCGTGGGCGTCTGTCCTGTGTTCCATAACTACGGACACCTGTGCCTGCGTCCACACATCATGTGAGGGATCCTTGGCCTGGTGGGGTTCCCAGGGGTCTTCCTGGGGCAGGTGCAGCCTGACCGTGAGTCAGAAGGACCCCGCCCAGCACCCGCCCCGTCTACGGCGAACTCTGGCCTTACCGTGGCCCCTGGGAGCGGGTGGGCAGCCAGGGCCTGAAGCCCAGAACGCTGGGTCTCCTAGTGAGCGTGTTTCTCTGGCTTCTCTGTGTCCAGGGCTCTCCTGGCGGCTTCCTCGGAATGGGCAGTGGGGGCACAACACAAGGGTTTGGGAGGTAGATAGTAGCCCACTGCCCCGTGTCCAGCCCTGGCCGCCCACCCGGGCTGCTGGTCTCCCGCTCCGTGCCCTGGACCTGTGCAGGTGATCGTGCGTCCGTGCCCCCTTCATCACCTCAGCCCGGAGGCCGTGTTCGCATCCGGACACATCGACCAGCAGGGCTTGGGCCGGGGAACAGTGTCATGGGGATGGGCTCTGTGGTAGGGGCTGTTCAAGACGGCGGGAGTGGGGCTCCTGCTCACGCACCGGGGAGCCCCCCAGGCTGGCGGACAGCGAGGGCCTGCAGGAAAAGCCAGGTTTGGGGGTGGTGCTCCGCTCAGGGTCCCAGATCACGGCTCTGGCGGGGGCCTAGGTGGAGGATGCTGGGGGGAGTGAGCTGCCCCACAGGCTGTGACGAGGGGGCCAGCCTGACTGGGCAGCAGCGGGCTGACCCAGACAGAACTTTCTGGGAAAGGCAGGCGTTCATGGGTGACCTGGGTGGTGAGGTGGGTGTCAGCCCGAGCCGTCCCGGGGGCTTGAACTGCACAGGTGTTCCCCCGCCCCAAACAGATTTCTGCTTCAGCAGATCTGGGGAAGGGCCCAGGATTTGTGCCTTAGTTTTGGGTGACGCTGGTGCTGCTGCTGGGGGGACCCCCAGCCAAGAACCCCCTCAGGGAGGACAGGCTGTCCCGAGCAGTGGTGGCCCCAAGCTCAGGGCTGGGAGTTTGGACATGGGCAGGGGGCACAGTTCTGGGGGATGTGACCCGGGCCACCAGGGACATGGCCAGAGGTCATGCAGGGTCAGAAGGCCCACCTGGGGGGTGGGCCAGAGCCACACCTAATCGCCCCCATGAGGTGGCCCCGGGCAGAATGTGTTGTGCGTGGAGCCGCAGGCTTTCTTAGGAGAAGCCGAGCCCTGCCCTGGCTTGGTCTTGGTGGAGGACGAGCCCACGTGTGGGAGACACTCGTGTACCCATCCAGACCATTCGGGGGGTGGGGGCTGTGGGGGGCCATGCCGGGGGCCGGACAGACGTCCTGGAACAGATGGAAAGAGCTGGAAGGACTGCACAAAGAGCAGGAGAGGAGGGAGCAGCCCAGAGGGGGTGTAGCCTGTGAAGGAAGGGCCCCTCCAGGGAGCTGGCTGGCTGCCTTGCCCCCTGTGATGGCAGGAAGGCTTCCTTCCGGGACGTCCCTGATGGGCCACGTGACATGTGGGGACGCCATCGAGTGTGCCTCGGATGGGGTGCTGCTGCTGTAGCCCGGGATTCCGGAGCTGGGGCCCTGCCATGGCAGGCTTTACGGGTGGTGCCTTGTTTACTGCCGCTGCCATGCACGGCGTCCCAGGGGCCGCGTGGACACGTTTATGGCGGACCCAAGTCCACGCAGCGGTCGTAAATGCAGCGGGCGGAAAATGCAGCGGAGATGAGCTGAGCGGAACCGGGCCCCGCCCAGCGTGCACGCCAACCTGGCCGCGGTGGTGCCCCCCTGTCAGAAGCAGGAGGGCTGACCTGCCCTGCTGGGGCGGACGGAGCCCGCGGGGACACTGCCGGGACCCCACACCAGGCTCCCGAGCTGACCTGCCACTGGCCCCCGCCTGCTCCCAGGCCCCAGGGGCCCATTTCTGGCATTCCTGTCACAGACCAGACCCTAGAAGTCAGCCATCCATCTGTCCCCAGCTTGAATCTCGTTTCTCGAGTACAGACGTCTTGTCAGCATCTTACTCGGGATCGCACCTTCTTGCTGACGTGTTAAAGCCCCGAGAAGACAGGGGCTTGGTCGGGCTCAACTCACTGAGAACCCTTTCTGGTTCATCTCCTTAAAATCAGTAGGTGCACAGCTAATCCTCCTCCAGGGGAAGAGTGAAAATGAGATCTTTAAAGCAAAGGAAAAGGCCCTAGTTTTCTGGTGTTCCCTGGGTCCGCGCTGCGCGTTAGAAGGCTCGCTGACTGATGTGTTCGTGGCGTGCAGGCAGCGTGTGCAGCTCGGGAAGAGTGGCTTAAGAGAAGGCGTAGCCGGTACCCCCAGGAGCTCACCTGCCATCCCCGGGTGTGTGCGTGCGCCTGGACACCTTGCTCACCTGTGAGGATGCCGTGAAGGGCTCGCCAAACCTGGGCGGGCCCAGAATCCCCCAGGCACCGTGGGAGGTGGAATAATGACGCCCCAAAGGCGCCCCTGCCCTGACCGCAGAGCCTGGGAGTGCTCTCTGATGTGGCACAGGGGGATCGTGGGTGCAGTGGGGTTAGGCAGCCAATCAGTTGACCTCAGGACGGGGAGATCGTCCTGAATTATCCAGCCGCACTCAGGGAAACCCCAGCACGAAGAGACGGTGTTGGAAAGACACAGTGAAGACTCACCGGCCTTGCCGGATTTTCGAAGGAGGAAGGGGCCGCGGGCCGAGGGTTGTAGCACGACTCGCCCTACCCACGGGGCTTGGGGACACACTCCGAGGGGTGTTCTTGGGCTCGCCTCATCTTAATACTCAGCTCCTCTGAGAGGGACATTGGAGCAGGAGCTTCGGTTTCCCGGGGTCCGGGCGGCCTAGGACAAGGGCAGCCCCAACCGGCACGTCTGGACCAGGCTCATGGGGCGGGGGGTCAGCACCCTGGACAGCGTTCGTGCTGCTCCGGATTAGCGGGTTCTGGGTCTTCCCGGGGTTTGATCCCAGCAGCATGAAGGGTGCACACGGGCTGTGGCAAGTCGGGAGCAAGCCTGTGTGTCGGGGCCAGCACCTGAGACCTGATCCCTGCTTCACGGACGAGAGAGAAACAGGCTGGAGGCGGGCAGGGAGGACATAGCGGATGGGGTGGGAGGGGGACATGGATGGAGGCAAGGCGGGGAGGAGAGGGACGGATGGATAAACGGAGGAGGGAGGAGATGGACGGACACACGGACGGGCGGATAGGAGGAGGGGGGAGGGAGGAGTGTGCAAGAGACAGGCGGAGCTGGGCGAGGAGGCCCCTCCCCCGAGGCTGCAGGAGAGCGTGGTGGGGACTGAGGGACAGCCCTCCTTTGGAGGCAGTAGGAACCTGAACGAGAATCAGCCTTTTTGTACTTTCTTGACCCACATTTGAGTCTTTGAGAAAATTTTTAAAGAACAAAGAGTGGTATTTCTCAGCAATAAAGTCAGGAGAGCGTCCAGCGCCTGCCTGTGCTTGTGCAGGGAGGACCCGTCCTGGGGCAGGAGGAGCCAGGCCATGGGCGCAGTGAGGGTTCCCTGCACACGGGAGGCCTGGGCCTTGGCACAGACGCGGGCTCCGGCTGCCCGAGAGGGTCCGTACAGGCCCGACAGACCCGCCCATGCCCCCAGTGGTCTTGGCACAGAAAGGGCTGCCCTTCCCGTCCGCCGCGGGGACAGCCTCCACGCGCCCAGCTGCAGAGCTGCGACGTGAGCCTCCTCAGGCCGCTCTGCCAGCCGCTTGGCCTCGGGGCCCGCCTGCCCTTCGGCCCTTATGTGGACTCGCTGGGCACAGTGTGCGGCCCCACAGACAGCTCCGTGTGTCGCCCCAGGGGCTAGAGGGACAGCGTGGACTGTGGTCACAGAGCTGGGCTGTGCCATGAGCAGGGTCGGCGGAACGCAGTGGGGTTGGGAAGCAGCAGCCACAGGTCAGGGTCTGGGCAAGTGTGTAATGGGGTCCAGCTCTCTGCCAGCAGGAGACACATAGGCCGGTCCCCCCTGCCACCCCCAGCCTGACCCTCAGCTGGCCCCTCCGTCCTGCAGCTTCGGGCACCCGTCCTGCCAGGTGTCCTGCTTCTGTCTGCGCTTGGCGAGGTGCTGGACAAGTGCCACAGCCGGGACCCACAGTGCAGGCAGGAAGCACAGGAGGACGCAGGTGGCCTGCACCCAGCCCGGGTAGGACTTCTCCTGCCGTGACGGGAACAGTTCCTGTGGGGACACGAGGCCATAGGTGAGCCTCTGGGGAAGGGGCAGGCGAGGCTGACCCTCGGCTGCAGGGACTGAGTGGTGTTGGCCGCCTCACCCGGCCTCTTGCTGATAGGAAACAGGCTCACTCAGTCTGGGGTGTGGGTGGGGGGCGGTGGCAGAGAGGACCCAGGGGCCCAAAGGTTCAGGTTTGGGGCTGAGCCTCTCATGGGGATGGGGGCCCTGAGACCCAGGCCTGAGATCCAGGGCCGTCTATGGAGTGCCCCCCACCACCCTGAGGGCTGCACGGCCTCGGGGCAGCACTGGACCCTGTGTCCCGCTCCCGTTTCCATAAGAGGGGGTGACATCATCCACCCAATGTGAGGCACCTCTTTTGAGGTCACCATGAGGCACGAGTGTGGGAATCTGACAGGACGATTGTCATGAAAATTCTTGAAAACCATGGTGCCGTTCCTCCCTCGCCTACTGCTGGCGACGTGGGGCCACATGTGTAAGGAGGGCTTGGAACAATTGACTTCTGTGTTCCCGAGAAGGGACAGCTCAGTGAGATTTGGAGGGGCGCGGTGGGTGGCAGGTCGGCGGGGTCCCCGCAGCTCAGAGTGCAGCCCAGGGGACAGGGAAGGGCTGGCAGCAGGCTGCCCTGCACTCCCTTTCTTTGGAGCACACTCAGTGGCAGCCCAGTGACACACACACCTTCCCTCGACTCAGACCAGGAGCAGGTGTGCACGGGCGGCCCCGCAGCGCCTGAGCAGCACGTCTCGAGGCCGCGTCCCTGGCTGAGCTGCTCCGGGGACCTGGAGGCTGCTCAGTCCTCCTGCCACTGAGCCTTGCCCAAGTCCCTGCCAGAGCTGGCTCTGATGCCCCCAGGGGACCCTGGACATCTGGCGGCCCACGAGGTCACTTAGGATGATACCTGGGCCCTGGACGGCACCAGGGAAGGGCCAGGGCAGGCCCAAAGTGGCTCCCGGCGCCCCCCGGAGGACTTACGTATCGGGGGTCCCAGGCCCTGTAGCTCAGCGGCGTCCAGGCCAGGACAGCAATGTAGGCCACAAAAATGGTCAGCAGCAGCAGGGGGCTGACAACCTTCCAGGTCACCCGCCAGTAGAGACCGGGCCGCCTCCCAGTCATGCAGGCTATGTCATCGCTGAACCTGTCACAGAGACACTGGGCTTGGCCTCACCCACTGACCTGCTCTGCCATGGCCTTCAGCCAGTGTCACTGAGCTAGGGCCCACAGGGGCTGTCCCCAGCACTCTCTTGCCCCCACACCTTTCCACATAATGACCTGGGAAAGGTGTCCCTGCTGGGACAGAGGGCTGGGCAGGGAAGCTCCTGGGGTCTCCCAGTCTCTGCCAGGGTCTGGGGGTAGAGGAGACCAGGACACACATTGACCATGACAGCCACAGTGGGCCATGGTGTCAGCTATGCCCACTATGCCCAGGAGCCGGCAGGAACGCACAGCCCTTCCGTCAGCTTCCTCCTAAGCATCTCCGTCTTACGCCCCATGGCTGGTTGTGCCCAGGGCCCGCTGTTTCTGTCCTCACTGCTGGGCGAGTCCCCACTGGACAGCAGCCTCTTGCTCCTCCCTCTCCAGGTGGGACAAGCCCGTGGCCCCGGTGCCCACAGAGCAGCAGTGAATGCCCTGGCATTCGGGGCTACCCAGGACCCCTAGGGAACAGGGAAAGGGGTCACGACTTCTAGGACTGTCTGAGCAGGGGCACAGGAGTAGCAGGTGCGAGAAGTGAGACTGACAGGTGTAAGCGGCAGGTGTGACAGGTATGAGTGGCAGGTTTAAGTACAGGTGTGAGCACAACTGTGAATGCAGGTGCAACAGGTGTGAGCACAGGTATGAGGACAGGTGTGACATGTAGGTGTGACAGGTGTGAGCACAGGTATGAGAACAGGTGTGACAGGTAGGTGTGACAGGTGTAAGCACAAGTGCGACAGGTGAGGGACAGAGGGGGCAGGTGTGGTGCACTTGTGAGTCCAGGTGGGGATGGGCAGGGCACGTGCTGGGCCTCCTCAGAGGGTCAGGACAGGAGGCCCCCCAGTGCCCTAGAGTTGCCCCGTCCTTGGCCGCAGGAGTCTGCCATGCGAGGCCGGAGACGGGCCGGCCCGCCGCCCACCCCGACGGGCTGGAGGCCCATGCAGCAAGGTGAGGCCGGACCCGACAGAGCTGCTTCGGACCACGGGGGGCCCCCGCCGAGTCTGTTCAGGGAGGGGCTCAGGTGGTCCTGCCTTGTCCTGTGTGGCCCGGGCAGGCAGCTGCTGGGGTGCGGGTGCCTCGTGCAGGGGCGGGGGGGTGGGGGGAGTGCCGGGAGTGGGAGGGCAGCCCCAGAGGACGCGTACTCACCGGGGCATCCCGTACGCGTGAGCGACACTGACCACCTCGAAGAAGGCAAAGACGATGAGGTTCAAGGGGGCGGCGTAGTTGTCGAACACCTCCAGCCAGTAGCCGCCCGACTGCAGCGTAAAGCAGGTTGCCGAGAGGAAGCAGAGCAGGCAGACCAGGCCTGGAGGGACAGCGGCGCCTCCGCGGCTGAGCCCACCGCCCTGCCGCTGGCTCCCCCAGCACCTCGCCCACGGGCAGGAGGACACACGATGGCGGCCTGCTGTCCCGGGGGCAGTGCTGGGACTCACCCCTGCTCTGCCCCGGCCGGACCCCGGGGTCCCCCACGATGGCCCTCGTGGGATGCTGAGTGAGTGCAGAGCCATGGGGACCGGCCCTGAGGGGCGACGAGGCCCGACCTGGGCTCCCGCTGGGACGGTCACGGAGGGAGGGCATCTGGACAGCAGGCGGCCGTGGACAGACTGCAGGACATGGGGACGGGCCCACAGGGCGGGCTGGCTGTCTACTCACCAGTCAGGGCCTCCTTGGGGACGGATCTGCGCATGACTCCCATGTCCAGGAGTGGCGTGATGATGCTCTGCATGTTCCCGAACATGGACGACAGGCCCAAGGTGAACAGCATCCCGAAGAAGAGCGCGGCCCAGCCGGGGGCGCCCGGCATGTGGAGGATGGCCTCCGTGAATACGACGAAGGCCAGGCCGGTGCCCGAGGCGCTCTGCAACGTGCGCACGGGGCCTCACGCTGCGGCCCCACAGGGGACCCCTTGCCCCCAGTGCCAGGGCGAGGTGGTGGCCCCGCCCTTTTCTGGCTACACGGCAAGCCCAGGTGTTCCTCTGAGGGAAGGAACCCATCCCCCATCACCATGCAGCTAGCGGGGGGCCGCAGGCCTGGGGGTGCTGGTCTCGGGGTATCAGCCCCATATCCAGGTGTTCACAGCTGCCCCTCCTCGGGGGCAGCTGCCTGACTCTGGCCACAGCCCAGCTCGGCACCGGCAACACTCACTGTCCTGGGTCGGCCTGGCCCCCAGACCCCTGGGCAGGGCCCCGTCAGACACACTGCGTTTGAGGCCACGGGCTTTCTGGAAGCTCAGCCCCACAGAGGCACACGGCCGGCCTGGAGCCTCTGTTCACAGCCGCCACGGCAGCCCGGGCCAGCTCTGTGGACAAGGTTTGCAGCCTTCTAGAACAAAGCCGGGCCCCGCGGGTACCTTATCCAGGAAGTCCTCCAGGTGGCAGACCTCCAGGGGGAGCCTGGCCACGCTCTCGGGCTGGGTGGCGTTCAGGTGCGCGAGGACGGCGGCGTAGTCGTCCCTGGAGATGCTCTGGTCGGGGAGGTCGAACGCATTGAGGAGGAGAAGGAGGTTTCTGCAGAGACACGGGCAGGCGGGGACACGCTAGGCCGGGCACGCTGCAGCCCGGAAACACCCGGAAGGACACCGGCACCTCTGGAGGGCCGGGTTGCACTCGCCGCAGGGACAGAGCCTGGCCTGGAGGGGACGGTCCCCTGAGGGCACAGCAGGTCAGAGTAGCGGCTCTGGATAGCCCCCCGCCTGCTGCCCCCAGCGGGTGCTCCCCGGCTTCAAGGCTCGCGGCTCACACAAGCCCGAGGGTATCCCTGGACTTCCTCCTTTGCCTACTTGCTGAAATCTCCTGTAACCTCGACACGAGTGCTCGCGGCGCTTCTGGGACTGTTCGTGGCCTTGGGAAGAGTTGCCCGGGGCCCGGGTCGGGGACCCTCCGGTTTCTCCTTGTTCGGTCACAAGCATCCATTCCGTCGGCTTGGGCCGGGGAGCCCGTGCAGGCCCCAGTACCGGCTGCCCCGGTGAGCGCGGACTCACGCACGGTGCTCGGTGGAAAGAGCTGGAAGAGCCGCCCCTGCCGTTCCCACAGTGGGGACCACGCCGTTCACCACACGGGCACTGCAGCCTCCCCAGAACATTCCAACGGGTGCACACGGCCCAGAGGGCCCAAGTTCGGGCTGTGCATCTGCTCTGGTGCCCCCCTCATGGCCCCAAGCGTGGCCTGAGCATGGCCTGAGTGTGGTTTGCACAGGTGTCACGGCTGACAGGGGGCTGCCCTGGGCACCGTGGATGCCCGGCACCGTCGCAGAGGGCTGAGCCTGCGCCCCGCATGGGGCCTGCTCGACCACCCTGGAGGGCTGCTTGCAATCCAGAATTGCCGGCCTTAGCCGTGCCGTGCCCGTGATGCTGACAGCCTCCGTGTCCTGTGCTTTCGTGGTGGGGGGCTCTCCGAGCAAACAGATTCTGGTGCCACAGTGTCCCCAGGCTCGTGGCTGCGTCCCTCCGGCCTCTGCCTCCTCACACGGTCCCCTCCATGTGTGTCTGCATGTGCCTGCCTGTCTCTCGTAAGGACACGGGTGTGGGATCGGTACGACCTCCTCTTAGCCAGCGTCGGCCGGAGACCCCACTTGCATATGGGGTCAGGCTCCAGGCTGCGGGGGGCGCGGGCCTCTGAAGCTGATCCACCCCCCCTCCAAGGGAAGACGCTGCTCGAGTGGCCCCAGAGCGGCAGGCAGCGTCTGAGGGCCGTGCTCCGCGGACAGCGCGCCCTCAGAGCCAAGGGCGCCATGCTCACCTGTCCAGGCAACGCCCGTGGTCGTTGGCCGCCTTGAATCCCAAAACCGAGAACACGGCAATGGACGCATACAGGGAAGTCATGCTGTTGACCAGAGCGATGGTCACCGCATCCTTCTCACAGTCGTTCCTGGCAGACGCACACGCATGACACATCTGTGCTTAGGGCCATCCCCACATCCCCACTAGGACCCGCCCCAACAGAGCCTACACGCCCACGATCCCCAGCCGTGGGTCTGTCCCTGCTGCTCTCAGGACGGTCTCAGACCCCCTTCCACGGCCCCTCCCCATGGACCCCTCCCTGCCTACCCTCCAGCTGACTCCCTCCCCTCTGACCCCCTCCCCAACGACCCCCTCCCCTCAACCCCCTCCTGACCAGGCCCTGCCCCGCCCACCCCAGCTCAAGAAGGTGGGTGGTCTGGGGCGCCTGGGTGGCTCAGTGGGTTAAGCCTCTGCCTTCGGCTCAGGTCATGATCTCAGGGGCCTGGGATCGAGCCCCGCATCGGGCTCTCTGCTCAGAGAGAAGCCTGCTTCCCCCTCTCTCTCTGCCTCTCTGCCTACTTGTGATCTCTGTCTGTTGAATAAATAAATAAATAATCTTTAAAAAAAAAAAAAAAGGTGGGTGGTCTAAAAGCCTCAGCCTCCACCCCTGTCCCCAAGGCCTGGACACCGGGAGCTGAGGACTGTGCGGGGCCTCGTGGAGCCTGGAGTGGGCTTTGCTGACATGATCTCCACACGAGCTACGTGGAGGGGGCTGAGGTGGTCCCTTGTCTGGTGCAGGCCTGGGAAGCCCCCGGCGCCCCCATCCCACCCCTGCACGTTGGTAGGGGAGAAGCTCTGGCCGCCACATAGAACCCCGCTTGTTCAGACGCCCCGGGGGCTTGTGAGGCAGCGGGTGGCGCTTTGGGGCCGAGCACCCGGTGTCCTCACCACAGGTGACCCCGCGTGGGCCCCGCACCCATCTTAAGTGACCAGGGAGCTGAGGGACGCTGTGTCTCTACTTCTCTGGCCTCGAGCGTGACACCCGTGCTGCCCGTGCCGGCACGACCCCGGCGAGGCCTTGCTCCCGGGACCGACTGTCCGGGCTCTTTCCATGGAACTCACTAGCGGCTGCCGTGGGGGCCCGGTGGTAGGAGCCCCGTGAGCCTGCTCTTAGCACGGGTTCACAGCAGGCCACGTGGGACGTTGTGCCCCACGGGCTCGCGGCTCTCCCTGAGCTTCGGGACGGGAGGCTCGGCCCCACCGTCAGAGGGAGCCCACCCCGAACCTGGTCCCTACCCGGGCGGGTTGTAACTCGCAAAAGCGATGTGTCCCCCGAAGGCCAGCGACAGGGAGAAGAAGATCTGTGTGGCCGCGTCCAGCCACACCCGCGGGTTCCGGAGAGTCTGCACCTGGGAAGGGTTGTGCCGCTGACGGAACCCACCGGCCCTGGAAACGCCCCCCGCGCTTCCTGTGCGGCGACTCCCCTGAAGGCGTGTGGGCAGCCGAGGACCGCCGCCGAGAGGGCAGTTCCCTCGGCAGGCGCGGCCACGCTCTTCTGTGACGGGCCACGGCTCCCGTCCGCGTGGGCTTGGAGTGCGGCCGACAGACCGCTCGGGGCTGAGAAATGGGTCTGAGCTTATTCTGCTCCTCTCAGACCCGGGGGTTCTGAGGGACTCGAAGCATCCCGTGGTGGCTGGGACACGGCGCCCAGAGTCTCTGCTGCTGGGGACGGACCCAGGCAGACCCATGTTCACAGCCAGTGCCCCCTTCCTGCTGCTGTGCAGCCTCTGGGAGCTCCCGTGGAATGCTGGGGTCATAGAGAGTGTGCTAGGGTCTAAGAGGGGTGCGGGCCCCCAGGTCCTGGGATGGCTCACTGGGTAGAGTGCAAGCAGCTCGCAAGGTCCTCGGAGTTATGGGGTGCAGGGCATCGGGGGGGGACATCTGGGCCTCCAGATGGCTTCTCTCCTGAACCCCACCAGCAACATCCCTCAGGCTCCATGTCACAAGCCAAGTCCTCCTCCTGCTCCCTTCCTCTGACCCTGGCCTCCTCCCTGGGACCCCACACCACCCTCGTCCTTGCCCTCACCCGCACACAGCCCTGGGTGGCCCGGCCTCTGCCTAATGGCCATTCCCACGGCCAGGGGATGGACTGAGCTGGACTGGGCTCTGCCTCTGACTTGCGTGTTTCCTGGAGCCTGGAACCTGGACTCAATTCAAACCAACTTACATTCGGAGTGAACAGGTAGATTAACCCTCTGACTGCCCCGGGCAGGGTGAGTCCTCGGATAAGGAAGATCGTCAGCACCAGGTACGGGAACAGGGCTGTGAAATAAATTGCCTTTAAAAAAGACCAAATTATTAGACTTCTCAGTGGTATCCACTCCGCAGAAAACCTGCAAGAGGCAGCTGTGCGGTAGGTGCCTCCATGGCTGGCCCCCATCCATCATCTGGGATTCCAGACCAGAGGGGGCCAAGGATGCCATGGGGTGTGTGGGCCCCAGTCAGGCCCCGAGGGTCTGGCACTCCTGGGGACCGTCGCAAGTGGAGTCACGTGTGCACTTGTGTCTGTGGGGCGGGCACTGACCGTCCCGGGAGGACGAGCCTCCCTCTTTCCCACACTGCACCTCTCCCAGGCACCAGCCCTCCTCTCCACCCTAGTGCCCACAACCGGCCACTTCACAGGGGCCCTGGGGCCACACACATGCCCACACCCATTTCCCCAGCATAGGACCAGCACCCCCTCTGCAGTCAGGTGTGGTCGGGGTCTGCACATATGGGGTCTGATCAGAATAAATCCACAACGACACTCTTTCTTCGCTGCCGCCCCGGTCCCTGAGCACCGACTGTCATCCCGGTGCCCTGCAAGGAATTCCATCTCAGGGGTCTCTGGAATTTCTGGTGGGTTGTCAGGCCTAATGGTTGCTTTGGTCTAATGCAGTAATTCTGGTCCTCTCAAGCACGAAGATGCTCACGGGACAGTAACCATAACACGCCAGCTGAGATGAGCAGGCACATGAAAAACACGCACACGCCTGGACCTGGGCAGAAGGGCCACAATCATGTGTCGGAGCCACAGTTGGGGAAGGCAAGGAGCTATGCCACCCACGTTGAAAGGGAGGACACGTGTAGTGCGGGACTTGTCTGAGCCCTGGGAGAGGGGAGGCTGCACGGTGAAGGCAGGCTTGCGAGAAGGAGGCCCAGGCCTGCACAGAAACCATGTGAGGAGCCGCTGACACATTTCTCCCTGTCACTGATGTCTCTTCAGGAGACAGTAAACTGTTTCAGACAAGCACACCAGGACACACTGGCTGCTCGCAGGCCGTCGGTATGAAACGTGAGCCAGTGGCAGGAAAGCCAAGGAAGGCTGTGCAGCCTGAGTGAGGGTCTCCTGTCTCATCCCATGGGCAGCATTGCTCCCAGAAGGACCGAAGGCCAAGCCCCTCGTCCAGCCCTGAGGGGATAACCGTTACCACTGACGAGCCAACAGACGGACAGAGCGGGGTCACAAGAAACACCCAGGAAATGGGAGCAGCAGGAGTGGAAAACCAAGGGGACCGGCAGGAAACAATCACATGATGGCCGGCGGAACCTGCACTGATTGTCACACTAAACGTAAATGGTCTAAACAGCCAAACAAGGGCAGGGACTGCCAGAAACTCAGGATCCTCTGTGCGCGTCCAAGAGAAACACACTTTAAACCTAGAGACCCAAACGGGTTAAAAGGAAAAGAGGGGAGAAAACCCCCTGTCAGTGTCTGTACTGTGTCGCCGGGTATAGGCGCCCATCTCCAGGGAGTGCGCTGGCCTTCACGTCTGCACCCTCCCAGCGCAGCTTCTAAACCCGTGCTTGAACACTGAGCTGGAGGGAGCGGGCAGTGGGGTCCACCTGAGGGGCCGCACCTTCCCTGTGGTTTCAATGCCTCTGATGACACACAGGTACACCACTGCCCAGGACACGGCCAAGCAGGCCAGCAGCCTCCACTGGATGGAGCCGTTGTCGCTGATGTCGGCCGTGATGTTCAGCGTCTGCCGGTACCAGTAGTAGCTCACAGTGCTGCTGGCTTGGCATTCAGCCTCGAACGCTGGAACCAGGAGGCTCCTTTCAGGGCCTGGCCACAGGGCTCAGGCCTGGCTGTGGGCTCCGCAGGTCTCTGCCCAGGAGTGCAGTCTGCAGTAACCCAGCCCAGGGCTGCTGCCTGAGCACCAGGCACACCAGGCAGGACCTGTGGCCCCCCACTGCCCAGGGCGCACAGCTAGGGCCAGAGGGTGGGTACAGGGAGCCTCCAGGCCCAGACTTGCCCCTGGGCTGGCCTCGTGCAGGACAGGCCAAGTTATTGTCAGCAGAGGCAGGAAGGGAAGGACGGTTAACACAGCTTCGTGAAGCAGCGCAAAATAGCGACTTTTTCCCGGGCTGTGAGGCTGTCCTCTGCTGAAACCGTGGCTGAGGGTTGGACCGATCCAGCAGAAGCCAAGGTCCCGCCCACTCAGCCTCTCTCTGCTGGGCAGGCATGCACGTGGCCGGGCTGTGAGTACACGGGGTCCCTGGGGGCCCCGGGCCCACCCACGGTCAGGTGCGGCAGGGTAGGAGAGCAGGGTTCTGGGTGTGCTGTCCGGGGAGCCCGAGCAGGGCCCACGTGAGGCAGGGTGCCGCCCCCCACCCCATGCCACCTGTGCGGTTGATGTCCAGCGGGCAAGAGCTCCAGGGCAGCGGGGCCTGGAAGGAGTTGAGCAGGTACCACAGCACCCACGTGAGGACCGTGTTGTAGTACAGGCTGACCAGGAAGGACACGGTGAGGCAGCCCAGCCCTGCGGGAGGCAGTGGTCAGCACCTCCCCCGCCTCCCGGCCGCCGGGCTCCAGACATGGCACCCCACCCTGCTCCCTTTCCCCCTGAGGCCGCCCGCCCCACTGCTGACCTACAGCTGGCTACGTGCACCCAGGGGCAGCTGTCTTTTCCATGGCCGTGTGGCTCCACCCACAGCTGGGCCGGGGTCTGCCTCTGCATGGGCTTCCTGGCGGGCCTCACACACAGTGCTACAGCCCCCGTGTGGGGCGTGTCACAGGCTCCCTCCCTCTGTCCAGGCCTCACCGGACACTCAGGCTCCCAGGACATGTGGGCTCAACACCCGCGGGGACACGTGTGTGGGTGATCTGGGACAGCTCGCTGCTGCTCCGTGGGGCTGGGCCTGCCGCCTCCCCTCCTGCGCCCTGAGCTCACCCCATAAGCACCCTGCACCCAGCTGCCTCCTGGGGCTTTGGGGGAACCAAAGCAGGCCTCCTGGAAGAGGTGTGCTGAGAGCATGAGCAGACTGAGCTTCCGCAGGAATGCGGCCACACGCACCTCTCTACCCTGTTAGGTCCGGGCCCCTCTCCGGCAGGGTCAAAGCCACTGATTGTGCACTGGAGTGACAAGCCAATGCAGGGCACCCACGGGGCCCTCAGCCCCGCCCTCCCAGCAGCTCTGGGCAGGTGTCTGAGGCGGGCAGCCTACCCACTCCGCCCAGGTAGGGCGAGATGGCCGTCCACACCCCGATGCTTCCTCTCCGCAGGCGCTGGCCGATGGCCAGCTCGATGTAGAAGATGGGGATCCCCTCAAGGACCAGCGCAATGAGGTAGGGGATGAGGAAGGCCCCTGCAAAGACACCATGGTCAGTGGAGGGTGGACGACGGCCTTGGGCTGGGGGAGACGGGCCTACGCATCAGGCACCTGGTCTGTGGCTGTTCCCAATCCCTCGGCAGCATCCCACCTGTGAGCCTCTGGGGGAAGTGTTGTTCTTAGAGGGACACCCCGCACCCCGATTATGGACCCTGCTGTGACATGGGGCTGGTCTGTGCTCCTGGCAGGAGGTCGGAGAAGGAGGACGTTTGAAACGGTCTCTGGAGCTTTGTGCCTGAGCGGAGGCTGGGACGCGTCTCTCCATGCCTGGGCATGAGCTTGAGCCCTGCACCAGCATCCGGGTGCTGGGAGGTGGGCACCTGTAGCCGTGGTGGAGGGAGGCTCTGTGGTCCCCAAGGGAGCATACACGGACCACCTCTGTGGGATCCATGGGAGAGCCATAATTTTCTCCCCCAGGAGCCAGCAGTGGCCGGAGCAGGAGATAGGCCACACGTGTGGGAGGGAGGGGCCCGGACTCCCCAGGAGCCCACAGCCCCGAGGGGCACACCAGATCGCCTGGGAGTGTATGTGGGGTGCCGGCTCCCGCACCCCCCAGGACGGTGCGTGTTCCCATACTGCTGGGGGAAGGGAGTCCCCGTGCAGTCGGGAGCTGCGTTTTCTCCCAGTTAACTGCAGCGCACGGGTCCACTGCCCGCCCCCCAGGACGGACCACGCCAGCAACTGTGCTCCCTGAGTCTCCCTGCACCAGCCCGGTGCCAGCCCAGCCTCCATGAGGCCAGGCTCTCCCTGGGATTTTGTGTCTCGTTCAGAGGTTTTCACCCCGAGCCCGGGCCCCGGAGAGGACAGGTAGCCTCTCAGCCCACATCAGCTTCTCACAGGATGCTGGCGTTTGGGACAAAACAGTGCTTGCTGGTGTCATCCACGTCGTGGCCAGACCGTGAAGAAGCATGAGAGAACAACGTGGAATTCTGGGAGATGGCCTCGAGGGCTGCCTCGAGGGACAAGCAGGGCACCTGCCGGCAGGGGCTTGGAGCTGGGCTCTGAATATAGCCTGGACCACTTCACGGAGCTCCCGGCAGGGAGAGAGGCCAGCCGCGGGCCAGGGAGATAGGGTCCAGATGGGGGACCCTCCCCAGGCTGCCCTCTTCCCACCCCCCCCCAGCTGTACCTCGCTCTGTGGGGTCCCGCGCAGGTGTGTGCACCTCCCAGCCCCCCTTGGGCCTCACGCAAACAGCTGCAACATGGTAGGGACAGGGGACCAGCTGCCCGGAGCACGGGGGTGGGTGTCTGGGCGTCAGACAGGGGCTCTGGGTCCCGGGCGTGTGACTCGCTGCCTGGAAGGGCCCCGCAGGCTCAGGCCGCCCAGGACCCATGGAGCCCTGCTCTTCGGGGAGGGTCGCAGCCGGCGGGCCCAGCCGGGCGCCGGGAGGAGCGGTGCCGGGGAAGGGAGGGGTCTTCCTCTTCGCAGCCGACCCCGTGCAGCCGAATGAGCCGTGCCTCAGGGAGAAAGAGAGCGGCTCCGTGGTTACAAATGGAGAACCGCCGCTCGCTCGGTGCACTGTGGCCCCGTCTGAGACCCACGCGAACCGCGACCTGGATAAAAACCAAGCCTTCTGGAGGAGGCGGCCGGTCCCCGGACAACCCAGCCACGCGATCGGAGAGGCGGGACGTGGAGCCCCACTTCGGCTTCCAGGCCGGGCGGAGGGCCCGGAGGCGGCTCATCACCCGGGCTGGTGACTCCATCACTGGCGCCTGCAGAATGGAACCTCCGTGAAAACCGTAAGCCGCGGGCTTCGGACGGCTCCAGGCGGGTGAGCCTGGGAGGTGCTGGAGGGGGCGGGGAGCTCCGACGCCCTCACTCTGTGCATCCCTGCCGCTTGGCTGCTCCGGGCCGTGCTCTCTATAAAAACCCAACAGCGAGTGGACTGCTTCGTGGGTTCTGTGAGCCCTTCTACAAGATTCTGACCCGAGGAGGGCTTGTCGGCACTCCCAACTTGCCGCAGTTTGGGCGGATGCCGTGGGCGGCCTGGGACCCGGGTCTTGACACTGCGCTCTGCCGTGCGACAGCACCGCGGCCGAGCCCTTCCCCGTCCAGCCCGCGCTCACTGCAGGTAGACCGGCAGAAACGGGTTAAATGCGGCTAGGATTGGGAGAATCGGGCGGTTTGGGCAAAACCCTCACGCGGCGGTGTCAGACGAAGAGAGAAAAGGAGTTTCTCCTGGGCAGGCATGTGGGCGGGATGGCAACGGGTCTGGGAGAGCCCCGTGCACGGCCAGCCCGAGCAGAGCTGGGTGGGAGACACCCGGCCCTGTCCTCTGAGAAGATGTCACCGAGCAGTTCTCTCTGATCGGGATGGAACCTGTCACGGCTGAGAATCCGCGGAGCGAGACCCCCAAGACCGTCCGGAGAGAAAACAAAGGACGGAGACCAGGACGGGCGCGTGATCGTCTCTGTGGCTGGGACGACTCGGTGATGCCAAGATGGACATCGGGCCCCAGACAATCTGGAAATGCTACGCCATGCCCGTGAAACCCGGCAGTCGCCCGTGAAACCCGGCAGTCTTCCGTGGAACCGACAGCCTGCCTGTGAAGCCTGCAGGGGATGGTGACGGCCAGTGCAGAACCAGGGCGGGCATCCTGCTGGGCAGCTGCACTGACAGTCACACTGGGCTCATCACGTGGCGACTCCACCGTCTCTGTGGAGACCATGGGTGCCGAGGTTGCAACACAGCCGTGCAGAGATCTTGGGCCAACACTGGGTGCCCCACGCGTGTTGCCATGGACAGGGTCATGAATGACTCCTGGGCTGGAACCTTGGGCCCTGGCAGGTGCCCTGCGCCGGCCGCTGGTGGGGTCCCCACGTGCACGGCGGGCGCCGATGTGCACCCAGGAGCCGCGTAGACGGGACGGGACGCCCTGCAGGTGTGCTGAGTTGTTTCCCCCAATTCTGCTACAATGTTGCCTTTTAAGTCTTATCGCTAAAGAGAAGCCTACAGATCCGAGTAATCACTGAGAAGAGAGAAAATATTCACCCTCGGGCCATGAGCTTGTGAAGAATAAAAACGCAACAGGGTTTCCGCTCATCTCTTCGTCGAGGTTATCAGCAGTGGCTCACGTGAGGCAAAAAGGTCGTTTGTGCGGGAGGGTGCTTGTTTAGGAAAAGGGGGAGCTTTGAAACTTGACTATTTTATGACATTTCACGAAGGGTTTCACAACTGGAAATAGGGTCTAAAAGAAGTATTTGAACAGCAGGGCCCCCTCCCCCGGACCACGAGCGCAGGTGGAGATGGGCTGGTCCTGGTGCCCAGTGCCGGGGTCCCAGCCCTCAGGCCAGGCCACACCAGCACACGGGTTCCGGAAGCTACGTTCCCAGGACAGTTCCTGCACGATGCAGCGCAGAGCGATGGCCGACTGGTTCCGGTCAGAGCCACATTTCCTGACCGGGAGTGACCGCCAGTGTGCAGGTTACTGCTGGGCGTCTGCATGTGCCTCTCCCGATGCCCAGGGCAGCTCGGAGGCCCGGAGTGCGACCTAAGGCACACGTGCCCGCCCAGCCCCAGCCCCCCGTGGAAGCTCTGACACCTCCGGGACAGCGGCTCCCGCAGAGATGTCTCCTCTAACTTCTCATAAGCAGGAAAAGTGAACAGACTCCCAGGAAGCAGCTTCCTCAAAAACCGGGGCCCCACCTCCGGCCCCGCCCCCGCCTGCTCTGTCCCGGCGGCTCCCGCAGACCCCCAGCCCACACTCCCCCGGCGCGGCCTGACCCCTGTACGCCCAGCACGGCCGGGGGGGCAAGGGGCCAGGACGACTCCCCTTCGTTTCTGACCTGTTCCTGGTGGGGGCCGGGGAAATCACCCCCGAAGGGAACAGCACCCCCGTTTCCAGTGGGGGGCCTGGTGGATGCGGGAAGACGGCCCTAGAGGGCTTCTGGAGGCCTCAGGCCTTACGCATGTAGAGGGGAGCTTGGCAGCAAGCTGACCTGACACTGAGACCCCACGGGCCCCAAGGTTGCACCCCGGAAAAGGACCGGCCGGGCCTGGGGGACGTTCAGGGTCCACTCCCTGGGGCTGTGGGCAACAGCCACGGACTCTTGTGCAGGGAGGGGGTGCCGTGGCCTGGGCACCAATGGGGGGAGGGCCGCGTGGCCCGTGCGCACCCCACGCAGCTACAGGGAGCCGTGCGAAGCGCGGTGTTGGGGGAGCTCCCCGAGCCCCGAAAGGGGCGGCCAGGGGCCAGACCTCCACTGCACAGGCTCCCGGCACGGGGCTTGTAGGGGCGGCTCACCTCCGCCGTGGGTCTGGCACAGGTATGGGAATCTCCAGATGTTGCCGAGGCCCACGGCGAAACCGATGCAGCTCAGCAGGTACTGGCCCTTGTTGTCCCACGCTGGCCTCTTGTCCCCGCGGCCATCCCCACGCGGCTCTGCTCCCCCGGCCCACGCCATGCCCGCCGCTCGCTCCTGCCCTGGCTCCATGGAACCCTCCTGGACCTCCGTGTGTGGTCTCACGATTTAAAGGAAAACCAGTGGAGCCAGTTAATTGGTAACCTGGGCTGGGCTCCTGCTCTCACCCAGGCGGTCCCTTCCTGACCCCACGCCCTCTGCCTGCGCCTCCTTTGGTGCCCGAGGCCGACAGCCAGCCCGCATCCGATGAGGGCCTCCTGTTCCCCATCGGGGACGTGCCAGGACTCCCAAGACTGGCTCGTTCAGTTGTTTCATAAAAACCACTGACTTCCTAATCGACCCTCTGATTCTGGGACGACTGTAGTCACCGTGAGGGGTGACGCAGAGCCGTGCGTCCTTGCCCGTTTCCCCAGCATTGACGTCTCCCAAATGTCGTCCATGCCGCGGCAGGGTGCTGACGTGACAGGTCAGCTCGGCACATGTCTGTCACGGCTCCCCTGCCCCTTCATGGCCACCCCCGCGCCACCCAAGCTTCCCAATTATTCCCTGTCACTACTGTTATGTCCTTTCTAGAATGTTCCTTGAGCAGAGCCCCCGTGTGTGACCTTGGGGTGGGCCTGCTCCTCTCAGCCACATTCTCCAGCGACCCAGCCGTGGAGGCACTCAGCGGGGCCGTCGTGCAGGGGAGGGCAGTTAGTGCCCAGGGAGGGGCCGGGCACTGTGGTCTGTGGTGTTCACGTCTTAGCCAAGTTTGTTTCTCAGAGACTGAGTGTAACCCCTCAGGCCGGGGAGATCCATCCCTCACCCCTGCGTCCCGTGGCACCTGCGGCGACTGCACGAGTCCCGGGCCCCCGCCAGCACCCACCATGTGCAGGGACACAGGTTGGGGGAGGGGTGGAGCTCCCCTGATGGGGCGGGGCAAGGGCAGGAGCGGGAAGGGCTTCTTTTCTTGCCACCAGTGGCCACGGGCGCCCTCAGGCAGCAGCGGGACAGCAAGGCACCCGTGGCCACAGGGGCTCAGCCAGGCGGGGGGACATCCAGATCGTCCCCTCCGCATGGGGTCTTCCTGCGGTGGGATGGCCTGTGATGGGCCGATGCGGTAGACTCAGCCTGGGCCTCCCGCGGGGTCTCCTGGACCCGTGGACCCCCAGTGGATGCCTGCAGGACAGCCTGGGGCCCGGATGTGAAATTCCCACCTCCCGGGACGCTGGTCTCACAGGGGCCCAAATATGTGGGTCACAGAGGTGTGGGCCCCGGTGGACACACTTCCACTGACGCTTGGGTGGGAATGGGAGAAAGGGAAGGGAAGCACGGGGGGGGGGGCAGGAGCACAGTCCCCAACCCAGCAGACCTGACCTCACTGGGGCACCACGGCCCTGAGCCCACGGCCCACCCTCCTCCTGCCTCCGCGGGGCCACATGCTACGTCCAGGGCCCCATGGATGCAGCAGCTCTGTCATGACTTCTCCAGAGAAAATGACCCCCCCGATCCGTAGTCCTACGCTCCCCTGAGTGACTGGGCCCCGCTGTGTGCTCAACCCTCTGCATTTAGACAACACTTAGGCCGAAACTATGAAATAGTGATTTACTTAGGTGCGCGTTATGCCCACAAACCACGCGTTTCCAACAACTTGCAAATACACCAAGTCTGCCAAACAAGGCGCTCTTCGGGGGACAGAATGACTGGATGGGCGCCCTGGCCGCACCCGCCCGTCTCCTCCCCACGCGCCCTGGGCAGGTGGCGTATCCATGGGGGGGCTGCTCGCTGTTCTCTCAGTCGGGGGGGGGGCTTTGAGTGGAGGGTGGAGCCTGGAGTGTGGCGGGACGGGGGGTCCTGCACGGCGGGCCGTTAGCCCCGAGGATTCTGCAGGCAGCCAGGCGACCAGCAGCGTAAGAGGACCGGAGAAGCCAGTGTTTGGAGGTTCACAGCGGGGCTGCAGGGCTGAACTCTGTTTCGCCGAGGAGCGGGAGGCAGGGGGACAGGGACAGGGCCCTGGGGCATCCGAGTAGGAGGGAAATGGCTTGGGAGTCTGTCCTCCGCCCAGGTCCCCACCCCTGCCCAGCGGATGATCAGAACACCCAGCTACGTAAACTTCAAGATTTTTCCATGGAGAGTGGAGGTGAGCTCATTAACGTGGCCACCCTATGTGCCCAGTGACTTTGGCTGAAACAGGCTATCGAATCCCAGAAAACAGCCCTTCCCGTGACGGGGAGGGGAGAACTGGCACCAGCTTCACCGAGGGACGCGAGTACCTGGGCTTCCTGGTCCCTGCCGAGTTCGGGACACACGGACGGTCCTCGACCTTGGTGGCTATGGCTGAGTTACCCTATAACTCGCCTTTTCCAACACCTAGCTAAAAATTCATGCAGGGAATATGCCCTCTTACGAAATCTCAAAGAGTGGTTTCCGCCTTCACTTAGGCTGAGTTGGGTTTCGTCGACCGCTCGCCTATCTGCTGCAGCCAGGAGCAATGATTAATGGGGTCGGCTGTCTCAGAGCCCGCATCCTGCCAAGGCCGGCGGGCGGGCGGCCAGGCCTCCGAGGGACTCCGAGGAGTCTTCTGGAGCTCACAGCTAGGGGCTCGAGAAGGGCCATTCTCATCGCGGGGGACCAGTGCCCCGACCTTGCTGTGAGCTCCTGGGTTGAGGGTCAATAGGACTGGAGCTGAGCGGCCGAGGGAGCATCCCGCTCCCGTCTCCTGCCGGCCAGCTGGGCAGGCACGGCCTCCCCACGACGCCCCAGCCTGGACTCTCCCTTGGCGCAGACGTGGCGGGACCTGGCAGCAGCACCTGCCCCACCACACCCGTGACAAAGGCAGGCGCGAGGGCCCTGGGGTTGCGCAGCAGGCGTGTGTGTGCGTGTGTGTACACGCACACACATGGACACATGGCTGTGCGTGCACAAACACACGTGTGCCCAACACACACACGTACCACAGTCACGCACACAGCACATGTACGCACACGCCCACCAAGTCCTCGAACACATGTGCACACACACTTAGACATGACCACACACATGCATCACACATGCTTCCCTACAGCCCCCCACGCACAGTCCTACGTGTCACACTCTCACACGTGTGCGCGAACTTCTCCACACACACTGTCACACACGCACACCCCCGCATACCTGTGTAGCATGAGCGCACTCACACATACACACTCGTGCACATGCCTATGCACATGCACTTGCACACATGTGCACACTCACATGTGTGCGATCCTACGGTATACAAAAACACACACACAAACACTCACATGTGCACACACGTGCAAGCACTCTCATGTGTGTGGCCTGGATCCTCCCCAACACCAACGGCCGCACACACTGGGCTGGGCCACTCAGGACTTCAGGTCCCCGTTGATAGAGGCCGTGGACAGCCCGCTGACCAGCCCCTGGCGGTCCCCTGGCCTCTGGCAGCGGTCCCGGAGCAGCTTGTAGATGGCGAAGCCGGGGATGACCAGGCAGGGCACCCCAGCCACGATGACGACCACGGCGTACACCCAGCCCGGGTATGTGACCTTCTGGGATTTGGGAAATTCCTCCTGGGGAGAGAGTGGCAGTGAGCAGCCTGCAGGGTCTCCCTCAGGGCAGGTGCCCCTGCCCCGTGGGTCAGCTCCTGGCCCTTGTGGGGGAGGGAGGTGCACCCCAGGCTCCCCACCCTACAGGAGCAAGCCCGCCCCGCGCCCCCAGCAGCTCCGTGGCTCACATAGGCAGGGTCCCAGATGCTGTAGGTAAGCTCCTCGTTGACCTTGACCACGAAAAAGAACAGGAAGATGACCAGCATGAGCAGGGGGCTGGCCACCCTCCACGTGACTTGCCAGAAGATGTTGGGCTTGTGGCCAATCATGAACTCGATGTCCCTGTTGAACCTGGACACAAGGCGGGAAGGAAGCCGTCACGGGGTTTCTCCATAGGCCAGCAACCCTGTCGAGGCAGAGGGCTGGCTGGCCGTCCAACCCTGACGGACGCCGCTAGCTCCAGGGCCCCAGCCCGGTCTTTCTCTGCCCAGAGACCCACCGCCTCTAGGAGAGCCCAGTTCCTACGTCAGGAGACCCCTGGGAGGACAGCGGGATGCTCCGCTGTCCGCAGTGCCACTGCCCGGAGCTCCAGACTGTAAATTCGCCGCGCGGACTCGTGCAGAGCTGCGGCCCGTGCATCTAGGGTGGAGGGCGGCCCAGCCGGCAGCCCCGTCCCAGCCTCCCACCAGGGCTGTGGCCCTGACCCTGAACAGCCCCACCGTCTCCTGCCCGTCTGGGCCGGACTCTCTTCTGCACCAGAGTCCACCGTCTCTAGATGTCGGCATGGAGCATGCAGAACGTGGCCACGCGCTGTCCAGGGCCACAGAGAGTCCAAGGGACACTGCTGCCCAGGCCTCGTCCCCAGGTGGGACCAAGCGGGAGTCTCCTGTGCACAGGGCTGTCCTCCGTACGGCGTGTTGAACGGTGCTCTGCCAGCGTCTTGCTTCGAACTGTCCTCAGACTGTCACAGACGGCCGTGCCCTCACGCAGGCTGTCACAGGTCTGCATCACAACCTGCGGCAGGCACAGCAGCCTTCCTCCGCGGTGTCTGGTGGTGTCGTGGCAGCAGCCCCCCCCCACGCTCCCTGGCTCCCAAGAGGGTTCGCGGTGTGTTGTGGAAATCCGCACTCGCGCAGGGAGCTCTTGTGGGTGTAGAGGAGGCCCTCCAAAGGCTTGTATGTGCTTTACGGTAACGGACGCAGGCAGGTGGTCTCTGAGGCCCTGGGAGCCCATCTCCCAGCAAGAGCCCAGGTGCCGTGTTCTGGGCCTGTGGTCCTCTCTGGTCAGGGCCTGATGTCCTGAGAGTCCGGCCACATAGACCTCAGACGAGCCTGCTCACCCACTTTTCTCCTCTCTGTCTAGAAAGGCCTGGAGCTCCCCACGGCGGAGCTCCCTCCTCTTGAACCTCGTGGCCTCCTTGGGGCCCCACGGGCCGCCTGGATCTCTGCGGTGGGAGCCCCTGTTGCCCACACCTGGCCCTCACGTCTGCTGCCTGTTCCCCCAGCCCCGGGGCTGCTCTACCCACCCAGCCCGTCTGTGCCCGCGTCTCGGGCCGCCTGCGCTGGACTCGGGCCGCCTGCGCGGGACGCGGTAGTGCTTCGCCTTCAACCGACGGTTCAGTGACGACCTTTCCTACCCTGCGGCTCAGGCCACGCCGGTCTCTACTTCCCTCCACGGTAGCGCTTTGCTCCCCTTCCACCCCAAGGCGCCGGCGAGCGCCCCGTCCCCCGGGTCTGGAAGCGTCGGGGAGCCGCAGGGAGCACTGTGCGGACCGCTCTGCTGGACATCCGTCCGCGGCCCATCCCCTCTGCCCTCGGCCACGCAGGCGTCAGGCCCGTGCACGCTCGGCCCCGAGTCACGGCGGGACTGTCCCGCCCCACCCCAGATGCTGACCCACTTACCCCCGCGGGAAACCACCTGCCGCCACGGCCTCCCTCCTACCTGTCCATGCCGTACACATACACGACGGCGAACATCTCACAGAAGGCGATGACGAGCAGGGGGATGGAGCCCGCGTAGCCGTCCAGCAGGGAGAGCCAGTACTGGCCGGAGTTCAGTGTGAAGATGAAGGCCAGCAGGTACGTCCCCAGGCAGATGAGGCCTGCGGGGCAGAGGACACGGTCGCTGCGGACGGAGGCCCCGCGTCCCGGCCGCGCCCCGGGAGCCGTCCTCGTCGCCCCGGCCCCACGCACCCGTGAGCAGCTCCTTGGGCCACTTCTTCGGGATGATCCTGAGGTCCTGCAGGGGCACGACCACGCCCTCCATGTTCCCGAACATGGACGACAGGCCCAGGCAGAACAGCATGACGAAGAACAAAACGGCCCACAGCGGGGACAAGGGCATCTTGGTGATGGCCTCCGTGAAGACGATGAAGGCCAGCCCGGTGCCCTCCACGCCCTGCGGGGTGGGGCGGAGTCACGGAGGCCCGAGGTCCCCCAGGACCCCTCCCAGGCCCCGTCCTTCCCTGGACAGCGCCGCAGCCGCCGAGCCCCGCCGGGCGAGCAGAGGGCTCAGCTGAGCCATTCGGAGAAACAACCAGAACCTGTCTTTTGGGCCCCGCTGTATTTTTAAAGCTGAGCGAGTCTGACGACCGGGAAAGGGCTGCCCTGCTCGCGGCCGTCAGGGCCCCGGGCTGCCCAGACAGACCCGCGGCCACTGCAGAGACCATCTGCTAAGACACACGCCGCGCAGCTGCGCTCAGGGTGTGGGGTGACCTCCACGAGGCCTGAGCCAGTGTCCAGAGCGGATGTCCCGGGCCTGCGGCCAGTGGGCCGGGCTGAGCGTCTGCGGCAGGGCGTGGGCTCCGACGCTGGGCAGGGGCAGAAGCCCCACGCGGGTCAGTGAGACCCCTGTTGCGGCCCCTCCCCCCGGGTGTGTCTGGCGGGGTTGAGGGGCTGAGTGAGGCGCCCCGGGCCCAGCGCTCCCTGCCGGGCTGCCCTGTCCCCGGGACTCGCTCCCAAGTCAGGGCTCCCAAAGCGACTTCACAGCATTTGCGAGTTCAGAGGACATGGCTGTTGCCTTCCGCACACGTATCCTCCCCGGGACCGAGCGGGGAGTTTAGGAGGAGAGGGTAGTGGCCAGCATCCATGCGTCGCGCAGGGGAGAAGCTTGCACACCCATGGGTGGAGAGGGAGCGAGCGGCCAGCCAGCCCCGGGACACAAACTCTCCATTCTCTCTGCGGAACTTCTTGAGAAGGCAAAACCGGGGCAAAAGCACCGGCCGGATCCTGGGCGGGGTGCGGGGTGCGGGGTTGGGACTCAGCACCCCGGGGACGCTCGGCGCACAGCCCCGAGCACTGACTCCTCCCTCAGCTTCCAGAGGAGAAGGGATTCAGAGGCTCCAGTGCCCTTGGACCACGCTACCCCTTGTCTGGCATGTATCGGGGGACAAACCTGCTGAGGGGACCCTCCTGTCGCCCCCCCTGCTCTGTTGGCTGTGCTAACTCTCAGCACACCTCACTCCTGTGGAGCCTGTCACCCCCCGGTCACTGGACTCCGTGCCAGGCTCCGAACATGTGTGACACGTATAGTGCATGGGTCCAAAGTAGAAAATTGCAAAATTTAAGTCTGTAAATATTGGCCCATAAATCCTGACCGCGCGCCGGCTTTGCTGCTCATCGAGCCTGGCGTTTAGAGCCGTCCGTGCCTCGGAGGACCGCTTGCAGAGGACAGCTCTGCCCTGGGGCAGCGGATGGTGTCGGCCAGCCCGGAGTCAGCCGTGCCCGCGAGTAAAGCGAGGCCAGGGCTCGGTTAGCGCAGGTCTGGCGTGTTTGTAGGAGGAATCCCAGTACTCGTGGATGTGGAGGTGTTGGCGTGTTTGACACGGGGCACTGTGGGGGGCCAGGCCGCCGGGGCCCCAGGGCCCTGCCTCGGCCTCAGGTCTGGGGCACAGGCTCTGTGGTGCCCGGGACTCCGGGCCCGTCAGATCTCGGCTCACGGGGGGGAAGCATGGCACCTTCGCCCCCTGCCCCAGCCCATGGATCCCCGGAGCGCCCCCGGGGGCCCGACCTCAGAGAGGAAGCTGTTCATGTCACAGGTCTGGAAGCGCAGCCTCGCGAAGGCCTCGGGATCCGAGCTGTTGCACCAAAGCTTCATCTCCTCGAAGTTCTCCTGCGTCACGTTGCCCTCGGGCAGGTCGAACCCATTCACGAGTGTCAGGATGTTCCTGGGAAGACAGGGGCTGGCTGCAGGCCGGCGGCTCCCCGGAGACCATGCGCGAGCTCCGGGGCGGGGGCCACATACGTGCTGAAACAGTCGTCGAAGCGCTCCGTGGCGCGGAAGCCGATGATGGAGTACACCACGGTGGCCGCGTACACGGACGTGAAGCCGTTGATGACCGACACGATCACAGCGTCCATCTCACAATTGTTGCTGCATGAGAAGGGCGTCCGGTCACGGCCCATGGGGACACCCGGCCGGCCGGAGTCAACACCCAGCCGGCACAGGCGCGGGGTGCCCAGTGGGGAGGGTGCGGCCACGGGGGACACAGCCCACCCCGCTCTTCCCTTCCCGCCACGTCCCCAGGCCCCCGCCACGCTGGCCCTGGAGACCTGCCCCGGGTTGTGAGACCTCGAGGAGACGGGCTGGGCCATGCCCCCCCACACCTGGACACCTGAAGCCCCCCACCCTGGCTCAGTGCTTCAAGAACACAGCCCTGACTCCCCAGCCCCACCCGCCAGGGCCCACACCCTTCCAGAGGCTTCTGGCCACCAGCGTCAGAGTCAGATGACAAGCACCGGCGAGGGCGAGCAGGGATTGGGCGCTGCTGCATGGCTGAGGGGATGTGAAATGGGGTGGGCTCCGCGGAAAACACCCCCTTGAGCCCTTAACTCCAGAGCAGCCCCGCCCCGGGCGTCCCACAGACAGCGAAGGTACGTCGGCCCCCGAGCTCGGACGCGAATGTTCGCCATCGCCAGAAGGTGGAAACAGTTCGTGTGTCCATCGTGGGAGGGGGGAGGGCAAGCAGCGTGGCCCGTCCACGCCTGGGTATCCTCGGCCGTGAAAGGCGGGATGTGTGACACAGGCTGCGGCTGGGGTGGACGCCGAGGAAGTCGTGCTCAGGGACGGAAGCCAGACACGGAGGACGGCTCCCGGCCGTCCATGAGGTGAAAGGCCGGGGACAGGTGAGTCTACCCAGAGAGGGGGCAGGCGGGGGGCAGGGGTGGGGGCGAGGGCGCGGGGGCGCAGGTCTCCCTCGGGGCGAGGGCGTGCTCTGGGGCTGGCGCCGGGCCTGGCGCAGCCGGGAATGTGACTGCACCAGCCGCTGGTGTGCGCTGAGGGGGCAAATGGCCCCAGATGAGAAGCACCTGCTGCCGGGTCCGTCCCCTCGGCTGCCCCCGTCCCACCGACACCACGGCCAGCGGGTGAGCCCACCTGGCCCCACGCCCGTTCTGTCTACTCCCGCGGCTTATCCGTCTCTCTGCTGGACCACGGGTCCCAGCAGGACGGTCCTGGTGCCCCAGGTGGCGCACAGGGAGGTGCCCATGATGTTTGTGGACCCCTTCCACAAGGGTGTCAGGCCGCGGTGGGCGGCAGGGGCTGGCCCTCCTGGGGTCATGGGTGCCGAGGCACGATGGGGAGTGTGGGGGGGGGTGAACACCAGCGCTCGCGTCTCCCTGGGGGTGCCTCGCTCCTGAAAGCCCTCCTGAGGCCGCAGCACACCTCTTTGCACCCAGTGGCCACAGCCCTACTGGGACCCGGGGTCAGCGGGGCCACCCTTGTGCCTTCCTCTGCTCACCGCCCTGGGGGTGGGGAGGCCGAGGCACAGGGCGGGCAGGCAGAGCCCCCGACACTCACTGCACAGAGTTGTAGCTGGAGAAGGAGATGAGACCCCCAAAGGCCAACGAGAAGGAGTAGAAGACCTGAGCCCCCGCATCCAGCCAGGTGACCGGGTTGGCCAGCTCCGTGACCTGCAGCCGGACAGAGACCCTCAGCCACGCTCGGAAGGTCTGGGGACTGGGACGCAGGGCTCCTGGAGGGGACAGCTGGTGCACGGCCCAGTGGTGGCCGCCCTCGGTCCATAAGGTCACCATCGAGCAGACAGGCCCTGCCTGGACGCCACGAGGGGCCCAGAGCAGGCCGTCCCCCAGCCTGGCCTCCCCTGGGCCGTCTGGGCCCGGGGCGACCTCGGGAGACTCACGTTGGGCGTGAAGAGGAACGCGATGCCATTGGTGGCTCCCTTCAGCGTCAGGCCGCGGATGAGGAAGATGGTTAGGACGACGTAGGGCAGCGTAGAGGTGATGTACACGGCCTGCGGACAGGGCAGGTGTGGGCCAAGCAGCTGGCGGAGCCAAGCGGGCTCCCGAGGAGAAGGGGCGACAGCGCGGGACCCCCGGCCCGCCCCTCCCTGCGCGCCCGGCCCCCAGGCTGCGGGCAGGAAGAGGCGCGCCCCTCCCCGTGCCACCCGCCTCCTGAAAGTGCGGCGGTCTGGCTCCCCGGTCAGAGCTCTCACGGCCACTTGCCCGCGGCCCTTTGAGCGCGTTCTTGAGCGCGGGGGAAGCAGAGGCCCCTCCCCGACAGTGGGCACGCGGGGCCCTCGCAGCGGCTGAGCATTGCTCTCCCCAGCACCTTCCCGGTGGTCTCGATCCCGCGGATGGTACAGACGTAGAGGACGCTCCAGGCACAGGTCAGGCAGAGCAGGACCCACCACTGGATGGAGCCGGAGTCGCTGATGGAGGTGGAGATATTGAGGGTCTCCCGGTACCAGAAATAGTCCACGGAGGAGCTGCGGGCACACTCGTCCACGTAGCCTGGGGCGGGCATCCCCACCAGTCAGAGACGGTCAGGGAGTGTGAGCCGCCACAAGGGACAGAGAGCCCAGCCCCGAGCTGTGCTTCGGGGCAGTGACGGTAGGGACGATGTACACACACATCTGTACACAAAAGCACACCTGTGCACGCCTGCACACGTGCACACACCCACACACGTGTGCACACGAACATGCTCGCGCATGGTGCACACTCACACAAACACGTGCACATGTGCGCACACACACAGACCCGTGTGCACATGTGGGCACACATGTATACCCACGTGCATGTGTATGCCCGCCCTCACACGTGTGCACACGAACATGCCCACCCACGGTGCACATTCACACAACACGTGCACACGTGCACACACTCACGCAGACAGGACTCGCGAGCACGAGTGTGTGCGCACACGCACACCTACGCGCCTGTGCACACGAGGCCTCCGCCACCTGCCTTCTCCCTCTTGCCCCTGCTGCAGGCACATAAGAGACCCACAGGCTGAGCCGGGAGTCGGCCCTTGGCCGGGTGCTCTGCCGCGCACGGGTCACAGGTCTCTACGGTTCCCTGGCTGAGGCACACCCCGGGCAACAGTGTTCAACCTCACATGGTCTCATCCCTTTGGGTTCCAGGGTCCTGGGTGCCCTTCTAGGCCAGCCTGACACCCTGAGAAGAGGGAAGCCATCTAGTCCTGGAGGGCCCCCACCTCTCCCCAGAGACAGGGGCCGTGCCCTGAATGGTCCCCGAAAGCAGCAAGGGAGGCCATGGGGGTGGGCCCTGTCCTTTCTTGACTCCGAGGGGCCCGTCTTGCCGGCCCCAACCCCAGCACATCTGGAGGGATCCGTGCGGCAAACCACACTGGCCACATCTGCTTGTCGGACCCACGCTCACAGCACAGGCTGTCCACGTCCCGATGGGCGTGTGTGCCCATAGCCCAGACCGCGCCCTCATGTGTCCCCGTGCCCTCACAGGCCACAGCCCAGGGCCCGCTCCCCCCTTCCCGAAGAGCCCTCTACCCCCAGAAGGAGCGGATGGTGAGGGGCGAGAGTGCTCTGCAGACAGAGCCTCCGGGGACTGGGTGGGAAAGGCTAGTGGAGAGCAGGACACTGCCCTGTGGATGTTGGGGAGCAGCTCTCTGGGGCAACCTGGAACCCCACATCTGCTGCCCGCATGGGGAGGATGGGCGGGCAGGTCTCCCCGTTTCCTCCGTAACAACAGAGCCGCTGCCACCCCTCCCGAGAGGGAAGCCAGCCTTTTTAAGGGCTTTTCTCCTGCGACGTGACTTTGTTTAATGCTCTGTTGCCTTAAATGGGCTCTGGTTTTGCAAGACCTGAGCTACGGCGGCTCCGGAACTTGGAAATCACAGGGCGGCTCTTTGTGGGCCGTGGGCCACATGTCCCAGGGCGCGGCTCCCCCCACTGCCAGTTCCGGGTCCCCGGCCCCCCACCGCCGGCCCCACCAAGGTCTCACCTGTCCGGTTGGCGTTGAGCGGGCACTCGCTCCAGGGCAGGGGGTCCTGGAAGGAGTTGAAGAAGTACCACATGACCCAGGCGATGATGGTGTTGTAGTAGTAGCCCACCATGAAGGACACGAACATGGACGCGATGCCTGGGGGGACAAGACCGTCACTGCTCAGGAGTAGGGGGGTGTTGTGGGGACGAGGGGTCAGGGCTGGACGGAGAGGTCAGCGCTGGGGGGGATCAGCTCTGGGGGGGGAGGGGCCGGCGCTGGGGGAAGGGGTCAATGTTGGGGTAGGGGGTGAGCGCTGGAGTGAGGGGTCAGTGCTAGGAAGGAGCTCAGTGGTCAGCACCCCTCCCGGTCAGTCTGGCCATTGCTGAGCCCTGATCTGGGCGGGGAGGAGGGGCTCTACACTCCATGCATGTCTATACCCTCCCATGCCCTGGGCACCTGGGACTCAGGATGGCCTCAGCTGCCCGGTGGTCCCTGGTAGCCGGGAGTGATGGGGCCTGGACCTGTGGCCCACAGTCCCGAGACCCCAAGGATGGGTTTGCACAGACCTAGGCGTGGAGCCCTGGGCCCCTCCTGTCCCTGAAATTAGGCAGAGAGAGCAGAGAAGGAAGGGGGGTTGCCGCTGCGAACCCTGGCTCTGGGCAGGGCCCCGGACACGCACCGACGCCCTTCAGGGCTGGGTGGATGGAGCTCCAGACGCCCACACTCCCCTTCCGCAGCCTCTGCCCGATGGCAAACTCCAGGTGCAGCAGGGGGATGCCCTCCAGGACCAGCAGGATGAGGAACGGGATCATAAAGGCGCCTGCGTGGGGAGGAGGCAGCAATGAGGGCAGGGGGCAGCATGCGGGAGGGCCCCCTCTGGGAACCCAGTGTTTGTCGACAGCGCCTCAGAACGGTGGCACGAACATGGGCCTGGGACCTCACGGCCACGGGCACCATTTCCCACAGAGCCGCCTCGCACCGCCACCCCGTAGTAGTCTGTCTGCGGCACACGGCAGCCCCTGGGAATGAGCTCCGCTGTCGCTGTGCTAGACGGAGTGTGGGGAGGCACGACAGCCTCCGCTGGGCGGTGGGGAAGGGTCGGAGGGGACAGGTCCCGCGAGCCCAGGCTTCCGAGGCTGACCCGGAGGTCGCGCACCGGAGGGGGTCATTCTGAGCCTCGGGAGGCCAGCCTGGACGCAGGCGAACATGGGCCTCACCGCCCTCGTGGAGTCACCAGGACCCCCGGCATCTCACAAAACCCCCAGCTTTGGTGCCGGAGAGCAGGTCGAGGAGGGAAATTGTAAGGGCTACCACTGGGGTCTCCAGGCTGCCTGGAAGCCCAGGAAGCCTGGAAGCGCAGCCACGGCGGGGGACGGTGCTGAGCGTGACCCAGCAGTGGTGAGCGCAGCCGTGGTCCCCACTGGCCCGGACGCAGGCCAGGATGTGGCTCTGCGACGGAGACCAGATACTTCCTGCTTCAGGACTGACGGTGGGATTTGGGTCCCCGCCTGGTAGCCACAGGCGCTGGATTCTCTAGACCCTTGTGGACCGAGACCCCTGAGCTGGGCTGTTTTCTCGCCGGGATGGCTCTCGGTCCGCGCTGACGGGGGCCGGCCATGACCTGCTGAGGGACGGTACTGGCCCCTGCCCAGCCCGGGGTCCCGCGCCATGAGCAGGAGCATTTGGGACAGCCTCAGGCCGCTCTGCTCCCCACCCCCGCCCCCCCGTCCTTTCTCCCCATGTTCTCCAGCTCCTGGCCCGAAGCCGCACTGCCCCCTGCTCCTTTCCCAACTTGTTCACTCTGCTTGTCCTTCTCCCCGAATCTGTCATATCCTTCACCCCAACCACATTCCTCCCACCCCCACGCCTGCGCCAGCCGCCTCCGCCTCTGGGTGCTGGTCTCCTGGTCAGGGTGGGGCTCAGACCCTGACCTAGAGGTCCCTGGGGGAGGCAGGCGGGGGCACTGTGTGTCGTCCACGCGTACGTGCCTGACGGCATGAGTGTCCGTGTGTGCACGTGCGCAGGTGGAAGGGTGTGTGTGTAAGCGTGTGGGTGGGTGTGTCCACACGTGTCCGTGTGTCTGTGCATGCCTGCATGTGCGTGTGTGAGTGGGACAGAGCCACAGCCCTCTCTCTCTTCTCTCCTCTGCACAAGTCCTCTGTCCTTCTGTCTGTGGGGTCCTCATGCTGGGAGGGCCAGGCCTTCTGCCATGGGTCGTCGTCCTACACATAGGACTGCCCGAGTGGCCTCGCTCCCTAGCCGGGGCTCCAGGGCCAGGCTTCTTCAGAAGCTGGGGCTGCATCAGAGGCTGGGGTCCAAGTTCCAGGAACTCAGGGGTGTGGGCTTGACAATGACAAAAAAGCAAATCCAAGGACAGGTACCAGGAGAGGAAGAGCCACCAGCCAGATTCCCCCTGGGTATGGGGGCACAGCCCGGGCCACTCAGAGCCCAGCAGGACCTGCTCGCTGGGTCACCGCATCAGTGAGAGTCTAGTTACAAAAGAAAAGACTTTCCTTTCCAATGTCTCCTTAGGGGCTTGATCTGAAAACCTTCGAGCAAAAGTACCTAGAAAACAAGTCCACAGTAGCACAAAGTTTGCAAATGTCCTTCAATCCCATCCCTTTGACTCATGATGCTGCTCTCACCACCGGTCTCCCCACTCCTCAGTCGCCAGCAGGAAACTCTTATTCATACTTGGAAACCTCGCCGGGACACCCCCTTATCCAGGACGCCTCTGCCACTGCCTGTGCTCCCGGCACCCTCCCACGCAGGAGCTCCTCCGGGCCCACAGACCAGTGGTCAGGCTCGGCTTCCAGCGGAGTGGGGTGATGGGGGGGCACGCGTCCACACCACCCCCCAGCGGGAGCCCTCTGTGTCCCCACGGCGTGAGGCCCGCCCCCCTGGCACCCCCAGCACCGGGACCTCAGCCCCTTGCTCGTCCCCAGGACGAGCATGTTCTCCAGCAACACCTGGTTCCAGAGAAAGCCCCAGGGACACACAGCTTTCCTTTTAGAACCAGCGCCATGGGGAAAGGTGGGGGAAGCAGGGAGGACAGAGGCGGGAGAGCGGCCAGCAGGCACAGTGGCTCCCGGATGTGGTTCCAAAGGTCCTGGGAGACGGGCCTCCTGGTGCTGCCCGGTGCCGGCTTGGTGGGTGGACAGGTGGAGGCGGCGGGTGGGGCAGGAGGGGCAGCCGGTGCCCACAGGAGACGCACCTGCTGGCACATAACCCTGGCGGGGAGACTAGGGCAGGGGGGGCAGTGAGCAGGTCTGCCAGAGAGGAGCCCTGGGAGCCCCCAGCCAGGCGCGGGGTCACGGCCGGCAGACACGTGCTGGACTGCAGAGGCGCCCAAGAGGCTGGAGGAATGATCGCGAACCCTCAAAAGGCCGCCGGTACGGCGGGACGGACTTGGGGTTTCCCCGATCACCCGCAGCAGTCCAGGAAACGTGGCATCCTTGCAGATGGGCTGAGCAGCAGGTGTGCTGGGGGCACCGGCCGCCTCCCCCGGGGGCCCACGGACCAGCACGGCCCCTCCCTCGCGTGTCTCTCACCGGGTCCCTAAAGGCAGCTGAGGCCGGCCTCTCGCCTCCTGCGAGCAGCTCTGAGCAGACCGCGCCGGTCACAGACCCGCAGGCTAGGCAGCCGTCTTGTGCAGGGATGACGCCGCAGCCATGAGGTCCTCACTCCCTGGGTCTGGCCCACCTCCTGGCCTCCGTTCCGGCTGACTGTCTGCTCTGGGGGTCCCAGTCGGCACCTAGAGTGCCCCGGGGCGCGGCCCCGCTCACAGCCGGCCATGGCGGGGGCTGGCACCAGAGAAGGCAGCCAGGGGCGGCGGCTTGTCCAGGGCCTAGAGGTCGTGACCCTGGGATGGGAGCCACCTTGGGCCGCAAACGCCTGGGTCCCTCCTCCCCCGGGGCCTGCACCCTGCAGCTCGTAACCAGGCCCTTCTAGGCCCAGAAGGCTCTGCCCAAAGGGGCCTTGCTGCCCCTTCCCCGTCCCCCGGACCACCGAGCCCCGGTGCACCCCCATCGGCAGGGGAGGCCGTGAGGTGACTACAGACAGAGCTCGGGGGTGGAGGCTGGGGTCCCGCACCCATGAGCACTGCTCCCGGCAGCCAGGATGGGGCTGGGGGCCAGAGACGGAAACGCAAGTGGCCTCCAGCCTGAGGGCCTCCTGGTCGGGGTGGCCGGTGTGACTTAAGGCTGCAGGGATATAGCCCAGGCCCAGCCCTCCGGAGCTCGCCGGCTGCAAGGGGCATGGGGGCGCAGGCGGGGCCCGGGAGGGCCAGCACGGGCTCCCCTTGGCCAAGGCCTGGAAGGACCGTGCTCTTTGAGCTCATGGGGATCTCCTGAAGCCGGAGGGGCGCCCGTGCCCAGAGAGCCAGCGGCCCAGGGCGGGGAGTTCAGGGGGAGGGGCCGAGAGGCCACACAGACGCCAGCTCTACAGTCCTCTGGTCCAAACGTCGCCTCCCAATATCCCCAACATCCCCCGCCTGGGGCCACACACAAGAGTTCCTCCCAGTCGGAGCACCTTTCCTGACACCACCCCGTGCCCGCTCTCGTCCCGCTCCTGCCCGATTCCCATCCCGGAGCCGGGACTCTGCGCCTCGGTCAGGGTGGAGCCGGGCTGTGGGGACACGGCTCCCGCGGGCTGGTTCAGCGGCAGTCCCATCGGTCCACGGGGTCTGCGGGCAGGGTTCCCACGCTGCCCCCTTGGAATCAGAGCCAGTGGGTGGGGGCACCCGAAAGCCCCCGTTCCCCAGGGCGACTTCTCTGTAGGGCCCCACAGCCTCCGGGATTTACTTGGCAAGCATTCCTCTGGTGGCTCCCGTGGTGCCACCTGCCCTGGTATCGGGGACGAACATCCGGCCTCCGCCCACAGAGCGCCCACCCCCGTGGCCCCGGGGCCCCACACGGCACCCGGACGGCCCCTTTCCCCGTCAGGCGGGCTTCTCGCAGCCCACGGTGGGGGGCGGGGGAGTCTGCTCCGTGCTGAGCTCCCGGTGAAACGGAGCAGGGGTAGATGGGGCGGGGGGACCCTAGGGCAGTCCCCAGGGGCAGGTGACCGGAAAGTCCCAGAAGGAAGCGGCGCTGACATCAGGGACTCTGCTCCTGGGGACCCTCCTCTCAACCCCCTGCCCCCAGCGCCACGGCCCCCGCCTCCCAGAAGCGCAGGAGGGACCAGGGAAAGACATATCCTGGGAACTCGGGGCTGCTGGGCTTGACCCGGAACCACTTCTGCTTTTCCTGAGGAAACTTTCGTATCCCGAAGCGCAGGCGAGAGCCTGTAGGTCCTTCAGAGTCAGAAGGAAAACAGCCCCTGCTGACCCCGGTCCCCGGAGCGCCTGCATCTCCAGAGCAGCCGCCCGCCGGCTCGCAGAGCCGGACCCCTCTGCCTTCACCCCTCTCGGGGCTGGGGGCCAAGGCAGACAGGAGCCATGGACACATGGGGGCCCATCCCGGAGCCCACAGGCACTGGGAGGGTGGGCAAGGGGACAAGGCCATGAGGACACCGACCTGGCACCACAGGGGGACCCGCAGGTCGGGGAGGGGCAGCCTCGACCTGTGGAAGGAGGCCCCTGGGCTCCAGGCAAGGCCCTCAGAGGCCTCTGCAGGGGGCAGGAGGGGTCGAGGCCGGGGTGCCCTTGTGCGGGTCGCCTGCTCCTGCCCAGCTCCTTCCTCTGTCCCTCCAGGAATGTGGCACCCAGCTCTGGCCTTAGGACATGCATAAAGCACAGGGAGAGCTGAGATGGGGCCCCATGGTGGACACGAAGACATCTGGGCCCGCTTCCCCACCAAACTCGGGGGCAGGCTCCATCCAGAGCAGTGGCCGGCTGCTCTCGGACCCCCACATGCAGGTCAGATGTGTTCGAGAACAGGGCAGGGCTCCCCACACTCGGACACTTGGACACGCGGGGTCAGGGCCGTGGACATCCCTCACTTCCTGCCACGAGCTGAGAGCAGAGGGCCCTGGACCACTGGCCACCTAGCCCAGCCTTGCCCGGCCCGGCCCGGCCCCCGGCACACGCGTGGAGGCTCGCGGCGCTCTGAGGGAAGGCCCAGATGCGTGCCATCCTGCCCGCGGCCCCGGGGGTGCTGGCATCCCAGGGGAACATGGCGCCGCTCACACCCAGGGCCCCAGTCTGCCATCCCCCTATCCCCCAGCCCCGTGGCCTACCTCCGCCGTGGCTCTGGCACAGGTAAGGGAAACGCCACACGTTGCCCAGGCCCACGCAGAAGCCCACGCACGTGAGCATGTACTGGGCCTTGTTGTCCCACTTGGGCCGGGAGCTGGCCTCCTCCGCCTCGATGGTCTCCAGCTGGCCGAGGGAGGGGATCCGGGCGTCCAGGCCCGGGTTGGGCAGCACGAGCCTCACCATGGTGGTCGTCAGGCAGGTCCCTCCCCACAGAGGCAGGCCAGCAGCCGGAGGGTGAGTGGCCAGTGGCCCAGAGCCCCAGCACTTTATAGGGAACCTTTGGCACCTTGCCCCAGGCGCCTGGCGTCAGCAGATCTGACGGCCAGTCCGCCCCAGCTGTTAATGCCTTATCTGCGGAGGCTCGGCGGACCCTCCGAAGCAGCTCCCCGGGTGCCAGCCAGCCCCTCCCGCTGTGTAAACGCCCGTGTCTGCCGGCCCCCACCCCCCAGGGTGCTCGGGGCCAGATCCACACCCCCAGCTCAATAGCCTGGCAGACTCAGCGGGACACTGCTCCTCCCAGACCCTGGGATGCTCTCTCGTGGCCACGCCCCCCACCCCGCAGCAGAGGGCAGCCAGGAGCGGCCCTGTCTCCCCAGCTCTCTGCCAGCAGGCTGACTGCTGGAGCATCCCTGAGCCCCCATCCCAGTCCAGGACATGAGGGGGACCCTGGGCCCTGGGAGCAGCCCACTGCCCTGTTCACACCAAGTTTGGGGCTGCCCAGACCCTTCCTGGGCCAAGCTCCGGCATGTGGGGACCCAGAGCTACTGTGGACTCAGGGCCTCTAGGACTCGGGGACCCAGACTGCTCTCCAGGGCTCTCTGGCCCACGGACTCCCCCGAGGCATCACCCATCCGCCACCCAACCTCTCCCTGGGGCAGCTGGATTCCCTCGTATCCAGTGCCTTGCGTGGGGCGGCCCCCCACACCCCCGAGCTGGGTGGCGGGGCCTGCAGTGGAAAGTGGGGTCTTGGCCCCCAGAACGGTCAGGCAGGGAGACCCACGGAAGCCAGCTGCATGTGCGGACGGCAGCGCGGCCTCTACCTGGTGCCCTCGGGGGCAAGGCTGGGGGGCCAGAAGAGAACCCCGCCCAGGGTTTGGTGTCTAAGCAGAGACTGAAGGCAGAGCAGGGACCTTGGGGTGAAGGTTGTGTGCAGGGATGGCGGGTGCCCCTCCCGACTCAGTTCCCGAAACCCCCCGCAGTCCTGGCCGCCCGCCGGCCGCCGCACCTCTGGTGAGTGGCCACGCAGTACCCGGCGCGCCCGCAGGACTTTCCCCGGCAACGCCCGTCCCTGGCCTCCGACCAGCTTTTGGGGTCAGCGGTGCACCAAGCTCTCCCTGCCACCTGGTCCTTCCCAGGGGGACGGGCTCCATCACGGTGACTGTCTGTTTATCAGGCTCCCCGGGGACCTGCGCCACTGGACAATAACGCCCCCAAGTCTGGGCACTGTATGCCCTGACCCCGACCCCACCCCGTGAGACTGGTTCACACTGACATCCGAGGGTTGTTCGTGTGAGGACGGTGAGGACGGGCGAGGGCCACTCAGAGAGGGGCGAGTTCAGGAATCTGACCTTTGCCCCAGGACAGGGGGACTGAAGGGTGGAGGCCGGAAGGGAGGGATCGGGTCAGAATTTAGGGGCATCTAGTTCCCGAGATGACAATGCAGGCCAGGAGGGCAGAGGCCACCGCAGAGACAGACAGAGGGAGAGACGCGGAGACAGAAGGGGAGACCCAGGGATGGAGGGAGAGACAGAGACAGAGGGAGAGACACAGAGATGGAGGGAGAGACAGAGGAACAGAGACAGAAGGAGAGAGAGGAGAGAGGTGTCCCAGGCTGGCCCAGGCCCCGGGGGGAGGGTTGTGGGGGGCAGGCACAATCTGGAAACGGGGAGGTGCGGCCTGGACCCTGAGGGCAGGTGAAGGGCCAGAGTGAAGGGGCTCCTCCCGGGTCCTGGGTGTGTCCAGAGGGAGAGCCCTCCCCTCCCCTCCCCCATGGGAGGCCGAGGCAGGAATCCAGGTGTGTGGGGGGGTCCCGGCCCCCTGCAGGCCCTTCCCAGGGGTGTCCCTGAGCCTTCCTCTGTGGGGCTCTCTCTGGAAGCCTCCACAGGAATCCAGACCCGGACCGCCTTCCCCGCAGCAGCCAGCCCCCACCCCCGCCCCCGGCCACCGAGTTCTGCCGTCCTCCTCCGCAAGCACAGTCGTCCCACGCAGCTCCGCGGCTCCTTTCCGGGAGAACGTCCAGAAGGCCAGGTGCCTGACGCTGAGCCCGACCGGACCAGGGTCTCGGCAGCAGGAACAGGGGCTGCCTCGGGCCCCCAGGTTCCCTCGCCCCGGGCCTTGCGGGGGGCCCGCGGCAAAGCAGTTCTTGCTCGCAAGCGGGGGATGAGGTCCTAGCAGAGTGCCAACAAGGCTGGGTGCCCGGTGACAGCGCCACAGTCCCTGGGGTGACCTCCATGTTCTGTGTTCCTGAGGGCAGATGCGGGGTGCAGGCAGGGCTCCCACAGCCCCATTGAGGTGGAGGGCTCTTGCCCCCTGCTCCCTCCTGTGCCCTCATGTCAGCTCCTGCTTGTCTAGGAGCAAAGGCCTCAGTGGCCGGAAGGTCCCACCTGACCTGCCTGGACCCCGACCTTGACCCCCCCGACTCCAGCCCGAGGTTCCCCTTGGTCACTCCTGACCACCAGGCCCACCTCTGTCCCAGGACCTTTGCACAGCATGCATCTCCTACCCGTCTTCCTGCAGCATCCACCAGGCCGCTCTCCCTGACCTCCTGTCAGCGTGGACACCACACGGTGACCTCGGCCCTCCCAGCACCGCAGCTGGCCAGCCCGTCCCCTGCCCCACCTCTGTGCCCCTCTCTACTTTCCTTCCCCTGTTTCGTAGCATCATTTCCTTTGAACACGCAGTTTATTTGTTCTCTAGTTGCTTACATTCTGTCCTCACAGTGGAGGGGACATCCGCGGGCAGGACGTCGCCTCCTGCTTACCCACCGTGCCCAAGACCCCGGGACTCTCAGCATCAACCCAGCGAGGGGTCCCTGTGGTGCCACCCTGAGAGGGGCCTGTCCAGGGAGGCAGCGGGACGGATGCTGGGGCCTCCCATCCCCACTCCACCCACTGGGGAAGCTCCCCCGGGACCACGCTCCAGAGTCTTGGCCACCGAAGGGCCTGGTGGCTCAGGTGGACGGAGACTCAAGGAGCCTTTGCGTTCACTATAGCGGTGACTGGAAAGTCAGGATGCCCAAGGCCTCCTCCCCGCCCTGTCCAGGTCCTGGGGCCCACAGGCCTCCCTCCCAGTGGACGGGAGACGGGGGACGTTATGGGCAGTGGCAGCCGCCAACCATGGGCACACGTCCTGTCCCAGGACCCTGGGACAGAATCCCCACCGGTGATGGGGATGGCTCCCGGCCTCCCCCGCGGTGGGTCAGAGGCCTGTCCCGCAGCCCTGTCCTCCGTGGCAGCACCCCCGCCGCGGTCGCCGTGGCAACACTTCCCACCAGAGAACAGGTGCTCGGGAGGCCAGACTCTGTCGCGCCTGCAGAGACGCACTCGTGGCTCCGAGGGTCCGCACGGTTTTCCCTCTGACCGGGGGCGGCCCGGCCTGCCTGGCACAGAGCGTGCGACACACGCGAGGCCGCGGGGCTCGTTCTGTCCCTGGTTGCTCTGACGAACACCGTGTGGGAGACGGGCGCCCACGGAGGGTGCCGTCATCCGCTTCAGGCCATCGGGGCGGCTTCCGGTCACCTGCGGGCGACTGCGGTTAAGTCAAAAGTTGAGGTGGGATTTCTGCCATGTGGGGACGGTGCCCCTAAACCCCCGGTTGTGTCAGGGTCACCGGAGTGTGCATGTGTGTACGAGCGACCCCGGCACACTTGCTCCCTGCTCGAAGTTAAACTGTGCACGACTTTTACCTAATATTATATTTTGCACTTTATTAAATTTAAAATTTTAGGGGCGCCTGGGTGGCTCAGTCGGTTGAGCCTCTGTCTTTGGCTCAGGTCACGGTTCCAGGGTCCTGGGATGGGGCCCCACATCGGGCTCCCTGCTCGGCGAGGGGTCTGCTTCCCCTCTGCAGCTCCCCTGCTTGTGCTCTCTCTCTCTCATTCTATCTGAAGTCAATGAATAAAATCTTAAAAAAAAAAAAGTTGTTCTCTGCACCCATCTAGACAACTGCAGGTCTTTAAAAAAATTAAAATTTTAAACTAAATTTGCAATTTTATTTACTTCATTTTTTATTACTTTGTATTACATTTGCCTTTCAAACACCACTTCTTCTGTGGAGCGCGAGCACCCAGTGTGCTGGGGAGACGGCGACACTGTAGAAAGTCCCCGATGCGCCTCCTCCCTGCTCCCTTTCCGGCGCATTTGTAGGCACATCTATTACTGTTTTACAGGTTAATGAACTTCCGGAAAGCAGGCACACAGAACATTCCAGAAACAGCCCCCCCCGTCCCTTCCCAGGCGCTCTCTGCCCCCCCCAGAGAAACCACACCGCGCACAAGGGTCGGAAGGTCTGCCCCTCCCACCGGCAGAGGCGCCCACGGCCCCCCGCCTGCAGCCCTCCTCCCGGGACTCGCCCGGTGCCTGCGGGTTTCATCTGCGTTTCCCTGGTGGCCTGACACGGAGCTCCGACCCTGCATTTACCGGCATCGGCTAAGCCTCCCTCAAAACACGCCTTCAGATGTCCCTTCTGTCCGGATGCTGACCTTTCCTGTCAATCTTCAGGATGCCTTGGAAGCTTCCGGAACGCGGGCGTCACAAGCGTCTTACCCCTCACAGCCACGGGCCTTCCCAGACTGTCCCCTGCATCTGCCACCGACAGCTGCGTCTGCTTCCTGCCCTCGCTCGGCCGTCTGCTGCCAGGTCGCGAAGACGTCCTCACGCCTTATTCTAGAAGCGTCAAACAACGAGGCTGCTCGCGGGTCGCACGAGGACGCAGGGCTGTTTGCTCTGAATGTTGCCGTCCCCACCGTCCTCGGGCCAGTCTCGCCACGAAGCTGCTCGTCCCTCCGCCTCCCGCGCTGGTCCGTCAGCCGCTCGAGCCCGTGGGGCGCGGGCAGGGGTCTGCGTCACACGGCCTCACGGCAAGTGTCCCCTCGGTGGGGGGCCCCCCCCGCCGCTCCCGAGGCCTGCGCCCTCCCTGCGGGGACCCCGGCACTCCGCCTGCAGCGCCTGGGGACCGAGCCCCCAACCACGGGGCAGCTTCTCACCCACGAAGGGAGAAGATCCGTCCCCCGGGGGAGGGGGCTGCGAGGCCTCTCGTGGCTGCGGTACGAGGCCTGGGCGCTCGCGGGGCCGCGGTGGTCGCGGTCGCCCTCCCGTGGCTCCTACGCAGCAGCCGGGCCTCCCGACAGCTTCCGTGTCCTGACCTTACGGCAACAGCCGTTTCTAACCCTTTCGGGGGTTGAGTTTTGCAGAGAACCTCAGTACGAGGGGACCCCGGAAGTGCGGGTTTCAGTCCGCCTCCCCCCATCCTTCCTGCGGGTGCGACGCCGGGGCCCCTCGCGCGGGGACGGAGCTTCCGGTGCGTCCCCGTGGCCCCTGAGGGCGCGCAGACGTCCGTACACACGGCCCCTGACCTCCCGGGACCGAGGGGCCCTTTCTGTCCCCTGGGACGGCGACCCCGAGGGACCAGCGCCACAGCCCAGGACGCGCTCCCTGTGCATGAGCTCCCAGCGCGGCAGCGAACCCGGGACATCGGTCTCCCCGCGGAATCCCTGCTCCCTTCCGCCGCGAGCCAGGCCCCAGCCTTTGGGGTCCTTCGTTTGCCGGGAACAGGCGTCCACCCGCGGACGGGCTCTTCTGCATTCCGGAGTTGATTGCGGTTCCTCTCCTTCGTTCTCTCGTCGTGGTAATTTCACAGCTCGACTTCTTAGAAAGGTTTTATTTATTTATTTATTTGATAGAAGACACGGGGAGAGGGACACACGCAGGGGGAGCAGAGAGGGAGAAGCAGGCTTCCTGCCGAGCAGGGAGCCGGACGCGGCTCGATCCCAGGAGCCTGGATCATGACCTGAGCCGAAGGCAGACGCTTCACCGACTGAGCCCCAGACTCCCGACAGCTTAATTTTTTTTAAATATTTTTATTTTTATTTATTTGACAGACAGAGATCACAAGCAGGCAGAGAGGCAGGCAGAGAGAGAGGGGTGGGGAGAAGCAGGCTCCCCGCCGAGCAGAGAGCCCGATGCAGGGCTTGATCCCAGGACCCTGAGATCATGACCTGAGCCGAAGGCAGATGCTTAACCCACGGAGCCACCCAGGCGCCCCCACCGACAGCTTAATTTTTAAACATGGAAGGATCCTACATCCTTGGAGCAATCCCAACTGTCCGTCACACGTGATCGTCCGTACCCCTGGGTTTGGTTCACACAGATGAACCGGGAGCGTTTCCGCCTCCTCCTTGGCCATGTGAGTCCATCCGCGGTCCGACTCCACATCTAGGGCGGATGGCGGTGCGGGAGCGAGGCGGCCGGGGCACGGGTCCCCAGCACAGACGCGGGCCGCACGTGGCTCCGCAGACGTGCCGTGTCACACCCGCCAGCAGGAAGAAGAGCCTTCTCACGGCGCTGTCACCGACAGCGGAGACTCTCAGCTCAACATTCTGCTACTGTCCTGGGGTTAAACACGTGCGGCCCACGTGGGCCCCTGTACCTCCGACTCCGTCCCTCATCAGTGTCGGGGTCTGTCTGTCCAGGTTTTATTTCGACACGTTCCGCATCAAGTATTTTTCAGTCTTAGGATAGGCTGCCCCACCTTTCAGATCAATGGAGAACGGGCGAGGCCTCCTCACGTGTGGGGCAGGGAGCCAAAGTAAGAAGCCCTGCTCCTGGGTATCCCCCAGGGCACAGGACAGCACCCCAAAGCCCGGGGGGCAACAGGCACAGCCTGGGGATTGGTTATCAGTGACACACCCCCAGGGGCTGAAGTCCTCAGGGCAGGCGGGCAGGTGAGGGCGGGCCCAGCAGGTGAGCAGGTGGGGCGGGCCCAGCAGGCGGGCAGAGGAGGGCGGGCACAGGAGGGAGCAGGTGAGGGAGGGCACAGCAGGGCAGGCGCTGGGCTGTCCCGTGATCTCCGAAGTCATTAACCTTTGTCTTCAACGGGGCTGGGGCTGTTTGTTTTCCTGAAGGAACGGAGTTACTGAGTAGTCAGAAGTCATGGGGAGGGATGTTTGATGTCCCCCTGCCCCCATCCCCGCCCCCAAGCCTGCATTCATGGACTTCTGGGCCTGGAGTTAAGCTCTAAGGGCCACCCCCACCCCCCCGATATTCCAGGTCTCTCTCTGCGGGGACAGACGGCCACGGGGAGCTAGAGGGGCCGGGGAGAGAGACTGAGACACAGAGTTTTGGTGCCCAGCTGTCCTGTCCCCTCGCACCTGCCGCCACTAGCAGGTGCATTGGCAGAAGGCTCCATGTTCCAAATGCCACACTCATGGAGAGCAGGGACGCCCAGCGCCCGCCCCTGCCACAGTGCAGCTCACCAGGGAGCCGGCCAGCACAGTGACCCTGGAGTCCCCTCCCTGCCTGCCTGTTTACTGCTGAGTCTTCACCGACCTGTCAGGGGGATCGGCTGGGAGGGAGGCGGGGGTGAGTTGGCCTTTGTTGTGACAGGAGCTGGGGGGAGGCAGTGGGCGGGGCACAGAGCTTCCAGGACCTGGTGGGGGGAGCCCAGGGTCCACCCTGCAGAGACCCTCCCCTTTGTTTAGTTGGAAACAGCGGAGGAGGCCTTGGCTTGACGGTCTGAGGTCGTGTTGTCAGGTAACAGGACGCACGTGTGTACTTTGAGAACTATCCTGGTTATGAAAGTAACACGTTTTTGGAACATAGTTGGAAAATGCACAGGAGCTGAGAAAAAGGCATTTTCTTCGGACACCTGCGTGTGCACCCGTGGGCTACAGATCGGTGGTGATTCCCCACTCACAACGGGGGTCGGGGAGCACCGTCCACTTCGTGTACGAGCGCGTCCCGTCCCGTCAAACTCACAAGCCCTGGAGAGGGGCCGCACAGGAACCGTCACCCGTTTTCCTCCCGTCGGCCGTCCTGGCGTCGGGCTGGTACTGTCGATGCTGTCGCAGTCCCCGTCTCTGAACTCGTGGACAGAGTTTCCTAGAAGGAAGTTACTAGATTAGAGGCTACAAAAACCGTGTTCTGAGAAGATCTTGAAGCGGGAGCAGCTGTTTCACTAGCCCCTCGCAGGGCCGGGCATCGTCTTAACTTTCGCCGGTGTAGCAGTAGGATCGGTACCCTACTGGCGTCGGGTGTGCGTCTGGCTCCTGCCGACCCTAATTCTCTCGGGGACCTTGGTTACTCGAGTGCTTCCATCCCACGTCGCAGAGCCCCTTTTTCCGGGGTGGGGGTCCCTGGGCAGTATTCTGAGCCTCAATCCCCTCCTCCCTGTGGCGTCGGATTCTGGGAGGGGCCTCTCCCGACCTCTTGGCACATCACGATGACCCCACAAGTCCTCTATGGCGGGTTTCCCCGAGCTGCGGTTCGACTCGCCGGCCGGCCTCTCGGGGAGACGCCGCCGCTCGGTGGGAAAGCACCCCGAGGCTGGAAAGGTGGGACTGCCGGCTGCGGACACGGAAGTCCATGTCCCCGCTGGAGTTCAGCTTGATCAGAACAAGGCCCAGAAGGGGGGAGTCTGGGTCTGAGGACAGCGGGAGACCCACATGGAGGGGAGGCCCAGCCAGACGGTGAGGACCGCTGGGAGGCAGCATGGTCCGGCGACAGCGCTCCGCGAGCTGCCGAGAGGGGTTCCAGGGCCCCAGGCCCCAGGGAGGGATGAGACCCTCGGTTAGACCCTCGGTCAGCCTAGAGCGGCACCTGCCCATGGGGGCTGGGAAATACGGACCCGGAGGCAGCGGGCAGCAGAGATTGGGACCATGGAGAGGGCAGAGCCCGGGGCTGCCCCGTGTGGCCACTGGGCCCTGCGCTGGACTCAGAAAGACTGGACACCGCCAGCAAAGACAGGGTCTGCCTGGGGCGCCCCGTGCAGGGGAGTGGGGACGCCACGGATGACGGAGCCCAGATCTCAGGGAGGAACCTCTCGGCAGCTCTGGGGGCTCCCGACAGTCTTTACACCCTCCTCTGGAATTTCAAATGAGGCTCAGCGAGGATATTCAGTCTCCAAAGTGTGGGATGCTGTGAGGAGAGGGGGACAGGGACGGCGGCCCCCTGCCCTGCACCCGCTGCTCCCCTCACACAGAGCCCCTGCAGGAGGGCGGCAGGGTCAGCCCCTCCCATGCACCTGAGGAAACAGAGTCCTGGGGATGCAGAGCCTCCAGGCGGGAGGCAGAGCCGGGACCAAGCTCTGGCTTCCTCCCTCCCCGCGGCTGCCATGAGGCCCTGCTGTCCTGACAAGGACGTCCAGCCAAACTCCCAAAGGCTCCACCTCCCCCCCCCCCCGAGGGGCTTCGGGGCTCATTGAGGACCCGCGGCGGGCGGGGGTGCTGCTTGGCGAAAGAGCCCAGGCCCCAGACCAGGGGCTCCGAGCCTTCCCCCTACAGCAGCACCGGGGTCCAGGGGTCCCTGACCTGTGGGGGGGTCCTCACATCCGTCCGCCCTCCCCCAGGGCCGTCGGGGGTAGCCGCAGCCCCCGTGCTCGGCCCCAGCCTGCAGCCATGAGCCCCTTCCGCTCAGGGCATTCCCAGAAACCGGCCAGATTGTTCTCTAGGGACGCCCGGGATTAACCATCAACCTGAGAAAACGACTTCTCAGTGCCGGCCGGTACTTTTCCAACAGGCCCTGGACGCTGGTCCCCACCCAGTGTCCCCAAGGAAAAACCCCAAGGTGCCGAGGCAGGAGCTGGGCTGCGTGGGACATCCCGGAATCCCACCTTTGCAGCGGTGACCCTCTGGGGGCCCACACACAGCACCCTGCGACACACCCTCCCTCCTCCCGGTTCAGACCCCTCCTCCCCAAACCTCCTGCCCCCTCCCCAGAGCAGGCTGGAGGCTTTAGGCCTTACACCTTCCCACCCCCAAAAGCCAGCCCCCTCCTACGCTCGAGCTGCTCAGTGATGCCCCGAATCCCTCCTCAGACCCTGAGGAATGAGCCCAGGGTCCCAGCCCGGGGTCAGCCAGCCTGACCCTGAGGGACCCAGCCTGGGGCTGCCCCCACTCCCTCCCACCTCGGGACCGTATTCGGACGACACGGGTCCGGGGAGGGCTGCCGGGCCGGAGCCCACACGTTGGTGCCTTTGTGCTGGTGAGCTGAGTGGGGTCTCCCGTGCGCCTGAGTCGACCATCTCTGTCGCGGGACAGCTGCGCCTGAGCAGGGTCGGTCCCTAGAAGGACATTTGGCTCGAGGCTCCTTGTGGACCTTCGACAGTCCAGGTGGGCCAGTGGTGCAAATGTGCTCTTGGGAACAGAGTTCACGGATCACCATAGCCATCGTTTGGGAAGTGTCGCTCCAGGGTCCGTCCCGAGAGCTGAGCTGTCCTCGCGCTGTCACCGTGTGGACTCGTGTCCTTGTGGACTTGCTGGGACAGCGCACGACTCCCATGTGCCTCTGTGTTTCTTTGCTGAAGGGGCCATAACGGAGCAAAAGGGGGCTTGTGTCTCCACTGACATGCTCGTGGGCAGATCTCCCAGGACCCGCGGCACAACAGCCCAGGGCAGCTGTCCTGTCCAGTGCTGACCGAGCCCCTCCTGACTGCCCCGTCCATGCAGGGGCCCTGTGTTCCCGAGGGGGCAGCAAATACCAACGGTGGGCCCCTCCCGAGCCGGCGGAAGCGGGCAGGGGCGGAGAGGGGTCGGCGAGGATCCCCAGGGCCCCCACATTCAAGGATGACCGAGGGAGTCGGGTTCGGAGCACGGGCTGGAGGAGGGGGCAGGGGTCGGGCGAACCGGGCGGGAGTTCGTCACCCCGAGGGCGGGAGTCACTCCGAGCTGGGAGGCAGAGTGAGGAGACCCCTCGGAGATGCAGGCTGCAGGGGGTATGGAGGGAGGGGGCAGGGGAAGGCCTGGTCCAGGGAGGGAGCACTGTGGGTGGGCTTCCTTGGGGGGTGCTGACGAGACCCGAGATGGACAAAGGAGTGAGGGGAGAAGACTTCCCGGTCCCTGAAGCCGCGGCGGCCCCCCCGCGGGGCACAGGTGCAGCAGGTGTCGCCCACGGGCTCCCCGTGGCTGCCGGAGACCCAGAGCGGGAAGCGGCTGGGCTGGGGGTCGGGGGACCTGGGTGAGGATGCCGGCGACCAGGAGCTGGCGTGGGTCTTGGAAAGGCAGTGGGTGAAGACAGGAGCTCTGGGCAGAGCGTCCTCTGCCCGCGCCGGACGGGGCCTCTCCCGGAAGCGGAGCGGGAGGACGCGAGGAGTCGTCAGGTCACGGGCGGCGCTGGGTGCTCTGTCCACCTGCTCAGAGTGCGGGGGCAGAGAGGGGTGGGCCCGAGGACCCAGAGCTCAGACCCAAAAGCCCCGGCAGGCTGTCTGGGGCTGCCGGCCGCGCAGGGTGTGTGGACGTCTTCCGCTGAAAGGCTGAGGCGGAGGAGGGGGAGGAAATGAGGCAGGGGCTCCGGGGGGCCCTCGCGCACGGCCGGGGGTCAGAGGGCACCCCCGGGGCACCCATGGGGCCGGCCCGGCACGTTCAGGAAGTTCGGAGGAGGGAGGCAGGAGGGGGTACCACTACTCCTGCCGCCCTTTTGCCAGGCCGGATCGAAGGTTGGGGCTTGGGAGAAGTTTCTAGAGCATGAGGACGGTGAGGGCATCGGCGGGAGGTCGGAGGTGGAGATGAGTCTATCCGGGCTGTCAGGCCCTGAGGCAGGCTGGCTGGGGTCCAGCTGGGGACAGGCCAAGGGCACTGGAGCCGTGAGCGGGCCAGGCTGACTCGGTCCTGGACTCCGGGTGGGACCTGGGGTGGGGGTCCGATTGGACATGGGAGCGGAGGCTGGGCTTGGGGTGGGACCAGCGTCGGGTGTGGCCTTGGAGGGTGGCCAAGGTTCAGAGGGCAAGGTCACTGGCTGGGAGGCTCCGAGGGCGGGGTGGGCAGTGCCCGAGTCCGCTCTGTGGCCATGGGAGGAGCTAGGACAGTTGTCCCTTAGTCCGAGGGCCTGGCCACAGCCTCCTGAGGAGGGACCCGACTCAGGGGTCGGAGGTCAGAGGAAGGAAGAGGGGTTTGTGGGCCATGGTTTGGGAAAGGCAGGGTCAGGGCCAGCTGGGGGAGCAGAAACTCCACCCTAAAGCCCGAGCAGCTGGGGGAGGAACAGCGTCCGGGGACACAGCTTCCTCACGTTCTCAGCCACGCTGCCCTGAACAGGCACGCGCCCCAGCTCTCTGCACGGTCAGCAGCCCCAGCCCTGTCCCCGGGTGCAACCACGAGGCTCTGAGCTGGCCTCGCCTCAGGTGAGAGGTGCCAGAGCTGTGCCCTGGCCCTCCGCCGCCCAGAGACGGGCGTGGCCTCCCCCTTTCCCCCCGCGGTCTGGCCCCCGCTGCTCTGTCTGGGGTCAGCGGTCCAAGCCCGACTCGCTGGTTCACCTCGGCCACAGGCAAGGCCTGACCCTGATGAAGTTCTGGAACCCAGGTGAGGTTCGGTGGGGTGAGGTTCGGAGCCGACGGCTAAGAAAGAATTCTTAAGACGTCTTTGGTGCAAAAAGGTGGTTTATTAGAGCACGGGGACAGGACCCGTGGGCCGACGGAGAGGCTGCCCCGGGGATGCGAGCAGTGGCTGGTCATATACACAGGAGTTGGGCAGGCGAGGACAAGGGGGTGTTGAGAAGGGCTCTCGGGGTAAAGAGACTGTCAGGATCTTGGAGGCCTGGTTACTGTCAAGCCGAGGCCGCTTTCCCTCTAATGAGGCATTGACATAAAGACAATTGGGGGTTTCCTGGTGGAATGTCCCATTCCTGCTATCAAGCGTCCTTGTTAGTGAGATTTAGGTTTAGAAGAAATTTAACTTTATTTACTTTTCCTTCTACCTCAGCCTCCTTCAGTTTTGTTTACGGAGGGGAGGGTGGCATTAGGGCTCCAGGAACTGAGTTATGTGCCTCTGGAAATTGGGCTGTTGATAAGGTAACTTCTTTGTTGTAAATCTCAAGGACATGTGTAAACCAAGGGAGACTCCTGTCTTGCAGGATTGTGACCTCTGCAAGTCAACTATTTGTTTTTCTTTCAGGGCAGCCAGGGGTGCCTGAGGAATGTCGCACGTATTACCGTATTACCATTACCGAGGGGAGCGGTGGAGAGGGGGTGCTCAGCCAGCCTCCTGCTCCCTCATCAGTCCCACTGGAGACTTAGTCACTTCAGCCAAAACCCAGCCCAAACCGTAAAGCAAAGCAACGACCGGCTTCGACCGGGCCTTCGTGCTCGCCATTCAGGAAACATCGATGGGACGGATGTGGAAAGAGGGATGAGCCCTCCGAGTGGGGAGGAAGCATGTATAAAGGCCCGAACCACAGGCTTACCATCGTTGCCGAAGCACCATGGCTGGCGTGGGCAGGCATCGCTCCCCTTGGTCTCCGCAGCCCAGGTCCTCAGGCCAAGCGCTGGCTGGGAGCTCGGGCACACAAGTCTCGCTCGGGCCGGCAGCCGCCGGTGACAGCTGGCACGCACGCCCTCGGAAGGCTCGGGTCCAGGCACGGGCCGCTGGGCCGCACTTCCGGCCGACGCTCCTGGCCGCACCCTGGACGCTGGGGTTCCCGTGGGCACAGCTTGGAGCCCGGGCCCCGGGAGGCCCAGCCGCGATGCCAGAGCCAGCGAGTGAAACCCCGAGCGCGCAGGGACGGCCTGCGCGGTGAGGGGCACGAGCCTCCCACAGGGGCTCCAGGGGGCTCTCGCGGCCTCCAGCTCCCTGCTGCGGAGGTGGAACCCGGGACCGTGGAGACAGAGGACACAGCTTCCACACACCCCCACCGAGGGAGGGTCTCGGGCTTATTACCGAATTCCTTACCACTGAGTCAGGAGGAATAACAACTCTGAGCTGTTTCCCTCCAGCTTTGGATGGTTTGTTTGGCAGAGATAAGTGAAGGGAGGGTCTGGAGGTGGTCCCGGGAGAACAGTTAGAACCAGAAGCCCCCAGGCGAGTGGGCAGCCGCTGGTGACCTCACCGCCCAGGCAGGGGGGGCCCACCCTGGAGTCCTGCCTAGCAAACGGGGCCAGGGTGCCAGTCCCACAGGTGATAGTCTCAACCCCAGCGACCCTGCTGTCGCTCCCAGTCTGCAGAGAGAGTCAGGGCGTTGCTGGAAGGAGCGGACCTGGGCCCCTGGCTGGAGTCACGAGTCTGCAGAGGTCCAGTCCCAGCTACCGCGGGGGGTCCCGTGTCAGTGACAGCGGCGGCCTCCACGGCCGCATGCGGGAGAGAGTGCTTATAGAGGTCCTGGAGATCGGCCTTGGGTCCTGGGCCATGTCCCCAGGGAGAGGCAGTCACGGAGCTCTGCGGACACAGAGGGGCTGCCCGCTCCAGGGCGGGGCGGAGAGGGCTCTCCAGGGAGACCCCGTGGGGACAGAAACCCCCCATCGCAGCCCAGCCACACCCAGAACAAGATGTGTGTGACGCGGGTGACCAGAGCCCCAGAGTTGAAAAAAGTTGAAAAAAGAGACTTGGACGAAATAAACCTGGTCTCATTCAGGTCCTCTGCCTGGTGGGTACCCCCAGGGGTGGGGGAGGGAGGGCTGGCTTCCCACTCCCTTCCGGACCGGAGGCGGCTGCCCCAGCTATGCATAAGAGGTTCTTAAACTATTGCCGGGAGGAGAGAAGCAGCCCTGGAGGGAGGGCCTTGCCCCAGCCTGTGGCTTCACGGGGAGCAGGAGAAGCACCCTGACTCTGTGCTCCTCGCACCCCTGTGGAACGGCAGGTGGGATGACTGGAGCCTCAGCAGCCATCCTGGGCCACGGGGACGCTGCTGCGGGTGGACGGTGAGTCCGCGGGGCAGGAGGGGCCTGAGTCCCTGACCCCAGAGCCCTGCCCCAGCCCTGGGCCCTCTGTGGCTTCACGGGGAGCGGGAGAGAAATCCGCTCCGGGTGGGCTGAAGGCCCTGGCGGGGGCGGAGCAGGGGGGTGTCCTGCTAGCCTCTGCTCCCCAGGAACAAGGTCACCTCACTGACGGCAGTGTCCGGACAAACCAGCAGAGGGCACAAACGGGCAGAGAAAACGAGGTCACGCTGGCCCGCACCCACAGGTCCCACATGTACACGCATGCTGACGCGTCCCCGCGACTCCCCCACATTCGAGTTCACAGACGGGCTGAGGAAGGCCCTTCAGATCTACCCCTGCGGGAAGTCGCGGCCACGGGGATAAGGTGGTAGATTTTGGGGGGGGCTGCTTCCTCGGTCAGCGCGGGGGCAAGCCCGTAATTGAGGACGAGGTCACCTTCTGTCGTGGGCCACTTTGTCGTGTGCCGGGCCCCGAGAGGGACACCTGTCACATCGGGGGGACACAGCCGGCCGGGTGGCTCAGGAAATGCTGCCAACTGCACATCCTCCCGGGAAAAGGACACTCCGATGAAACAAGCCTGGTCTCGTTCGGGTTTACATGCGACCGCTTCCAACGGTTAGTAGCGCTTACCTTGTTCCGGTACTTTTTTAAAAGATTTCACCTATTTATTTGTCAGAGAGAGAGAGCACGAGCACAGGGCGGGGCAGAGGGGAAGCAGGCGCCCCGCGGAGCAGAGAGCCCGACGCGGGGCTCGATCCCGGGACCCTGAGATCACGACCCGAGCCGAAGGCTGAGGCTTGAGCCACCCAGGCGCCCCTTGTTCGAGTATTTCTGGAGATCGTTACGAAATGACTCAGCTTCTGCCTCTGTCTCTGTCTCACCGTCTCTCTACGTCTCTGACCCTATCTCTCTGTCTCTCTGTCTCCCTACACCTCTGTCTCTCTCGCTGTCTCTCTGTCTCTCTCGCTGTCTCTCTGTCTCTGTCTCTCCCACGGCCAGCCCTCCTGGGGACTGGGGGTGCTGCAGTGGACAGGACAGTGTCCCCTCGGAGGGAAGGCTCAGGCATCAGGCCCTGGGGACACAGGGAGGGAAAGCAGGTGCCTGGCCCAGGGGCCTGAGGCAGGAGAGGGTGGGCTCCGGGAGCTCCTGCAGGGGTGAAGCTCCTGCCCGCCCAGCACCGTGTCAGCAGGGGCGACTGGAGCCTACTTGGGCTTGTGTCGTCAGCCTGGGGTCCGTGGGGCCAGGAGGGGTGAGGGGCTCACCCGCCCGCGGGTCTGCTCACACACGGAACCCTGGCCCCAAGCCCACACCCCACACCCCACACACCTAACGGCTTTTCGTGCACTTCTGCTGGTTCTGTACCGTGGTCGTGCTTCCTGCCCAGGCAGTGAGGCCGGCAGAGGGCAGGCTCAGGTCCCACCACTGCCCAGGTGCCCCCGAGACCGGGCGCACCTATGTCAGGCGTCAGGGCGGGGCCTGGCCGGTCCTGCATGTGCGCTGTCCCCCCGGGGGCCCTCAGGCAGGTGTCTGCGGCCCACGGGCTCCCCCTCGCCCCACTCCGGTGCCTTTCCACCCCCAGGCTCTCTGGAACAGGCCCCGGCACCTGGGGAGGCTGGGGGGAGCCCCTCACCCTGGATAGTCTCAGATGGGCCCGCTTTCTGCGTGGGGTGCCTCCCTTTGTCCACGTAGGGCTCTGAGGGCCTGCCATTCCCTCCTGTGCTGCTGCCACGGGTGGGCGCTGGAGGCAGGACGGGGCGGGCGGGCCACGGGCAGGGATGTGTCACGGACTCCCCGAAATGGGACAGGGAGGGGGCCTCGAGCAGCTGCTGTAGGGACGGCTGGTGGGGACTGATGGCGTGGGAGGGAGCCCGTGTTCACCGCCCCCCCAGGATGTCACAGAGACGGGGTCTACGGGGGCGGGACCTGGGCCTGCAGTCCTGGAAGGTTCTGGTCAGGTCCTTCTCCAGAACCGGGGCGGCCCATGGCTTCCAGGGTTTGTCCCCGCTCGTCCCAGGGCGGCTTCTGCGTGTCCTGGGAGAGGGCGCGGGCCCTGCACGGGTTGTGCGTCTTCGAGAGACGCCCGCGCCCTCCAGAGCCACGTGGTCAGGGGCAGCAGGGAAGGCTCTGGAGGGCGACCAAGTGCAGGGAGGAGCTGCTGAACCCGTCCTTCCGCCGTCGAAGCCCCCGGAGACAGGGGAGGGGTCGTCGGTGGACAGGGGATCCCGGAGCTGAGCGCACACCCAGGGCCCCTCTCAGGAAGCAGGTCAGCCGGGCAGCCACTGAGAGTGGGCAGGGAGGGTGGGGGTGGTGGGTGGGGGTCTGGGCACAAGTCACTCCGAGGCAGCCGGCCCCCAGCCTGTCCCTCCTCAAACACGGCACAAGCCACCAATCAAGGGCCAGAAGAGAGACACCACCTTCTTTGCACACGTGGCCCTTGGCCATCAGGGACATTCCTGTGACCTCTACGTCTGCCTTCCGGGTGTGCTCCTGCGCCTCGGGGCTCATGTCTAAGACCAGCCAGGCCTGCTGCAAAAGCCCTGCGGTGGGGGCTGCCCTGGCCTCCCCAGCCCCGGGGAGGGGGCCATGGGGGACGCAGCGTCCACAGCCGGTGGCGCCTGAAGGTGCTGGGCTCCCCATGCATGTCTGACCCCTTTGCTCTGCCCTCTGCTCCCAGGTATCACAGTTCCTTCTGGGGGATGCTTGCATTCTGGAACATTCCACCTTAAGGAAGGTGACCCGAGCTCCGGAGAGCATCCATGGCCTCCCACAAAGTCTGAGCTTGAAGGGAGCCAGATCCCTTAGGACAGGGGGGATGGGAGGGCAGTGACCAGCTAGTAGGACACGGCGTGTGCCATGGACGCAGGGGCCTCAGCAACAAACGTGCAGATGGAGAGGCCCGGGGACCCACCCAGGCCCGGGTCAGCCCACAGCAGGCCCCCTCTCCTCCCGGGCTGGTGGGACGAGGCTCAGGCCAACTGCTGTCCCCTCGGCCTGGAGACCAGGGGACCAGGGCTGAGGCCTTGGGTGGAAGACACGGAGCGAAGCCGGGAGGAGTGAAGGCTGGAGGCAGGACGGTCCGGGGAAGGCCTGGTGTGGGGGTCCCGTGGATGCGGGCAAGGTCAGGAGCCCACGGGTGGCGGGGGTGCGTCCAGGGTGGGGGGAGGAAGCGCACGCTAGCCCAGCCCGCCTGAGCACCCAGTGGGCAGCCCTGCTGGTCGGGGGCCAGGCCCCAGCAGGTCCTGGGGATGGGCGGGAAGAGCCCCGCAATGCCGATGGGTCGACCGATGGGTCGACCGTCCCCGCGGAAGGACCCCCACAGCGCTCCCCGGAGGCTGGGGCACCTCCAATGCAGTGCCTGTTGCGCAGGGCCCTGGGGACGGAGTCTGCTGTGTGCCTGCCCCGCCTGTCGCACGGGTAACTCGGTCCCCCCCAGACCCGTGCAGAGCAGGCTGGGAGCAGGCTGGGCCCCGTGCCCCTGTCTCTCCTTGGCTCCCGGCCGCCCTCCCTGCGCGTTTCCCGGTGCTGGTCTTGTCCCCCGGCCTCTTCCGCGTTGGAGCAGACCCACCCAAAGACACCGCTGTGGCCCAGTGATCTCCGTAAAGACCCCTCCCCAGACAGCGCACGGACTGGGGAGAGCAGCGGTTGAGCGGTGATACCTACGAATCGGGTTTCTCGCCGCCAGATAACCTGCAGCTCCGGCTTACTCCACGTAAGACGTGGATCCCGCGGGGCGCCTGGTGCCTCCCCAGGGTGAGGGCAGCAACTGCACCCCAGCGCCCGCGGCTCCCGGACCTGCTCAGAGCCGCTGGAGGGACGCTGGGGGCTCTGGGTCCCGCCCACTAGCAAGGCCCCTTGCTTGGGGCTGAGACGTCTTGAGCGCCGGGTCCTCGGTCCTACTATTCCGACCTCGCAGACGCCCCAGCACGTGGAGCACGACCGTTCCCACGGCTGCAGCGCCAGCGTGGGAGCTCGCTGTCGGGCGACTGTGGGCCAGTGCACGCTCTCTGGTCTCCTGGGTGTCCTTCCACGTCCCCGGGGGCCCCTCGTGTCCCGGGCCCAAGCCCGCCCTCCCCTCTAGGGAGCGAGAGTTCTCACGAGCCCTCAGAAGATGCCAGGTAACCCCATACCCGTCCTGGGACGGGGACCTCTGCCCCACCGACGGAGGGGACTGCGCCAGCCGCCGGTCCCTGCCCTTGGACTGGCCGCGGCGTGGGGTGGGGCGCGCTGGGCCTGTCTGGTCCTGCCTGGGCTGAGGCAGGCGGGGGTACGGGCCCAACCTCCCCACCAGGCTGGCCGACCGGCCTGCGAGGGTTTGGCTTCCCAGGTGGATGGCCCCTGTCAGGCATCCCTCCCGCACCGGGGGCTCCTCGCGGCCCCAGCTCTCCAGCAAGAACTGAAAGCATTCGCCTCTGTTACCACGGAACGAGCGCTGTCGTCCGCTTCCTGCGGGGCTCGGCCAAGTGTCCAGCAGGACCTTCTGCCCAAGTGGCTTTGCAGAGCTACCCGTCTGGGCCCCCGACTTTGCCGAGACGCCCCGGCGGCCAGACCGGCGGCTGGTGAGCGCTGACCACCGCCACGCCGCGTCTGCCCGTGGGGGGTGGGGGGCGCCAGGGATGCCGGGAGGGGGTTGGGCAGCTTTTAGATCCCTCTCTGTTCCCAGACGGGCTCGAGGTGACAGACAGATGTGCGCGGAATGGAGCTGACCAGGGAAAGAAGGTGAGAAGAGGCCCCTCGTTCTGAACTCGCGTGCGGCCTCGCTCCGCGTCTGCGGCTTCACACGGGAGCCACTTCTTCAAGTTGAAAAACTGCAAACGAGGAGCCACGTTCGCAAAACGTCATCTGTCCACTCACCAGGTTCCACGGGTTCATCCCCGGGGAGCTGGCGCCGCCTCAGAGGGCTGGGCGGGCCTGAGGGCCGCGTGCAGCCCCCCAGGCCCTACAGGGGAAGGCAGCACCTCCATGGGCCTGTGTGCTCGGCCCTGGGCTGGACACGGGGCTCCTGAAGTCTCGGCTCCTGGGAGGGGCCCGGGGGTCGGGGCAGCAGGGGTTACGGGACCCCTGAGGCCCTGTGGTGGGGTCCGGACGTTCTGCGGGAGCCGCCCTGCCTGGGGCCTCTCGTGGGGGGATAGGTACAGAGTTTGCTGTGCCCCCAGTCAGTGTTAGGGCTGAACGGAGGGGGCACGAGGGTGAACCCTCCTGCCACATGCCTGAGGCCACCAATTGGCGCCTTTCTCCAGGGGCTAGACCATGTTCGTGGCTGCAATTCCTCCCCACCTAGCAAGAGGCAGACAGCATCCCAGGGGCTCGGCACGCATGCCCAGGGCTCGGAGGGCCGCTGGAGGACCTGCTGGTCCCCTGGAAGGGGGGCTGACCCCTCCAGCCAGACCCTATCTGGGCAGGGTCTCTCGGCCACCATGTCCATCCCTGCCGTTTCTCCTGGTTTGGGCGACCCCAACCACTCCCGAACTTTCCTCCAGGCCCCGGGGCCGCGGGCTCACAGTGCCATTTGGGGTCCTCGGATGAAAGCAAGAGGACAGAGAACCTCAGCCAGCAGCCGTGGCCCACACTCTGCCTGTGACCTCCTTCAGGGAGCGCGTGCGGAGCGGACCCCTCCCCGCAGACTGGAGGGAGAACCATGGCCGCGTGTGGGCTGCCCCGGGCTAGGGACGCAGGGACCGCTGATCCGCTCGTCACCCAGACAACCGCCAGCAAGCCCAGCCCAGGGCCGCACGAGGTACTTTTCCTAAGGGAGACGGACCTTGAAAAGTGAATCGGAGTGACCGCACGGGGCCACGGGGAGGGGCTCCAAGCCCTCGTGGACAAGGCAAGCGGCAGGAGAACCAAGGCCTGATTCCAGGCTGAGGAGGACAAACCCCTCCCAGTCGGCTCTGAGGTCAGATGGTCCGGGCAAGCCTGCTCCATGCCGACCAGCTGGGAACGGGCGAGTTACGCCCCCTCCATGCCTCAGTTTCCCCGTCCGCGAATCACAACGTTCTGTGAGACCCACACAGTGTGTGGCAAGCTCCTGTCCGGCCGGACTGTGCTGAGTGGGCTCCTGTTCGATGGTGTCGATCCAATGCCGACACCGGGGAGGGGCCAACGGCGGGTGTACACCCCGAGCTGCCTCCTGGAACAGGGGAGGGACCCAAGGTGTGAAGGGACAAGCACCTCCAGAAAATGCACGGCCCCTCTCGGAAGATCGAACAGACGCGGAGTCCGCCGGCTCCACTCCGAGGCGTCCGCCAGCAGGGACAGACCCGGCGAAGGGCCCCCGGACGCTGGCCCACGCAGGCCTGAGGCGACCTCGCCTCGGCAGCCCCAAGGGCCGCAGCCCAGCTCCATCGACGGGAGAACCGGTGAACCCGCTGTGGCACGTGGGCGCGGGCGCCTCGCTCGGCGACAGGAAGCAAGAAGGTGCTCCTGGCGACCCACGGCGTGATCCGGCTCCCGTGGACTTTGGGACTGGGCAGCGCTGACCGGGGGGTCAAGAGACCTTCCTGGGCGACGGTGCATCTCTGTCCCTGGCCCGTGGCAGCTGCACAGGCACAGGACCTTCCGAGCTCTGAGCTCAGCGTCTTCTCGCGCAAACCGCGGCCAGAGAGGAGCCCTGGCTTCGGAGCCCCCCGGGCGGCCGCATGCGCCCCGGTGTCACTGGGGCCACGGGGAGGCAGGCGTTTCGGGCAGAAATCCCTGCTCTTGCCTGGAACTGTCCCCTGGCAGCGCCGGCCCTTCCGCGGAGCACCCACGTGCCCGGGCATGTCAGTCTGCGGCGGCACCGTTTCTGCTGCCCCCCCCGGGGAGTCTGCGCAGGAAGCGGCGTCCGTGCAGGCGGGACCCCGGCGTGTCGGAGCCGACGTAGGGTTCGGACGCCCCGACAGAGCACAGGGACAAGGCAGGGCTGCCGGTGCAACAGGAGACGCCGGGGAGGAGCGAGGGGAAGCTGGGCATGAGCCAGCCCCAGAGGAGGAAGCACCGTGGCGGGGGTGGGGGGGGGGGAATGGGGGTCAGAGTGGGGCCCTCAGGGGCAAGGCTGGCAGTCCAGGGCATTCTCGGGGGTCCGAACCCCCATCTTTCTCCTGGTGGGCAGGATGGGCCCCGTGCTCCCTCCCCGCTGTGCCGCCCGCCGTGACTTTGCCCTTCCCTGGGCTCCTCACACATACCCTTGGCTCTCCTTGCTCTCCTGATGGCAGGCAGCTCAGCAGAGCCGCCACGGGGCTCCTCCTTGTGTCCCGGCCTGTGCGGCAAACGAGCCTCCGCATTCCCTGTACCACGGTCGGATGGAGGAGTGGAGGGTGGTGGATGGACGGGGGGCGGGTGGGCGATGGACGGGGGGGGGGAGGACAGATGGAGGGGGGGGGGGGGACAGGTGGGGGGGGGGGGGGTGGACCGATGGACGGCGGGTGGACGATGGCACGTACTGAATGTTCTGTCTCAACCGTTCTCAACGAGCAGCCTGTCTAAGACACAAGGAGTCTTTGAGATTGGGGCTCCCTGCCCAGGGCCAGCACCCAGGCCGCCCAGAATGGGAATCAGACCCAGCTGGGGTCTGCAGCCTCTTGAGCCTGATACACTATGTGCCCCCAAGCCTCGGGAGGTGGCCCAGGGAGACTCAGGGCCAGAGTTACCCTGGGCACACCTCGTTTGAGTAGACTGAGATACCCAGCCCAGGAAACCTGACCTCCCAGGGGACTGAGGGGCCAAGAGAACTCAAAGGGTCAGGTCACTGTACCGAGGAAGGCAGCGGCTCCGGTGGCCCAAGTTTCCGTGTTCACGTGTCCGAAGTGGGGCAGGTCTCGCCACAGGGAGGGCCACGGCGAAAGCTTGGCCCAGTGACTTGGGAGCAACACGGACAAGGGCGGGACTGGGGCGGGAAAGGCGCGAGGCGTCCGTCACGGGGTGTCTGGGCTTCCTGAGCGAGGGTTCCTCCGAGACCGATCTCAGAGTCTGCGGCGACCTGCCCGTCGGGGCCCCACAGCGGCAGACGCCACCGCGGAGAGAGCCCGAACGAGGGCGGGGCTTGCCTCCCGCTGTGCCGGCCGCGCAGCCACGACACACACCCGGCCCGGCCCCAGGCCTGAGGAGAAGACCGCGCCAGCCGCCGCTCGGACACCTTCCCAGAGACGTCCTCTTCCCCCACCCTGGCCCCTCGCACGTGTCACCACGGCTCGCTCGTGGGCTAGACGCTTCTCACCGAAACCCAGCGGGAGGGTGGGGCTACAGAGACGGGCTCAGATTGCGGGTCCCGGCTGGAGTCCTTCCGGCGCGGTGGCGTCGGGACAAACGTGGTCTTCCCCGCAGCGGAGGTGGGCGAGAGGGACGGCCACGGGGATGAAGGGCGGTGGGGCCGCTGCCTGTGCTCCGCCTGCCCCTCCGACGTGCTCTGCCACCGGCCCCTTGCTTTGGCTTCTATCCAGCCGCACTACTCGCGGCCTCCAGGGTCAGCTGCCGTCTCCGACGCCAGTGCCTGCGTCTTCCCCGGCACCCCCTCCCCACGCGCCCTCCCGCGCGCCCGGTTCCTTACCTTTCTCTTTCGCCCTCTCCTCGTCTAGACCAAACTCCTTGAGGGTTTAATCTACCTCGGCACACAGTTCAGCTGAGACACGCAGAAGTTTAGGCCAATAGCCATGAGCCGGCAGCCATTCCGACGCTTTCCAGAAGAAAATAATAGTGAGAATCAACATTCACCGACTGCCGACCCTTCTAGAGGGAGAGCTGCAGATCCGTGCTCCGCCGTCCGCCCGCCATCCCTCCCTCCGTCCGACCATCATCTGTTTGTCTACCGCCCGTCGTCTGTTCGTCTATCGCCCGTCATCTCCGTCATCCCTCCTTCCATCCACCCACCATCCCTCCACGCATGGGCTGCCTGGAAGGAGACATTTGCAATGACATATTATAAAGTGTTAGTGTTCAAAATATACAAAGAATTTATCAATATCCCAAAAACAAATAATCTGGTTAAAAATGGGCAGACGACGGACACTTCTCCAAAAGACATCCAGATGGCCGACAAGCAGACACAAAACCACAGTGAGGGGCGCCTGGGGGCTCAGTCGGTGAAGCCTCCGCCTTCGGCTCAGGTCGTGATCTCAGGGTCCTGGGATCGACCCTGCTCAGCGGGGAATCTGCTTCTCCCTCTCCCTCTGTCTGTCCTCTCTCTATCTCTGACAAATAAATAAATAAACTCTAAAAAAAACATAATAAAATACCACCTCACACCAGCCAGAAGGGCTAAAACGAACCGGTCAGGAAGCGACGGGTGCTGGCGAGGACGCGGAGAAAGGGGAGCCTCCTGCACTGGTGGTGGGAACGCGAGCTGGTGCCGCCGCTCTGGGAAACATCGTGGAGGTTCCCCATAAAGTTGAAACGAGAGCTGCCCTATGACCGGCAATTCCTTACCCACTATTCACCCAAAGATGCAAACACATGAGTTTAAAGGAATGCACGCGCCCCGATGTTTACAGCCACATCTTCGACAGTGGCCAAGATGCGGAAGGAGCCGCAGTCGCGTCGCCGCCAACGGACAAAGAAGATGCTGTCTAGACACGACGCGACATTCCACAAGAGAAGTGTTGCCGCTGCGACGACCTGGGCGCGGGCGGGGGCCACCGGGCTCCGCAAAATCAGTCAGTCCGAGGAAGACAAGTCCGCGTGAGCCCACCACCCAGACCGGCCACGCAGACGCTGCTGCGGAGCTTTCAGGCACGGCCTCATGCCCTGCCGGGCAGCTTCCGGCCGCACGTGGCTGCCCGCGTCTCGGCCCCGCAAGGGCCGGAGCTGACCCCAGGCACCGGCACGGCCCGGCCCAGCACAGGCAGAGAGGGCGTCCGGTGGTCGCGCGGGCCTGGCTCCAGGAAGAGGCGGGCAGAGAGGCCACTGGGGCCCTGTCTCCTCCCTGTCTTTCTGTCTGTCGCTCCCTCTGTTTATCTCCCGCTTCTGTCTCTGCTGCGTGTCCTCCTTGCTTGGCCCTCCCCTCCGTGACCAACCCAGTGACCGGTGCTGCGGGGGGCAGGACCGGGGCAGACGGTGCGCCGTCCCACTGTACTGTTGGGCAGGACCACGGAACTCTGCCCAGAAATGGTGAGTCTGATGATTTGCCCCTGAGACCTCAACCAACAGTCAACCCACCAAATAAACACACGCACGCACGCACACAGAAACGTGCAAGCACACACACACACACATTAAACACTCACACAGAGACAGACACATGCACACATACATGCGTGCACACACATACATACACACTCAGATAAATGTGAAACTTAGAGACTGTGAACATTTTATTAGCCGAAGACATAAGATCGGAGACTCGATAGAAGATGGTGACGTTGAGAAAGTCCCCAGAAGAGGCTGCCCGGCAGGGCGAGGCCAGGACTGTCTGGGCAGGACTCCCCTGGCGGCCGCGCGGGCACGGGGAGACCTGTGTCAGGGGCTGAAAACCCAGCAGCAGGAGCCTCGGCCGAAGCTCTGCTCGGGGCTGTCCTTCAGGCCCGCCTGCTGCTACCGCAGGGTCTCGTGGGGACAGACCAGAGCTTCGTGCCCTCCCCCTGGTCTGTGAACCCTGGGGGCCTCTGACGACCGAGGGCCACCAGTGCTGTCAGCCCCAGCCCTGCCCCAGCGGAGGGGAGCAAGAGACCCTGTCCCACACCGCTGGCCGGCACCCTGCCTCGCCGGGAGGCCCCAGACCGCTCCTGTCTCAGCTCAGACCGGACAAGCAGCTCCAGCCCATGTGGTAGTTCATGTTGTCCGGGAATGTCCAGAAAATTCCAAGACAAGACCAAAAACGGGGAGAGAAAGCAGAGCATGGGAAGCAAGGAAGGACACGGCTGGTGATTTCCAGGTGGGCAGGTTCCCCGCGGAACTGAGGGGCTGAACCGAGAGCTGGCTGGACGGCAGAACAGGGCTCTGCCGTGCGCCAGGCTCCAAGCACCTGCGCCCTCCCCGTGTGCTCTGATTTTACACACCAGCAGAGTCGCAAGATCCCTTACAGCAGCAACAAGACGTGAGCACATGCACACGAAGTCCACCAACAACCTGTCTGCGGCCTGGGTCGAAACGCCGCACTGTGAGCGCGCCGGCTCTCAGCACAACTCAGTATTGGTCCGGGGCCCTTCCAAGAAAAGGCTAAATGCCGGGGTGGGGGAACCTTCCCAAAATAACTCACATGTTCATCTTGGGCAAACATGCAATGGGCAGAAGGGGCAGAGAAAGTACCGAACGTGAACGGGCGGGGGAAAGGCAGGGCTGCCATCCCTGTCAGTCCTAGAGAGCAGCCCGTGCCTGGACGGCCTCCAGAGCCCCCAGAAGAACCCAAGGAGGTTGTCCAGGAGCAAGATGGGGGCTGCCAGGTGTGCCTGAGAGCTTGGTCCCTGGCTGTTCCCTCTGCGCTGTGGGAGTGGGGGTGGGGGATGCAAGGGGGGTGCAGAAAGGAGTCCTCGGCATCCAACACCCTGGGTCTTCCTTTCCTCCTGTGCTCCCAATACCTGACCTCTCACGCTTTCTCACTAACAGAGCCCCCACACGTCAGCACATTTCCCAGCCTTCTCCACGGGCCCGTGTGGCCACGTGACTAAGTTCTGGCTAACGGGTCAAGCAAAGGTATTGTGTGTGGCTTCTGGGTTGCGCTCTTGCAAGTGGGGCCTAACTGCCCTTCTCCGGTCTCCTCTCTCTACTGCCAGAGTGTAACTGTGATGGCTGGACCAGGAGCAGCTCTCATGCACCATGAGGCAAATGAGTAGAAATTACACACAGCTGATCACTGACCTTCTCGAAGTCATTGCTCAAAGGTCATCTTCTCCTGGGAGCACCCTGGACACCCCACTCACAGTTTCACCTCGATAGACCCCTTCTTTGTTTGCTTCTTCCTCACAGCTCTTGTCTCTGCCTCTTTCCAGAATGCACGCTTCGTGGAGGCAGGGATCTCTGTCTTCTCTGATATCTGCAGGGTCCGGTGCAGCTAGGCACTAGTAAATATTTGCTGAGCAAATGAATGTGCAAAAGACGTTGAATATTGTGAAGTGCTACGCCGGAATCATGAAGGTGTAGCAATATTAACACAAAATTAGCCTGCGGCTGGGACACCTGTTGCCCACAGACGGAGTAGGCTAGCTCTTGGCGACTTTTCCTGTCTGGTGCTCGCTCCTGGACCTCCTGGTCTCACCCGCTCCTTCCCGACCTCTCCTCCATCCGGGCGCAAGTCTGAGGCCGGCTTCCTGACCTCTTGGGCCAACTGCTGAACACCTAACAGTCAAGAGGCCAGAGTTGGGGGATGGGAACATGCCCGGCAGAGGGTGCGTGGCCCAGACCCCATGGTCCAGAAGGCCGCTGCCCTCACTCGCTCCCTGAAACTCTGGCACCTGCCTCCTTGTGACGGGTCCCTGGCTGCCGTTCTGCCGCTGGGGGTGGCCACTGTCCCAGACCAGAGAGGTCTCCAGCATCCGCTGGCATGGTGTCCCAGGCCCTGGCACTGACCCCGGCTGCCCGGGTTGGGGGAGGGGTGTCTCCAAGGTCTTGCAGGGAAGCCCCCAAGACCCTGCTGTTCTGAAGGGACACTCTGGCCTCACGGGGTGAATGTGCCCCGTTCCCCAGTGACTGTCCCCCAGCCGCTGTCCTAGTGGTCCCCGCCGGGTCCCCTTCTCCCGCGCGCCTTGGCCCCCTCCGTGCTTGACGCCGCCGGGTCCTAGGGGCGGGCTCGTCCCCCGCCCCCGCCCCGCCCCGCCCCGCCCCGCCCCCACCGCCGGCCCCGCCCTCGGCCCCGCCCCCGCCCGCTCCGCTCAGACCTGGGCCCCGCCCGCGGCCGCGCGGGCCAGGCTCGAGCCCCGCAGCTCTGGTGGCGCCCGGGGACCAGGCGGCTGGGGCTGGCGCTCGGGCCACCATGTCCCAGCGCTTCGTGGTGACCCCCGCGGCGAGCCCCATCCCCGAGGGCGGCGGCAGCCAGTTCCCCAGCCCCGGCCGAGCTCCGGGCCCCGACCCCGCGGCCGCCCCCGAGACGCCGAGGGTGGACGCGCTGCCCATCCTGCGCTACTGCCGCGAGCCGAGCCGCTACGGTAGGTGCGGACCACGCGGGGCGCCCATCGAGGGCGCGCGGCCTCCCCGTCGGTGCGGCGGAGCCGGGCGGGCGCGCAGGGGGGGTCGCCGGCCGGGCCCCCTGGTTGGTGCGAGCGCTACCCGGTCCCCGGCCTTGCGGACGGCGGCGGTGGCTGCGGTCGAGCTGGTGCGGGGCGTGTCCTGGGGGCTCCACTGGGGACCACGGCCTCGGCCCCCGCGGCCCCCCGCCCCGCTTTCTGCCCTGCCCTGCGCCCTGGAGCGGGATTCGACTCCCTGGGCCCTTGTGAAAGCTCCGGGGCACCGTCTGACCTCATTGCCCCTGGAGCCCCGGGCGTCCAGTGCAAGTCGCGTTGCCAGTGTGCGGGAGACCACCCGAAACGCTGGGGCTCCTCCTGTCTGGGGGAAGACGCCCGGGGCTCAGCGAGGCCATGGGACCCGGAGAGCCCTCTGGTCGCTCACTTGGCGTGTGCCCCCAGTGCACTCCCCACACCCACGCCTTTAACCGCCAAAGCTCTACTCCGACTTTCCTTTGGTTTTGAGGACTGTAGTCTGGAGGCACTAAGAAGTGCCTGCCAGCACCTTGGGGTCCCCTGCCCTCAGCCCGTGGGCCGGGAGTGGTTGGGGGGTGCACGGACCGCGGCCCCTCGCACAAGTCGGTGCCCCACAGCGTGGGTGGGGGAGGGCGCAAACAGGAGGACAGGCGAAGGCAGGTCTCCAGCAGCTCCGGGTTCGACTGGATTCTGAGCAGCCTCGGGCACTCCTGGGGGCCGGCGGTCCTGCAGCTGCCCTCGGTCTGTGAACGGCCGGCGCCTTTGGTGGCCAGAGCCCTCACCTCTGGGCTGATGTCTCAACCGCCCACAGCTTCTCAGGAGCCCAGTTGTTTCCTTCAGGTCAGCGAGGGCGGTGGCTCTCCCTCTGCCCCCAGCCCCGACGCAGGGGCCCCAGTGCGGGCAGTGAGGACCTGCTGTAAAGGGAGACGGAGAGCTCCAGGGGTTTCAGCCTCTTTCCAACAAGGCCTTTGTTGACTTACTTGGGAAATTCTTTAACGTTGGGATGAACTCTGAGCCGAGCTTCCCCCATGAGCAGCAGACCTTCTGGGGCACTGGGGGCGCGTGTGCGTGTGTGCACGTGCATGCGCACACACACCTCACACACCCTCTCTCAAGGACTGCATTGGTCCAGACACGTGGTGGGCACTGGGGGGTGTGTCTCTGACAGCTCTGCTCTGAGCCTAGGGCAGGTGTGGCCACGGCACCTGTCACCTGCTGGCAGCTGGTTCCCAGGTCCTGCCCCCTCTCCATCACCCTCCTGACCTTGGGAGCCATCGTCGGGCTCCGGGAGGGCTGTGTGTGGCCGCGGGCAAGGCAGAGGGGCACCTTCCCGCCGGTGCCCCCCTTCCCCAGGCGCGTCGTCCTCGTGTTTTGCTCTGTGAGCAGTGATTCTGCTGTTAATCGATTATGAGTCAGAACAACTAATTATTTCTGGGAGCGCCAGCCCTCTGTTGTGAGGGAAATCGCTGTGGCGGAAGGGGTCAGTAGAGACTTCCGGGGAGCGTGGATGAGGAAAGAGCCCCTGGTCCTCCCGACGTGGGGCCCGCAGCAGTGAGAGAGCGGTCTCTCCTCTCCCCGCTGCGGGGGACCCCGAGGCCCCGCCGCGGTCTTCCCCGTAGGAACGCGGGCTCTCGGGCGGGCCCTGTCCCAGCATGGAGCTGTTCCCCGCAGCGGGGCGCAGGGTCCCACTCCTCGGGGACGACCCTCCAGGTCCTCCTTGAGCCTCATCCCCCGCTTCCGGCCCCTCTGCCCTGCTTGTCCTGGCCTCCAGCATGTTGGCCCGTGCCCCTGGGAAGGGGTCTGGTGCCAGGAGACACGCTCAGGTCTCTGCTTGTCCTCTGCCCTCCGAGCTCATGCTGACGCGGGAGAAAGGCATTGCCCCGCGGTCCTCGAGTTGGTGCATGGGGGACGGGGGCTGTTTGGGGCCAGGAAAACCCGCCTGACCCTACAGTTGTCCATTCCCACCTTCACGTCTTCTTGTGGACCGGCGGTCCAGGGGCATCATGCCTCCCTCCCTCCCCCTTCCCCCCCATCTCGGGCCGCCCCAGCCCTCGGGAGTGGGACTGTCCTGAGCCAAGGCCGCCGCTGAGCCCTCGCCCATGGCTGACCCAGTGGGGCGGCACTTTCGGGGGGAGGGGGGCATGTTTCCAGCCAGCAGTCAATCAACGGATTGTGTGCCGCGCCCACTGCAGGAGAACAAAAGACCGATTATTTGATGAGACGCCGCCGACAAGACAATGTGCATTAAGTTTAGCAGCTCGGGTTTGTGGCCTTTGCGTGGTGGGGCCCGTCCTGCCTGGCTGTCCTGCTTCTGTGTGCGAATGAGGGGGCTTTCGAAGCCGGGGGAAGTGCAGCCTCTTGGCACAGAGGCTCCTCAGGCTGCGTCAGGGTCCCCCCACCCCTTGGGCGGGGGGTGGGGATCAGCCAGGCTGAGCGCTGACTTTGCCCTCAGACCGGCTCCCCTCCCATGAGTCTGCTTGCTGTGCATTTTGCATAACGAGTGCTTGGAGTGGGACATCCGTTCTCTCTGCCAAGGAACCGGTGTTGACCCTAGCTCCGGTCCCTGTGTCCCTGTGTCCCCGGGAGCCTGCATTTCCCCGGCACACGCCGGTCTGCAGGGCACTCTGCTGCGCCGATCCGTCTTCCAGGGCGGCGGGATTGTGCTGGGGGGAGGGGAACGCTTCTTGGCCTAGAGGAGGCAGGGCGCTATCCCCAGGCCGCCTGCCTGCCCCTCCTGGCTGCGGTGCCCGGCGGGAGGGCGACGGGCATGGGAGCCTGCCTGGGCCCAGTGGGGCTGGGTGGGCAGCTGCACTGTCCCCAGCCTGGGAGGTCCCAGAAGGTGAGGGGGCTGAGCCATGGCTGTGACCCGCTTCCCAAGAAGGCGCTGGTACCGGGTCCTGGTGCCAGCGCTCTGTGGGCTCACATAGGGACCCCAGATCTGAATCAAGACCCCGAAGGACCCGCCCCACCACCCCCAGGGAGGGCAGGCAGAGGGAGCCTTGGCCCAAAAGGAGGCTGATGTGAGCCCAGTGACCATCGGGGAGGCCACAGCCACACAGCTGCCCCCTCCCCTCCCCTCAGGGCCACACTCCTCAGGAGCTCCCCAGAGGCCAGACTCCCCTCAGCCCCTCCCTGTCTCAGGTCTGACCCTGGACAGGACCTCCCACCCACCCCTGTGTCCTGAGGAGCTGTGAGCCCAGGCTCCCGGGGAGGCCGGGGCAGCCCAGCGCTGAGCCAGGCGGGGCCCTCCTGCGGCCCCTGGATCCTGCCCGGCACTGGGGAAGAGGCCTGTTTCCAGCCCCCACGGTGGGACGTCTCCGTTTCTCTGGAGCCCACGTGTCGGGGACGTGAGAGTGCCACAGATGCTCAGAGGACACCGGGAGGCCGGTCACCCAGGCCTGTTGTTCAGAACACTACAGTGTGTGTGTACGTGTGTCTGTGTTCACAGCCGCGTGCCTGTGTGTGTCTCCTGTCTGTGTCTGTGCGCCACAGCATGTCTGGCTCTTCAGGCCTCGGAGCGGGGAGGGGAGGGTTGGCCACCGAGCCTGAGTACCTGCCCGGGCAGAGGGGGATCGTGTGTCTGAAGCGGGAAACCCTCTCACAAGCCAGGACCTGGGGGCCTGGGAACGGGGGACGAGTCCGGGAGCCGTGGTCAGGCATGCCGCCGGCCTGGACTCTGCCCGGCACTGGCCCCCGACACTGCTGTCCCCGGGGAACTGGCTCCCCAGCTCAGCCTCTGGGTCTGTGAACCCTGGGAGAGGCCCCCTCCCCACTCGGACGCTCCTGCTCCCCGCACGCGTCAGGGCCAAGTCCCACCCCCCTGGCCGATGTTGCTTGGAGGGAGGCTCCGCACAGCTCCCCGCTGCCCGGGAAGGCCGGCGTCCAGGGCGCGGGTTGCCCAGCTCTGGTGTCAGAGAAGCCGCCACCTGGCTGGGCAGACTTGGTTTTCCTTTTACTTAAATATTTCATGGAGCGTGACCCTCATGTTGGCTCTCATGGGCAGCTCTGCTCAGCGCTCACTCCTGGGCCCCGTCCCTTGGCCAGGGAGCTCTCCCTTGCTGGTCCTCGTTTAGGGACGAAAACCCTCGAGGGCGCATCCCTCACGTCCCTCCCTGGCGGCTTTTCCATGGGGTAAAGCCACAGTGGAGGCCCCAAATGCCCATAAACATCAGAGTTACACGGTGAGTCTGTGTCCAGCGATCCACACACCCGTCCTTAACCCACGGGGGTTTGCGCGGGAAGACCCAGGTCCCCGGCGGGACCGCCCCATGTGCGAGGCCTGCCCGGGGCCCCCAGTCACCCTGCCTGTGCCTCCTCCCACCCTGGCCTCCATCCCCATGAGCGGGGGCTGCCCGGTGCTAGCGTGGGATCGGGCTGGGGGTTCCCGACCTGTGTGCACAGGTGTTGGCTACCACGTGGCTGTGGGGGGATGTGGCAGAAAGGTGGACAGAAGACGTGGTCTCTCCACGCACTGGAGTGTTGTCCCGCCTTCCAAAGGAGGGACGCTGTCCCGACCCCTGCTACAGCAGAGATGGACCTGCAGACACTGTGCTTGCTGACAGGTGCCATCAGGGGGGACCAGAGCGCTCACAGGAGGTCCTGGGAGGGGTCCTGTCCACAGAGACACTGGGGAGGACGTGGGCGCCAGGGGCTGCAGACCAGCTGGGAGAGAGGCTTTCATGAGGACGGAAGTCCCAGAGAGGGGTGAAGGGGACGGCTGCACAGTGCTGTGCATGTGCTGAGTGCCACTGTATACACAGAGTGGCTGGAAGTTTCAAGTTTTAGGTTACATGGATTTTACGACTATCAGAAGAGCTAACGGGAGAGGAGGGTGCGAGGAAAGCGAATTCGTCCCCTCCCTGACCTGCTCCTTCCGGCCAGCAGGCGACCTGGCGACCGGTTTTCCTGAGGACAAGGAGGCCACTTTGATTAAATCCGTTCTCGCCACGCGGGGCCCTCGCAGGGGTTCTTTTCATCTAATTACTCTCTGCAAGGTGCGAGTTCAGGCCTTTTGTGGGAGGTATTTTTGTCCAGGGATCTTGTGTTTCAAGCAGCACTGGTGTGGCCCTTCCGGGCTGGTCCTGGAGCAGGAGAGGGGCCGTGGGCCGGGCTTGCCGCGCTGGGGTTGGGGCTCCAACCCCGCCTCCCCCCCCCCCCCGCCTTCTCCCTGGATATCCCAGGGACAACCCGTCCCGGCTGCTGGGCCCGTGGCCCTTCTCACCTGTGTCACTTGCTATCCTCTCCTGCAGGACGGGCGGCTGAGCCCTCCAGTCTGAAGGAAGGTCAAGTGCAGGGCGCCGGGGTGACCGCTGCAGCCGGTGGGTCCTCCCCGACCAGGGCTTCTGGGTCGGCCCTCTGCTCAGTGTGCTGTCCAGTCCCTAGACGGGGGGACAGTGCCACTGGCCACACTTTCCCCTTCCAGACGCGGCACGGAGTGGCTTCTTGCCTAAGTTGGCCTTGGTGGGGATTGGGGACCCAGCTTCCTGCCCCTGGAGGGACCTGAGCCCCGCACAGGGGACGAGGCCAGCAGGGGCCCCAGACGGCCTCGTAGGTGGTCCTGCTGCGACGCAACCATAGCCGGGAGTGTGTGTGCACACGTGTGCGTGTCCCCCACTGGCTGAGCCAGGGGACAGGGCCTGCCTCCTGGTGGAGACTTCTCCTGCACGCTGTCCGCAAGAGTCAGGCAGGGGCCCCTGGGTGCCGCAGTCCAACTCCTGATTTCGGCTCAGGTCGTGATCTCAGGGTGGTGAGATCAAACCCCACGTCAGGTTCCGCGCTGGGGGTGAAGCCTGCTTGGGATTGTCTCTCCCCATCGCGGCCCCTGCCCCTGCCCGCGCTCTCTGCCCCTCTGTCTCTCTCAGGCAGACGAGGGCCCCTGTCTTCACTGGGCACAGGGAGCCCTTCCTTCTGCAGCAGCCCCAGGCCCGGTGCCTCAGGGCGTCAGGGGCTGTAGGAAGTTCCTCGGAAACTGTGATGGAGCCGCGATACGAGTCTGAGAAAATGGGGGAAGTGCTGTATTTGGGGGAGACCCAGAGGAGTGGAGCCACCGACACGTGTGCCGAGAGAGACAGAGACACTCCAAGGATTGGCTTCTTAGGTTCACGCATGTGGCTTAGTGAGTCCAAAGTCTGCGGGCTGGGCCCGCCCCAGGGAGGGCTGCTGTGGCTACCGGCCTCCTGCCGGCAGGATTCCTTCCTGCCCAGGGAGGTCAGCCCCTGCTCTAGCCAGGCCTTCATCTGATTGGATGAGGCCCACCCACGTCAGGGGGACTCAGAGCTCATCACTTTCGGTGGGAATCGCCTCTAAGAAGCGTCTTCACGGAAACAGCCAGGATGATGTTTGAACTTATACCTGGGCACCGAGGCCCAGGGGAGCCGGCCCGTACCATGAACCGTCACAATGATGGAAAGAAATAGTCCCCGTGAGAAGCCTCTTCCGGGCTGTCCCTGCCTGTCCGTGTGCGCACGCACGTGGACACGCGTGGCTGTGTCCTCCTGGTGTCCACGCTCTTTCTGGCCTTATCTCTTAGGGTATTGGAAGTGCTTTTTCTAGGTAAAAATGCCTTTATTTCTATTCTCCGGCTCTGGTTTTCAAAGGAAGGCGTAAGAAAACCAGCAGAACACAAAGCTTGAGGCAGGAAGACGTCCAGCTTCCAGTGCGTCCACGGCCGAGCCCTGCTGGGTGCTTTTGGTTCTCCCCACATGCCGTGCTGCCGGCCGTTCCCGTGGAGAAACAGAAACCCTTGTTTGTGTCTCCCCGGCCACCGGGCAGGAGGGATCAGCTTCTGCCCCGTGAACACTGCTGAGGGTTGCTCCCATGTGTCCCCGGCCACGGCTGAGACCTGTGGCACCTCGGAGACAGCAGAGCGGGCCGCGTGGGACCGGGGTTCACCCCCGGCCCTGGGAGGTGTGCCCTAGCGGCGGTGGCATGTCCGCTGTGCCCTGGGCCTGGGCATCCCCGACCTGTCCTATTTGCAGCTGACCCTAGTCTCCTGGAGTCTGTTTTAAGTGGCCGAGCTTCGGGACACCTGCTGCCTTCAGAGGCTCAGAGAGGAGGCCGGCCCGGGTGGCTGCGAGCCTGTGGCAGAACGGGGATGGGCTGCCGGTGGGAGGCTGGGACTAGGGCCTGTTTTTCCTGTTCACTCAGACGGTCTCTTCTGAAACACCGTTGGGCAACTTGCCATGTGTCTTCGCTGTGAGCTGTCGGCCCCGCTGCCGTGACCCGGGCACACGCCGGACGGTGAGCCTTTGCGCTTAATCAGCCATGAGGGGCTGTGGCGTCTGCTCCCTGGGCGACATTCGGCAGGTGCCTGCACAGCTGGGGCTGGACGCACCCCTCTCTGGTTCAGTCCCTGGGACACCGATGCTCACACGCCGGTGGGCTGGGCTGTGGAGGGCCTGGCCGGGAGGCCATTTGAAGTCGGGTTGGAATGGGGGACGCTAGTGGGTCACAGCAGCCAGGTGGCTGAAGACGCCCCTGGGGCTGGCCTGGGGGCCGAGGTGACGTGGAGCTGGTGGGACTGGGCATCTCCGGCTTCTGCCGCCTGCACCCCTCCACTGCCCTCGGGGTGGCTGGCGGGTCCTTTTTGGTGCCCTCTGTGAGGACAATGGTGTGCAGGGGCTGGCCACGCTGCCCGAGCTCGGGAAGCAGGCTCAGGACACCCTCCGTGGGCATGCAGGCCTGGTGCCAGCGAGAACCCGGAGAAGGTCAATGGAGCTCACGATGCAAGCGTCGTGAACGTCCTAACTCCGCGCGTCTCCTGTTTTCCGTCGAGCGGAGTGCTGTGGGGTGTTCCGCAGAGCCTCACCTTCCCGGGCGGTAGAAGACCCTGCCGTCCGGGAATCGCTTCTGGGGGTGCACGTGTCCCACCGCGGCTGTCTCCTGCCTGCACCCCGTGCCCCGCATCGGGCAGGGGACCTTCCTTTGCCTCGCCTCACCGGGCTCACCCACGGGACCCACCCGCCAAGGCGGAGAATGGGCCGGTGAAGTCCGATTCTCCGTGCTCTGGACTCAGCGCACGTAGCCCAACGAGCAGGAGCGGCCAGAAGGGCTGGGGGCGTGGAGGGGCTGTGGCAGTCCCTCCGGGTCGGTGGTTCGCCGTGGGGCCGGCGGGGCTGTGGGCCGTGAGCTCAGTGAGGGGGAGACAGATGGAGAGGAGATAGACGCCTCCCCGTGGGGTCACCCCTAACTAGGGAGCGTGTGGAGGCCGCGCGGGTCGGCAGCGTGGGGTGGCCCGTCCTTGGGGGCCAATGGGGCCCATGGGCTGGCAGGCCAGCGCGGGTGTGGCTCAGGAGGGACACGACAGGTATGCTCACGTGGGCGCAAGGAACGGCGGTCTCTCCAGGGCGACGCAGTCCTCGGCTGCCACGTACTCCAGCCGGACCCACGTGGTCTCCCCATGGCACCCAAAGTAACCGTGACTTAGAGCTAAGCTCCTTTCTTTTTTGCTGTGTGGCGCCGCAGCCCGGGGGGCCTGAGCAGTCCCACACGCCTCCCACGGCAGGTGCCGGCCACAGGTGGCTGTGGAGCACGTGAAATGTGGCCGGTGCCACTAAGAAGTAGGTTTAGATTTTTTTGAATTTTTAACTAATTTGAATTTAAACTCCACCACACCGCACGTGCTCAATGGCTGCTGAATTGTGCAGTGCAGGCCCCATGCTGGGGGCAGAGGGGAGCACGCGCCCAAGCTCGTGCTCCAGGCCACGACGGCCCGTGAGCAGGGGCGTGGGGAGGTGGGGCAGCCCAGACGGCTGAAGGCTCTGGGGGTCCTGACCCCAGCATCTTGGAACGAGACTGCACTTGGAGATGGTTTTTTAAGAGGTGATGAACAGAGCCACAGAGGGGTGACCACGTGAGGACACAGGCCACGGATAGAGGCCTCGGGAGAAACAGCCTGCAGGACGTGAGGTCACGCATGCGTGTTGTCTGTGCTCTCAGCTGGTGCTTGCCATCCCGCTGCAGCTAAGACGAGCCTCTGGGCTCTTGCAGCTGGTGCGCGCCAGCCCCCGTCCTGACAGGGGGGCCCACGTCAGCTCAGTAACCCCGCAAGGACGCTCCGGCGGCAGCCTCCCCACCGCGGTCCACCGCGAGTCCACTGAACCCATCAGAGCCCGTGCAGGGACCCTGGGCCGTCCCTGGCCAGGGGCTCATCACCTGCCTCACCTGGACCAAGGCCCCACCCCCAGAGCCACCTGCGTCTGGCTCCCCTGGCCCTCCCCCCGCCGGCCACCTGAGCCCTCCCCAGGGCCCCGGGCTCCTGCTTGCTGCCTCTTGTTGCCTGGAGACCTGACTGTTCTCGTCCCCCTGGACTACAGAGCAGAGAGCGCGGTGGGCCCGCTGCACACACCGGTCAGCCCCCTCCCCTGCCTCCCTGGGGGGTTGCTGGGCGGGGCTCGAAGGGAGCAAGTGATGCCAGCAGCCAGCCTCCTTCCCCGGGCCTGTCCGCCAGGCCTGGGGGTGTAAATGACCTGAGGCGTGACCAGATACAGAGGGGCCTGGGGAGGCAGATCTGTGGTCAGGATCCCCCCTCAGAGGCTCCCCCCCGCCTCCCCGTGCCACCACTTAGGGAAAGCTGGCTGAGATCAGGGGCTGCCTCCTTGGGAGAGCCGCCTGCCGGCCCATCGCTCCCTACTCCGGGGGGATGGGGCGTAGGTCCTGTGGGTCTGGGTGCCCCCTGGAGCCATCACGAGGTCACATCCCAGCCCCGCACACTGGCCCGCAGGAAGTGTGGACCTGCTCCCACGTGCACACGTCTCTTCAGGGTTCTGAGGCGCCCGTGAATCCGGCCTGGGCCCAGTGAGCCCTGGGTGCTCGCTCGCCCACTACAGATGTGGGCCTCAGGTCTGTGTGGCCATGCCCTGATCCAGAACTGTGTTCCCGAGGGCCTATGAGGACGGCTCCCTCGGGGGTGCTGACCGGGGCAGAGAAGCAGGGAGCCCCTGGCCGACCTCCCCAGAGCCCCCTGGGCTAAAACTGCTCCGTGGGCATTAATCGTGTCCTGTGCCTTGGACATGCTAAGACTCAGGGTCGTCCTGGGAGGTGGAGGCGGAGGCGGGCGTCTTCGGGCACGCAGCGGCCTGCCGGGCACCTGAGGCCGGAGGTCATCCCTGCTGAGCCCTTCCCGGGATGGGTGGCCCGAGCCATACGCATTAGAAGCTGCTCTGGGGACACGGAGAAGACGCTCTGGAGGCTTTGGAGCCCACCCAGGTTCTCCAGAAGGCCGGAAGGAGATGCATCTCAGGACAGAGCTCGGGGGGAGCTCACAGGACGCACTCCCTCCCTGAGGCACGCAGGCCCACCGGTGGGAGGGGGCCGAGCGAGGCCGTGCTGTCTGCCGAGGGGCTGAGCGGATGCCTGCCGAGAGGCGCTGGAGCTTTCTCGACACCCCCTTCCTCCGTGCCCAGCCTCTGCGGACCACCTCTCTCAGAGCCACTGTCCCGGGTGGGCCAGGCCTCGCTGTCCCCGCGCTCGGCCGGGGGCTGGGACCTCCCGAGAATGAGGCCGCCCTTCCACTCTGCTCCTCCTGCCTCCCCACGTCCTGCCTGCAGCCCTTGCTCTGTGTGCGGGCCCACAGGTCACCGTCCCCGGGGCGGTGGTGTCACAGGCCCGGCTCCCCCGCCATGGGAAGACCTGCCGGGCTCCGGCCGCAGCCCAGGAAGGTGCTCCTCCCGCTCTTCCTGCCCATGGACTGTGAGTGTGTGACACGGAACTGGCCCGTGAGGGAGGGGACGGAGCCCGGCTTGCAGGACCGTCCGCGGTCCTGGAACGCACGCGCCGTGGCCTGAGGCCGTCTACCCCGGCAGCCCTGCGCGACTCGGGTCCCTGGCTGTGCCCCTCCGGAGGGCCCGATGGTGGGTGGGGGCCCACTGGGGACAGGACACAGCGGACCTCCTGCCTGGGAGCTGGTCCCTCGAGGACACGTGTTTTATGACCGAGAACCGTGAAGATGTGGCCGGGAGCCCTGCATTCTGGGCAAGTTAATGGGAAGGCGACAGCAACGGGGGGTCTTGTCAGCCCGTCTCGCTGTCCGAGATGGCCCCAGTGTGTGCAGAAGGTGTGGAGGGACTTTGGGGTGTGACCCTCCTCGAGCCCCCTCCCTGGGAACCAAGTCTTTCCAGGTTTGGACCTTATCCTGCGCGCGCTTGGAGGCTAGTGGTGGGCTGAATGGTGACCTCCGAAGAGACGCACCTGTCCTGGCTCCTGGCTCCTGCAGACAGGACCTAGTCTGGAAGAAGTGTCCTTCCCGACGTGACTAGGTTAGGGACGTGGAGGTGAAGAGGTCATCCTGGGTTACCCGGTGGTCCCGAGTCCGACAACAGATGTCCTTCTGAGAGACACCAGGGAAGACAGATGCACGGGGAGAGATGGCATGAGGAGACAGAGGGCGGAGAGTGGGGCCGCCAGGCAGAGGCAGGGGCATCGTCCCCTGCGGCCTCCAGGGGGAGTGGGGCCCTGTGACACCTGGCTGTCAGACGCAGGGCCCCAGGGCCCTGAGAGCCGCCCCAGGGTACAGGTCCAGGTTCTCCATGGTGCTGGCGGGGCTGGCTGGGCTCACCTGGGAGCGGTTTCTGGCATGCTCCCTGGGCCCTGGGGCTGCGGGCGAGGAAGGAGAGCAGAAGAAAGCCCCACCCCTCCCTCTCCGGACCCCCAGCGTGCCCCGGTCCTGGGGGCCCCGTTGTCCACACCAGCAGGGAGGGAAGGGAGCCGAGGGCGAGCGCCCCCAGCCCGTCCTGGAGCGCCTGCCCTCAGCCCAGGAGCCGGGCCGTCCCCGCGAGCGCCCAGGCCGTGGAGGCACCTTCTCTTGGGCTTTGCGGGGCTGCGGCCGGCGGTCCCTGGAGGGGCAGGCTGGGCCCCAGCTGGAGGAGGGGTGACAACTGTGTCCTGCAGCGAGCGGCCGGCGAAGAGTGGGGCGAGGGGCTGGGGGCGCCCGCAGAGGCTGGGACCTGACCCCAGAGTGCAGGCCGCCCTCTAGCCTCCTGGGAAGCCCCGGAGCCCGTGCCGGGTCTGCGGCCGCCGCGGAGACCCCCCCCAACTCGACCGAAGTCCCCTCCCCATGCTCCGGAACGTGGGCCTCGCGGGTCGGCCCCCTTCCCGGCAGCAGAGTCAGCTACTCTCCCCGTGCTCCCCCCCCGGGCGGCCTGGCTGGGACCGCGGCGTCGAGCCCCCGCGGAGCGCCCCGCTGGGATGCTGGTGCGGAGTCCGTGGCAGAACCGGAGCAGGACCAGGGACATAGGGTGCCGGCAGCCCCCGGGGCCGTGCCACTGGCCACCTGTCCCTCGTAGCTGTGCACGCCCAGCCTAGTTCGCATGCCGGCGCTGGAGAACGCAACCACGACCCAGAGCCCCCGTGGTGGTTTCAGGCAGAAAGGGCACGGCACGCCTCGTGCTCGTCTCTCGCTGTATTCGGAGCCAAGGCTGTCTGTGGGTTCGGTGCAACGACGTACATCGCGGCCGTGGGCGGCTGCCGTGTGGCGGTCGGCGCTCTTCCCTCCTTGCCGGGCTCGGGGACTGGTTGGGGGAAAGCCTGGACCGTCGGCAGAGCAAGGGCACCCCCATCGAGGTGTGAACTCGCCTAGCTCCGGGGACAAGGGGCGCTGTGTGCGGTCATCTTGGGAGGGGGCAGTGCACCCACGAGGGGCTCTGGCCCACTTTGCAGAGGGCAGCACCTGGACGGGCCCCCCGGGCCGAGAGGTGGGGGAGGAGAGGCCCCCGTAGGCAGCAGGTAGTCTGAGGAGTCCGAGCAGGGCTGGGCGAGGAGGGCACAGCACAGGGGCTTGGGGATGGCTGAGGTCCTGGTGGGCGCCCGTCACCCCAGGGTTGGTGAGTCTGGGTCACAGTGTCGGGTGTGGGGCGCCGCCTGGAGAATGGGGCTGGGGCTTCTCTCTACAAGTCGCGTTCTGGACGGGTTTTCTCAGCCCCAGTGTGGCAATCATCACCCAAATGAAGGACGTGTGGCTTTAGTGGTCACAGGAAACGGCCCAGCAGAATCCGTTTTACGGTCTCGGAAATGTGTGTGTCTCCTACCAAGGGTCAGGCCCTGAACCCGGTGCCAGGGGGCAGGCCTGGCTCAGATCTGGGCGTGGGGAGCCCCTCCCTCTCAGCCCCGACCGTGAGCTGAGATGATGGGCTGGAGCGCCAGGAAAGGCCCTGAGTGCAAAGGCCACTTCCAGGAAGATGTGTCCTAAGCTCCCCAGATGTCCGGCCCGAGGGCAGCCGTGCAAAGGCCCTGGGGCAGTGCCGATGTCAGGATGGGACCTGGGTGTGCAGACATCCTGGGGTGGGTTCTGGCAGAGCACGGTGTAGAGTCTGGGTCTGGTCAGGTGTGCGCTTGGTTAGGGCTTGAGTTGGCTTCCTGTGGTTGGTCCTAAGTTGGAGGTGGGGCGGTCACTGACCAAGTCTTGATTGTCTGGACTGATTGCTGTCAAGGTTGTGGGCACGGTCCTGTTGTCCAGGACGGTGTGGTGAGGGGAGCGGGCTCTGGGTCGTTCCTGGACACGGACTTCTGTTTGCTGGTTTGTGGACAGCGCTTGTAGTGGAGGGGACATGGTGGAGAGTGGCTGGCCGTGCGCCATGGAGCACATCCACGATAGTCCCAGAGAAGTACCTCCTACAAGAGCAAAGGCCCTGTGGCCACCAGTGCAGGGCACGGTTTGCAGGAGGCAGACACCTGCTGAGCAGGAGAAACCGGAGGGAGGGGCAGGGGCTCGCTCTTGAGGCAAATTCTTTTTTCCCTACCCGTGCTCTGTCTGAACCAAAAAACACGCAGACAGACAGGGGCCTCCTGCTCCCTTTCCCTCTCTGGGCCCCAGTGGCCTCTCTCAGATCACCGGACGTGGGAGGAGATTCTGTTCTGAGGAAAGGTTGCTTGGATGCTGAGTCACGGGCGAGGCGACTGGCCAGGCAGCTCCACGGCAACGGCTGCGGCCTGTCCTTCGCACCCGGAGCCCGCCCGGGAAGCATTTGCTGGGGGCAGCTTTGCCTGTCTTGTGGGAGATTCTGTTGACTCTAAAACATGAGGACAACAGGAGCGTAATTGCTAGTCAGCCCGTGCAGGGCTATTGCCTAATTCCCTCCCCGGGGGACCTGCTGGGCAGAGTGTCCAGGGAGCACCTGAAAATCTTCCACTCCCTGGGAGAGGCAGGCTGGCGGGGACACGAGGCCACCTCCGAAGGCCAAGCCTGCCCACCTCATGCCCCGAGCACAGCGTGGCCAGACCCAGCCGCCGGCATGGGATGCCGTGGTGTGGCCATCTCGGCAGACACGAGTAATTCTTGGGCATAAGCAAGAGGTGGCACCCACCTCACCAAAGCAAAATGCAGTATTAATCTGAAATTCCAACTTGACCGAGTGCCCTGTGTTAGCTGCACACCCCCCACTGGGCACCCTCCGACCTCAGGGCTCCCGCCGACCTGGCTTTAGGGCTGGTGATGCCCCTGGGTCCTGAAGGGAAGGAGGCCGGGAGCCCATGCAGCGGAAGCTAGCTGGACAAGAGAGTGGACGTGTGGGGGTGTTGGAACAGCCTCAGCCCAGCGAGCGTGGGCAACAGGGCCCGGCCACAGAGCCGGCGAGGGCTCTTCCCGGGGTGTCACCGCAGAAGGGCAAGAGAGGGACAGGAGCTGGTACCTTGGGGGTCACGCTGCCCGTCTCCCCAGAGGTCGGGGCTGTGCAGAGTGGAGACTGTGGGCCTGGCCCCCTCTGAGGCCCTCAGGGTCTGTGGTGTCGGTCCACACGGGCACATGGGGCCAGGCAGGTCTGCGTATAGCCCAGGCTGGGTTTCCGGAATCTTCTGCCTGTCGTGCGGGCTCCTGGGGAAGCGGAGGGCGTGCCCGGGCCGTGCCGGCGAGGAGCAGGGCGGCCAGTAGGGGGCAGGCGCGGACTGCGGGAGGTGGGGTCAACGTCAGACCCGTGTCCCCGGCCGCTGTGTTAGGGGCCTGCTCTCCCCTGAGGCCTCCTTGTCCTTGGGTCACCTCTGAGACTTTGTCCGCACGCCAGACCCCGCCGTCCCCTTGTTTGTCGATCCTGCTGGGAGGCCGGGGGTCCGAAGAGGAGTTCCAGAAAGTTCCAGGCCAGCCTCCCCTCCCCCCGCCCCCCACGCTGTGCTTGGGTCTCTCCGACCCCCATCCCAGGGCACTGGGCCTGTGCCACCCCCAGGCCACCCTCTCTGGCCAGGGTTCTGCCAGGGTCTGTGAAGCTGCCCCAAGGTTGTGGAACACACCCCTGGGGACCTGCCCCAGGCCCAAGCAAGTGCTATGGCCTCCGGAAGGTTCTGGAGGGTCCCGGAGCTGTCCATGGTGGCCACCTCAAGGGAACGGCCGGACGGTTGCCACCACAGCCTCGTGGACACCAAAAAAATCAGTCTTAGGGGATTTTCTGCATATTTTTCTCAACCATATTCAGAAATAAAGTCATGGAGGGGGTTCGCTGACTTCCTTCTTTAGGATGAGGGGCATGTGCGGGGCTTCCCCTCGTGGTCACCCCTCCCTGGGCATCCGACCCCCGTACTGTGGGCCCTGCGGCGGGAGCCTAGGGCCCTGAGGATCGGGTGACCACGGGCAGCACGGGACCTCCCACCTCCGAGCCAGCGGGTTTTCCTTTTGCAGCCCTGGTCCGGGCAGGGCTCCATGGGGTCTGTGAGGCACCCCCAGACCCTTCTGTTCCCACAGAACACCCACCAGGGGCCAGGCTGGGGCTCTGCCCCGGGGCAGCGTCCCTGTCATGGGCTGCTGGGAGCCTGTAGGTTTACCCGTGTGGGGCTTGGCGGCTCTGGCCGGGCCCCTGGTCAAGGCCAGTGGGACCCTGAGGGCGCCGCGGTTTCTCCTGGGCTGGTGGGGCCTGCGTGCCCCAGGGGGCCGGAGGGCACATGGGAAGCCCCGGAAATCCCTGGGGTCTCGGGCTGACCCCGCTTGGTCCCCAGGTGACTCCTGATGGCCTCGGGCGGGGGTGGGGGCTCCGTGGGACCCCACCCCTTGGGGAGGAGAGGGCACGGGTGCCAGTGTGCTCTGCGGTTCACTGCAGCGGCTCTGCCCAGCCGGGCTGCCCTCTCGATGCTCAGACTCGCTTAGCTGGAACTACATGGAATCGTGGCAAAAAACACGAAACACTCCCGCTCGGCATCACTTCTCCATGGCCCCGCCCCACCTCACCGTCCCCCTGCGTCCCTCCCCCACCCACAGCTGGGGCTGCTCCTTGGACCCAGGACCCGGCGTCCCTGCCGGGCAGCGGGTGTGGTGGCCACAGAGCCCAGCCGTGGCTGTGTTAGCTCAGACAGAGCTGTTTACTCTCCAAACACTTCCAGCAGCACCTGCGGCCACCTGGGCGTGTCCAAGCTGGGTGCAGGGTCTCCCCTCGGAGGCAAGGGCAGGGCTCTCCCGAGGCCGTGAGGCATCCGGTGGATTCCACACCAGCCACACCAGCCGCTGCCTGCCCCCCGGCAAGGCGGGCGGGGGTGGGGGAGGCCTCGTGGTGCCTGGAGGAGGGCCCCAGGATGGTGCCTGATGTCCAGAAGATGCGGCTGTGGGCCAGGAAGGGCAGACCCCGGGTGAGCTCACTCTCACGTGCTCACACACGCTCCCACGCGTGCACACACACGCATGCACGCACCACGTGGGGATCAGTGAGAACTGGGTGGGCTGCCCCCCCGCCACCTCCGGCAGGACCGTCTCGGAGAGCCGAGCTCATCGGTTAGTGGATGATGATTGAGCACCGCCAGGGGCCGCATGGGGTGATGGAGGGCAGCACACAGTTCCCGCATCTGAGAATTAATTCTAGAACCTTCCATCAGCAGGCTGAGGAGGAAAGAAACTACCGCCCTGGGCGTCTGCACGTGGGCGTGCCTTGGCATCGGGAGACCCGGTGGCTGGGGACCAGCCGCAGACGCAGGCCCCGGATCAGCCGGTAGCTCGATTCTCAGATGGGGCAGGTCTCCACGGCCCCGCACCGCGGGTCTTCTGCACGAGAGCGGCGCGGACCTGCGGGTCTCCTCCCATCGCAGGACAGCAGACGCCTCATCCAGGCAGCCGGGACCTGCTGACCTTGACTCACGGGCCTCCGGGGCCGCCGACCTCCTGCCCCGGCACAGCGGGTTGGCATGGGGACAGGTTGTCAGCCGTGCTCAGTTCTTCAGCGGCGAGCCGGAGCGTCCCTCTGCCACCACGGTCCCCATCTGTCCTGCCCCCGGGACGCATCCACTTTGTTTAAGATTTTGTTTTTATTTTAGAGAGAATGAGCGTGAGTGGGGGGGGGGGGGCTGAGGGAGGCGACAAGCAGCGTCCCCAGTGAGCGGAGCTCGACACAGGGCTCGAGTCCATGACCCAGAGATCACGACCGGAGCCAAAACCGAGAGACGGAGGCTTAACTGACAGAGAGCCACGCGCGCGTCCCTGGACACATCCGTGTCTCAGCGGACGTGCACCGACAGACAGCACAGCTCATCAGAAACGCACAAATCCTGCTTTTCCTTCTTTGTGAATGAGCACAAGGTGGTCTTTTGAGAAACCAGCCCCAGGACAAAAGGGCCGCGTGGCCCCTGCCGAGCACGGCGCTGTGGCCGTCTTCAGGGGCGCAGGATGGCTCCCTGGTTGCATCTTTTGGTTCCTTGATGACAAATGTTGATCTGAGAAAGCGAGTCGGGCAACATTCCTTCTTCTCTTTCCGCCGTCTGCAGGAGTCGACTGTGATCGGCGGGACTCCTCCCGCGTTTGGGAAGTCACGCCAGCACGGCCGTCTGGGCCGAGCGAGGGCGCAGGGGTAGGTCTGGGTCTCCCCGGGGGGACAGCGCATTCTTCAGAACGCCTCGTTCTTGTGAAAACCTGGGCGGGCTGTGCCCTGGGAACATGTGCCCTGTCCCCCCCAGGAGCTGGTCCCTGTCGCATACAACTTCAGGGTGTGATTCCCAGCGTCTCCTGCCGATCTGCAGCTCCGTCGAGGCCTGCTGTCCCAAGACCCCGCACACCAGCGGCTTCAGATGACAGCAGGTTCCCCTCTGACCTTCCGGAAGCGACAGGGCCTGTGTTAAGGTGCGGGTGCTCCCTCCAGAGGCTCGAGGGCGTCTCGCCTGGATTCTTCCAGTTTCCAGGGGCCCCGGGCGTCCCCATGCAATGCCTGTGCCGCCACCACAAGCCTGCCCCTGTCCCCCGCGCATTTTCAAACATCTCTCTCTCCTTCCAGTGCCGCCAGCCATACCGGCGCAGGGCCCACGTACCCGGCGTGACCTTGCCTCGGTCACTTCTGTGAAGGCCCTGGGTCGGCGCAGGGCTGTGGAGGCGGCGGGCCGGGCGTCCCCAGCAGCCGTCGGTCTGGTCAGTCTCGTGGCAGGTGTGCTGCGCCGCTCCTTTACCTCCACGGGCTTCTTTCCCTCGTGCACTTGTCCCGCTGCTTCCTGAGAGGCACGTCGGAGCCCCTGCCAGCGAGGGCATTGTGTCCGCCGTGGCCTTGCAGGGCGATGGCGTGGAGCCCGTGCCCTCAGGAGGGCCGGTCCGTGGGCGGCCCGCTCGGCGAGTCGGCGGGGCTCCTCTCCTCCCGCCCTCTTGGGCCCAGCTCTCCCCACCCGCCGGCTCCCTGTTCTCTCGGCTCCCTGTTCTCTCGGCGCTGTGTGGCCACCCGGGAGCCCCTCAGGCCGCTGCCGCCGGGGAGCTCCGTTCAACACAGGACCCCACGTCTGGTGCACGAGCGGGCTGCGCCACGGGGCCACGGCCGGGCACGTGCCAGACGCCCGCCAACCTCCTCACCGGCCTGCCGGTGCCGCATCTCTGGGCGTCTCTGGGCGTCTCCCGGGGCCGTCCGCCTGCCGCTCCTGCGAGGTTCTGTCCCCTGGAAAGGCTGTTCCGCCGCCCCGTGTGCAAGGGCTGTGTTTGCTGGCCTGGGCGTCGAGGCGGGCAGCTGTTTCCTCGCGTGCTTTGCCGAAGTGGCAGACTTTCCTGGTTCTGCCCTTTGGATGTGCGAGTCCTTTGTCCCCAGAAGCAGAGCGCCGCGCCCCACACTTCTCGTCAGCCCGTGTTTTATGGCTTTTCTCTGTGCTCATCAAACTTGCGCATGTTTTGGGCCGGGGACGGCTGCCTCCGGGAGGACGTGGCGCCTGCCAGGGCCACGGACTCTGTGGTTTTGAGCTGTAAGGCCCAAGTGACCTTGGTCCACTTCCGCAGCCTTCAAGCTTATTTTTAAAATGTATTTTTAACTCATTGCCCCGAGAAAATAGAAATTAACGATTGTGGTATTTACACAAACAGTTCTGTGTAGACGGCAGCCAGGCTCGCCGTGGGCTCTCCCGCAGTTCAGGCCAAATATTTAGCGTTGGAACGAGGCACTTCAGCCCGGAGATGGTTATCTCGCTGGCAGCTCGGCTCACCGCGCCGCCCCTCCCCTCTCCTCTGGGCGGAATGGAAGGAAGACCAGGGAACCACATGGATTCGGGTTCCGGTTGCAGAGCAGAACCGGCCGTGTCCAGCTGGAAGCCGGGGGGGATGGTGGGGGGTGGGGGGGTGGGGGCAGAACCACGTGGAGGGCTCTGCGGGCCCTGGACGGCCGGCCGGGCTGGCTCTCTCAGCCCCTGGTTGGGGGCGGCCTTGCTGTGCCGGGTCAGAGGGGCGCACGGGCCGCGAGGCTTCAATCATTTACGTGGAGGGTCCTTCTGCCTCTGTTCCCAAGGTCAGCTGCCAGGGGCGTGGCGGCTGGTGGGTGGGGGGTGGCCAGGGCCCACCCTGAAGGGCAGGACCCGCCGGGACCCCTCCCCCTCCTCCGGCTGGCGTCCGAGCAGTCCCCCCACCCTCCCCCACAGGGACTGCAGAAGCCCTGGGCAGGTCCCCACCTTCCTGGGCTGGTTGATGTGACCTTGAGAGAGGCCGTTGGTCCCCTTATCTGTGCTGCGGATAATAATAGGATAGAAATCGCCGCCTGGGGCGCGGGAGTGTGACCTGCTTATCTCTGGGCAGCAGCTGTTTAATTGAAATGATAGTGAAGTATTTTTGTCCGGGCGCGTGGGCTTTGGCCACCGGAGCAAGAGGTCCAGGGAGCATGTCTGTCGGTACCGTCTCCTCCTGGACGGCTTGCGTGGTGTGTGACCCGTACCTCCGATGTGTCTGTGCCTCCTTAGGTGTGTTCCCTGGACGCTGTCCGCCTCGCTCCATGCAGGGACGTCATTTAGTGAGACGAACGGTATTCACGCAGCCGAAAGGTAGAAACAGCCCCAGAGCCCACCCCGGACGACTGTTTGAACAAAACCTGGCCCGGCCCCACGCTGGAGTGTCATTCAGCCTTACGGAGAAGGACACAGACACCCACTGTGGCGTGGCTGGGCCTCGGTGAAACCGGTGGTCACCTGGACAAACACCACGCGATTTCGCGTCTGTGACGTGCTCAGTCACCATGGTCAGACACAGAAGGAGGCCGTGGTTTCCAGGGGCTGGGGCTGGGGTTTAGTGTCCCTGGGGACAGATTCCATCTTGCAAGACAGTGAGCATTCTGGAGACAGACCGTGGCAACAGTTTGCAGAACCATGTGTTCAAGGATAAACTGAGGCACGTTCCTATTTTTAAAATTTTTTTAGGAATTCATCTGAGCAAACCCCAATTGGGCAGAAGTGGCTAGGAGTTTCCCCGGGAGCGAGAGATGGGTTTTTAGAAATGACAAAGCAAGGAGAGGGCCTGCCTGGCCATAGCCTGAGCGGCTGGCTCGTCCGGGAAGGCCTCGGGCTGTTCGCAGGTCCCGTCTCCTCCGAGCGTCAGGGCCACTCCAGCCAGTGGCCTCCTCGATTGTGCTAACGCTTGTGAGCCTCCCTGATGCCACCGAGCTACACAGTTAAATATGGTTAAAATGGCCAATTTAACATTCTGTATGTTTTACCAAATTAAACAAAAACAGCTTTTTTTTTTTTTTTTGACAGAGAGAAATCACAGGTAGGCAGAGAGGCAGGCAGAGAGGGGGAATTCTCCCCGCTGAGCAGATAGCCCGACGCGGGGCTCGATCCCAGGACCCTGGAATCATGACCTGAGCCGAAGGCAGAGGCTTAACCCACTGAGCCACGCAGGCGTCCCACAAAGACAGATTTTTGGAAAAGGAGAGAAAAGTCAAAACCAGTGACATTTTTGTCAAGGACCCGAGGTTGAGTGGAGGCCCAGGAGCCCCAGGGCACCAGGACTCAGAGCCCCTGTGACCGCGGGGCTGGGCGTCCCACACATGGTCACGGTGCCGCGAGGACAGCTTCCACCCCGAGTGACTGCATCGTCTGAGGTCCCAATGCCAGGTGTGGTGCGAGGCTGCCCCCTTCCCGAGAACACCTCACCCCCTTGTCACCACAGTGCGTGGGGATCCTGCCCTCAGAGGGGACGTTGGTATGGTCCCGGGGACTCCAGGATGACCCAGTGACCTTCCCCCATGGGACTTGGGGACTGCAGGGGTCACCACGGGCTCCTATGGACGATAGCCGGAGGCTGGCACAGCCCCGCCCAGGCCCCTGGCGGCGCCGCCTCACCCTTGGCCTTCCGGAAGACCCTTCGGGAGCCTCGGGAGGGCTGGGCTTTCGGGAATGGGGTGCCCTCACCGTGGGCCTGAGGGCCAAGCTGCGGTACCAAAGCAGTCTCCAAAGTGATGGCCCCTGCCCGGGGCTGCCTGGAGACCCCGGGGCAGTTTGGCCCTTGCGGTGGCCCTCCCGGTGTACAGCCCGAACAAGGGACTGGCCGGGGGTGGGGCGGCAGGGCTCCTCCTGCAGCTGGTGGTGGCGGGGTGGGGGGGGTCCTTGGACGGTGCCCTGGGGGTGGCTGTGCGCGGACTTCCAGGCCGTACTCTGCCTCCCTGGGATGAGGGTCCCGGGAACAGACCCCCGAGGGACCAGGTCCTCTAGGACCTCCTCTAGGGCCTGGTGTGCCCCGTCCACCCGCCTCCCTGCATTCCCGGTGGCCTCCTGTCTAGCTCCTTATGCCACTGTCTGGTCAGGGGGACCTCGAAGTTGGCTCCACTTTCGCCTGGTCCCCAAGCCAGCACCCCTGCAGGCCCGTGGCCAGGGCCTCCTTCCCCTATGGGGCCGCCCCCCGAAGCCCTAGATACCGTCCACCTCCCTCCTCAAGGCCTGCGGACCTCGCCTCCTGCGCACCTCGCCTCCTGCGCAGACAGAGCCTGGGACGTGGGCCCACTTGCCCACTTTGTGGGTCTGGGTATGGCCACAGGGCCTGGCACGGCGGTTCTCAGGAATGGAGCCTTGACCCCGTGGAGGGACTGGTCAGCCAAGGAGTTGGCCTGCCCTGGGGGCCACCTGACCCCTACCCTCGCCCGCCTGTCGGGACACCACCCCCCTTTCCTGGGAGAGCCCGCCTGGCTTCTGAGGGTGGCCTGTGGACGGGCATCCGGGGCTCCGTGCCTCGGGGCCTGGGCTGAGCATGGGTGGGCAGGGGGCGCGAGTCCCAGGAAAGGCAGAGCTCAGTCTGGGCCTGCGCTCGCTGCCTGCGGGGCTGTGGATACATCAGCTTTTGCTGCCTCCTCTGGTCCCGGCCGCGCCGGGTGCTGGGTGATGTCTAGCGTGCCGAGGGGCTTCTCTGGGACCCCTGGAACGGAGGTCATTATCGTGCCCACAGATGGTTGTGACTAATTGGGGCCACACAGAAAAAGTGGTGCCTGATATACGGTGAGTATTGGGCAAGTCCTCACGCGGGGTTTGGGGTCAGGATGAGGGAAATGAGCACCCGGGGGCCGGACGTCGGCCTCCCCTCCCCCATGAGGCTCTAAGCCACTTGAGAAGCAGGTGCCTGGCTGTCCTGTTGGCCTCGGTGCTGGCCCGTCTGGGCCGACCATCCGTGGGGCTCCGAGCCCATCGCCTGCGCCCGCAGGATTCCCACCAGGGATCTCCAAGCCTTGGGACCGTGTGGGGCCAGATGGAGCTTTTTGGAGATGTGCTTGTGGTTGAACAGTTGTTTCCGCTGGCCCTCGTTGGCAGAGGTGGTAGGAGGCATGGCCTGGGCAGACCCCTGCGTGGGGAAATGAGGGACTCGGGCAGCGGAAGGTGCGCCGGGGGGCCCGGGGCTCAGGTGCTGCTGCCCCGTCCCTCATGGAGCGGAGCCGCGTCCCCTGGCATCAGGAAGAGTGGTTCTCTCTCCCACGAGCCGTGACCTGCACGGCGGTGCCCTCCTGGGGTTGCACTGGCGAGCCCCGTGCCCCACGCCCGAGCAGGTGCCCCAGGGCTGTCGTCCTGACGCAGGCCTGCACTAGCCCTGCCTGCCCCGAGCTGCCAGCGCCACAGGTCACACAGCCTCCTCTCACCAACACGTGGTCGGCCCCTGTTGTGGACACTCTCGTCCCTCCTCCCATTGTGTGGACGGGCTCGTGGTCCGCCTCCACCGTGGCCAACAGGAGCGCGCTGCTCCGAGCACCCCAGCACGTGTCCTTGGTGCCTGTAACTCCCTGCGGGGCGGAGGACTGGGGGTCCTCGCCAAGGCATGTGGGGGGTGTCCCAGCATGGCTGCACGCTTCCCATGTGCACGCTTGGGCTGGTGTGTGGCCGTGGGCTGACATCCTTGCACGTGGCAGTGGCTGCCCTCCGCGCCTTCTTACTGATCTGTGGGGTGTCCTTACGCGATCTGGACACGCCTGGCCGGCCGCCTGGACGACAGCGGTCTGGGCGCCGTCGGGTCCACGTTTCCGCTCTGTGAGGATCATAAACCACTTTGGCACTTTCTTCAGGAAGGGTGCCTTCGAGGCCACGAGGGAACGCCTCAGCCACCATTTTTAGGGTAAATCTGTCTCGCGGTCTCTGACTCTAGGCTGTGCTCCCGCAAGCTTGGGGTTTCCCTGATGGCGTCCCCACATACCCAGGCCCAGCCCAGCGCAGGGGACCCCTGGCGTGTCCTGCGGGACTGCAGGGGGCTCTGTGGCAGCCTGAGGGGTGAACCCCGGCCAGCCCCATCAGATCCTGATGGACCTGGGAGTCACTCTGGAACCTGGGAGTCGCGTGGGAGGCCTTCAGAGGGAGCAGTGGCTGGGAACTGCCCGCATGTGGACCTTGGGGGACAACGAGGCGTTTGTGCCTTGAGGGAAGTCGGAGCGCCAAAAAGCCCAAAGCCAGACGCTCTTGTCCCCACCTTGCCCATTCCCAGGAACTCCCTGGGGGACGTCCAGGGGAACGGGGCGCTCCTGGCTTCTTGCCAGTCCCCGAAGCAGGAGCCATGCGGGAGCCACGCGGGAGCCACGCGGCGGGGCCCAGGAGCGTGGGTGTAGGGCCCCGGGGAGCAGGGTCTAGGGGAGGGGCGGACAAGAGAGTCCTGGTACGAAGCCCTGGTGTTGAGGGTTTCCGCGGCTCCTGACCACCGTCCGTGACTCCTGCTCCCGCGGGAGGGGCTGAGGCCAGCACACTGGGCCTCGTGGGCCCCAGGACATTTGTCGTGCGGAGACGGGCAGGAATGGATACAGAGGTCACGCGGAGGCTATGCGGCTTCAGACATTTCTGCCGGGGGTGGGGGGGTCGGGGGGCGAGGGGTTGGGGGGGTGGGTGAGTGGGATACCTGCACCGCCCAGCCGACGGCCCTCAGGGGCCTGGGGAGTGCCATGTGGGTGCAGGGAGGCCTGAAGGTCCTTGCCTGGGCCTGGTGCTGGCTTAGGGCTGTGGGTGCCCTGCGTCCAGGCCGCGGTGGGGGGGTGTGGGGAGGAGGTGGCCGCGGCCGTCAGGGGCCAGCATCTCAGCTCGGTTGTCCACAAGCTTTCAAACCCCACCTGTGTTGCAAGAGGCTTCTCGAATTTCCACCAAGATTTATCTGAAAAGAAGTGACACGTATTTGAAAAGAAGTGACGTGCGAAACCAGAACAGGGTGTGAGGCCAAAGCGGTGTTTTGGCGTCTCTTGCTCTCAAGAGTGGGAAGGAAGCCTTTGTTCTGTGAACAGCGAGGTGGGAAGAGGGGCACAGGGTTCCCAGCAGCTCCCAGCAGAGGGGAGCCCTGGGCACGATAGGAAGGCCCCCCGCCAGCCAGCCACGGTGGGGTGCCCGCGGCCGTGGCTCAAGGGGAATCGTGCTCTGCGAAAGGCTTATAAAGCCTGGTTCGCGCTTCCTAACTTCCAGGGCCTCTTGCCGTTACTGGCTTATCTCACAAAACACAGCCCAGCACGGTCTCCGGAGCTCAGGAGGTGGGATGGCGGCTTCCTGGCTTCGGATTCCAGGCTGCAGGCCCTCCCTCAGCACCGCCTGGGCCAGTGGCCCCAGAGTCCCCCGCAGGACGTCCTGAGGTGGGGACAGCTGGCAGCGGCCATGAGAACCTTCCAGGGGGCAGTGGAGGTCATGCAGAGCTTAGTGTTTTTAACATACAGCCATTTGTCTCTTGAAAACCAGGAGATTTTCCTAGAGCTGTAAAATTACCTTATTTTTTAAAAAGATTTTATTTATTTATTTGACCAAGAGACAGAGATCACAAGTAGGCAGAGAGGTGGGCAGAGAGAGAGGAAGGGAAGCAGGCTCCCTGCTGAGCAGAGACACCCCCCCCACCCCATGCGGGGCTCGATCCCAGGGCCCTGAGATCATGACCCGAGCCGAAGGCAGAGGCTTTAACCCACTGAGCCACCCAGGCGCCCTTAAAATTATCTTATTTTGAAAGATTTCCAAGCTACGGAAAAGTGCAAGACTAGTGTGAGGGCCGTCACACCATCCAGACGATCCCATAACGTCCCTCACAGCTGTCCCTGGTCTGGCCTGGCCGGTTCTTGCTTCTGTGTCCTCAGGTGACAATGACGTGTTGGAGGAGTCAGGCCATTGTTTGCAGAACCCCAGACCGGTTCAGTTCTCGGGATAGAGAGCCTGCCCCGCCCCCCTCAGGGCTGGAGTCGTGTCCCCAGGGCAGGCTGCAGGGCTTTTGAGCCAGGAAGCCACCCAGCTGCGGGCGGTCACAGGGCTGGTCACAGGGTGCGCGCTTGGGGCCGAGGGCTCCTGTGGCAGCCGGCGCGGGGGAGGGGCAGACACCGGGCTCTGGCCTGCCCCTGTCCACCCCCCTCCCACCGCCTGCGCTTGCCTGCACTGGGCAGCCCCCTTCCTGAGCCTCAGCAGGAGGGCCTGGGGACCTTCAGAGGCCCCGCGGGCCCTGGGTGGCGCCGCAGAGAAAATGCTGCCCGCCCTGCCAGCCAGGAGAGTCCAGTAGCCACAGAGCCATGAAAGGCTCCTGAGGTGACCTCTCCCGTCCCGGACTTCTGTCTCCTGCTGTCCTTACAGTGTCCCGGCCAGGGAAGAAGACACTTGGTTTTAAGTGAAGGGATCTGCCTCCCTCCTCCCGCCTCTTGAGCCTCTCAGGTTCCTTCTGCTCATCCCTCTTTCCTCCCGCCTCCCCTCCTCCCCTCCTTTCTTCCCTGCCCTCCTGGTGGGCTTGGCAATCAGTCCAGGAGTGTCGTGGGGCATCTTCCCCCTTTGGGGCAAGAGGTAGCCTTTTCCTCAGGACTGGCCCAGGCCCACACTTCCTGGGAGAGGTGGTCTCAGCCTCCCAGGGCTGCTTTCTGCCCTGGACCCCGGGGCAGTCAGCACCCCGTCCCTCGCCCATCCTCCCTGGTGGGTCCTAACAGCACGCTCCCAGCTCCCAGCCGGGAAAGATGAGCGGAACTCTGGGGCCGTGAAAGCTGGAGGATCTGCCATAGGCTATGAAAAAGAGAGGAGAGAGTCCCCCCAACCCCCTGAGAATGACCCTGCACCTCTGGGCCTCACGTCCGCATCCTGAAGTGAAGGCTGGGCCCCTCTGGGGCGCTCCTGCAGTCACGGGGGCTCAGGGCCAGGCAAACCTCCATTCGCACGCGCCTGCCCTTAAGCACCGCGCTCTGCAGTCTTGCTGACGGACCCCAGTCTTCTTCAACGGAGCTGGCCTTCCCCGAGCAGGACACCTGCAAACCCTTCTGTACTTTGGGGGCGGTGGCCTTCTCCCCACCTTTCTTGCTGCTGCCGCAGGAGGGCAGCTGAGGGCACCTCTGCCATCTGACACTCCCAACCCCTGCCACGGGACTGTATCTCTCCGTGGAGGCTGGGGCAGGAGGGTTTCCGAGTCCAGTCCCGCTGGCCTGGGCCCCCTGGGGAAGCTGGTGCTGGTGCCGGCCGGGGCGGGAGCCTGGGACAGAGGGGGAGCCCGGTCACCTAACCGGCTTCTTTTGTCTTTGATTGAGGATGGACTTTCTGAATTTGGCTTTATAGGGTTTGTTGTGAATATGAAACAAATGCAGAGAGAACCCAGGCCTCTGTAACCCTGAGGCCCAGAGCCCCCAGCCTTCCTGCTGGCTGTTCTAGGCACATTTTCCAGCTGTGATCGGTCCCTCCTGGTCATCGGGTTACTGGTGTGATGTGGCCTTGCTTGCCCTCCCACGTCTCTGCTTTCTGGCTGGGAAACCCTAACCCTGACCTGCGTTTTGGGCTCACTGCACCTGGGCGCCATCACAGCACAGCTCGGCCGCCAGCTGACTTGCACTTTGATGGACGTGGTATTATTCCCTCCTTTCCCTGTGTCCTTTGCTCAGGAGCGCGCCAGGTGTTGTGGGGGTGGGCGGTGCCTGGCTGGGGTCCGGAGCCCGCCCTCGCCTGGCCTCCCTTCCCTTCCATGGCTGCCCCAGCCTGGCCCCGACGAAGGAAAGGGAGGGGTCCCCAGGAGAGAGGTTGGGAAGCACTCCCTTGAGCGGAGGGGAAAGGCCTGGGGTCCTCTGTGGGCCAGGACCCGTCTCAGACCCTTGGTAACTTGTCTGGCTTATGTCTCTTGAGGACGGAACCCCCACAGCAGCCCCGACGGCCGCCCGCACAGAGGCCTCCGCTCCCCACCCCCGGCTCCCGGGAAGCGCGGCTCCCTCGGGTTGGAAACCCCCGCGTCGGGGGCGCCTGAGCCAGGCGCGGAGGGAGAGGGGAGGCCCGATCCCTGCTTGGTTGGGTGGGGGGTACCCTGCGGGCAGGGGCCAGCGCGGGGGGGGGCACGGTGCCGGAGAGCACAGGGCGGGCGAGGGCCTGCTCCGGGCGGGGCAACGCCGGGGCAGGGGGCACGCTGGGGGCGCGGGCGGTCCCGGAGCGCAGGCTGGGGGAGGGGACCTCTGCGGGAGGCGCCCGCCCCGCCCCGCCCCGCCCCGCCCCGCCGAGCCGCGCCGCGCGCTAACTTTTCCGGAGGCCGAGGGGCCGGCAGGTGAGGTCACGTGGCCGGGGGCGGAGCGAGCCGGGCCGGGGGCGGGCCGCGCGGACCCCGCCCCTGCGCCCAAGTCCCGCGGCGCGTCGGCGGAGCGCGGGCCGGAGCCGGGCGCGAGCGGGCAGCGGGCGCCATGCCCACCAACTTCACTGTGGTGCCGGTGGACGCGAGGGCGGACGGCGGCCCGGACGAGGCGGCCGCGGCGGCCGAGGGGGCCGAGGGGGCCGAGGGGGCCGAGGGGGCCGAGGGCAGCGAGGCGCCGGGCCCCCCCGAGGGCGAGCCCGACTGCCAGAGCCCGGGTGAGCGCGGCCGCACCTGCCCGCGGGACAAAGGCGGGGCCGGGCTTCGCGGGGCGGGGGGACCGCCGGGAGGAGGGGCGGCCCGGGCGGGGTCGGGGTCGGGGTCGGGGGCGGCCCGGGCGGGCTGCTTTCCACGCACCGTCCGCACCCCCTTCCCTCGGGGTCCGCCAGCGGCCCCTCTCCCTCCCCACGACGTCTCAGCCCCACGAGCCCGCTCTCGACCCCCGCACCCCTGCAGCGGCCTGCAGAGCCGCGTCCCCCGGCTAGTCCCGGGGGCGCAGGGCTCCTGCCGCGCCCAGGGCTCCCGGGGCTGCGGGTCCGAGCGCCGCTCCCGCTGGGCCGCCGCCGGCTCCTTCCTCCTCGCTCGCCGGGTGGGACGCGAGCGGGGCCGGGACGCCCGGGGTAGCTATGGAGACGGGGAGGGGCCTCCCCTGCGTGAGAACGTCCGGGCCCCCCGGGTCCCGGGCGGCCGCGGCCAGGGCGGCCCCAGTGCCTTCCTGCTTCCTTCCTGTCGCCTTTGCTCTGCTCTTGCGCGCTGGGGCAAAGGCCTCCGGCCCGATAAGCCCCGGCCGAGCGCCCAGCCGGGGGCACCGCCTGACTGCCCACGGACCCGCTCATCCGCGGGGCCATCGCGGGAAGGTCGGCCGTCCCGGCGGGGCTGGGGGAGGGGCCGCCCATCCCAGCCGAGCTGTGTTCTGGCCAAGGGTCCTTCTCCCCCCCTTTGTTTCTGGACTCGGGAGGTGCCCAGCGCTTTCACTTTCTCTTGGGGGGATCCCCCAGGTCCGCTCCTTCTGTCCTCCAGGCTCCAAATCCTTGGGTCACCTCCCGTACCCACTCTCTAGAACTGGGGGTGGTGGCAGAGCAGTCCACAGCCGCGGGTCTCTGCTGTGTCTGGGCAGAGGCTCCCCGTTCCCATGGCCCAGACCCCTGCAGGCCCCCGGTCTTGGCTGGCAAGGCCAGCCCTTCGGAGAGCACCCACGGTCAGGTGCACCCCTCTCCCTCGGTGTCCCTTCCCGCCTGTGGGGTGAGGCCCCCATCCAGCTCTGTGTGTGTGTCCTGGGGCCTGGGACAGGTGGTGGCCGAGGCCTGGCTTGAGGGCTCCTGACCGGAGGCAGGTGAGGAAGGCGAGGTCTGTGCGCGCGGCCTCTCCTTGGTTCTGAGCGCGCCCCGGCATCACTCTCCGGGTGAGCCGTAGGCTGGCGGCCTCCAGACGTGCATCGTGTTTCCAGAGGAGGCTCCCTATTGCCTGCCCCGCTCCCCGTCCACTAGCCCCTTCTTGGGCGGACCGTGTTCTTTCTCTCCAGATCCAGAGAGCGGCTCGTTGGACGCTGGGTCGTTTTCGTCCTGCTCGTTTCCTTGTCCGTCCACTTAGGAGCTCTGTGCCGGGCTCCGGGGCCTGTGGGCTTGGAGCCAGGCGCTGCGGCTGCCAGGAGGGCTGGGCGGCTTGCCCATCCGGGCTGGTGGGAGGCCGGGCTCTGAGCCCCTGGCTGGCCTCGCTGAGTGCCGCCCGCTCTTTCAGGCTTCGCCCCTTCCCTTCCTGCTGAGGGCTCTCCTGGGATCTCGTGGCCCCACGTGATGTCTGGCCCAGAGCGTGGGCACATGCAGACGGGGGCTTCACACCCCCCCCCCACCCCCCGTCATGAAGCCTGCCCTGTGAGCCGCGCCTGCGCAGAGGTCATCTGGGTCTGACACTTTGTGCACTACGCTCTTGTCCCCCGGACGGGGGTGGGGGGGTGTGGTGTCCTTTGCATGTCACTGCACTCGTTTTTTGGGGCCTCTGCTAGGGTGGGCATCACTGTTTCCCCTAAGGTCCCGGAGTGTAGTTGGGGCTCAGAGGGACCCTGTGACTGGCACCAGCATGACTGGGGGCCGGGGAGGCCAGGCCGGAGCCCCTCCGTGCACCCTGGGGTCTCCCCAGCAGCCACATCAGGCCCCGTCGCAGGATCGGCCAGTACCCCGGGGAAGATCCTGGCTTTTCCGGGTGGGCCTCCTGGAGTTGGTGATAGTGAAGTAAGGTTCAGGAGGCCTTCCTGGGGTGTTTCTGGAAGCCCTGAGTTGTCTGGAAAGAGGAGTCCTGACACCCTGGAGGGTGAGGGCCCAGGGTGTGCTGAGACTGGCCAGTCGGGAGGAGCGGCACTGTCCTCGGTAGCCTGGCAGAGCTGCGCGGGACCGTGGGCTCTGCCCTGCCTCAGTGAGGACTGGTGAACTGTGGACCAGAGCTGGAAGGAGCACGAACGCCGCCCCCGCCCCCAGGCTCCTGCTCCACACACCCCAGGCAAGCGCTGTGTGTCAGGCGCAGGGTGAGGCCTGGTCCTGTCTTCTGGCCGTGGGAGGCTCCCCCGGCTACAGGCCTTCAGTGCCGAGGCGGGAGGAAGCCGAGCACTGACCCTAACTGGCCCTCTGCAGGCCCGTGGCTGGTGCTTCAGAGCCGGCAAGATGGGAAGCACAGCCAGTGGTGCTTCGTGGAGGCCTGGGCAGAGGGAGGCTGGGCACACATGGGAGGTGGAGGCGGGATCCGCAACGGCTTCCCCACCCTGGGTCAGTGGGGTGGCGGCGTGTTCTGGAATGACAGCTTTGTCTTCCCTGGGGTCCCGCGGGTCGTCCTGGACATTCATCCTGCATTTGCTTGTGATTAGCGATCGCAAGTGGGATGCGTTCTGCGACCCTCTGTGCTGTGTTTCTTGGAGAAACACCTTTTGGAGCAGGGGTGGTGAGGAGTAGGTTGTTTTTCTAAGTCCCACGCGTGGGGTTTTTAGCCGTGTGACCGGTGGGCCTGGGTGGAGGCCCTTCTGGGCCTTGTGGGTGGGGCCCTGGAGCAGGCTGGTGTGCAGTGAGGTGTGGCCACAGGCTGTGGGCCTGGGTGGAGGTCGGGGCTCAGCCTGTGGAGGCTGGACTGGCCGCCCTGTGTCCGCCGTCCCCAGCCGAGACTCTGTCCAGCCTCCTTGTCCTGTCAGTGACTTTTCTGTGGCTCAGCTCCTCTTGGGCACCCAGGGGTCTCTCCCCGACTCTCTGAAGGGGGCGGGACCCGTGCTTCCCGCAGGCACCGACCCAGAGGGTCCCCAGGAGTGTCGCCCATGCGCTGCCGGGGTGTGTGGCAGGCCGGCCATCGGCAGTGCGGGCCGCACTCTGAGGTCACGGCCCCGGACCTCACGCTGTGGTTCTGTGAGTGTGGCCGCTGACGGACTGGGCTGGGGCTTGTGCGAACGGCGTGGTGGAGGCGTGAGGACCGCGTGGCTTCCGCACGGTGTGGTCGTGCTGGGCGAGGACGCGGGGTTTCCGGAAGGGAGGGAGGTGTCACAGCGGCCGTGGGAGCAGAAAGGACCGGTGTTCCTGCCATCCCATTGACAGAGCCTCGGGTGCTGGAGGGAAGGCAGCGCTGGCTGCGGGGGACAAGCTGTTGTGGTCCCCGGGCTGTGTGGGGAGATGTGGGTGATGGCCGCGGGTGGGTCGGGGCCGCCACTGCAGCGTTCTGTGTACCAGATGCGTTGTCAGTGGCAGAGGAGCAGGGAGTGGAAGCACCGAGCAGAGCGTGCGGCCGAGCGCTCGTTCCCCTGTTCTCCGTGCACCAGGCAGTCCCAGGGGGACAGGCGCTCCTCTTGAGTAAGTCCCCCTCAGAGCCCACGGGTGTGTGCGTGTGCACACGTGTGTGCCTGTGTGTGTTTACTTGTGTCACACACAGGTCTTTGGGATGCATGCATTTGTTTGCTGTGTGCACACGCGTGGACCTGTGTGTGTGTGCATGCCCATGGAGGTGGGTACAGGGGCTTGGTGGTCACACGGTGTTGGGCTGTTGCCCGCAGTGGACCCGTCCTGCGGAGTGGCTGGAGGTGCGCCTCTGGGGGATCTGGTCAGGCTTCCGAAGCAGTGGTGTGTCTGTGCCTCTGATCTGAGATCTGTTCCCAGGACCTGGACGAGGAGCCTTGCTACATAGATCCAGGTCTGTGTTGTTCTGGAAAGTTCTCCAGATCTTCTGAGTCCGATACCCACTGTGCTGGAGCAGGTAGCTGAGCTGTGGACACCAGTGGTGGTGGTCACTCCTGGGCGGGGGCGGTGTCTGCCCTGAGTGTGGGCACTAGGGACGCCTCCGAGGGTCTGGCTCCCAGGACAGCCGCGTACCTGGGGGGGTCTGCTGGGCTGGTTACCGGTCACTGCTGTTTGTTCTTTGAGCCCGTGGAGTCTGCAGCCCGGCCGGTTCCTCGTGGCCTTGGGTGCATCAGTGAGCCGAGCAGTCTGCTTTCCTGGGGGCACAGAGGCTGCAGGGACTGGCACGTGATTTATGGTTCGCTGGGGAAGACGGAGCGCCATGAGGTGCTGGGCATGGGGGTGCCAGCAGTGAGGGAGGCCGGGAGGCAGGGCCAGGCCCCTCTGGAGACCATGTGCTCTGGGGCCTCTGTGGCACCTGGCTGTGTGGCTACTGGCCTTTGGGGGCATCTCTGAGCTGCAGCCTGCCCATAGGGTGGGGATGTTCTGGAGCCTGGAACTGGGCCGTCCTGGGGATCCCACCACCCACCAGTCGCTGCTCTCAGTTAAGGGGAGCTGTGGCTAAGAGCGGGAAGCAGCTGACCCCACCGACGGAGCCTCTGTTCCCTCAGGTTCTCTGGTGACGTGGCACGTGGGGGTGTGGCTGTCCCCACATTCAGGAGTCAGACTGTGGGATGGTGACGGGACCAGCAGCTTGCCCCCTAGCGCCAGTCGGTGGGGTAAGCCTGGCCCCAGACAGGCGCGATGAGTCAGGCTCTGCAGCCACGGGACACTGAGATGGCCCAGGGGAATTCCGTGGAGGGGCCAGCGGGGGTGGGGCCTCACCCCTTCATGAGGGGCGCGGGGCATGCAGCTCCCAGGCCTCTGAGGCCACTCACGGCTGTTTTCCAGGGAGGAGCAGGCTCTGGAGCGACAAGGCTTGGGTGTGGAGGGGCTGCCGTGCCGTGTGTCCTCCGACGCCCTCACCTGCCTCTCTGCGCTGGCCAGACCGGTGGGGCCGGGTGGGCCTGGGGAACCCTTTGGCGGGGTGTCTTGGGTCTTGTCGGGGGGCAGGAGCCCCTCCTCGCCCTTGCTGAGGGCCTGGGAGCCATGCGGCGTGGCCCATGCCCCTCTCCACGGTGGAGATGCTCGTGAATTTCAAGGGATTTCTTTCAAGTAAATGGCCCCAGACGTTTCCTTTGTAGAGGTGTGGGACAGGCTCCCCGCGTGTCTCGGGGGTGCGGGCGGGTTCTTGGGGGCGTTGCAGGGGGTGGTGCCTCGTGTGAGCACGGAGCTGGTCAGGGCTGAAGCCGCCGGGAGCGGGCAAAGCGACTGGCTCAGGAGTCTGTACAGCAGGCCAGTGAGGCACAGGGTGGCTGCACCGGGTCCGATGGTGCGGTGCCGGGTTGGACCGTGCAGGTGGCCATCCTCCCCTCCCAGCCCAGTGGAGTCCCCTCTGTCAGGGTCACTGCAGGGTGGCTCCCAGGTTGGCCCAGGCTCCTGCATCAGGGACAGGTGACCTTGGGCCAGGGATGCCTTCCAGGGCCACCGGGCTCGGCGAGTGGGGAGGACGTGGGACGTTGGGTCTATGTTCTGTTGGTCGTGTACGTGCTGCCGGCCTGTGTCAGGGCCTCCTGCTGTCCCCCAAGTTGGGACATGAATTCTGCCATCAGCTGCTGTAGACAACGTGCCCAGAGAGCAACGTTTGACATTAGGTATTAACTCCTGATCCTGGGGCCAGGCGCTTTCCGTCTCCGCTGGCTTTGCGAGCTGAGCCCTCCTCGGGTCGTGTCCACTGCTCCTGTGGCCCCAGCTGAGCTGGGCAGGGCGGGCGTGTCCCGTGGCTCCGGGAGCACAAGCCTGCGGGGATGATGACGGGGGTGGGGGAGCCTTTGACGAGAGCCCAGTGAGGCACGTGTCCCGAGCTGTGGGAGTTCGGGCCTGGGGCTGTCCAGGCTGTCAGGCAGCTACCTGTGGGCACCCGGGGGGACCCTAGGCCAGTGTTGTCGCTGAAACAGGAGAGCACAGAGGGTTAATGTCTTCCCGTTATGAGAAAGAGGGAAGTTCCCTCTTCAGAGCAGAGGTCTGGGCTGTGCAGATAAAACAGGCAGCTTCAGCAGGACCAAGAGGGGGGACAGACGAAGCCAGGTCCCCTGGCCACCTGTCCTATTTGCACCCCTGCTACTGCCATGATGTGGGTCCTTGAATCTGCCAGGAGTCCTGGTGAGCAGGCCCCTGTGGTGGAGCCCAAGCAGGTGGCCCTGTGTCCTGGGGGGACCGGGAGGGGCCTGCGAGGCTGCATCCGCCCTGGGAGGGGGAGGTGTTAGGGCTGGAGCCTTGGCGTGGGTCTCTGGCACGCCCTGGAGCCCTGGCGTGCCTGGAGCTTGTTTCCTTTTCTGCTCTTGGGTGGTTTCTTGAGGAACAGTTGGAGGCGGCGGAGGTGCTGTTCTGAGCCCTGTGTGGTCTGGGCTGGGTCACCGAGTGGGGCATCCCGGGGTGTGGCCCCCCCAGCCGGTGTGGCTCACGGCCCATGGCTCTGTGTCGGGGAGGAGAGCACAACGGCCATCTCGGCCTGTTCGCCACTTAGAGCTGCTTTCGCTTCTGCGAAGCCGGAGGCTGCTGTGGGCTGTGTGCACAGCTGGGAGCTGAGCCCATGTCTGCTCAGTGGCCGTGGCCTGGCGCCGCCCGCAAGGTGGGGGTAGCCGGGCGCTGGCACAAGTGGGGACTTCCCTTATGGGCACTGGCTGTCTCACGCCCCGTGCGCGCCAGCCTGTGCTCCCGGGGGCCCTGAGGAGTGCGCCTTGTGCCTCAGTTTCCCTGTCCAGGAGCGGGCTTGTCCCCGAGGTGGCTGTGGCCTCTCCACTCCCTCTGGCTGCGGCGCCTGCGGGCCAGCTGCTTCCCAGGGAGCCCGGACGGTCACTGGGGAGGGATCGAGTGGGGCCGAAATCCGGAGGAGCCGCAGGCCAGTCTCGGGTTTCCTCCTCCCTCTGCCGTAGGGGCCCAGCTTGGTGGCCGCCAGACAGGAGCCGGCGTGCGTAACAGGAGCTGCCCCAGGAGGCAGGGAGAGGGCTCAGCGCCCCTGGCAGACTCACCACCCCCTCCTTGGGGCTCAGCGCACCAACGGCGGGTCCTGATGTAGGAGAAGTCACGGGAGAGGTCATGGGAGAGGTTGGACCAGAATCGGTGCGGACGGGGGACTGATTGGGGAGTGGAGTCCCCCGTTTCTGGAGCCGGCGGCACACCCTTTGGGGGAGAGTCTGGTGAGGCCTTCAGGGTGCAGGTCCCCAGAGAGGCCCCATGTCCATGTGTATGAGAACACGTGTGCGAGGAAATGTGCGAGTGTGTGTACGTGTGCAGTGTGAATGCACGCGCGTGTGTCCAGCCCGCGGGATCTTCCGGGCCCAGTGTTCCTGTGCTACCGCCTCTCAGTAACTGAGCCTGTCCTGGGACGCCCCCTCTTCTCTAGACCGAGTCACATGTAAAGGAAACGTGGTGCACATGGGGCCACTGGCTGATCTTGGGGACCGAGGGCCCTATAAGTGGCAGTAGTGAGTTGCCGTGGTGGCCTTGGTTTGTGTTGGAAGGTGGCTGTGTTCCTCCAGTGTCTGGAACCTTCCCGACCCCTTCTCCTAGAGGTCCCCAAGCTGTTTCCCGAGGGAGCCTCCCCCCTGAGTGGGGGACGGTGGGGAATGACGGGAGCCCCTGGACGCAGCGGGCCTGGAACCCGTGGCCACGCCGCCCTCTGGCTGTGAGGCTGCTGGCGGGTGGAGGTTTCGGGCCACTCCTGCCGTCACAAGCATGCTGGGTCAGGAAGCTCTTGATGCTTTGTAGGTGAGGCTGTGTCCCTGCGGGGAGGCCTCTCGGAGCAGCACACAGGCCCAGCTGCCCCTGCGGGCTGGACGCGCCCCTGTGGGGTGCTGGGCTCCGGGAGATGCTGTGCACACGTGGACATCCCTCACACGTGGGTGGACCCTGGCGTTAGGGCAAGCCGTGCCTCCGTCCTGCATCAGGGACCCCAGAGCAGAAGCGTGACAGGGCCTTACGTAAAGGGCTTTGTGTTGGGGGAAGCGCGTGGGGTGTGGGGCATGGGGCATAGGAGACCAGGTTTAATGTGCTGACGTGAGACCATTGCATGGAACTTGGGAAAGAGCGACTCTGGTGTCCTTCCCTTCCCTGTTGCCCCAGGGGTGGCCGTGCAGGCCCCGGGCACCAAGGAGGCCCTGGGATGGGCTGGCGCTGGGCTGGCAGGAAGGGCGTCCCCTTTCCCGTCAGCCCGAGTTCCTCTTTGCATCCTCGCTGGCCGGGCACACTCCCAGAGACATCCGTCCTTCTGCTTTCCCGGAGCCCCGGGATAGGAAAGGCCTCCCTGAAGAGGGGGCTGCGCGGTGTCCGCGCCGTCTGTGCCGTGGGCATTCTGAGGGCTCTTTCCTCATGATACTTGCTCTGATTTTGACACAGTATTTTTGTTCTAGCCATAAATCTGCCATGAAAGTCCTGGGGACTCTGACCTTGAGCCTGGCAGTGGTTTCCTGGCCTGAAGGCAGACGTCGTTCTGCACCGCAGGGGGAGTCCCGCTGGCCTGGATTTCAGATTCCAGCAGTGGTCCTGGATGTGGAGCGTGGTGGGGTGGGGGTGTCATGAGTCCACTGTTCGGGTTGTGGAACCTAGAAACTCTTCATTCTGGCTGGAACCACTTCAAAAACATCTGGCCACGGGGGCTGCCCCGGGGTTTGGCCATTGGATGCACCAGGGGGTCACCTGATGGGACTCCATCCTGGGGGGGCAGGAGGGCGGGTGGATGCTGTCCTGTCAAGGTCTCTTCTGCCGCTGCCTTGAGAGCCGTCCTGGGGGAGAGGTGGGGGACATCCCAGTTACACACGCAGAAGCGGAAGGAGCCGGGGAGTGATGTCTGGCTGACTCCAGAGGCGGCGGGGTGGGTGGACAGGCAGACGGAGGCTGTAACCCGAGAACGGCCCTGAGAACGGGCCCGAGATGGGAGCCCTTGGCGCTGCTTGGGGCCGCAGCCATCCGCAGGAACGTGGGCTCTGCACAGGCCTCAGTAGCAGACTGCCAGGGCCGTAGTCGCTTCCTTGCGTCTGGGAGCCCCCCGCTCTGCCCCGGGGCCTTGCCTCCCTCCCGGCATTGGACTCGCTGTGTTTGCTTGGGAATGGGAGGGATGCACACGCTGCTTTCAGGGACGGGGCGCTGGGCTGTGCAGCGGGCAAGTCTGGAGTCTGGGGCGTGCCCAGAGTCAGGCTTGGGGGAGGGGGGGGCGCGGTTGGCCAGGATGACCTCGCCCCTGGTCATGCCCAGTGTTCACGGCCCTCACGGTGAAGTTTACATTTCGTGGAGTCAGAGATGGGCGACAGAACTGACGGGGCTCCCCGGGCTCTCTGTCCCTGCGGGGTCAGGGACACGGGGCACTGGTCACTGCCGTGAGCTCAGATGGGCGTCAGGATGTGTCCATGCTCGGGGTGCTGGGGCTTTCATGGAACGTGTGGTGCACGTTTTGTAACGAGACAACAGGGTGAGGCCGTGGTGGTTCACCCAGGCCCTCGCACCCTGTGCCCACCAGTGCCCCTTCCAGGCTCCAGTTCCTTCCTGATACCTTGCTTTTGTCCCAGCAGACATCATGTCTGGTCTGTTCCTGGGAGAGCCTGTCTGTGGCCGCTGGCCCTCCCTGAGAACCCGGGGAGACCAGCAGCCATGCGTGGTCCCTGTGGTCTCTTCAGGGTACAGGGAGGAGTGCTGTGGGAGGCACTGGCTTTCCACAGAGGTCTCCAGGCTAAGGGCTTTGAAAGGCCGATCCTACACGCTGTGAGGTGGGCAGAGATCACTACCGAGGCTGGGGACGTGGCGGGGCGGGCAGAGAAAGGATGGCCGCTTCCCTGCTTTGTGGCCACGTGAAAACAGCTGTGTGTTGAGAACCTGCTCTGCTCCCGGGCTCTACAAGCCAAGGCTTGGCTGTTTGTGATTGTCAGTAAAGTTTTATTAGCACACGGCCCTGCTGTTGGCCATGTTCACAGAGTCTTCGGTGCTCCACGTGCTTGTGGATGGCAATGTGGCCTTTTACAGAGGAAGCTTGCTGGCCTGTGTCTAGAACCTTCTGTCATGTGCTGTCCTGCTGTCAGCACACTTGAGCGATGTGGGTCAGGAGCCTTGTAGAATGCCATAGAATTTATCCGTGGCCGTTTTTGTGGGTATAAATTTCATGGGTATAAATTGCAGGAGAGATGCTTTGTGGCGTTGCTTTCTCATGAGGCTGTGGGCTCAGGACCCGAGTGCTCAGAGGGCGGTGGCCGTGGGGCAGTGGGGGAACATGGGCTGTGGCTGCTGTGGGGCTCTACAGTGTCCCCTCTGGGAAGGCGCTGCCAGGTCGCGGAAAAGCAGGTCTGACATGGGACCACCTCCAAGTCCTTGCGGCGAGAGCCCCCGCAGCCACAAACCCACTGCCCGCCGGGACGGGTACTGGCTTCTGGAATTCTGGCACAGGAGCCCTGCCCCTCCTGGTGCCGCTGCTCGGGCACATGCTCCCTGGCCCGGTTCCGTGGGTGGCTCCCCGCTTCTCGCCCTCTTAAAGGGAGCTCCCTCTGTTCTGCCAGCGTCCTGGGCACCTCCTGTGCGCCGTTCCCACAGCTCCGCCATGCCCGCCCTGTTCCCCCATCTCGGTCTGTGGTCGAGCTTGTGGGAAGCAGCCCAGGCGGGGCCGGTGCATTTGTTCCCCACGGGAGGTGTGGGCCAAACGATCCGGAAACCCAGTCTGTCCCTGGCGAGCAGAGAAGCGGCAGTGGTGGGCTCTGGGGGATGGCCCTGGGGCTTGCCCTTCTGCCCCGAGACCTGTGCTCCACGGAGGACCGTGCCCTGCTCTGGCTTCGGGACGCTGCAGGTCGCTGTGCCTCGCGCTGAGGGGATCTCGGGGCTCAGCCGTGTTGGGAGTTCAGTGCTGCAAGCAGGCGGCTACGATGAGCAGGTTCTCAACGGATTTCTGTGAACAGGATTCAGTCCTTAGGGTGCAGGCGAGCCCCACGTGGGCTCCCCGCAGCAGGAAGGGAGAGGACCCTGCCGCGGGCGGTGCGGGGACCAGTCCTGTGACCTCGTGCGGCGGCCGGCCCGGCTGGCCGTCCGTGTGGTCCTGGCAGGCTTTTCCCCGGGCCCCTGTCATTGGGCACACGGTCTTCGGCGCACCTGACGTCCAGGGACGACGCGGCGTGCTCAGGCCGTGCCTACGGGGTTGCTGAGGGGGCGGCAGGCCCCACATGGTTGTCAGTTTGGGGGGATGCGCGGAGGGTCTTGAGCCGTCGGCCCAAACGGCTGGCCTGGGCTTTCCCTTCGGAGAGGGCCCTTCTAGAAGCAGTTTCCTTTCTGTTTGAACAGTTGTTTTTAAGCTCGACTTTTGCCTCGAACACGAGTTGGGAGGCGTGGGGAGCGCTTGGAGGATCCCCGCGTACCCATTGACCCGGGTTGCCCGAATGCCGACACTTGCGGCGTCTCTCTGTCCCCTTGCCCTGCAGGGTCTCCCCGAGCCGCCGGGAGGCGAGACCGCGCTTCCTCCGGCTTCACCAGCCGGCCCAGCAGTGTCCTTTATCAGGGACCCGGGCACATGCTGCTCTCCCCTTCCCGACACTGGTCTTCCGGCTTCCAGAACCTTCCGTGCCTGTACTTGTCTGCCAGGGTGCGGCGTACCTGAGGTGCAGCTTCTCTGTGGGTCCCTGTCCGGGTTGCCTCAAGCTCCTGATGTCTTTGCTGTCGCACCTTTTCGCTTCCGGGCGTTGGCTGGCTTGTGACCCTGGTGTTGACCTTGGCCTCACCGCGACCTTGGTCAGATGGGTGTGCTTGCCTGGTGACGTGGAGCAGGCGCCACGGCCCACACCTCCTGTCTGCTTGTGGGTCTGGTGTGCACGGTGCTGCGGTCTGCCGGACCGCCATCCTCGGCCGGTGTGCCGGTGTCCTGCAGCAGGGGTCTGGGTGTGTGCTGTGACCTTCCACGCTGACGCTCGGGGGTTTGGGAGACGCCGGCCCTCTTGGCCGGGGGTGTGGGTGGCGGAAGAGCCCCCGGCCAGGCAGGGAGCCGCAGCCACACCTGGGGCGCTCGCTCGCACACAGGCTGGTCTTGGGCGAGCTCACCCCAGTCTCTGCAAGGGGCACCCCCGCCAGGCCCCTGGTGTTCCGGGGTGGTTACTGCAGGGTTTCGCCTGCGATCAGAGTGTGGGGCCGTTTCCTTGATCCCCGCATGCGTGATGGCGTTTGGTTGGAATATGGTGGTTTGTACTCCGCTTGGTGTTTTTGTCCGTCTTCCTGGTCTCTTCTCGGTGTGGGAAACGGGTGCGGTTTAGGAGCCGTGCAGGGAGCCGCTGTCCTGACAAGTGCAGGGGCCGAGGTCCGGAAGAGGCCGTGTGGCACTTACCAGGCAGGCAGCCGTGGTTGTGGGGGTGTGGGGGGCGGGCGTCACGGCTGGGACCCTGAGGGTCTGGGGGGCTTTGGGCGGCTGGCTGTGCCGTTCAGGGATGGGGTGTGCCTGGATTTCGGGGACCGCTCGGCTGGGGAGGGTGGGGGGTTCTCTCCTGTGCCCAGCATGGCGGCCTGCGCTCGCTAACCCTTATCACCTTGAGCTGCTGTGGGGACGCACTGGGGACCTCCCCAGCCCCACCCCCAAGTGTCTGGGGAGGACGGTGACCGATCCTGGCAGCTGACGGGTCTTAACAGTGACCCTTGAGCCCAGAGACCCGTGCAGCCCAGACACAAGCACAGTGCCCACACGTGACCCTTGAGGACCGGCTGTCCCTACGGCGGGCCCTCCCAGGACCCCTGATGCCGGCCTACCTGCTTGTGAGGCCCTTGTGGGAATTCTGTCGGGAAGTTGGAGCGATGGTCCTCGCCTAGCACGGGGCGGGGCTGAGAACGCTGGTTGTGGAGACTCGTCCCTCCTCGCTGGGGAGCCTTCCAGTTGGCATCAGTGGCCACAGGTCGGAGCCCCAGGTGGCCCGAGCCGGTGTTGTGGGCTGGAGGGTCTCTTGCCTCACTGAGGACTGGACCCCAGGGGGGTCCTCCTGCATGTGGGGTGTCCGGCCTTCCTTAGCGTGGCCTCCTTGAACTCTGGACACCCGGCATGAGCACCCCCCCTTGGGGGTGGTGACTCCAGGCAGGTACGGTGGTGGGGGACGCAGGGGTTCCCGGCAAGAGGGTGCGGTCCCCGGGCTGCTCACACCACCTGTCCCCGTCCGTGGCTTTTGCACATGGGACAGCGTCGCCATCCTGGGTGACATGGGGCTGCGATGGGGCTCCTGTCACCCAGGAGTTGTAGCTCGTCCCTCTGCTTGCATTTGGACCCCATGATGTGGTGCCCGGTCTCGGGGTCTGGGTAGTGAGCCCATGGACTGGGTCGGGAGCCCACGGACTGGGTCGGGACCCCACGGACTGGGTTGGGACCCCACGGACTGGGTTGGGACCTGAGTGCTCCGTGCTCCTGTGTGCCTGGCCCCGTGTGAGCACGCTTCCTTTCCTATTGGGAGCGGTTCTGGCCAGGCCGCAGCTGTGAGTCCCCAGGAGTCGGGGGGCACCGTGGGACCCAAGGGGACATCTCAGGACTTGAAGTTCCTGAGGGGACGGTGGTCCCGGGGCCCTCTCCCCGACCCCCTGCGGATAGTGCTGGTGCTGCCTGGGAGCCCGGCACCTGGGAGTGGGCGCCGTGTGCTTCTCGGAGGCTGAACCCCCATGATGGACCACATCCTGTTCCTGCTTTTACCCCGACAGCTGTGTCCACCGTGGCCCCTGTCTGAGATAAGCACAGAGCCTTACCGTGTCCCGAGCCACATCTAAACCCAAGTGCCCACTAACGGGCCGCGAGGTGCCAGGGTTTTTCCTGTTCTGATGAGCACAGGGTATCTCGGGCTGGAGGTGTCTGGTCAGCTCTGGGGTCTGCAGAGATGGTTGTGGCGGCTGCAAGCCCGTGCCGGCCTGGAACCATCTCGCAGAAATGGGAGAATCAGCGGCCATGCCTCGGGGCTGGGCCTGACCCGTGCCATGCTGAGGTCACCTTCTTCCTCCTGACAGGCTCAGAGGCACAGGGTGATGGCTGTGCCGTGAGCAGGCTCTTGGCGGAGGGTTGAGGGGATGCAGAATCCTGGGCGGGGGGGGCTGTGCCTGTAAGGGCACCGGGTGGTGGGGCCAGGACCCCGGCTTCGGGAACAAAGGTCAGCGGTCACCAGCCCCGGGCAGTGGGGCTCCTGCAGACTGCTGGCTTGTCTTGCACGGGGACGCACCCCACGCGCCCGCGTGTGGGCTGCTGACCTGGCGGATGGCTCTGTGGCACCTCAGCCCAACCCCAGAGCCTCTGTGTGGGCGCCGCAGCCACAAGGTAGGCTGTCTCCCTGCGGGCAGTCCGCTGTCCCGCTGGGGGTAACATCCCGACCCCTGACCCTGGCATCCGGCTTGGGTCTCCAGGAGAGTCAGTGGGGGCTCAACTTGGATGGGAAAGCACAGTTCGGGGGTCAGGCGGTCCTGCTGGGGTGGGGGTCCCGCCAGGGCATGAATGTGCCAGACCTGGGTCCGGCTTATAGGATGGCGTGACTTTCCCCTGTGGGGTCTGATATGGGGGGGTGGGACACAGGGCCTGACTTGCTGCCCCCACCTGTCCCCACCTGGACCACCGGTCGGCAGGGGTGGGGCCCTGAGCTCTACATTTGGCGGGCTCTTCTCCCGTGTGGGCCTGGGCTCGCGTCCATGCCTGACCTCCTCTTGCCTGGGCACAGCAGCCCGCCCTGCCCCAGCCCTGCCCCACCTGGGACAGGGTGACCCTTCTGTCACTTGGTCTCACTCTGTGTGTTTTTGAGTCTTGTCTTATAGGTGGGGAAACTGAGGCAGGGAGGGCCGGGTTGCTCGGGCACAAGCAGCTGTCCCAGCAGTCAGGGCCACGACCCCGAGGAGCCGCGCTGGTGGGGTCCCAGGCATGGGGTGACGTCTGCAGGTGACATGCGTATCTGTGTTCTCGGGGCTCAGCGGCCACCCCCGTTGCCCCACACCTAGCTTGGGGGAGCCAAGGGTCCTAGTGTCCCCGAGGGCCCCCCTCAGGCCCTTGGGGTTGTAAGACTGACCTGAGCGGTCACCCCTCCAGGAGATGGAAACCCGCGAGAGAACAGCCCGTTCATCAGCCACACGGATGTGGACCAGGAGAGCTTCTTGGAAGGAAAGAACATGGCGCTTTTTGAGGTGACTTGCACTCCCTCCTACGGGACACGTGAGACCTTGTGGTCGCTGAGGAGCTGGATGTGGGGCGGGGGGCGCCCGCCTGACCAGACGCCCCACACAGCGGGAGCCTCCGCGGCCACTGCCTGCACAGGATGGACCATCTGGGGAGCCCTGGACCCCCGGCTTGGGCCCTGGTGTGCACGGGGCGGGTGACGTGGGCCCACCTCAGCCCCGTGGATCTCGGCTCTGGAGCTGGAAGTGCCAGGAGCCCCATGGGAGCCCCAGTGGGTGTGGGGACCCCGGGGACTAGCCCTGCCTCGGCCCCGAACAGGAGGAAATGGACAGCAACCCCATGGTGTCCTCGCTGCTCAACAAGCTGGCCAACTACACCAACCTGAGCCAGGGCGTCGTGGAGCATGAGGAGCACGAGGAGGACAAGAGACGCGAGGTCAAGGTGCGCCCCGCCCCCGGCCGGTCCTGCCCCTGTCCCCTCCCCGTTCCCCCAGTCCCTGCCCCCTCCCCCATCCCCCTCTCCCACCCCATCCCTTCCGCTCCTCTACTTCTTCCTGTGTCCCCCTGTCCCCACCCTCCTCCATAGCTCTGTTCCCTCCCTGAGGCAGTCCTTGAGTCCCGAGTCCAGGAACGTGCCTCTTCCCTCTCTCTTGCCCGAGGCTCCATTAAGAGTGGAAACTGGCCACCTCCACGAGCAGGGGCGAAGGCAGCATGGGGAGCGAAGGTCTGGGTGGCTGGCATTGAGGGGTCAGCGTTTCTGCGGGGTCCCCCCCAGCTGGCTGGGCTAGCGTGGGGGCCGGCGAAAGGCCTGGGTGCCCTGATGGCCGCTTCCCTGCCTGCCTCTCCCTCCTCTGTCCACCCTGCCTGTGGTGCCAGCCTCATGCCCGAAGTGCCGGGCCCTCGGCGCGCACAGGGGTCCGCCTGCTCCCGGAGCATCCGTGTCCAGCCTGACCTTGACCGTTAGGAGGTCGGGCCGTAGAAGGGATTTCTTACTGTAAATGCAGCGTGATAGACGCTGGGATTCCCTGACACTGGGGCTGTTTGCTCTGTGTTTGGCACTGAGCGATAGACCTGGGGTGTGGAGACTTTGGCACAACTTCGCCCTGGCCACCTTCCTGGGGCAGAGAGGGCTGTGGGGACGCTGGGCCCAGGTGACACTGTGTGGGGAGCTGGCAGCTGTGGGTGCTGTGGCATTGGGTGCCATGCTTACGGCTGAGATGCTCACTGGTGTGTTTCTGGGGTTTTGCTCCGTCCTGGGCACTGCTTATGGCTTATTGGGCTCTTCTTAGGCCCCAGATGTTGGGAGGCGCAGGCCTTTCCCATGCAGCCGGCACACGTCTGTCCCTCTGTGTGCTGGAGCTCGTGTCCCAGGGCGCTGTCCACTGCTTTCAGGAGTGGGACGTTCCTGCGGGTGGCCTGGGTCGTCTTCTTAGAACCTCCTGTGGCCCCTGCCATCTCCCCCTGTTGTCCCCCGCTGTCCCCTCGCTACCCTGCAGCTGCCCCCCCTGCTGTCCCCAACTGCCCCCTACTGTCCCCTGCTGTCCCCACTGTCCCTTGTTGCCTGGCGCAGCCCAGCACCGTGTTCAGAAGTGTACCCCTAGGCTTCTGGGCATGTCTGCAAGATGTAATCTAGGCATCCGCTGGGGTGAATCTGCAGAGCACCTGGCTTGGAGCCATGGCCACATTGGGACTGGGAGGTCCTATCCCTGAGGCAGGGGCCCTGTCTGGTCTCTGTTCTCTGGGGGCGCAGGGGCATGGCTGCGGTCACAGAGCAGTCCAGCACAGCCGTCCTGGAGACAGGCAGATGGGTTCTGGGTGGGATGAATCAGCCCCACTCGGGGCTGACTAGGTCCTCGGGTGTGGGGACTGCCCTTCCTGTCTCCTGTGTCCCCCTGGACACGGGAGCTTGTGCCCAGAGACCAGGCCTCCTCACGTCAGCCAGGGTGATCCATCAGAGTTGCCTGGAGGAGAGAACGGGAGGCCTGACCTGCCTGGTGACTTGGGTCTCCCCTGGGACCACGCGAGGAGCTCACACAGAAACAGGTGCCCCGTGGGGGGGGCAGGTATGGACTGGGAGCGCCACACAGGCCCTGCGATAGGAGCCGAGCGTCCCACCGGGGAGATCCCTCGGTGCTCGGTGGCCCTGCCCCGTCCTGGCGCACAGGGACAGGCATTCTGGCTGCGCACCAGTCCTTGGCCCTGGGAAGCCCGCCTGCCTCCGAGTGCGGGTGCAGCCTGCTGGGGCCGGCACGCCAGCAGAGCCGTCTCGCGCGCCCTTGACTCCCCACGTCTTCTGTAACCCTTCACTGGTGGAGATGTCTCCAGAGCAAATCCCTGGTTGTGCGGATTCTGTCCGCCTTCCCGTGGAGCATCGTCTCACCTTTTCCGGTAGCTTGTCAGCCCCGAGATCTCGGGTGTGCCCGCTGCCTGTGGTGTCTCGCCGGCTGCAGGGCAGGACAGGGTGAGACCCGGCGCGGTCTGCCCTCGTGCTGGCTTCTGGCCTGGTTGCCGCCCACCCGGCTGGTGTGCCGAGCCTTGGGGCCTCCAGGATCTCCGAGGACGCCCTGTCGGGCACCTCCCAGCACTGCGTCCCAAGTCCCCCACCTCACGCAGCCGCACGTCCCGTCTGAACCCTCTCCCACGGGTTCAGGATGCGGCAGACTCTGCGGGACTTGGCTCTGCGGGGCCCATGACGCGGTTGGGGAGCAGCTGCCCGTCTTCCTGCTGTGTCAGTGGCCGCCTGGGCCTCTGCAGCCCTGAGCTGCTGTCTGCTGGATGGGGTCTGACTCGTCCTGCCCTCAGCTTCCCTGACATTGCCGTGGCTGCCCTCCTGGCGCCCGGTCCCGCTCCCTGGCAGCGTCACGGTCTCAGGTCTTCCCGGAACCTGTGCTCCAGAGGATTTCTCCCAGAGCCGGGGGCGGCCCGGCTTCCTCCAGTGCAGCTGGAGCGTGCCGCCCGCGTCCCCAGCCACGGTCCCTGGGCCTCCCGGGAACCGCCGTGCTCTTTTCCAGAGCCCGCGTATGGGCACCTTCATCGGTGTCTACCTGCCGTGCCTCCAGAACATCCTGGGGGTGATCCTCTTCCTGCGGCTCACGTGGATCGTGGGCGCGGCCGGCGTGCTCGAGTCCTTCCTCATCGTCTCCGTGTGCTGCACCTGTGTGAGTCGCTGGAGACCCCGGCCTCTGCCCCCCGCCCCGCCCCGTGGCCCTGGCACCTGCACCCTGCGGCGCTCACGGCACCCTGTGTCCTCCCCCCGCCCCCACTCCTGGGTCGGCCGTGGCTCCTGCACGTCCCGGGCTCCCCTGCCTCGCTCTCGCTGTGGGGACCTCAGCCCCTCCAGTCCCCAAGGCATCCCCTGGAGTGCTCCGGCCCAAGAGTTTAGGCCCCATGGCCTGTCCTTCTGCGGCTTCACGGGCTGTCTTCGCGGGCGGGGCTGTCTGAATTGCGTCCCCTGGCAGTACTCTGGACGTGTCTGGAGAAATTGCCATAAAACCAGAGAAAAGGCGGGGGCAAGACCAGGGACTTCTTGACGCAGCAGGCATGCCCGCTAGGACCCCTGGCCAAGGCTGCATCCGGCAGGACCGCAGTGACCACTGAGGTCCGGAGCTTTCCCGAGGCCGTTACTTCCGGCCCTTCAGTTGCAAATTGCCCACCAGCCTGTGGTGTGGCCGCTTCCTGAGCTGGACTGGGAGCTAGAGGCAGCCCCCGGGACAGCTCTGGACGTTCTGCATCCATTGTCCAGAGCAGGTGCTCAGATGGGGTCCCCCATGCGCCCCAGGGCAGCACCCAGATGGGGTCCCCCACATACCCCATGGTGGGTAAGCACCCAGACACGGTCCCCCGTACTCACGGCAGACGGGTGCCCAGCCTTTCATCCCAGGTGGGGTCCCGAGTTAGGTACTCCTGGGTGTCTCGTAGGAGCGCAGCTTTGGGGGTTGAGGGGGGAACAAGGGCAGCCCTGAGCGTCCTGGAGCCGGTGTTCCTGTCTGTGCAACAGCTTGTCTGTGATGGGGCCAGGTGTGGGCCCAGAGTGGTCTCTCTTCTGAGAGGGTCACCTGTGTCTTTGCAGACGATGCTGACTGCCATCTCCATGAGTGCCATCGCCACCAACGGTGTGGTCCCAGGTAAGGGTGCCAGGGCAGGCCGCTTGGGGTCCCGAGTTGAACCCTGCTGGGGACCCAACCGGTGGCCTCCACCGAGGCGGCCGGCATTCTGCCCCAGAGGGCCCCAGTGTGCCCGTGCCCTCACCCGCCTGCCGGCCAGCCCGGAGAACAGACCCCCACATCTGGCGGGCAGAGGTGCGGAAAGGCAGGCGGGCTGGGGACACCCTCAGCACAGCCAGCTCTGCCGGACGCCCCGTCCGCAAGGACCCTGCCTCCAGGCAGAAGTGCTCGTGGGTCCCGGCTCTCAGCGGCGTGCGGACGCACCGAGAGCTGGTGTTTGGTGTCCCGGCTCTCAGCGGCGTGCGGACGCACCGAGAGCTGGTGTTCGGTGTCCTGGGTATCTTCCCCCAAGGGCACTGCGGGCCGTCCCAAGGCCAAGGTGCACCCTCGTCCCCAGTGCCTGAGCCTGCGCTCAGAGCTGCTGTGACGGTGTGACTCTGCCCCTGTGGGGATGGCGCTTCTTTAGGAAATCTCACATCAGCTCTGTGGTCGGAGACGCTTCCTGCTCCTGGTTCTGGAGTTAATTTCTCCCAGACCCTTGTTATTTAGAAACCAGCCGAAGCGCCACTGTGGGTGGGGACAGCCTTCGGTCTGTGGGGAGCTACCTTGGCCTCGGAGCCCTGGTGGCTCTGCTGCCCGTAGGGACTGCGGTGGCTTGGGTGAGCGGGAGCTGCAGGCCAGGACAGGGAGGGACTGTGCTGCATCTCCAGGTTCTGGGGAGGCTGCCGGTGTGGACGGTGTGGATCCACAGTGGCCATATCCCCGTCCACTGGCCGAGCTGCCTGGCCTTGGGGTCTGGGGTTGGCCATGCTCTGGGCAGACAGTGCCCAGCAGCCACAGACTTCGTGGCCTTTATGGGGCAAAGCTCACAGAACCGCAGTGTTGGGCTCAGCGCGGGCATCACAGTAAAGCAGGTGACGCCAACCGCTGCTCCCTGTCCCGTTGGCAGCCGGTGGCTCGTACTACATGATATCGCGGTCTTTGGGGCCTGAGTTTGGGGGCGCCGTGGGCCTTTGCTTCTACCTGGGCACGACCTTCGCCGGGGCCATGTATATTTTGGGGACCATTGAGATTTTTTTGGTAAGTTCTTGTTTTGGGTTGGTTTTCCGGACCCCGAGGAGTCCCTCCTGAGGCACACGGGCCCCTACAACCGCCCCCCTCACTCTGACGCCTGCCTCCTTGGGCTCTCGGGGCCTGGCTGCGTCCCTCTCTTGGTGCCGGGCCGTGGATGATGGCAGTGACCCGAGGTCCGTCCCTTGGCTGCCTCACTCTCCATGCTGGGCCATGGCTGGTGGCAGTGACCCAGGGCCCCCCGCTGCCCTTCGGTTCGGCCGCCAGGGCTCTTGCCAGGCTGACGTGCAGGTGTGTGATGGGCCGCAGGCCCGAGTGGAGGGCCAGCCAGGAGACGGCTCCTCAGTGAGGAATTGGTCCGTCCTGTTGCGCGTACGCAGTATGCCTCCCCCGCCCGAGACGAGCTCACTCCCAGGTTGTCAGGTCGAGGTGGCCCCCGGCCTGCAGGGTGAGCTGAGGGTGCTGCCCAGGGGCCGGCCTCCACAACACAGGCTGCAGGGCAGCGTCTCTGAGCCTCCCGTGTCTGTCCGCTGTCCAGGGCCCGCTGTCAACGCGTCCGGGTAGGTGGGCCGACAGCAGGGGAGGGCCCAGCCTTGCAAACAAGAGGCACCGGTCCTGCGGGGCCACCGTCCAGGCGTGGGTGGTTGGCAGCCCTCCTTGACGCCCTTGGTACTCTGCAGACCTACATCTCCCCGAGCGCGGCCATCATCCAGGCGGAGACAGCGGAAGGCGAGGCCGCGGCCATGCTCCACAACATGCGTGTGTACGGGACATGCACGCTGGTGCTCATGGCCATGGTGGTCTTTGTGGGCGTCAAGTATGTCAATAAGCTGGCCCTGGTGTTCCTGGCCTGCGTGGTGCTGTCTATTCTCGCCATCTACGCCGGCGTCATCAAGACCGCCTTCGACCCGCCAGACATCCCGTGAGTCCGGGGCCCGGGCAGCAAGTTCTCCAGCCTTGTGTGTGCCTGTGACCATGTGAGCAGTCTGGGGGGCAGTGCTGGGGGTGCGGACGGCCCTGCTCTGGCCCGGCTCAGGGGTGAGCCCACAGGGTTCTCGTGCGGCTGTGCCGTTTGCACGGGTGGGGTGGGTCTGGTGACGGTCAAGGTGAACGGGGCTGCTGACCCCAAGGGCAACCAGGCAGCCCTGAGCTCCTCGTGGGGTGGCCCATCCCCCCGTGCCCCTGGTCCTCCCAGGAACCCCTGTAGGTTCCTTTCCTGTCTGTCCTCTGGATGTGGAGCCCGAGTCCCAAGGAAGGGGGCTAAGGTCACAGAGCGGGGGAGCAGGCTGGGGCCTGTTGGGTGTGTCGGGCACGGGGCCCGTCGGTCCGCAGTCTGTCGGGCACGTGGTCTGTCGGGCTGGGCACGTGGGTCCCCTACCCACAGGGTTGACGCTGCAGGGGCCTGGCCAGCTGGGTGGCGGTCAGTGCCGACCCCTCCCAGCTCCTTGTGCAGAGGGAGACGCCAGGATCAGACGCCCCAGCTTGTGCCGAGCTCTGCACCGCACCGGGCCGAGCCTGGAACGGGAACAGGGTTGCGAGGGGCCGCTGGGGTCCTGCTGCGGCACCCGCCCCGCACAGCTCACATGGCCTTCCTGGCGCCCAGGGTGGAGCGACAGAATTTGCTTTGCTGCGCCCAACCCCAGTGGCCCGAGGAGGGCCCGTGTGCCCCCTCATGCCAGATTCTCCGCCTTAGGGTCTGTCTGCTGGGGAACCGTACCTTGTCCAGACGCGGCTTCGACGTGTGTGCCAAGTTCCACGCTGCCAACAACGGCACGGTGCCCACCGCACTCTGGGGCCTCTTCTGCAACACCTCCACGCCCAACGCCACCTGCGACGAGTACTTTGCCCAGAACAACCTCACAGAGATCCAGGGCATCCCTGGCGTGGCCAGTGGCGTCCTGCTGGGTGAGCGCCCTGGGGTTCCACATGGGGCCGCAGGCAGCCGACCCTTCCTTTCTTGGGGTTTGCTGCCAGGCGCCCACGGGGTTGTGGTGGGGATGACGGGGCTTGTCTGGTTCTTCTGGGATAGGTTGTGTCTCCTCCTGTTGTGTGGAAGCCCATGGGAGCTGGTGAGCCATTTGCCCCTGCCGCCTTCCGGAATCTTATCACTGGCCTGTTGCTCGCAGGGAACCTGTGGAGCACGTATGCGGACAAGGGAGTGTTTGTGGAGAGGAAGGGCTCGCCGTCGGTGTCCGTGCCGGAGGAGAGCAGGACCGGGGGCTTGCCCTACGTCCTCACTGACATCATGACCTACTTCACCATGCTCGTCGGGATCTACTTCCCCTCCGTGACCGGTGAGGCCCCGCCCCGCCCTGGTGCACCCCTGCCCCGGTCCCATAGGCAGCGGTCCTCGGGCTCTGTGCTCCCCGCGTGCTGACTGGGGTGCGGGAGGGAGCTTTGCCCTGAGCACCCCCCGTGGAGCAGTGTCACTCGAAGTCACAGACCGTGGTGGCTACACGTGCACCCTCGGGTTGTCCTTATGCCACAGTTGGCTGACCTTCTGGGACAACCCTTGGCGCACCCGTGCCTCACCCCTGCTGGGATGCCCCTCGGCGGCTCCTGCGTGGCCTGGCGCCTGCGGCCATCTGCGTGTCTGGCCTCCGCTGGGCCCCCTGGCCGCCGCCTGGGCTTCCTCTCCACGAGGCGGAACCCCGCGGCTCGGGCCGGGTGCGGGTTCCTGGCGCGTCTCTTCAGTCCCGCGGCACCCTGTGAGTCGTGGGCTTGGCGGGCGGCGTTCGGCGGGTTTGTGGTCACCGTGGGCCCTTCGGCGGTTTCTTTAGGTATCATGGCGGGCTCGAACCGGTCTGGGGACCTCAGGGACGCCCAGAAGTCGATCCCCACAGGGACCATCCTGGCCATCGTGACGACGTCCTTCATCTGTATCCTCAGAGGGGCCGAGGTGTAGGAGCCCCTGCTCTGCCCGCTGTCACCTCGGGGGTGAGGAGCCGGCTGGCATCTGCCTGCTGGAGGACAGTGAAGACGCCACGGGGATGCCATCCTCTCGGCTGGCCACGCACGAGCCGTTCTCTGTAAACTGCGGGCAGCCCCCGTGTCGTCAAAGCTGACATGTGGCGGCGACCCGTGACTGCAGTCATGGTGCGTGGGGCCCATGTACAGTCACGGCGGTGGCATGCTGGCCGCCACGGTCTGTCTCTGCTGGGCGCCCATGGCGGTGATGCCACGGGCCGTGTGCAGCCTGACCCACGGCGGTCAGGGTGGGGCAACGAGGAGGTCACCCCGAGGGCTGTGGGGTCACAGCAGGGGGCTGGGCGGGGGCAGGAGGGGCGCGGGCCGGTCCAGGCGCATCTGCGACCAGGGCCTCGTGGATGACGTCCGGTCCGCCGTTTCCTTGACACCCGTCACAGACCTGTCCTGCATCGTGCTCTTTGGGGCCTGCATTGAAGGCGTGGTCTTGCGAGACAAGTATGTTGGTTCGCATTTGCGGCTTCCGGGTCAGCGTCTGTTTCTCGTAGACGATGGTAGCGTTGAGCTTGGGACCTTCCCCAGGATTTGAGGCTTTGAGGGGAGAGCGGGAAGCCCCGCAGCCCCTCTTGGGGGCTTATGTTCGGCTTGTGGTGTGTGTCCTGTCCTGTCCTGCTTCAGCCTGAAGTGGGGGAGCTCTCTCCCTGAGATGGGGGGTTCCGTGCAGTCCCAGACAACAGGGCCGTGCCAGCGCCCCTTCTCGGGAGTGACGTGGTCCCCTGCTCGTGAGAGAGGACGATTAGGGTGGTAGTGCCCTCGTTCTGGCTCAAAACGTGGGAAGACGTTTATGTTTGCAGCTGGTATCTGAAAGCCTGCCCGCCTGTAGGTTCGGGGAGGCCCTGCAGGGGAAGCTGGTCATCGGCATGCTGGCCTGGCCATCTCCCTGGGTCATCGTCATTGGCTCCTTCTTCTCGACCTGCGGGGCTGGCCTGCAGAGCCTCACGGGGGCACCACGCCTGCTGCAAGCTATCGCCCGGGACGGCATCATCCCCTTCCTGCAGGTGAGCGGGGCGGCCACCCAGAGAACAGGGCCCCGCGGGAAGGGGTGTGTCTGCGGGTCTCGAGTGTGTGCCCAGAGCTCGAGCTTCACGGTTAACAGACAGGGGGAACCCGCATCCCCACTGCCAGCCCCTGGCAGCCCTGCCCCAGGTGGTCACGGGCTGAGGGTGCAGGTTCGTGTGGGAGCGGGGCGGGGAGCGGCCCCTCTCCCCCAGGGCTGTGGGAGCAACCCAGGGGAGCCCCCGCCTCCTGCAGGGCCAGCGCCCGTCCTGCTGGGATACAGTGTCCTCCCCCGAGGACGGAGGCTTCTGGAATGAGCTCGAGGGGCTGATGCCTTAGTGTCTTGGGGCCAGTGCCCCAGAGGCCACAGGCTAGGGCTCAGACAAGACATGATTTGCTCACATTCTGAGAGCAGGAAGTTCCAGACGCAGGTGTGGGCAAGGCCAGTTGGCGTATAGGCACCACCTTCCCCAAGTCCACACCTGGCCTTTCTGTGCTTCTGTCTCTGCCTTTTCTCACAAGGACACCGGTCATCTGGATTAGGGCTGCCCCGGCGGGCTGAGTCACTATAAAGCTCAAACATCTGCAAACAAAAGTTGAGTCCCTTTTGAGGGGCTGGGGCCGGGGTTTCTCTGCGGGGTCTGGGCGCGTGAGGCCCCTTTGTCATCTGGGCGTGGGGCCGGTCTCCCGCTCTGGGGTACAGTCCTCGCCTCCGCTCCCAGGAGGGTTCCAGCGGACTCCGCAGCTCCCATCCGTGGGCTTGGGCGCAGACAGGGTCACGTGCTGGCTGCCCCAGGACCCTGGATTGGGCATCACTGTCAGGAGGGAAGGCGGCAATTGCAGTGTCCCTGGTGCCCCACCCCCCGTGTTTGTTTCGGGTTCTTTACATATGTCTCTGCAGTGTGCTCTGTAGGTCCCTCCCCGGAGGCCTTAGGCAGCAGGGACTGTGCTAGAAAAGCTTTGAAGCTGGAGTCCTAGAGACAGGCGTGGCCTCCACCTGGTCCTGCCTATGTGGCCATAGACGAAGGGTCCAGGCCCCTTGCAGGGGGGTCCTCATGGAGTTCTCCTGAGTACCTGTGCCGCGGGGACCCTGCATCTCCCCCTGCGGGGCCGGCCTTAGGATGCCCGGGAAGCCGTCCTCCAGCACGTGGAGGGGTCACCTTCACCCCCCACCTGAGCGCTGGGAGGCCTGGTGGTGGTTCTGGATGCTGGGTTTTCCTGTTGCCCGAGCTGGGGAGGGTCCAGGAGGCTCCGTCCTGTCTGAGCCGCGCTGGGGCCACACGTGAGATGCTGGGCTTCTGGAACGCGGGTTGTTGCTCCCGTGGCATCTGCCCCATGCCCACAGCCCCCTGCTCTCTCTACAGGTGTTCGGCCACGGGAAGGCCAATGGGGAGCCCACGTGGGCACTGCTGCTCACGGCCCTCATCTGCGAGACGGGCATCCTGATCGCCTCCCTGGACAGCGTGGCCCCCATCCTGTCCATGTGAGTGGCCGTGGGCACAGCAGGAGGTGTGAGGGGACGGGCCACGGAGATGGGGCTGCCGCTTGTCCACAAGGAGGCGTATGCGGCCCTGCTCTGGGGAGAGTGGACGCGCATGGTCACGGGAGCCACGGTCACGGGAGCCACGTGGTCCTCCCAGAACGGTGCCGTGGATGGGGGGGGAACGGGAGGGACTGTGCCGTAGTGGGAGGGGTGGGAAGGCCATGTGGTTCCTGCGGGCTGGGACCGTGGGACCTGACCTGGCTTCTGTGGTCCTGGCGTTGTGCCTCCAGGTTTTTCCTCATGTGCTACATGTTTGTGAACCTGGCGTGCGCTGTGCAGACCCTGCTGCGAACGCCTAACTGGCGTCCCCGTTTCAGATACTACCACTGGTGAGCATGCCCGCCGGCCACGGGGGTCCTGGCGGTCTCTGTAGAACCAGCCGCAGCCAAGCTGGGGAGCACCCAGAGCCCGTGTGGGTCACCCAGGCCCCTCAGGCCTCTAGTGGGACGTGGTCCCTGCTGGGGGGGCCAGCCTCAGCACCTGGGACCGTGGGCTGCTCTGTCTCCGTGCCGCCAGGGTGCGTGGCAGATGTGGGAAGCCTGTCGTGCACTGTGGCCCGTGGGGTGCTCGAGCACCCTGGGAAGGGGGGCGGGGGGCACGTGGTCATCAGCGTCACTGCTGCCTTCTTGTCGTAGTTGAGTGGGGTCCTCGTTAGGGGGTTCTGGGCGTGGCAGGCGCGCGACTGTGTGTCCTTCCAGGGCGCTGTCCTTCCTGGGCATGAGCCTGTGCCTCGCGCTAATGTTCGTCTGTTCGTGGTACTACGCTCTCGTCGCCATGCTCATCGCGGGCTGCATCTACAAGTACATCGAATACCGCGGGTGAGCACCGCGGCCGGGGGCCGGGCTCCCTGCGGGGTGTCCGCGTGGGCTCTGCGTCGCCTGGTGTGTGGGGGGTGCGGGGTGTCCCCATGGGGTCGGCATAGTCCAGGGGATTGGGGACCCTCACAGCGAGAGTCAGACCCCTGTCCCAGGGCCCAGCTGGGCTGCTCTGTCCAGCGGCATGCCTCTGTCCCAGCAGGGGAGACCCGCATTTGCTGCTTTGAATCGATTCCTTGCTTCTTGTGACACTTCTGAGAACTTTGAAATCCATCCGAGGAGAGCAGTGATGTGTGATGGATTTCAGAATTTCCCAGCAGTGCACATCCCAGAGCACCTGGTCCGTCCCTGTGGCGTTTCTCTGGGGGGCGGGGTCAGAGGGGTCCTGGCCGCTGCCCGGAGGCCCCCTTCTAGCACTTCCCAGGCGGGCCAAGGAGTGTCGGGACGTGCCCACTCCTGGTGAGGCCAGGGCCACCGAGCCAGCTGCGCTCGTCAGTGTCCCCTGCCATGTCCACACAGACCGCACGCCGGCTGCTCCGGAAGCCTGTGGTCCAGCAAAGCTCTGGGCCCTGGCCCTGGGGGCCCTTTCCGAGTACCTCACTGCTCCCCCTTCCTCGCAGGGCCGAGAAGGAGTGGGGTGATGGCATCAGGGGGCTGTCGCTAAACGCAGCCCACTACGCCCTGCTGCGTGTAGAGCACGGCCCCCCCCACACCAAGAACTGGAGGTGAGCACCCCAGCTTCCCCGACCGGCCTCGCACCCTCTGGAGGCGCGGAGTGTCGTCTCTAGCGTTACGCTTCAGAGACAAAAGCCATTGCTTCCTCTTTTTGGGGAGTGGTTATTTCGGGAGCTTCTAGCACCTTCCCTCACTTCTCGGTGGTGGGCCGGGGCGTGGTCAGCGTGCCTCTGGGCACCAGGCCGGACCCAGGTAGTGTGGTGGGTGGGGCACGGGGCGAGTGGCCCGCCCCGGGGTCCTGCCAAGGAAGGGAGTAACCATGTGGACCGCCAGCCGCGTGTCCGTGCTTCTGGGAGGACGGGGATCTCTGTGCCGAGAGGCTCCCGGAGGCCGGGCTGGCCTGTCCCATGCTGGAGAACGCGGGGTGACCGTCGCCCATGCTGCAGGCCCCAGGTGCTGGTCATGCTGAGCCTCGACGAGGAGCAGCGTGTGAAGCACCCCCGCCTGCTGTCGCTCACCGCCCAGCTCAAGGCCGGCAAGGGCCTGACCATCGTGGGCTCCGTGCTGGAGGGCACCTACCTGGACAAGCATGCGGAGGCCCAGCGGGCCGAGGAGGTGGGCAGGCGCGGGGGGGCCGGCCGGCCTGCGGGGCGGGGCGGGGACGATGGGCAGGTGAGGGGGCGTCCGCTGCCTGCCCTGCGCAGGGAGGTGCTGGCAGGTTCTTCACGTCCGACGCTCTACGCCCGTGAGCACGGCTTTGTGTGTTGGCTCGCCGTCTGGTTTCGTGGGGGACCATGGTTTCTGGGTTCGGTCAGGACTGCACTGAGATGTGGGGCGGAGCGTCTGCAGGTTGGAGGGCCTGGCCCTGGAGACATCTGCCCACCGGCCCGCTCCCCTGTGCCCCCCACGGCTCGGCCTGGGCTCTGTCCCCCGCTGGCCCGTGCTCCCCTCTCACCTGTGCAGGCTGAGCAGCTCAGTCTCTTGCTCTTGGGTGCGTCCCTGTCGCCGGATGGCGGAGCAGTCCTGCGTCGGGATGGGCTGCTGTGTCCACGCGTCTGCGTGTCTGAACCAGGCCGCAGCCAGAGGCTCCTTGGGTCCGAGCAGGGCGTGCAGGGCGGTGGCATGCGACCCTCCTGATGCCGCCCTGCGCTAGACAGCCAGCTCCTTGCCATCGCCGGCTTGAGGGTGTAGCTCGGCCCCGGGAGGCCACGGATGTGCTCGGTGCTCCCCACCTCCCTGAGGCTCCAGCGTTCTCCACGGGACCCGAAGCCTGTGGGCTCTGGCCTGGCGGTTGCTGACCACAATCTGTGGGTTCAGATGTTGTTGTCCTTGTGCTGTTCACACTGTCACGTCTTTGGCGGGACAGCCACTTCACCTGGTGCCTTGGTCGCGTGTGGCAACAAGCTCCGGCCCCGAGCCGCCGTGGGGTGCGAGAGGCCATGGCATCGGTTCGGAGGACGAGGACCGCAGGGTCGCCGGCTGCAGCTCTCCCCGCGCGGGGGCTGTTCTGGGGAGCTGTGGGGGTGGGGGGAGCCCGCGGCCTGGGTCGCTTGTAGTGTGGCTGCGTTCTCCATCCATTCCCCTTGTGAGACCGGGGACTGCTCTCCGTGCACACGCACAGTCCCGGACTTTTTCTGGTTTTGCCCACAAAATTGTATTTCCCACGGCGCTGCTGGGAGACACCGGTTTCCCGTGTGAGCGCGGCGTGTGTTGGCGTCAGCTTCGCGGCCTGTGTCGTGCACGTGTCCGGGCTTCTGTGCCTCGAGGCCCCTGCGCTCACGCTGGGAGGGTTTCTGGGGTCTCCGCGTTCGTTGCGAGTGGTGTGGTAAGTAGCCCGTGGACTCGTCTCATTTGCCGCGGGATTGTTCGTAGGGGGACGTCGTGGGGTCAGTGGTGGCGTGGACTTCCAGAGTCTGCGCCAGATTCCGCTTTTCTGGTCCACCTGGCGGTCTGCGTGAGCACGTCTGAGGGACTGCTGTGGCCCCGCTCTGCCGTGTCTTGGTGGCTTAGCTCTGTCCTGGCACCGGGAGTCTAGAGAGCACATGTGAGGTGGTCCAGCTGGGTTTCACCCCAGACATGCAGCCCAGCGGGGGCCCAGAGCCACGGTGTCCCCGAGGAGAGGGGAGCCCCATCTGTGGGCCTGGTGGAACAGTGGCTGTCCCGGGACGAGGACCCGGGCTTGCCACCATGGCCCGATTCCTGGACTGACCAGGAGCATCTCAGTTGGGGGCGGGGGGGCACATGGCATTCATCCCGCTGTGTGAGTGGCAGCAGCCAGCCGGGCCTGACCTTGTCCCCCACCTTTCCCACCGTTGTTTGGTGTCCCTGCTCGCTGAGCGAGGGGCTTCTCGGGGAAGGGCCGGGCTGCTTCCCACTGGGATGTGGCCTCCGTGGAGCTGGCTCCCGGGCCAGCCAGCATGTGGGGAAGGGGGAGTTCTGTCCTGTCTCCCAGGGGCACGAGTGAGGTGGTCTTCTGGAGGCTGGAGGCCATATGTGGTCGGCCCCCCAGTTTCCCGAGAAGGCACCGACCCAGCCTGTCTCCCCAGAACATCCGCTCTCTGATGGGCGTGGAGAAGACCAAGGCTTTCTGCCAGCTGGTGGTGTCCTCCAACCGGAGGGACGGCATGTCCCACTTGATCCAGTCGGCCGGCCTGGGGGGCATGAAGCACAACACGGTGCTCATGGCCTGGCCCGAGTCCTGGAAGCAGGAGGACAACACTTTCTCCTGGAAGGACTTCGTGGGTGGGTACCGCGCTTGGGCCCGTGGCTGCGTGGGGTCCCGTGGTTTGGTAGCCTTGCTACCCTTTGGGCCGGCCCTGCGGCGCGGCGGTTCCCGGGGGTCCCACCCCCTCGGGCTGGTGGCACCGTGGCCGGCGGGGAGAAGGCTGCCTTCGCGTGCGGCCAGTTGGGGCTTCACGGGGACCCCCGGGCCTCGCCTGTCTCCCGTGGTGGCTGGAGCCCGCAAGTGCATGGGGCCATCTGCCTCTCCGCAGAAACTGTCCGAGACACCACGGCTGCCCAGCAGGCCCTGCTCGTGGCCAAAAACGTGGACCTGTTTCCACAAAACCAGGAGCGCTTCAGCGACGGGAACATCGACGTGTGGTGGGTCGTGCACGACGGGGGCCTCCTCATGCTGCTGCCCTTCCTGCTGCGGCAGCACAAGGTGGGCGGGGCCTGCGGTGGCGGTCTGGGGGGCGGGGTCCCGGTCTGCGGGGCGGGGTCGCGGGGCAGGATGGGGCAGGACTGGTTGGGGGCGGGGTCCGTGACTGCGCGGGGGCGGGGCGGGGGCGGGGCTCGCCGCCTCGCGGATGCCAGCCCCGCCCCCGCTCCCCGCCCCGCCCCGCCCGCCCGCAGGTGTGGAGGAAGTGCCGCATGCGCATCTTCACGGTGGCCCAGGTGGACGACAACAGCATCCAGATGAAGAAGGACCTGCAGATGTTCCTGTACCACCTGAGGATCAGCGCGGAGGTGGAGGTGGTGGAGATGGTGAGGCGGTCTGGGGGGGTCCCAGGGGTGCTGCTGCCCTCGTGCGCCTGCCCGGGACCCACGCTCCCGGCTCCTCTGGGCCGCGGCCCGTTTGCGGAGCTGCGGCGCGCTGTGTAGACTGTGCCTTGGTCTACCCTGGCCGGGCTCAGGGCTGCCCTGGGCTGACGAGTTTAGGGCAGAGGGACCCCGAAGGGACGCACCCTCCTCACCGTGTCCTGCGGGCAGCCGTGGCAGCCAGCCCATCGCAGGTCTCGAACCTGTGGTCCAGGCTCTTGGTCTGCAAATTCCCAGTGTCCCCGCCTGCAGAGAGTGCCCTAGAGCGGGCCCCCCGGGGCAGGGGAGCGCTCTCCTGCCAGCAGCATCTCTCCCAGGGTGTCTGCCCCGGTCACGTCCACGTGGACTCACGCGACCTCCCCACCTCAGGCCTTACACGGGACCATGTGGTGGTTCTGTTGCGCTGTGCTGCCGTGGTCTCCCTGGTGTCTTCGAGGTGGCTCCTGTGTCCTTCTGTCCCTTGCGGTCACCCTGCCAGCCCTTCCTGTCCGTGTTCAGTGCCTTACGTGACGTTGGGTCCTGGGAGCTGGACAGGACCGAGGTGGAGGCAGTCGTGGGCGGGTGTGGCAGGATCACACCGTGAGGCATGAACTCGCGTGATTTTACAGTAACTGTAGTTCTTTTAATTTTTAAGACTTAGATTTTATTTACTTGAAAGACAGAGTTGGCGAGGAAGCACGGGCAGGGAGAAGAGGGAGAGGCAGATGCCCTGACGCAGGACTCGATCCCAGGACGCCGGGATCGGGACCCGAGCCAAAGGCAGACGCTTCGCTGCAGCCCCCCAGTCGCCCCGTAGTTGTGTTTTAAAGATGCCGATTGCACTAAGGTTCCCAAGTTGTACTTGGTGCATTAATTACTTGTGGCAAAAATCCGTGGCCCTGCTTGATTTCAGTCACAACTACAAGTTTCGCTGGGGGTGGCGTTAAGGGACGCAGTGCCTCTCTTTCGTGAGACTGGGCCACTGCCCTGCCACACGTGACCACACGCGCCTGTGGGAGCTGTGAGCAGACCGTGGCTGGAACCCGCCTCTCCAGGTCCTTCCGCTGGGAGGCGGGCAGGGTCCCTGCGCTGCTTCTGGGCCAGCCTCCACCCCGGGCCCTGCTCGCCAGCGCAGCCCTCCCACCTCTGTGGACAGCGAGGGCCCAGGGCGCTGTCCTTGGGAGGCAGGGAGCCCCGTGGTGGAAGGGGAGGGCTGTGTCGAATGCCAGCCGGGGTCCCTAACGAGGGAGATGGCTTTGGTCAGCATGGCTTAGAAAAACCCATCCGAGCCAGGGTGTGTGGGCAGGAAGGGTTTGGGCTTATCGTTAACACCTGTTTCACAATGAGCGGAGTTTATAGATCTTTTAAGGAGCTCCAGGGGAGTCAGGGTCCGTGCCTATCTGGCTGGCAGAGTTGGTTTTTTGGGCAACAGCCAGCCCCCGTGAATGTCCCCAGAGGTCGGCAGTAGGCAGCTGCCCACGCCCATCTCCTGTTTTGGAAAGCTGGTGCTGGAGCCCAAGTGTTGGAGGCAGGAGATGTTTGTGCAGACGATGTCCCCCAACTATCTGGAAGACCCGAGAAAGTACTGAGTTCAGTAAGGTGGACTGACACAGGAGCGATGCGTCAGAGCCCCTCCCCTCATGTTTGTGGGACGGGATGCCGGACCAGAGCCCAGAGCTCCGTGGAGGGTCTCAGGGCACTCCCTGCTCTCGGGCCCAAGAGGGCAGAGGTGGTGCTTGCCTGACGCTGACCCTACCCAGGATAGGTAGGAGGACCCAGGGCTACCTGCCTAGGGTCAGGCCAGAGGCTGGAGAGAATCCTGGCCCTGTGGTCACTGGGCACACCGAGTGCCAGACACACCCTGTGCAGGCCGTCGGTTGCCCTGCTCAAAAGACGGCGTCTGTCAGTTGTGGTGCCTCCTGTGTGCGGGATGGGGCGTGGTGCGCACTTGGCGTAGGGTTCCAGTGGGCCGTGGCGCGTGTCGGGAGTAGACGCAGGAGCAGACACGGGTGCAGCCATGGTGGTCACCCACACGCACCATTCAGGGGCCTCTGGGGCTGAGGGCGGGGGGCAGCCGGCACAGGCACCGGGTGCGGCTGGGGACATGGGTGGGGGCGGGGGACACCGGGTGCAGCCGGGATGTCGGCAGAAGCGCTCGGCAGCCCGAGCACGTGTTCGCTTGTGCGCTTCCCCCGCTGCCCAGGTCGAAAGCGACATCTCGGCGTTCACGTACGAGAAGACGCTGTTGATGGAGCAGCGGTCCCAGATGCTGAAGCAGATGCAGCTGTCCAAGACGGAGCGGGAGAGAGAGGTGCGCGCGCAGGGTGTGGGCGGGCGCCCCCCACGCGGCAACGGCCCCCCTGAGCCGCATCCTTGGAGTGTCCAGCCGCACCGCGCAGCCCCGACCTGCAGGACGAGGTCTTGGCGATCGCGGGAGCCGTCTGTCCCCACGCCTGGTTTTCTGGATGTCTGGGAGGCTCGGTTCTGCCCCTGCCACCTCTTCCTGCACGCGTCCTCACGGGCCCCTGTGATCCATACCCAGGCTAGGGTCGGGGCCCCCGTCCACTCACACAGGTCTGCTCGGAGCCAGTGTCCTCCGGCCACCCCAGCCCTGCTCCTGCCCGAACCGCACTGGCCCTGCCTGGCCTCCCTCCTCCCTCCTGTCCCTTGGCCGACCAGGAGCCATGGTGAGCCCGAGGGCCGGCCCCCTGAGCCCTCCTCCGGGCTCCATCCTGGACCTCCCTTATGTTCGGTTTCTCTGTCCTGGTTCCTGTCATCCCCTCGGGCCCAGCCCCCCCGTGCACCTCTGGGTCACGGTCTTGTTTGCACATGGCCTGTCCAGCCTGTCCTGGTGACACCAGCACCCTCATCGCACCTGCCCCACCCAAGACCGGGGCTCCCTGACTTTCTCTGTGCTGTTGATGAGTGAGGGGATGGGTGGTGGGGGTGATGGGAGGTGGGTGGACAGAGAAATGGGGGACAAAGGACCGAGGGACAGAGGGACAGGTCAGGCAGGCTGTGTGTGTGGAGCCGTATCAAGTACAGACTTCGGGTGCAAATGTTCCCTTGTGTCGTCACGGAGGCGTGGGCAGTGGCCTTCAGAGCTGGGGCAGGAAGAGGGCTCAGTCTGGTGTGGATGCCCAGGAGGAGGGGTTCAGCTGGGGCTGGAGTGGCATCGCGTCACCTGCGAGGAAGGGCTGGTCCCTGGGTCCTGGCGTCTCATCCTCCTGTGTCTTCCTGGGAGTGAGTGAGAGCGCGGAGGACACAGGATGGGTCTTGTCACCGTGCCCTGCTCTCCCACCAGGCTCAGCTCATCCACGACAGGAACACCGCATCCCATTCCGTGGTGGTCACCAGAACCCAGGCCCCGTCCACCGCAGACAAGGTGCAGATGACCTGGACCAAGGAGAAGCTGATCGCGGAGAAGTACAAGAACAAGGAGCCGGGCGTTTCCGGGTTCAAGGACCTCTTCAGCCTGAAGCCGTGAGTGTCGGCCCACGGGCCCCGGGAGCCGGGGACGGGAGGGTTCACGGTCTGGCACTGGCTGCAGGCGCTTCACGGGGATCCGGGCGTCTGTTTCTGCTGGATCCCAGCGGCTGGCGGTCAGGGCTCATGGCGGCTGGGGACCCCCAGCTGTGACCCTGCCGTCTGTGCAGGCTGCCCACGGGGGCCAGAGTTCGGCCTGTGGCATGGGGCCAGGCCCCCCCAGGGCTGGCACAGGTGGGGGAAGGGCCCAGGGGTCAGACCCCCTCATGGAGAAGGACCAGGAGGGTTCGGGGAGGGCAGCGGGGATGTGCCCAGTGTTCACGAGTGTTCGTCACGTTCACTCCTGAAGTAACTCGTTCTTTGTGTTTCTCTCCTGCCTAGAGAATGGGGAAACCTGTAAGTGCTCTTGTTTATTCAGGATGCTTCTCAGGCCGCTCCCTCGCATGCTTGGCCCACCTGGCTCTTGTGAAGCGTGTGCATGCGTGTGCAGCCGTGTGTGCGTGTGTGCACGTGCCTGGGGCGGAGTTGGGCCGCCGCTGGCTCCCGTCTGTCCCGATGGCTCAGGGCACAGCCGGGCTCCGGGCTTCTAGGAGGGCACGGACTGGTGCTGTGGGGAGGGCAGGTCCTGAGCCGGCGCCGGAGCAGAGAGGAGCGGGCGTGCTCGGTGGCTCCGTCCGCATCTGCGGGGCTGAGCGTCCCCGGGGCTCGGGCATGTGGGTGGTCTCTCCACTCTGGGGGGGGGGGCAGAACCTCCTGCTCCTGGCCCTGGGTCCTTTTCACCCGGGAAGCTGCCGGCCGGGGCGTGAAGGGGGCGTGGGTGGACCGCGTGCATGCTGCGATGCTGGGGGTCAGCTGGGCGGCAGCAGGGGGACCTCCCTGAGGCTGCTGTGCGCCCTGCCCCCCAGCACCTGCGGGCGTGTCCCCTGCAGAGGGGTGGCGGGCGGCTGCCTTTCCTTCTGTAGCCCTTGGAGCCCCCATGGAGCACCCACCCCGGAAATGGGCGCACGTGGGCGTGGAGCGTGTGAAGCTGCGCGTGTGGTGGGGTCTGCAGGGCGGGCGGGCGCACGGTTCCCCGTCTGCTCTGGGCGCCCGCAAACCAGGTGCGCTCCCCGCGTGAACCCTCAAGGAAACAAAAGCACGGAGACGCGAGGACGGGGTTCCTTCCCTAAAACACCGTGAGCGGTGGGCCTGCTGACGCTGTCCCCGAGGTCTATGGGGGCCCCCGGTTGAGGGCTCGGCTGGGGGAAGCTTCAGGAGGAGCGGAGGTCGGCCTGTAGGTGGCATGGGACTGACGGGCGGGGGTCATTGGTGGTGCTCTGGGGCCGCCCCCGCTGTGCCGCCCGTGCCGGCACATGGCCGCTGGTCCCCGCTCGGCCCCAGGTGGCCCACCACCCCCAGAGTCCACTTGGAGGTTGTTTCAAAAGTGCTTCAGTGCCACATTCGGTGCGAGGATGACCAGTCCCCTTACTTGGTGCTTTCTCAGCCGGCTGCTGGGAGCGGAAGCAGGTTTCTGCTGGCTTCCTGGAAACACGAGGGCCGTGCTGGCCATCTCCACGCCCCTGTGACCTCAACAGGGCACGTCATCCTGGAGCCAAGGGCCCTTCGAGCCAGACCCAAACCCCTGATTTTAAGATTATATGTGTTCTCAGACTTGTAGCCGTAAGGGATCCTTCGATGTTACACAGATGCTCTTTTCTGGAGTGGCTTCTGTCCCCAAACACTGGTAATTGTGGTCTATCCAGGTAGCTAACTCGTGGTTTTTGTAACGGAAGGTCCCTGATTGTGCCGTGGACAGGTGCCGAGTCTGTAATTTTATCAGGAGAAACTAGACAGAAAGGGGGCCCGGCTCCCTGTTTTCCTGCTGGGAATTGTTGGTTGTGATAGGGTGTGTTTGGCTGAGCCAGTGACAGGGTGTGGCCTCCCCGATGGACACTGCAGTGGCCTCTGTCAGCCCGTCTGGAGTCTGGGGCGCAGTGACCTCCTGTCGGCAGGGCTGCAGCTGGGCTGCCCGCAGATCCTGTCGTGCAGCTCACCCAGGAACTGGCAGAATTTCCAGGGTTTTCCAGCTCAGGAGGCGGTAGACATCTTGGAGGCAGTCAGCCCTCCGTGGCAGCGTCTCCTGAATGCTTCCGGGGACACACACAGTACCGCGGGGACCCGTGGCTGCGTGGTGCACGTGGGATAGACAAGGACAAGGTCCCCTGGGTGCCCGAGCGCCAGGGAGTGCGGGCAGCAGGCAGGAGTCTCCCAGGCATGCTTGGAGGACCGTTGGTGCACAGCGGGCGCTTGGCCTGAGTGGCCAGGTGTGCGGAGCCACACGGTTGGCGAGGTCAAGGGGCAGGAAGCTTGTGACAAGGGGTTGGAAGTGCTTGTCCATTCGTCCTCAGCCGAGGGCAGCAGTGTCCAGGCGGCCAAGACCCGGTGTGAACCGTCGTGGCTTCATTTCTGACCGCAATCCCCGGCCTCGGTGCCGGGTGCCAGGTGCCTGGGCTGCTTCTGTATGGCGTCTCGGGGGTCTCCTGAGACCCCCGCGCTTGTTGGGACCAGTGAGAAGCCCCCGTGTGCTCCGTTGGGGGGCTTAGCTCAAGGCTGCGTGCGAGGCAGGGCTGGGCCTGGCCTTCTGGCTGGGGCGCACGAGCGAGAGCCCTTCACGCCCAGCAGCGCACCGTGTCTGATGGGGGACGCGCGTAGACGCAGGAGCTTGGGTTTTAGTGATGCCCCCCCAGAACGTTCAGAGACCAGGGCTTTCTCGTGGGCGGGTGACATCCGGTCGGGGCTCCCCAGCCTCACACATGGAGGCTCCTCCCCTGTGGGTCTTTGTGGGGAGCTGACCGCACTTGACTCCTGTGTTTCCCCGGGGCGGGGCCGGAGCCCTGGGGGACCCTCTCCCGCCAGGAACCAGTCCAACGTCCGGAGGATGCACACGGCCGTGAAGCTCAACGGCGTCGTCCTCAGCAGGTCGCGGGGTGCGCAACTGGTCCTGCTCAACATGCCAGGGCCTCCCCGGAACCGGCAGGGGGACGAGAACTGTATCCTTTGTGCGGCGGGCGGGCGCGTGGGGCGGGGCGTCTCTTGCTCGAGGGTTCCTGGGGTGGGGGCGGGGGCAGGGGGCCCAGAACTTCCACCCCGGGGCTGGACCTGCAACCTTGGAGTCATGGGGAGCAGACTCGCCTCCAGCCGCTGGTCTGGGTGCCAGAAAGCAGCGTCTGGGGGCCCCAGGTGAATGGTTCTTGATTGGTTTCAAGTGTCCATAACTGGGGTGTCCTGGGCCACTCAGACCCTCTGTGGAGACCCTGGGACGCGTAGGACCCCAGACCACGAGTGAGCCGAATGCAGACACACAGCCCTGGCCCCGAAACGCCCACCTTGGGCCCCATCACCACATCCCTGACCCAGGACCCCACCCGCCACGGCACAGCAAGGACCCCTGGTCCTGGGATGGGTTCTGTGCTGGCTTCAAGCTCCTGCCTGGCCGGCTCCCACGCTGGACCTCGTCCTTGAGATGTGGGGCCCCATGTCCCGTTTGTTCTAGATAAGCCACAGTACAACGTGGTTCCCCAGCCCCCAGCCCATCTCAGCTGGGGTCCCTCCTGGTTGGGTGGAGGCTGCCAGGCCTGACTTTGGAGGTCACAGGTTGGCTCTACCCCGAGCTGGGCTCACACCGTTAACCATGTGTCCTCCGGGGTACGGCCCCTGCCCTCCCCTCTGACACTGGGAGCAGGGGGAGGGGGCCCAGCAGGTGGCTCCTGGGGTTCGAGCCTTGATCTGACCACAAGCTGGAGGACTCTGCGCCTGGTTGGTGACCAGACTGGGACTGGCGGGCCTGGTTGGGTTCTCAGCAGACCCTTCTGTCTGCTCCGGGAGCCCCTGGGTGCGAGCAGCCTCCCATTCCCAGTTGGGCGGGCGGGGGAGCTGCCAACCCTGAGCATCTGCGGGGCGCCTGGCCTTGGCCCGTGCTGGGCAGGGTTGGCGTCACAGGCTGCGTGGCAGGGCCCTCTTCCCATGTGCTGACCTCTGCCGGGGACTGCCATTGGCACGGCCAGCTGTGTCCTTAACTCCAGTCACCCCAGATATGGAGTTTCTCGAGGTCCTGACCGAGGGGCTTGACAGGGTCCTTCTGGTCCGGGGCAGTGGCCGGGAGGTGGTCACCATTTACTCTTGACACTCAGTGCCCCCAGGAGCACACTGGGCAGGCTGGGGATCGTGCCACATGTGGCTTCCTACAGAAGTTTCCAGAATAGCCCCACAGCTCTGCTCCCTAGGCCGAGAGCCAGCACACAGCTGCAACGATTTCCTCGTGTGGAGGGGAGGCGTGGATGCCCTCAGCACACCGTGTGCCCCTGAGGGAGGCTCGTGGTGACGCGGGACAGGACCAGTAACACTGGCCACACGCTCAGACTGGGGGTTCCAAAAGTGGTTTCTGTGGCCGGACCTACCTGGTTGCCATAGTTACGTTTAAGTTCTGCCTCGCCCAGGACACTCACGAGAAACTCCCGCTCAGACTTAGGGTCGTCTTGGGTCACAGGTCTGTTCAGGAAGGTGGCCGAGGGCCTCAGTCCCTCGGTCAGCCTCCTCAGCGCCTGTCCGTTTGTGTTCCTGTAAGTCAACGGCCGAGGAGAGCCGTCTGTCCAGCCTCAGCTAGGTGGCCTTGGTCAGCATGCCTGCCCGGTGCAGGAACGTCTACAGGAGGACGCGGGCGGTCATCACGGGTGGGCATGTTCTGGGAGTTCCTGGTCCAGGAAGCTGCCCGAGCGACAGAGGCCCAGGCTGGGTTTGCAGCTGGGACATGAGGCACGTTCCGCGCGTTCACCCCACAGCTCCCCGACCGGCACGCGCGCGCCCGTCGCCCTCCATCGCCACGCACCAGGCTCCACGGAGGGGCTGCGGGGCTGCGTGAGGTCCTGGGGGACTTGAGCCGGAGCCCGCGTGCCTGTCCCCTCGGGCCAGCACACAGGACGGTGACAGCCACGCACAGGGCACTGGGGGCTGTTGGGATGGTCCATGGCTGTCGACAGTCGTGGTCACTGTAACTGGGCCTCACTGCACGGTGTACTTATTTATGAAAGCACCTCGGGGCTCCGGTGATAATTCGGGGTGTCCGTGAAGAGACTGGCTCTGTGAACGAGCCCATGGCCGCGTCCTGGGTTCTCCCTGGCTTTGGATCTCCAGGAAAGTCGGCCAGGTCCGTAGATTTCAGGTTGGGTGGAGGCTAAGCGTGTGTGTCCAGATGCTTCTGAGGCGCCATTGGGTGGCACGGAGGGTCCACGTCAGTGACCATGGCCAGAGCGTGTGCCAAACCAACACACCGGGCTCGAGGTGTCCATACTCATCCCCGCCGTGGGTCTGCACCGGGGTCAGTGGCGAAACCCACCTCCCTGGCCCTCGGTGCCCCTCATGTGTTGGGGGCGGAGGCGCGGCCCAGGGCCCCCTACCCTGTACCCATGACAGACCTTGTGCGGCTGCGGGGTGGGGGCTCAGCCGCATGCACCCCTGTCCACACAGCCTCGAGGAATCCTGCGAGCCGCTGGTCAGGGCCCCGTGGGGTTCCATAGCTGCCTTGGCTTTATATGATTTTGTTGTTAGAAGAATAAATGGTACAAAACCCAAGCCGGTGGATGAGTCTCGTGTAGACGGGCTGGCGGGGATAGCGCCTGGGTCCCCGGCCCACGGGCGCTCCGGTCTGACCACAGCTGTCTCGGGCGATGTCGCTGGTGCAAGTGGAGGGAAGGGCGAGGCGCGGGTCCGAGGACATAGACGTCAGCGCGAGGATGGGACACAGCAACGTGCCAAGGCCGTACCTCCTGGAAGGGTGGGCTCCACGGGCAACACCCGGCACTGGAGGGGACCCCTTGTTCCAGCGTCCAGGCCCAGGCGTGAGCGCTTACCGCGCTCTCCGGAGCCCGCCCTCATGGCTGGGGGCGCGCGCGGGCGCCGCCGTTCCTGAACCGCGAGACCCTCCCGACCCCGCTTTGCCGCTCCCAGAGCCGCGGCCGGGAGACCTGGTGTCCCCACGTGTTCAGAGCAGCCAAAACGTGCAGATGCCCGGCATCAACCCCTGGTGAGGGGGAAACCACGGGGTCTGTGCATTCCAGGAACGAAGTTCTCGCCGCCTCAAGGACGCGGGGTCACGCGGAACGAGCCCGTCAGGGCACACGTACTATGCTAACGGTCACGCGCGATGCCCGCCTGAATGGACGGGGCCAGAAGCGTGCTGGTGACCACCCCCTGGGTGGGGCACGGGGCTGCTTAGGGGGTGACGTAGGTGTGCCACGGGGGGTTGTGAAGTCTGCATGTTCCGAACAACTAAGATGCCCGGCACCCCGGGGAGTGACCCTCCCTCAGTCCCGCTGGGAGCCCTGGCCCAGCCCAGGGCGCCCACACATGTGACCTGGAGTGGAGGCCTGGCCCTTGTGGCCGGGGACCCAGATGTCACAGGCACGGAGATGGTGGGGTGGGGGGATGCCGGTGGAGATGCAGGGAGAGGACCTGGAAGAGTCCGGGGGTCCTGACGCCGCCTCTGGTGCCCGGTGCCCCCAGGGCAGTTCTGTAGCTGCGGGAGTCTGGGCAGTGTGGGCAGCAGAGCAGAGCGACCGCCCTGGGACTTCAGACGCCGTGTGACAGCGCCTCAGAGAAGGTGGGCGAGCCCTGTCACTGCCAAGAGGGATCCCAGCCCCCACGAGCCAGAGTGGCCATTGTGCCCTGAAGTTGTGACCGAGATGCTTCTGCACAGCCGTGAGTCCTCAGCCTTCTGTCCGTGGCTCGGGGAGGCAGCCTCAGCCCCCGGGTGTGGGGAAGCTGGGACAGATGGCGGAGGAGAGAGAGGGTCAGATCCTCTAGGCACAGGCAAGGGCAGGGGCAAAGGCCCTGAGCAGGGACGGCCTGAGGTGGGAGGGGCTCCAAGGCGGGACGCGCCAGGCAGCAGGAAGCCGTGCCTGCGGTGTGGACGTTGGGGGCTGTGGTGCCCACGGCAGGAGGCAGGGGCCCTGCTGGAAACAGGTCAGGGCAGGGCACAACAGGGCCGGGAGGGGCTAGACTTAAGCGTGGGGGGCGGGCAGGGCCTCTGGGCCCTGGGAACTTGGAGGGGCTTGAGGGCTCTTGCTGCAGGCTCTCCCCTCTGACTGTGGTCCCAGGCTGGCGGGACGGGAGGGACGGGAGGCCAGGGCAGGTTGGGGGACGCTGGCCTGCACGGTGGATGTGGCCCAGCCAGCGGCACTGGAAACGTGGCTGTGTTCACGGGGCGGGGTGGTGAGGAGAGGGCTGCGTGGTGCTGGTTTCCAGCAGTCCTCCCAGGCGGAGCCGGCCACAGCGGAGCATGTGTCCTCAGTGGAAACCATGAGGTCACCGGCCCACGTGGACTCAGGATGCACGTGCGGCTGCTGCGGGGACCCCAGGCGGACAGGCGTCCACCCCGGCAGGACTGAGCGGGGCAGGACTGGGTGGCACCGCCTGCCTGGGGGGGCATCACCCATGCCCGGTGCTTCTGGGGCCCCTTCCTCCCTGGGCCAGACCCTGCATGCGGTCCTTGCTGGCCCCATCCTTCACCTCCCACACCCAGGTCCGGCCCTGCTGCTGCCTCTCCCGGGGCGGCCGGGGGCCAGGCGGTCCCCACGCTGTCACCAGGACCTCGACAGGTGCTCAGGGGATGAGACGGCTCCTCTGGCTTTTCTTTTGCGTTTGTTTTTTTTTTTTTACCCCTGCGGTGACCTCCCCCGCCCCGAGGGAGAGGCAAGGGTGAAGTTGAGGGGAACGGGAACCAAGAGGTCCCAGTCTGCCCCCGTGGTCGCTGACGGGTGGGTGGGGTCACGTGGCTGGGAGACACGTCTGCTCCGGGGCCGCTCGGTGGGTGGTCTCTAGCGGCCCCCGCCTGCCGCAGGGGTCTGCCCCGAGGGAGGGGCCCCGGCAGGCGTGGTGGGCGGTGTGGATCTCCGTTCCGGGAGGCACCCCGCCGTGTGAGCCCCGGTGGGCGCGTGCACGCCTCCGAACGCACCCCCAGGAGAGGAGCTGCTGGGTGTTGGCGCCCCCTCACGCTTCCAGGCGTTTCCTGGCACTCGCACCTGTGCACGCCCACCCGCCGGCACCCTGGAGCCTCCTGCATGTGGCACGTTCGCCGGAGGGGATCCGGTTTCGGTCAGGTGTCCGTTTCTCCGTGGGGACCCACTTGTCCCATCGCCGTTTGGGGAAAGATATGGCCTGACCTCCATAGGGCCACAAATTCAGTGGCTGTGTTTAGGGGCTGTGTCGGGCCTCCTGCCCCTCTCCGGGACTCGCTTTGCCTGGCCTCAGTGCACCACATTCATTGCCGTGGCCGCGGCGTGTCCCGGCAGGCCGGGCCTTCACCACGCTGAGCGTGTTCTCACCCCTTAGCATTCCCGTGCATTTTAGGATCAGAAATCTGGCTGAGCTCTCACCCGGGACTGAGTTACGGCCTCAAGCCGCCCGCGTGGACCCTCCCACGCCCACGGCACGCCCCTCCATTTCCATCTTTCCCAGATGACTCCCGGTGGAGTTGACGGTGCCGGTGCTGAGATCTGTCCGTCTAGGCGTTTGGCATTTGGGGGCTGGTGTAAGTGGTCTCTGTGTTAGGGTTCGGCAGAGAAACACGCTGTCGCCCACGGAGGCGCAGGAGCTGGGTCCCGTGACCACCGAGGCCGGGAGGCCACAGCTTTCTGAGGCCTGAGTCCTGAGACCCTGGAGCTCCGGGGTGCGTGGGAGCAGCTGGGACGCCGCAGCTCAAGCTGAGAGAATCGTCCCTCCTCGGCCTTTGTTCCATTCTGGGCTGGATGGGTCAGGTGGTGCCCGTGCACGGGAAAGGCTGCCGGGTCAGAAACACCTGCATAGACGCCAGCCCGAACTCTGGTGCTCCCAGGCAGAAGGTGTGGAGAGGGTCTCGGTGTCCAGTGGGGACTGTCACTCGCCGTGTGTGGAGTCTCTCCGGTGGTTCTGAGTCGCGGGTCTGGACCAATGGCATCGAGGTGCCTGGGAGTTTGTCAGGGACGCCGGTCGCAGCCTGGCCATGACCCCAGGTCTTGGGGATGAGAAGGTGTGCTGCGGGGACTGGCCTGTCCGCGGTGCTCCTCCCTGGGGCAGCGGCTGCCCTCTCCAGGTCCTGTCCTCACCCCCAGCACGGGCACTGCCAGCATCTGAGGAAGCCACGGGAAGCGAGAGGCTCCTTCCCAGCTGCCTGCTGGGGCAGTGCCGCCGTCCCCCTCCTCCCAGGCTGACCAGGAGACCGTCCTGCGTCTAGAGTTCATCCTGGGCGGTCCCTCTGCCTGCCCCAGGTGCCTGCCCCTAGCCTCCTCCTGTGCTCCGAGACCCCTTCCTTCTTCCTAAAACCACGGCTCTTCCCCAGAACCTCTGGCCGAAACCCACCCAGCGCCCCACACCCTTCCTGACACTCCCGGCCCGCGTCCACCCGCCCCTGCCCACAGCCCCCGCTTGGAACCCTCAGCCTGTGCCCGGCACTGCCCGCCTTCCTGGCTCTGCGGGACGGGGGCGCCCGTGTTCCCGAACCCCCTGGGGCAGGGCAGGCGAGACACCCTGACTCCCGCCCGCACGCCCGAGTAGCGCCTGCGCCTCCCACCTTCCCTGGACCCCTGGGCCCGTCCCCCCCGTCCTCCTAGCCCCTGGGGGCCCTTCCCGCGGCAGCCCACGCAGGTGCCAGAGGGGGTTCGGCTCGGAGCGCGGCTTCTCGCAGGCACGCGCTCTGGTGGCCTCGTTCCCTCACCCTCCGGAGCCCTCCAGGCTCCTCCTGTGTGTAGTGAGGTGTCTGGGCCTGAGGACAAGGCGTGTGGCCTCGAAGCTCGCAGGCCGGCGCCCGGGAGCAGAGGGAACGAGGTTCCGGGCAGCAGGGGTGAGGCTAGCGGGCTGCTGCGGACACAGGTTTCCCCAGGTAAAGAGACATACGTGGGTGTGGGACAGGAAGGAGAAACAGAGGGTGGCCCCCAGGGGTCGGGGGTGGCCTGGGGGTCTCCCAGGGCCGGGGGCCGGTGTGGGGCAAGGGGGTTGGAGGCCCTGGGGAAGAGAGCAGATACTCGGAAATCCCGAGGCTTCTGGAAGAGCCCGGCCCGGGGTGCCAGGAGGCGGGTCCGCGGCAGGTGCCGCTCCAGCCTCTGCAGCCGGGGTCCCGCTGACGTGAAGCGCCGTCTCCCTGTTGGCCTCAGTGTACGCGGCCCCAGGTGTGGCGCCCAGTGTCCCGCTGCCATGAGCCCAGTTTGGGGCTTGGGCGTTGGGTGTTGGGGCTTCTGCAGTGCAACGGGGGGAACACTCATCCCTCAATACGGAGTGTGCGTGTGCATGTGCGGAGGGGCCGACGCCCGCGGGGCGGCCTGCTCGGCACACCCGGGCCACACGCGGCGGCACAGGGGACCGGACGCATGGGACAGCTTGTTGGGGCACAGGCACGACACAGCACAGAACGCGTCTGCGTGAGCCTGGGGGGGCTCGCGCGTTAACTCTTCCCCACAAGGGCTCCACACGGGTCCACACAGACCCGCCCGTTGCGGCCGTCGATGCGACCCGGCAATAGGGAAGCAGCCAGTGCCCGCGCCCTAGGGCTCCCTGCGGGTCCCTCTGCCCCTCTTCTCCGCCCCAGAGCAAATCCTGGTTTCCCGAAGGGGAGCTTCACCGAGGCTGTGCCCGAGCATCTCCACGTCCGTGTCTGTGTCCCCCACGATGAGAACACTGTGTGCTGTCACGTGTGTCCCCGAAGACGCCGGGGCACCCCAGTCCAGAGGCTGCCTCCCATGGGCCCTTAGCCCCACTCCGCTGCCTCCCGCCATGTTTCCTGACAGCTCCCTGCCCCACGGGGCCGCCCTCCTTCCGTCCATCAGGCTGTGGGGGCCGCGTGGCCTCTGAACTCACGGGGGACAGCTGCCGGAGCCCAGCCCCTCTGACCTCATCATGAATAAATTACAGGGAGGGCTGCCGAACAGGGAGCCCTCGCCACCCCATGCACCCGAGCACACGGCGCGTCTGAGCGGGGCCCCTCCACGCCGCTGCGGCCTCGTTTGAATCCGACAAGCGCGGACACCGGGTGTTTTCCAGACTCACGTAAGGATTTAACAGTTACGTCCCCGTGTTCCTCTGGACCCGCGTCCGTGCAGAGCGCAGAGGGGAACGGGGGCGGAGGAGGCCCTCCCCCCGGCAGCCGCCACCTCCGAGGAGCCCCCACCGGCCCGTGGCGCCCGCGCTAGGGTGGGTGGTGGTGCTGGAGCACGGGGCCCGCTAGCCCTCCCCGCAGGTCCCGCACCACCTCGTGCTCCAGCCCCGCAGGCCGGCCGGGTGGCGCCTTGAGTGGCCAGTGCCCTTCCCTGCTCTTCTGCCGGGACCGCCTGTGGTCCTGGGGCTGTGTCGGAGGCCGGGGGGGTGGGTGGTGGCCGTCCCGGGGGGCCTGGAGTGGGGCAGCTGGCGGGAAGTAGCCGGAGCTTCACCCGGGCTGGCCTCCGCTGGGCGCCTCCGGCGGCCATCCTGAGCCCCTGGGGGCCCTGAGCAGCGACTTCTCCTGCCCCTTCAGCCAGGGCTGTACGTCCAGGGCCCCGGCAGTGCGCCGTGTGGCGGGCGGGTGGTCGGCCAGCACCTGGGACCTGCGCTGCTGTGCAGGGTGTGTGTCCGACTCCTGCCAGCAGGATCCGCCCTGGGGGCGCACGGCCTTGCCCTGCCGGCGGGGGCCCTGCAGAGACCCGTGAGACCATGAGACCCGCGCAGGCTCCCGACATCTCGCCTCGGGGCAGGTACGACCCCCACACCTGAGCGGGGTTCATTGCTGGGACCCGAGGACCCGAGGACAGGGCTCCGGCTCCCGACGGCCTCAGACCCGGGGCCGGTCTCCAGCACCTACCGGGCCAAACTTAGACGTGTAGTTCTCGACTCCGGCCAGGTCGGGTAGTGATTTCTCCCCTCCTCATTCTCGTCTGCGCCGTAGGGGCCCTGCTCGCTGCAGGGCTGGGGGTCAGCGCCCAGCCTCCTGTGTGTCGTGCAGGGATGGGGGCCTGAGTTCTCGCTGCCGCCTGAGGCCAGAGCGGCCACTCAGAGCGGAAGGGAAACCTACAGTGGCCGGCCTCAGGGTCCTGGAGGGGGACCTTAACCAGCGCCCGCTGCCTCAAACGCAACAGGAGGAAGGCCGTCAAGGATGGCACAGCCCCCAGCCGGCCCCGGAGGCCCCCAGCAAGACCCCAGCACCGCCATCGGGGGTGCCCTGCAAGAGTCAGGAGAGCCGCAGCATTACTGCCTGTGGCGGGGACAGGGTCAGCGCGGCTGGGACAGGGTCAGCTCGACAGGGAGAGGGTCAGCGCGGCCGGGACAGGGTCAGCTCGACAGAAAGAGGGTCAGCACGGCAGGGAGAGGGTCAGCGCGGCTGGGACAGGGTCAGCGCGGCTGGGACAGGGTCAGCGTGGCTGGGACAGGGTCAGCTCGACAGGGAGAGGGTCAGCGCGGCAGGGAGAGGGTCAGCGCGGCTGGGAGAGGGTCAGCGCGGCTGGGACAGGATCAGCTTGACAGGGAGAGGGTCAGCGTGGCAGAGAGAGGGTCAGCGCGGCTGGGAGAGGGTCAGCGTGGCTGGGACAGGGTCA
>JAHRIG010000024.1:473379-569387 GCA_020311275.1 Eira barbara | reverse complement strand
GGCTGGGACAGGGTCAGCGCGGCTGGGACAGGGTCAGCACAGCAGGGAGAGGGTCAGCGAGGCTGGGACAGGGTCAGCGCAGCTGGGAGAGGGTCAGCGCGGCTGGGACAGGGTCAGCTCGACAGGGAGAGGGTCAGCGCGGCAGGGAGAAGGTCAGCGTGGCTGGGAGAGGGTCAGCGCGGCTAGGACAGGGTCAGCGTGGCTAGGACAGGGTCAGTGCACTGGGACAGGGTCAGCGCGGCAGGGAGAGGGTCAGCGCAGCAAGGAGAGAGTCAGCGCGGCTGGGACAGGGTCAGTGCACTGGGACAGGGTCAGCTTAGGCCCTCCAGACTGCCCAGTCACCGTGACATGCCCAGGGTGCCAGAGCATGGTGATGGAGGGTCTCGGGGCCAGTCCGCCACTGCCCTTTGAACCTCGCCCACCTCTCAGACACCGAGGACACACAGCTCCAGCCAGAGAGGTCCCGAGATGGTGCCCTCATCCCGGTGGCCGGCCGTGCCCCACCCCTGGGCCAGCAGCCTGATCTCCGCGCCCAGGGGCCCAGCTTGGGGCTCTGTCCTGAGGGCACAGCCCTGAGGCCCTGCAGGCAGCAAGCGGTGGGCGGGCTGCTCCCACTGAGGACAAGCCGGAGGATGGAGCCGGATCCTAGCCCCTCACGTGAGGTGTGCGCACGGCCTCCTCTCGGCCCCCCGGGGTCCTCTGTGAGCTCAGCCTCCGGCCTGCAGTGAGGGGCTCCTGGTCTGAAAGAGGGACCAGGCGCTTCCCCGCTCATCCACTCGCCCGCTCCCTGACCACACGGACATCTCGCGCTCGGGATGGGGCGTGGACCGGTAACCAGAGGCTCGGGGAGTGTGCACTGTGGGGACAGGGTGTGAGGGCGGGGGCCGCCAGGGTGTCTGAGCAGGGGAGCCCCTCACCCTGGCCTGCGGGGCGACTCCCCTTCCTCCCACAGGAAGACTCGGGGCCGACGGTCAGCTTCACACGGAGGGTCCTGGTGCTGGCGCAGGAGCGGTTCACGGGGGCATCGATGGCCTGGCGGATGGTGTGCAGCAGGCTGGACAGGTCCTGGGGACGGCCACGACGTCACTGATAGGCGGCCTGGGCTGGGGGCCCTCTGCTGCCTCTGGGCGACTGCCCCCCCACACACTCGTCTCAGCGACCTCTCGTCCCCCTGAACCCAGCTATGTGCGTGCCCCAGGCCTCCCGGGCACAGCCGGGCTGTTACTGGGATCCCATCTCGGGATGCTTAAATTTGAAACAGAATCTGTGTTCAGAGCCCTCAGCGGTCAGATGTCTTGTGCTGCACAGGCTGGTGGGGGACAGTGTGCCGGTGCCCTGCGGCCTCCCCGGCCGCCCCCGGGGAATCCATCCTGAGCCAGAGGCCTGGAGGGGTCTGTCAGAAGCGCGGACAGTGGCTCCTGGAACCACCTGCCTCCTGGGAGAGGCCCTGGCCTGTCCTTCCCTCCAGAGACCGGGCAGCAGGGGCCGCCCATGGGTGGTGGGCGCCTCACTCCCTGGTGGCCTGGCCACTGTGGTCGAAGCTGTAGAGCGTGAACGTCCACTCCTGGTGGCTGTCCTCCCCCACAGGGATGTCACACTGCAGCGCCTGCAGGGACACGGAGGCGGGCAGGGTCACCCTGGGGTCCAGGGGCCTTCCTGCCCCCTGCCCTGGAAGACCAGCCCTTGCCCTGGCTCCAGGCGGGTTTCTGTATCCTTCCCACGCCCGGGAAGCACCTCAACTTCTCTGGTGTCACGGTGCCCAGTTTTGACTGAACCCACAGTGACACACCCGCCCCCGGTGCCCGCGGCCTCCCGAGGGCCAGTCAGAGCGAAGACCTATGTTGATGCTGAGGTGCTTCTCGTCCATCTCTCGTGGGCCCTCCCGGCTTGCTCTCTCTCCTTCGAGCTGAAGATCTGTCCCGCGCCCCTGCGGGTCTCAGCCTTCCCAGCGGGGAGCGCCACGGGAGGGAGGAGAGGGCTGGGAGGGATCCCTTCCAGGCCCAGATGGGGACGCGGGCAGCGGGGGCAGTAGGTGTGGCCGGAAAGCCACAGAGGCCTCGCCAGCCTCTGACCCCCTCCACCGAGGCCTGACCCGGGAGCCCACCCTTCAGAGCCACGGGCACGGCAGTCTCCTCCGGGCTAGCCAGGGCCAGGTGTGGGGGCCAGGTGCGCCATCCCCGCGCGGCACACAGAGTGAGAAGGTCCCTGGCAGGCCAGTCCCAGGCTGAGGGGCCTCTGCGAGGGCGACTGCCTTTTCCGGCTCCCCCTCCCCACCCGCACGGTCCAGTTTCCCCTGGACGCCAGGACCCAGAGGCGTGTCCGTGTGGTGCGTGTCCGCTGGGCAGCACCTCGTGCCCAAGCTCTGGGGATGGGTGGACGGCCAGTGCCCGTTTATTCTCTGGGACAGGAGCTCAGGCCTGTCCCAGCTCAGCAGGTGCTGACACGCGCTCACCCTGGCGGAAGTGGGGAACCGGCTCAGGGCCCGGGTCCCTGGTGGGGAGGGGCTCGGAGCCCGGAGGGTGGCCTTCTGGTCAGCCCCCTTGCATCACACACACTCCCCCGTCACACTGCACAGGGGGCACCCAGTGGCCCGCAGACGCACACGTGCGGCAGGGACTCTGGTTGGCCCGCAGTTCACACGCTGACCCTCAGGCACGCACACCTGACCCGTGGGGGCACAGGACGGCTCTCGTACGAAGCCCGTCCCGCCGGCGTTCCCAGGCTCACGGGACTCCAGAGGCTCCGGCACTGGCTCCTCAGATCCCCTAATTCGTGTCCGGAGCCCCAGAGAACTGCGTCTCTTGTCCTTTAGGACCAGATCGCCTTTCAGAGGCGCCCGTGGCTCGCCCGCGCTGGTGTGGGCGTGGTGGGGTGCACTGAGGAGTGGGGTCCCCCTCGTCAGGGCCCAGCTTGCTCTGAGGGCAGCTTCCGGGTGTGTGCTCTGGACATGGCCAGTTTCCGAGGTCTGGGGAGGAGGACTCACCCTTGAGGGGACCCGGGTCCTCCCAGAAAGGCCCCTTCTTCAGGTCCGGCCGGCTCCTGCAGGGAGGACAGGGCAGTGAGACCGGAAGGCTCAGCGGCTGAGACCCCGGTGCAAGCCCGGGCAGCGGCCCCGGACTCCAGCCCCCTAGGCCGCCCGGCGCTCTCAGCCCAGGTACACCAACCCCTCAGAGTTCACAGAGCAACCCTGTGTCCGGGCCCGTGGCTGCCCGTGTCCACGTAGCTGCTGCGTGCGCCGTGCGTGTGTGGGGCGAGCGGCTCGGCCTCTGCGGGGCGCGGCGGGCACAGGGCAGACGCCAGGCCGCCCCCAGAGGCGCCCCCCCCCGGCCGCTCATGGCACCTCCCGCGACAACAGGGCGAGGGCTGAGGGGTGCCTGCCAGGCAGAAGCCCCTTGGCCTCCTCAGCCCATCTCAAGACCAGCTCCAGAAAGACGGGAGGGATCCCTGCCCGTCCGGAGGGTGGTTTAGGGAGGGCAGCCGCAGAGGGCAGGTTCGCAGTCTCCGAAATGATGCCCAGAGGTGGACGATGTGGAGAAAGAAGTAGCAACGGCGCGATCAGGGAGGCCCCTTGGATCAAAGGGTCCCCGGTGGCGTGGATGCTGGCCACCCCAGGAAGCAGAGCCCTCCCCAGGGCGGCTCTCGGGTGGCTGGGTGCCCGGGGCTGCCCAGATGTCTGTGGCTCTGAGCCGGCAGAGGGGGGAAGGGGAGGCCGCGTCTGTGTGCGGACACGGGCCCCCTGGCCTCGCGGCTGGAGTCCTCGGGAACCTACGGCTGTACCATTTCTGCTGACGGGCCACCGGGGCCCCCATGTCTCCGGGGCTGCAGACTCTGGCCTGGGGTCCAAGTTGGCAAGGAGCCCAGGGACGCCCCCCCAGGAGGGCACCCGACCCCCCCAGCAGTAACAGGGGCAGAGTGGGCCTCCGTCTACCACGGCCTGGTTAGGGTCCCAGCAAGGGATGGCGGAAGGTTCCTGACGGACCCACTGCCACCCCCAGGCCATGGGCAGGGGAGGGGTCGGGACCCTGCTCCCATCCGCAAATGGGCCTGAAGTCAGCGCCGCAGTGATGGGGGAGGGGCCCCGCTCCAGCTCTCCTCCTGCTGCCCAGACAGACGGGGGTGAGAAGCCTTCCCATAGGGCACTCTGGGCGACCACCCGCTGGCCGGGGCACGTCGGGTGTGGGCAGCTCGGGGGCCACCGTCCGCCACCGAGCAGCCTTGTCCCCGGTCCCTCGCGGTGTGGCCAAAGCATCTGGAGCCCCCAGGGGCGGCCCGGCGGCCTCCTCGCGCTGGCCCAGGCCCGTGGGGAACCACAGGTGCCAGCCTGAGGCGCTGGGCTCCGCAGGGAGCGAACGGGGCCCGTGCGTGGGTTCTGGCTCCCCAGCCCCTGCCGCGCTCTCAGGTCGCCTGGCGAGAGGTCCGGTGCCGCCAGCCAGGCCCTTCCGGCCTGCACCGTCGTGGGCGGCCTGTGTCCACCAGCAGGAGGAGAAGGGACATGGGCCGTCTTCGAAGCCGGAGCACGTAAGGTGTCACGCCTCTCCAGCGTCCGCGTTCTGCGCGTGAGGCCCAACAAAGAACAAAGCAAAAATCATGAAAAACCTGGAACATTCACCCACATCTACAGGCTTCAGCGGGAGGTGCTGAAGAGGAACGTGAAATGCACCGAAAATATTTGGGTCCAGGGAAACAGAGGCCCCTTCACCCTGGGTGCCCACTGGCCCGGGTTTGGGGAGGACCAGCCCAGACGGCCCCTCCACGTGCAGAACGGGGTCTCCGGGGAGGGCGGCCCAGAGGGACATCTGCGGGCTGGGGGGCAAGTGTACGGCAGGCGCGTCTGGCCGCCGGGAAGGAGCCTGCCCCGGGCTGACAGGCCACGGGGCCGCGGGCAGCATCCATGTGCTTCAAGCGTGGGGTCCTGGCAGGACCGGCCGACCCAGCAGGACGAGCTTCGGCTGCAGTGCCGAGGACTCCAAGAGCGCGTGGGGCCCTTGTGCCGCTACAGGGGGTCCCCGGGGGTCCGAGAAGCCCGGCCTAGCCTCACCTGCAGCACGGGACTGAGCTCCCGCCCCGGTGGACGGGAAGATAGGTGCCAGCCACTTCCCCAAACCTGGTCTGGGGTTAACCTTTTTCTGCAGGACGGAGCAAGCCATGAGGCTGAGGGCCCGCCTCTGTGACGAGCGAGGGGGCGTGGGGCATCCCGGGACGTGGCCCACGCGGGGCTGGCCTTCCCCGGCGAAGGACCGGGCACCGGACAGTTATGTCCACAGAGCGTGAGGACAACAGAAATCGTGTCACAAAGAGTGGTTGGCTGAGGCCCCATCAGACGTCCCCTGCGGGACCCGGCTGGGTGGGCAGGAACCTGCCTGCTGGAAGGTCCCCGGGGCCCTGACCATCCTGCTCCACGCGTCCCCAGGCTAAGGGTCCGCGTGCTCAGAGCCGGTAGGATTCTAGAGGCTTCTGCCATGACCCAGCCTTCCGCTCATCCTGCTACAATCCCGGAAGTAAAGAGGACAGCAGGACCTGTGGCCCGTGGACAGGAGGACAGACCCAGGGCGCACAGCAGCTCTGCAGAAGGCAATAACGTCCCCCACGAGGCAGCCAGAGCCCCGAGGCTGCCTCCACGGCTGCACCGGAGCCCACGGTGGGTGGGGGGCGTGGGATCCAGAGGCTGGCGCACAGACCCTCGGCTGGTCTCCTGCGGGAATGAGGTCGTACCCCAGGAGGGACGCGGTTGTCACCAGTGGGGGTGGAACCACCGTGGGCGCCATGGCGTGGGGCGGCCGCACCGGCTCGGCCACTTTCCGTGACAGAGCTCGTTCCACCCCGATGCCAGAGCACACGGGAGCCCCCGGAAGCACAGAGGGGGTCAAATAGGGAAAAGGGCGTCATTTGTGGGGAAAAGTAACAATTCTGCTCCCTGCGACTGACAACGTGAGACAGATTCGTCCTGATCACAAAGGTCACACAAAACCTTCCGTCTCCGCTGCTTTGGGTAAACCGAGGGCCGAGAGCTTTCACTGGGACGGATCGAAACTCCCACCACCCCTGGCCGGTCACCGCCTGCCCTGCCTGGGGGGACCGAGGGCCCGCGTCCCGCAGCAGCGCCCTCCCCAGCCAGCGGGGCAGCAGCCGCCCACCCGGGGCCTTCGCTCCCCACAAGGGGCCCCAGTTTCCTGCAGATAAACGTGAAGGCCCTCTTCCACCTCTCGCTCCGCTTCCCCTGCCCACCTGCCCGGCTCCCGTCCGCCTTGGCCACCCCCGCCCGCTGGCCCCTGCACAGGGTCTCTGCACACTCCTCTTTGCTCCCGTCATCAGCAGTGGCTCTGTCCCTGCCACAGGGGCCTCTGGGGCAGTTCAGCCCACCCAGTGCTGGCCAGGTCTCCTGCTGACCCCAAGGAAAGCTCTCTCCCACACGCCGCTCCTGCCTCTGGCCGCCAACCACACATCGTCCAGCACCAGCTGGGCACTGCTGGCCACTGGGGACAGGACCAGAGCCTACCCTGATGTGTCACTTGCCCAGCTTGTCCCTTACAAGTCACAGGTGGGTGACTGTGGCCTCGGCCGCCCGCCCCCCCGGTGCCATCCCCGTCCCTCTCACCCTGTAGGGCCTCTCAGAGGAGGCTCCCGGAGGCCACCGTCCACATCAGCTGGGACTGCACTGAGCTCAGTACAAACCCGAGGTCCTCGTCTTCCCTACAAGCGGCCCCTGGCCTGGATGGGTCCTGGAGGGGCCCGGATTGCCCCGCCGAGCCTGCCAGATGCTCTCGCAGCCGCCCGTGGGTGCACAGGTGCTGGGAGTCTGGGAGGGAACTCTCAGCTCCGGGTCTGCCCTGAGAAGCCAGAAGGTCCAGCCGCACGTTCCTGTGGACCCCACGCCACGGCCCCTGCCCCTTGGAGAACCCCCCACAGCCCCGGAACTGTGGCAATGCTGGCCATCCAGGGGACCGGCCCTATTTAAGGCCACGTGGGTGTGGGGGGGACGGGGTCACTGGAAGGAGAGCCTTTTGTGACACGAGCGACCCCCCAGAGAGAGTGAGCCTTTCAAACTTGGGCGTCCTGCACCTGTGGTTTGCGGAGACGGAGACGTACTCCTGGGCTTTGGGAGTGGACTGTTTTCCTTGGAAACCCATTTCCCAGACTCCTGGGAAGACGCTGAGGGAAACTGCACAGCCAAGTGGCACGGGCCTAAGACCTCTTCCTTCTCAACCCGTGAAAGCATCTGGTTCGAAGCCTGCTCTCTGCAGACTAACACTGGGCACCCTGGACCGGTCCATTGTAACGCAAGGCCCCGTGAGAGTGTCCTGAGCACGACGGGGAGACACCCCCTCCCCCATGAGAGTGTCCCGAGCGGGAGATGGCTCCCAGAGACTCTAAGGGGACTCCCCCGGAGAATCCGGCTTTCCCCGCGGCAAATGTTTACTCCTGCCCGGAAACCTGCTCTGTGTGCTGAGTCGGGAGGGGCGGGAGCAAGGATCCAAGGACATTCTGTCCCGTCCCCATGGAGAGCTGCAGGCGTGGGGGGAGCCTCCCGCCATCACTGGGGAGCCACACCTGCCCGCTGCTGCGCTGGGAACTGCCCCTTCTTTTGCATTAAAAATTGCCGAGTGGCCCACTCAGTGGGGTCCACGGCTCCCTCGTGACCTGGAGCTCCTGGGACTCCCAGGAACTAGAATGTAAGGGGCAGGCCTGGGACGGGAGGTGGGCTGGGGGTGGGGCAGGGAGTCCAGGCAGGGGTGGAGGGAGGGAGAGTTGGGGGAGGGGAGGAGAGGGTGGGGGAACAGGGCAGGGAGGAAGAGGAAGACCCAGATGGGGGAGGGGCGGAGAGGAGGGAGGGACCCTGGTGGAGGGGAGTAGGGGGCAGGGAGCTCACGCGGGGGGTGGGGGGGGGGGACCTGGGCAGCAACCCCAGGCAGGTGTGTTGCTGGCCATTTTCCAGAACCAAGTGCTCTTGACTTAATAGACACCAGGGCCTCCCGGAACCTCAGGGAGGGTGGCCCTGTAGCACAGATGACGCCTAGAAGCTGCCGTTCACCAGTGTCCCCGTGAAGTCGGAGGAGCGCCTGTCCATGGCTGTGCCGCCGGCTGCCCGGCACTCCACCAGCTCAGCCCTCCCTGTCTGGGCTTCCCACGGGCCCGGCAGGCTTTCTGACCTCCAGGCATATAGCCGAACCTTGCCCCCCTGTCATGACAGGTGCAGCTGGTGGCTGTGTGTGGCTGTGTGGCTGCGTGGCGTGGCTGGGTGGCAAGGAGCCACGACAACAGCCTGACCAGCCTCGGAGCTCCCAGAAGCAAAGGGCTGCTGCGTGGGGAGCAGAGGACAAGCTGTGCTGGGGCTCGTCCTGCCAGCAGCGGCAGCCCCGGGAGCCAGGTGGAGGGTGCTGGGAGCTGGGTGCTGGGTGCCAGGTGGAGGGTGCCGGGTGCCAGGTGGAGGTAACTGGGTGCCGGGAGCCGGGTCGAAGCCACGGCAGGGAGCCGCCTGCAGGAGATGGTGGAGTGACAGGGCAGGGAGGGCCTGTGGGTCTTAGAGAGGAGGCCGAGGGCTGCAGAGGAGAGGCCCAGAATGGGGGTTTTCCCCCCGGCGGCCCCCCAGCAGGCTTGTGCTGCAGGTGGCCAAGGCCACTTTGGGGCAGTTTGGGGAGTGCCTGGGCTCCTGCTTGGGTTGTCAGGGTGCAGGAGGTGGGGTGGGGCTGATGTGGGGTGACAGGTGGGGATTTGGGGTCAGTGTGCAGAGCTCGACCTCCTGGGGAAGGGCAAAGAGCCAGGGTCCCCCAGAGGAGTGAGGACAAGCGCCAGGGCCGGCAGGGTCAAGGTCAAGAGCACAGGGCAGGGGCGGGGCAGGAGGCGGGCTGCAGTTGCCCGGGAGGGGACAGGAGCCCCACCCACAGGACGGGCAGGGGCCCCTGCTTCCAAGGCTCTTCCAGTGAGAAGAAGCCCAGCCCCCACCGGCCAGGCACCCGAGGCCCTTTCCAAAGCCACCGGATGGGAGGCTGGGGGCGCCTCTGCCGCGCACACGTCGAAGGACGTGGAGGCTGGGCTCCTTGCAAGGTCTGTTTGGACAAGGAACCCGGGAGACAGAGGCGGGTGGGTGGTGGGGCGGGGGGGCAGCTGTGGGATGGAGTCTGGCTCGGAGGAACCGCCAGGGCTGCTTGGAAGCCTGCGGCTCTGTTTCCACGGCTGGACAGTTTCAGACGTGCTGAAGCGACGGCCGCTCGAGGTCCCGACGCCCGTGCGCTCCGCCCTGAGGGACCCCGTGCTCCGCAAGCGGCCATCCAGCCCCGAGACCACAGCTGCCCGGGGAGGCGGGCGGCAGGCTTCCCGGTGGGCACAGATACCTTCCGGCTCTCGCAGAATTACAAGGCTGCAGGCTCCGAGAGGGGCCTTTCCGGGTTCCGTCCATCGGTACTTCTCCGTTAGGGCTGTTTAATCAGACTGTGTAATCAGCGAGTTTGGAATTTATGTCTAGAAACGCAGTAATTTGGAGATCAAAGGGTCTCCCGAAATAAACATGTCCGTCTGTCCACACACCAGAGCTCTGCTAGAACTTACTTCCCGAAAGAGGCCGGGCAACAGAAAGGACCCCCCGCCCCGTCTCACCCTTGGTGCGATTCGCCACACTTTGGTTTGTTTTATTAAGGAAAGATGTGGATGTATTACAAACCCCACTTACCCTGGTCTAGGGAGATTAACAGCACCCACTCCACCCCCAAAACACCCTGACCCCTGAGAGTCCTTGGGGACCCCACGCGTGGACTTTGCTGGGGGGTGGCTGCCCAGCGTGCGCCAGGAATGGCCGAAAACCTGCAACACGGGGGTCGGGAGCGCCCACCCGGGACACCTGTGGGAGACTCAGCCCAGCAGCCCTCCCACGTGCGCCGGACCGAATCAGTGCGCGCGCTCCCCGAGACATCAGGGAAGACGTCCTCGCCAGCCGTCGGTGAGAAGCCGGCACAGACACCTGGGGGCCGGGACTCCCCACGCACCTGGAGACAGGTGCTCGCCGAGCCTGACCTTCCCAGTCCCGCTGCGGTCCTCTCACCTTGCCGGCCCCAGAGGGTCCAGAACACAAACAGGGCTCCCATCCCCCAAAGGTCTGGGCCGTTGCCTCCCCTCCCCCGCCGACCCCCCTCCCCGCCCCGCCCTGTGCAGACCAGGTTTAACCACCAGGTGTCACGTGCGGACCCAGAATCCAGCCCCCGGACTTCTCTTTCCTCTCATTTGTATCAGAGCCTGTTTCCACTGCAGAGGAGGACGAATTCCAAAGTCGATAAGGAACCCACGCATTCTAAGTCCGTTTGTTGGGATTTCTGTTTGTTTGCCTTCATTTAGAAGGCTCCACGTGTCAGGCGCGGTGCGAGAGACTGGCGGGAAAGGAGGAGGGGCTCGCTCCCGTCACAGCTCCAGGACCCCAGGACTGCACTGCCCTGGGAGAGGCGAAAGCACCGTTCCCTCCTATGAGAGCACCTTCTAGCGTCCTGGGAGACAGCGGCTTACAACCAACCCAGGGGTGGGCCCGCCGGCCCCTTGCCCCCCCCCGCCCCCCACTCCCCTGCTCCTTCCCGCCCCTCCCACACCTGGAGGACACCCAACGCGTCTTCCTTAAGCAAAGATCTTGACTCAGAAAAGAGACGGCAGGTGCCCAGGACGAGCCCGGAGGGCAGGACCCCCATGCGTGCAGCCTCTCCCAGTCATTTGGGAGACGACACAGGACGGTGACTGCAGGGTGAAGACAGTGGATCCCGCCAGGTCACAAGCCCCCCTGACCCGGGACTGATGCCGCCTGGCTGGCCCGGTGCCCCGCTCGCTGGATCGCCGCTGCTCCGGCGCCCTCCTGCCCTGCTCTCCCGACACGAGGCCGGACCGTCTTCCTCCTCGGGCCGCCCTGGACCTGCTCTTCTTAGACAGGTTCCAGCGACCTGATTGTCGTCCACACACCCGGACGTGCTTTTCTGTATGCGCTTGGAATGCACGGAGAGTCTTGGGTCTGTGCTGTAGAATCTTTATTCGCATTTGAAAATGTGGGGCCGGATTTCCCCGAATTCTTGTTGGCCCGCCGCCCCTACCCTCTCAGACGCTGACGGGGGCTGGTGCTGTCCCGTGCACGCTGTCAGGTCCTTGTCCTCTCCGGGCTCCGCTCCGGGCCGCCTGCACGGCCGGCTCCCAGGTCCCTAACCTCCCTCCTGCCGCACCCATCTGCCCGCAGCCCCGCTGTGTGCGCTCGTCCCGGCGCTGGTTTTCGCGTCTAGAACTCGCGTTTACGTTTTCTTCCATCTTCTTGCACCTCCTGTCTCCCCGTGACCTCACCCCCCTGCTCGAGCGTGTGCAGCGTGTTTCTAATCACGGTTTTGACGTCTCTGTGGGCTTGTCCCACCCTCCCCGTCAACGTTCTGCTTTAACAGGTTTCCTCTGGGTCACACGTCGCGATTCCTCAGCACATGCCTGCAGTTCTGCCTGGACACTGGACATGCCGGTCTTCCGGTGTCCGGCTGGGTTCGTTCTGCACAGCGTGTGTTTTGTGATGGTGGTTGTTTGCACTGGGGCTGCCCTGAAGCTTCGTGAGGACAGGGCTGGGGCCGCCCTGGCCCAGGCAGTCAGCCGGGTCCCTCGGTGACGCCCCCCGAGGACGCCGCCAGGCCGTGCAGGCCGATGGGCGCACAGTGCCCACCCCCGTCTGGACCCCAGGACTCGGGTGTCTACGCGTTTCGAGCGGCTCCTTCCCAACTTCTCACCGGCCTGCAGCCCCGCTGTGGACCTGCGGGGACCCCTGCTCTGCCCCCCACTCTCTAGGCAGCCCCTCCCCTCCAGTGGCTCCTGAGACCAAGGGGTGTCCCTCCTTCCGTGCTGTGGCCTGGGAACCGGCTTCGACCTCTCAGGGATCATCGTCTGAGCACCAGGGTGTCCCCTACACTGTCCAGACCAGGGGGCAGACCCCCTCCCGCCATCTGGGCCAGATTAGTCGCTCTGGCTGGCCCCGTTCGCAGGCACACGCGGCTCTCCACCCCGGTGCCTGTGGGTCCGGACCTGGGGGTCTCCCGCCAGCAGACTGGGGCACAGTCTCTCCTCCTTGTCCACAAGCTCAGGCCCTTCTCACTCTCTGAGGGACGTTTTCACGAGGGTGTTGTAAGAAAGAGCCCTGACCCCAAAAGGTTGATCCAGATTCCCTCCGTGTTCCTGCGGGTGGGCTCCTCCGTAGCCCATGGCCCGGGGTCCCCCCCGGCTTTCACTTGTGGCGTGAGATGGATTTCTCTGTGGACGGGGCCGCACGGAACCGCTGTGTCCCCTTCGCCGCTGCCGACGGGCGAAGTGTGGTGCTGGCTGGGGACAGAGGACAGCGGTGCTCCGCTCTTAGTTCACGCGCCTGCATGAGGCTCTTCCTCCTGGGAGACAAGGTGCGCGTGGTCCCGACGGCTCTGCGAAGGAGCAGCACAGCTCGCAGAGAGAGGAAACGCCGGTGTGAACGGCCTGATCGCCTCTTGCGTCTACAGGGATTCCCGGCAGTTTGAAAAGCAAAGCTTCCCGCACGCTCAGAGGCGAGGAAGGGTTCGTCGACGCCGGCAACACGTTCTCCGAGTGGACTTGGTGGACAGTTTCCTGAAACACGGGAAGGACACACGGGGTTCTCTACCCTTCAGATGGACCCAAGCGGTCCACGAGGCCGCCACGACCACATGCCACTATTTAAATTTAAACTAGAAATATGCTTCTCTGTTGCATCAGCCACGTTTCAAGCACAGGTGTGACCAGCAATGACCTCTGGGCAGCATGTCCCGTTCTACTGGACGGCGTCCGGTCCCATGCCCCCAGCTACAGATGGGGAAGCGAGGCCTCAAGCCAGGCCCTGACTTGCCAGGGCCACGGGGAGAGCCAGTCGGACTCCAGCCCACAGGACGGTATGTGGCAACGGCCTCCGTGAGTTCCTCTGGGATGGGGCCGGGGTGGCCCCCACCTCCCCAGCTCCCGGCCACACGGATAGCGAGTCCCAGGATGCTTCCACACCCAGAGGTCCTGATGTCTGACCTGCTACGTAGCTGGGAGTCCACTGCAATGGGCTGTGGCACACTAACCCGACCTTGGTGCCCTTGGCAGGGCAGCTGTCCCTGCATGCCCGGTATCCTCCCCGATGCCCGGAGGGCAGGTGCCTGGCCCCCCCCTCTCCTGAGCTGCGCTGCCCACCCTGGGTCCATAGCGTTGGATTTTTTGAGTCACAACGTGGTACGGGCCGTGTGTCCTGAGCAAAGCAGGGGCCAGCAGGTGCCGGGCATGGAGGGACCCCAGGTCCCCCTGGGAGGGCCAGTACACGGGGGCCACAGTGGGTAGGGAGGGCGTCCACGGGGCGGCCCCCGTGCTGCCCTCCCAGGCCGCCCGTCCATGGACACTCTACACCAGCAGGCGTGCCCGGCGAGCAGAACGCTGTGCTGCAGGCCTGACTGCCTCATGGGCCACCCCACGGCAGAGCCTCACACCTGTCCCCCACGGGGGAAAGAGGTTTCGCCTGCGAACAAGCACACAAGATTGTCAAAGAGCCAGCTCTGCTGACATACGTACAGCTACCGAAATGCCCGGAAACCTCACGTGGGCCACGCGTGCCGCCTTTGGGGGACGTGGAACAGTGGACTGCCGTGGTCCCCGTCACAGCCGTGTCCCCACATGACAGAAAGAGGAACGATGCTCCCCGCCCTCAGCTGCCCCACAGCAGGACGAGACCGGTCTGGGGCTTGCGGTCGCCGTCTGGACGCTGCCCTCCGGGGGAGGTCCCGCCGCTCACGGGAAGCGCGTGGATGACACGCTGGCCGGGGCACAACCTGGGTGGTCAAGGCCCTGCCTCGCGGAGAGATGGCTTTCACCCGGCCCCTTACACGGAGCGGGGATGGGGGTGCGGTGGGGCAGGAGGTCGCGACACCCCCGGACCTCACACAGGAAGACTTCGGCCGGCTGGGGGTTGGCTACCTGAGGTTTGCCCTGTTTCCGGGAAGTTTCTCAAAACAAGCATAGCTGTATCAGGATGTTTCTGAAAACCCTATTCCATTTCTAGAAAACCAGGCTCCAGGATTCCTGCGCCAAGGAGGGCCAGGACTGAAGTTCCCCCAGAGCAAAGAAGGTCACTCCGTGCTGGTGCGCTTCCGCCGGGCAAGGCTGTGCAGTGGGCGGGGCCTGGAAGGTTCTGCCGTCCAGCCTGCCCGCAGGGGCTTGTGGACAAGAGCAGAGAAGGAGGTCTGGGGAGGCCCGGTGGGGGATCCCGTCTCGCCAGAAGGGGCCCCTGGTGAGCACAGAGCAAGCTGTGGGGTGAAGGACCCCGGGGAGCTACGCGGAGCCCACGGAACCTCAGACATCCAGCTCTGGCTGGCGGGGGTGGGCAGGCAGCCAGTTGGGTGTTGGGAAGACGGATTGAATGAGTGGGTGGGAGGGCACAGGTTTGAAACAGACGGGGGAGACTGTCTGGGCAGCAGCCTGAGGCCCCCTTGACAGCTGACACCCACGGGCAGGGCTGGGCCAGAAGCCACAACTGAAACCCACAGAGTGGGATAGCAGGGGCGCAGGAGGCCAGGTCGTGGGCGTCGAGGGCTACACCTGGACTCCGGGGCCGCAGGGCGGTTCCAGGTAGAGGGAGGCACTCTCCTGGCCATGCGGGCAGCAAAGGGGCAGAGGCCCAGTGAGAAGCTGGCACCTGGGGCAACGGGCATGACTTGGCCAAGGACAAGAGGTTCTCCACCTTGGGTGGTCTGAAGGGCCGGTGGAACTGCCGAGTGATGGGCGTGCGGCGGGGAGGCCGGACCGTTGTCCTGGGCAAACGAGGGTGTGGGCACGGGCTTGGGGAGACAGCTCAGGAGCTTAGTCCTGCGTGACTGTGGTGGACAAGACCAGAAGGCAGCTGGAAAGACGCTCCTGCGTCGTGGGAGGCTGACACTGAGCCTGTGTGGCTACCGAGGGGGCCAGAGGAGTTCCCCAAGGAGTGGATGGGGACTGGGGACAGGGTGCTGGTCAGACAGGCCAGGTGCCCAGGACGGAACTATGGGCACGATCCTGCTCCCCAACACTGAGCATGAAACCCTGACCTCACCTGTAGGAGACAAAGAATGTGCTAGAATGTGCCAAGTGTAAGCCTATGGGCAGCATCTTGTTGGTCTGGAGAGAGGTCAGTGCTGCCTGAAACTTTCTCAGGACACCTGGGCCGGCCTACCCCAGGCTCTGCAGGTACCAGGACTGTCTGCCCAGCAGGGGGGGAGCGGCGGGGGGGGGGGAAGCAGGGGGGGGGGGGCGGGGGGAGGGAACAGGTGGGGGCTGGGCAGGTGGAGGGCTGGGAGCAGGTGCGGGGATGGGGCAGAAGTTGGGGGGCTGGGAGCAGGTGGGGGCTGGGGCGCCTTCAAGGGAGACTGCAGGCTGCAGACCGGAGCCTGTGGAGAGGAGCTTCTCTGTGGAGCCGGACGGTGGGGCGGTGCCAGGAGGAGGGCCAGGTGGCCCAGGCCCTGGAGGACAGGGAAGGAAGGATGATGTGCGGCTTCAGGGGGTCCTTCTGGAGAGTCGGGGTGAGGGAGGCAGAAGGTAAAGAGAGCCGCACCAGGCCTCCCTGTCCCTGAGCTCCTGCAAGAGGCCAAGTCCAAGAAGGACACAGACTCGGGACCTGAGACCCAGGGTTACAGGAAGGCCGAGGCCAGGGGAGGGATCCTGCCAACGTGAGGGGGTGCCCGGACAAGGGCAGACAGCCTCCCCTGCCCGAGCGCTGAGGGCAGGGAGGGCCGCTGAGTCCTGGCTGCGCTCTGAAGTCAGGCCCTCCAAGAGGGTGCCTGGCGACGCCGACGTCCTCTCCGGGTTCAGTTCCCGTGGTCAGCGCACCGTGTGCTCTCTCCCTTCTCGGATTTGGGAGCTCGACACCAGTTATGCTTTCCCTGGAAGACGCTGCAGAAGGAAAGGAGAGCAAATCCTTCCTGCTCTGGCTGCCGCAGGCCGCCTGTGGCCCCGGGCGAACTCCGGCGAGCACAGCACAGACGGAAGGGACTCCGTCGTTGCGGAGCCCGGAGGGGCCCCGAGGCTGCGGGGGTGCAGGTGGGGCCCCCGCGAGGCCCTGCACCCCGACTCACGGAGGCGTCTCTGCAGAGAGACAGCCCCGGCCAGGGTCCTGACAAAAGCCAGCACTCTGTTCGAGCAGGTCACAGTCATGCACGGAGGGGTATCCAGAGCAAGGAAGGCTGGCTCTTCCCTGGAGAGGTTCGACAAGGTAGACTCAGAGCAACCCGCCCGCCAGGCACGGAGCCGGACGCCTGCCGTCCAGCCGCACGAATTAGGCAGAACGCGGTCCGAGCACCAGCCCGGCACCTGGGGGGGGGGTGAGTGGGCAGGGCCTGCAGGTCCAGGCAAGGGTCTCAAAGGCCTCCAGAGAGGTGACGTGTGAGTAGATGACACCTGCAGGAGGGGAGGCAGCCGGCCGAGCTGTGGGACAGGCTTCCAGGCAGAGGGCAGCCCACACAGGCTTTGGGGGCAGGACCAGGAAGGAGGCGGGAGGAGAGTGGGTGTCACTGAGCAGGTTCTGAGATGAGACACAGGTGACGGGTGCCTCCCAGACCCTCACCGAGGAGGTGCTGGCGTCAGCTCTGTGTCCCAAAGGCCCCCCGGCTCCGAGGTCGGGGAGGAGTGGGGAGGAGGACTGGTGGGAGGGCAGGGAGTGGGGGTGCGCCACAGTGGAGGGGGGACACGGCTGAATCGGGCCTGCAGCGTCAAGCCCCCCCGTTGAGTGGTTTCCCGAGGAAGGGGATGTGGGAGGGACAGGCAGGGGACAGAGGGCTTGACGCTAGCGTGGAGAAGTGGGCGAGAGTCCGTCCTGCAGGGCAGTCCGGGTGGACGTCTGGGCACACTGGCGTGCATGGCTGATGCGTAGCCCCCTTCGGGCTCTGCCAGGTGCAGGGGCTCCCCCGGTCTGCAGGACACTCCGGACGCTCCTCCTGTCCAGCTGGATAACTCAGTGCCTTGGTCCCGAACTCGTCACAACTGTTCCCGGTGCGAGGCCACCGTGTCACAACCCTGCTTCTGAGGGGCTCCGTGGGAGGGGCCCCTGCCAGCCGCCGTCTCTCCCAGGCTGGCCACGGAAGAACACTGAAGCTGGCCCAGAGCAGGGCCAACCGCAGCTGGGAGCCAAACGGGGGTTTGGGAGCCAAACGGGGGTTCGGGAGCGCGGCCCTCGTGTCCCACACGGCGGAGACCCCATCTTGACACCAGACGCCTCTCTGCGCTCAGGGCCGAGTGACGCCCAGCTGTCGGCCCAGAGGATGCGAGCGTGCAGGTGTCTGGGATCGGCGGACACGGGAATCGGGCTCCTGCTGCTGTCGCTTGGTGGCACATTCTCCGGTCGGCCCCCGGCGGAGGACCTCCACGGACGCACCGGTGTGCACGCCGCCCTTGCCCCGCAGAGAGCGTCACGGCTCAGGGCTGTTCATCCCTCGGAGGCCACACGGCACAGCAAACAGGGTGTTCTGCCTCTGCATGTGCCCGGGTGACGGACGGGGATGAATATCGCCACCCACAACCCACGCCCCCCCAGAAGCTCGAATGAGACCTTATTTGGGAAATAGGGTCTTCGCACATGGGATCCGTGAGGGTGGGGTGGTGCTGGATTCGGGCAGACCCAACCGGTGGCTGGTGACCTTGTAAGAAGAGGAGGGGCCACACAGCCCCGGGAAGAGGCCACGTGTGCGCCCGGGCTGAGGCGGGATGGAAGCGGCCACGGCCCAGGGCTGGAAGAGACGAGCAGGCACCCCCTCTGCGGCCGTCGGAGAGCACAGCGCCGACGCCTTGACTTTGGACTCGCAGCCTCTGGAATTCGGTGGGACCAACGTCTGTAGTTTTAGGCCACGTGGTGTGCGACAACACTGCAGCCCGAGGCCGCTTTTCCACAGGATTATCTTCAGCGACGGAACTTGAAGCGTTCCCCGACTGGCTGTGTATTGACCGGCTCCAGAAAGCGGGGCATCAGACACACCAGGTCGTGGTGCACGCCGAAGCGCTCGGCTTCCTTCCGGGAGGTCAGGACCTGCCCCAAGTTTCACTCGGGGACCCAGGGACCCTACGGTGGTGGCCGGCCCCTCCCGCAGACCTGGAGGACAGTGAAGCCCGGGACGGTCAGCTAGCCGAGCTCACGAACCCCAGGAAAAGGACCAGGAGAGAGAGCCGAGGGGCAGGAGGAGCTGAGGGGTCTTCCCCGCCGAATGCCGCAGGACGCGTGCATGGACGCCCGGCTGCTTGGTGGCCCCAGGGGGTCTGCACCCCGAAGCTCAGGGAAGCAAGCGGGTGTGCGGGCGGTAGACCCGTCAGGGCCCTGCTCTCCCCACGAGAACCTGTCCCCGCTCACACCGGCTCAGGGACGCCGGCCCAGCCTGCCCCGTGGCCTCCCCGGCACGGTGGCCCCCACCAGTGGGGCAGCAGGTCCCCACTGACCCCGAGGCCCTGAGTGTCTGCGGCTCTGGCGTTGGACGGACGCCCCTGAGAAAGTCAACGAGGCCGGGCAGGCAGTGGCTGGGGAAGACTCAGGTCCTGGCCAGCAGCCCCCCAGAGCCAGTCCAACAGTGGGGCCGGCAGAATGAAGTGAGATGGGGGACAGGGCTACTTGGCCGTGGCCCCCACATGCACACGTGGCTCATCATACCCACTACGGGGGCCAGCAACAGGGGCCTGCTCTGCCTCCAGAAGCCGCGGGGTCACTGGCAAGGGGGCCGGCGGTGTGGGCGGCCCCAGAGGCCTCTGCACATGGTGGGTCCTTTGCTCTGTGTGCAAGGGACGCCAGGACGGCGTCCCCAGAGCGTGGACACGGCTGGTGCTTCCCGACTCCTCCGTCTCCGCACTTGTCCCGCCGTGTCAGGGCTTCTCAGAAGCTGCCTGAGGGCGCCCGTGGACACGGAGGGTCCGCACTCCCTGAAGCCGCCACCCTGCGAGGATAGGCCGCCCCATGCCCAAGGGTCCCCAGGACGGGCGGCTGCACACATTGTGTCTCCAGCAGCTTCTGGGAGCTTCTCCAGGGCCCGGCACGTCAGCCATGCCCACTGTCCTGGCACGGGGGAGAGGCTGTGCTGGGCAGCCTCTGGGCACGCCGCAATCCCTGCCACAGCCCCTGCCACAGCCCCCACCACGGCCCTGCCACAGACCCATTGGGCCTGGCCACGGCCAACACAGGTGGAGCCCCTGCCTCAGCCCCAAGGTTGGCGTGCCCACCACAGCCTCGACCGGTTGACCCCGGAGTCCTCACAACATGAGGGTGGCCGCCACCCAGCTCACGAGAGTGGGCACACACACTGCCCCCTGGCAGCCACGTGGCCCCCCAGCAGCCCCACTGCCCTCCACTGAGGCCAGGCTGGGGTGCACGCGGCGTTCACGGCATCCACATGTCCCTCCATGCGTCCCTCGGGCCCTCCGGAGTGTCTGATGGTGTCGGCTGCAGCTACAGACCCCACAGTCCAGGCGATGGCCACGTGGGCGTGGTGGCGCTCCCTCTCCTGGAGAGTCCTGCCTACAGACTCTACCCATACACATCCAAGCTAGGACATGGGGCAACCTTGAGCCACTGAACCGCTCGACACCACTCGGAGCAGCCGCCTCCTGCACAGGGTCCGTGGGTCCGTTCCGGTGGCTCCTCAGACGTAGACTAGCTGGGATCACCGGGCTCATCCTTAGGTAGACTGGGGCCCTGGGGGGAGCATGGGCAATTTCAGAAGCTTGGGTAGGGGTGAGGGGCTGATGCCACCTGACCTTGGGGAGGGGTCCCCTGGTGCTCAGTGAAGCTTGGGTCCCCAGGATGACTGCTGGGGCCTCGCGTGTCTGTGGCGCCTTGCCATGTGGCGGGGCCACGTTGGCGGACATGCCACGGTGCTAGTGCCTATGGGCCAGGCACACGGTGGGCACCCGAAGGAAAGCAGAGGGCTCCTGACCCAGATGTCAGACACCCCATCCAGGCCAGGACTCCAGGAGGTCACAGCAACCCCAGGGCACAGGTAACAGAAGACCTAATGTTGGCCTGCAGAGCCCCTCTCCCCTGTCCCTGTGAGCCCCGCTCCTGCCATGAGACCCATGGCCCACTCAGCGGCCTGGGGGCGTCCGCACGCTTGTCTCAGAACGCATGCCGGCCCTCTCCCAGGCGTCCCTCAAGTCCGTGGCTTACTCCCCACACTGGGCTCTCTGTGTTGACCGTGGCTGGCCTCTTTGGGAGAACCACCCAGAAATTTCTAGAAGAAGCCACAGCCACTCCACTAACCGAGATGTGCAAACTGACCACTGTCCGGTCCTCTGCGCTGAGCAGAGGGCAGCCGGGCGGGGGAGGGGGAAGCCTGCGGCAGGCACCCGCGGGCTCCCAGGCCCTGGCCCCTGGCTCCGGGGAGCGCTCACCAGGAAGACCTTGCACTGCGCCTCGCCTCGGGGCCAAGCCCCCTGGTTCCGGAGGAACCCTTGGCTGCGGCTGGGGGGAAGCGTGCTGCGAGCCCGACGGTTTGTCCGCGTGTGTGGGAGCTGCATGTGCGTCCTTGCGGCCAAGGTCTGCCCCAGAGGGGCCGGACCCTGGGGGCTCGACAGCCACATCTGCCAGGCCAGCTCGAAGGCCCCGCGCCGCAGCCTCGGCTGCGGCCCGGCGGAGTCTCAGGTGAAATGCCGCCTCCGGAGCTCCCTGAGGTGCAACATTCCCTCTTAGCTCACTTCCCGGGAACGCGTTCATTCGCAACAAAGTTGCAGTTGTTAGTGGTGATTCTTGCCCTCGGAACTTCCCTGCGGGCTCCCGGATCCGGATCCGCCACAGGTGGCGAGCGGCTGTGCAGGGGGAGCCGCGTGTTCGTAGGACGAGGCCGTCCCCACCTGCAGCCGCGACCCTGCTGCCCTCGTTCCGCACAGTGTCATGTGTGCACGACCTCGGCCGCTCCCCTTCCGAGACCCTCCGTGACGCACCCGCCAGCCTCCCACATCCCCTGGGCACGGCCCTGACCCTGCAGGGGGCAAGGAAGTGATGCAGGGCCTGCCACGATCAGACTGCAGCACGTCCCAGAACCAGCGGGGACAGTGCCCTGGACCTTGAAGCAGGCAGCCCACCCGCCGAGAAAGGGCTGATATGGATGAGGGTCTCCACCAGGCACCAAGTCGGCACCAGGAGCCAGTGTCCCTAGCAAAACCAACCTCATTTCCTTTGCTTCGGGGGGAAGAGGAGGACAGTTGATGGCAGGCGGCTTGCAATTTCCACAAGGTCACCTGGCACTGTCCTGTGCAGCCCAGGGCACCGAAGTCCGCATGGAGACACAGAGCAGACCGCCGCCCTCCCGGGTGTGCCGCACGTTCCCGGCCGCCTCCGCTGGGCACCGCCGGGGAGGACATAGCCCGGGACACCACGCACGGAGAAGGCTGCAGGACGCTGGGCAGGAGGGACGGACGATCCAAACCCCCAGTGTCCCCAACTGAGCAATTTCCCGGGGCAGAGCCTGGAGCAGGGCAAGAAGCGCCCCCAGGTGGCTCAGGGACACGGCGGCGGCAGCAGGGACATGTGTGCAGCCACGCCAGCGTGTGCCGAACCCAGGCCGGGAGGTCAGCGCGGGGCCAGTGCCCAGCCGGAGCCTGCGGCCCCGCAGCCAAATGCAGGAGACACGGTCGAGCCAGGCTGCTGTCTTCCAGCCGGGATGTACCTACCGGAGGCCACCCCCGTGCCGAGGAGGCCCTCGTCCTGCGGCTGTGACAAGCGCCTGGTTCCGCATCAGCTCGGCCTGCTCGGACGGCGGGGCTTAGACTCACAGCTCTTTCTTTCCCACAGTTTCGAGGCCGGAGCCCAAGGTCACGGTGAGGGCAGACTCCGCGTCTGGTGGGACGCCCCTCTGATTCTTGGGTGACATGTTCCCGAGTGTCCTCACATGGCAGACGGAGCAGGGACCCGCCTGTCTGGGGTCTCGTGTAAGGGCACTAACGCTGCCGTCGGCGCCCCACCCTCACGCCCAGGTCGCCTCCCTAAGTGCCCACCTCCCCACACCGTCACCGAAGGGGGGCACATGATGAATTTTGGAAGAACACAAACATTCGGACTAGAGCAACGACGAAACGGAAAGGGAGTGACCCGAGCCGCACCCTGGCGCACTCCTGAAACGTCCCCAGAGTGCGGCATCCATCAGCCTGAAACACCGCTCCGGCCCCAGTGGCTACTTCAGTAGGTCTGTACTGCTGGGACCACCTTGAACGTCACGGCCACGTTCTGAACAAGTGAACGCACCTGCCCAGACCCCACCCAGGACGGAGCGCACAGTGTCAGGCCCCGTCGCCACGTGCCCAGCAGACCCCCAGGCCTGAGCCCGCTGTGAAGGCTCAGGCAGATGATGTGATCACACAGGAGACCCGAGCCTTTAGCCCCATCCCTGTGTCGACACGCCCCCTCCCTCTGGCAAAGGAAACAGGCAGGAAGGATAGAGAGCTGGACCCGGGCCGCTCCCCGGGCCGTCCTGCCCTGGTCCCCACACAGGGGAGCACACGTCCGGCCAATGTTGCTGCGGGGTACCCAGAAAACACCTTCCTTCCCGGGCGTGCACTCAGGACACATCACTCCCAGAAAGCAGGAGCCGGAGCGCTAGCTCGTGCTCGTTTCGGGGCGCACCGGAGCCCTTCCCAGGACGCTGCTCAAGCGTCTGCAGACACACTTGGCATTTCTCCTTAGCAATGGCCAGAAGAGCGTCCTAAACAGGGAGCGGCCATCCCCGTGAGCTGCTGCACTCGGCACCTCCGAAGGGGGCAAGCGGGAACGAGCAGGGGTCTCAGCCGTCCACACGGATTCAGTTCCCACGGACGCTAATTGCCGTGTAAGGACCCCCTGGTCCCGCCAGGCACGTACGTGTGGGTCTAGTTCATTCAACGTCCCTCTGGTACCCAGGCCTGGTCGGTCTCTGCTTCTAGACCCATCACCTTTCAGACCCACTCTCTGGGTCAGCTGTGTCCTGAGCCAGACACCGCAGCACCTGCCGTCTGGGCCCCTCAGCTGGCCCATCTGGAGCCCCCTGCAGGCCAGTGGTCACCCAGCCCGAAGATGGGACACATGGTGGCCTCCGGCCCCAGCTGTCTTGACAGTGGAAGCCAGCGGTCCTCACACAGGGACGGCCCGCCCCTTCCAACAAACGCCTCCAGCCTGGGAGACCAAGGCTTATGGCCACGAGACCCCAGCCCCACAGTCAGGCTGGGGAGGGCAGGCTCTGAGTCTGGCTGCCATCCCTCTGGCGGGCCATCTCCTAGGTCTCGGCCAGGTGTCAGGACTCGCGCTGGCCTCCCTGGCCCACAGGCCTATGTGCTTGCTGCCAGAGCTCCGCTCTGCCTCCTCCGTGCCTTGGAGGCCACTTGCCAACGCAGACACCACATAGCTGTCCCCTGTGGCCCGCGAGCAGACGCACGGGGAACACTGAGGAAGGAGGAGACGCGCCGTCAGCCCTGAGCTGAGCCTGAGCCGTGTCCCTCCCGCCAGCGCATCCACCCCAGCTCCGTGCGCCCCAGGCTCAGGGCTCAGGCCCCGGGGCCGGGCTGGGGTCTGGGTGGGGTGGCCCGCGCGCTCCCGGACACCCCACGGCAGCGTCCCCCCCACTCTGTGGGCTTGAGGGCAGGACGTGCTGGGCTCCGGGCTCGGGGTCCCGGCCGGTGGACATTCTGCGCCCCGGCGACCGACTACCTGGGGCACTCACCTTTGGGGCTCTCTCTCCGCTGGGAGCCTGCGGCGGAGCGGCCGGGCACAGGGGTGGGGTGGGAGGGGACAGAGTGGCCGCGCCCGCCCGCCGCCCACCGCACCGTGCTTGGACTGACACTTCCCCGCCGCAGGTGCTCAGGGCCGGCCGTCCACGGTGGTCGCATGCACCAGGCACCAGCGCGGGGGACCAAGGAGGCGGGGACGCGGGGACGCGGGCGAGCTCCGCCAGGGTGGCGATGGCAGCGGTTCTGCTCCACCTGAGAGTGTGCGCCGGCTCCTGGGCTTTCAGCGCGGCCCCCGCAGCGCCCCGCGCCCGTGGACCCGCCTGCCACGCCCCACCAACCCTTCGGGCCCACTGGCCGGGAGCCCTTTGGGGGCGGGGGAGGCTGCCAAATGGGGCGCCTGCCAGATGGAGACGTGGCAGAACGGCGCCCGCCAGCGCGAGGCCCTGGGACAAGCCGCCATGGGGGTGGGCCGTGGCCCCATAGTTCCCTGTGGACTCTTTTGGGGGCAGCTCCAGACCCCATCATCGGGCCATCTCTGGTCGGGATGCCCCACTCTGGAGGAGCCCAGAGCACCTCCCTTCGCAGGAGAGGACCCCGGAGCACCGCCCAGGGCTTCAGGAACACAACCTGCGCTGCCGCTGGGGTTGCCGTGGGCCAGAAGACGGGAGATCTGCAGGGAGGGGCCCAGGAGAGGGCCGCCAAGGAGGGGGTCTCTGGGCAGCACCAGCTCACAGTCCTGTCCCGGCTCCTGTGAAGCCGCTGGCTTCTTCCTCAAAGGTCCAGCCCCAGGCTCCGTCTCGCCATAATCATGCACAAGAAAGGACCAGTGCTGGGCTGCAGGCTGACACACGCCGTGCTCCCTCTCCTTTGGCCTCAGCTGGAGTAGCGCCTTTGCTGGACTTCTGGGCAATGGTGGAAGCCATCGGCCGGCCCTGGAGTGCCCCGGGCCTGGTCACCGGCACTCAGCCTCCTTCACGTGAGGGACAGGGCCGCGTGCACACCTTTCTCCTCTTCTCTGCTTCCTTCCCAGAATCGTCCAGCTGACCCTTCCCTCGCCACCCGACCCTTCAGCACCCTGTCTGTCCCCCCACCGCAGCCCTCACCCCAGGAGGACCCTCCCCCCATCCTTATCCACTTGTCTTTAGAGAAAACCATCATTCCAAACCCTCTGCCCTGAACCCCAGCTTGCTGCTGCCGCATGACTCTGCCCCGACCTGGCCGCAGCGTTCCCCGCCCCCCCAAGCTCCTTGGTCTCCCGCAGCAGCTTCAGCTCACCCCGTGGTCCCTCCCACATTTCTGATCTCTGCAAATATCCTCACCATGGCCCGGTGCCATCTCTGAGCCTTGGAGATGGGTTGCTGCGCCCAAGGCCACCCGCCTGCCCAGGCCTGGCCCACCTCCTTCCACGGGTCTGGGCCTCCCAAGCTCACCTCTGCAGGCCCCACCGCTGCCTGAACCCTCCCTGCCCCTCCGCCCAGGGCAGCACACTGAGAGCGCACTGACATCCAGCCAAGCCCCAGGGGGTGCGGTCCAAGCACTTTTCGGCCATTGAGGGGTAGGCGCTGCCCCCCTTAAAGTGGCCCGGAGGGCGCAGCTTGTCAGGGACAGACTGCGATGGAATCGGAGTCCCACTCCTGACCCAGCAGACCCCTGCACCACCCGTCGGCCAGGACTCAGGCTGCACGCAGGCCGCAAACACAGGCCACGCGAACCGTGCGGTAGGCAAGCCCGGCTGCCGGCCATTCCCCCATCCACGCCGAGGGAGCGCCGCTGACGCCCGGCTGCAGACAGCGCCAGCCCTGGGCCTGCGGGTGCCCCGGCCCCACGCTCAGGCCCCTCCACCCCTGGGCCGCCCTCCAGCCTCCCCCGGCCCCTCCTCCGCCTCCCGTCAATCCACACGGCTTTCAACCCCCAACTTAGGATAGGCCGACGCGTCATCCTCCGTGCTCCGCGTGTCCTGTGACTGTGTTGGTGGCGATAACGGGATTGTACAGAGCAGCGGCTTAGGCATTGAAGCCCTTCCCAACGCACGAGCTCCTGCCGGTCACCAGGCAGCGGCTCAAGGACAGGCGTGCAAACCAGTGCTGACATGCTCGTGTGTGGAGCGTGCGACGACGCCTTTGTGCTCACCCCCCGCGCACTCCCGCAGCCGCTAGGAAGCCGGCCGCCGCACTGTCCCGCGGCCGGGAGGATGGCTGGGATGCCCGCCCGGGTGTGCTGGCCGGGGACTGTGGGCTCCCGTCCCTTCGGGCTGAGGCTCTGGTCTATGACATAGACAATTATTTCTTTTTAAGATTTTATTTATTTATTTGAAAGAGAGAGCGAGCGAGCGGGGGGAGTGGCAGGGGCAGAGGCAGAGGCAGAGGAGGAAGCAGCACCTCCTTCGAGCCGGGAGCCTGATGCGGAGCTCGATCCCAGGACTCTGGGATCATGACCTGAGCCGAAGGCAGAGGCTTTAACCCACTGAGCCCCCAGGCGCCCCTCACCAGTCAATTCTAGAAGCTTCTCATCATCTCATAAAGAAACTCCACACCCTTAGCCCGCACCCCACGATCTCCCACTTGCTACCGGCTTCCTGTCTCCATGGACTGCCGCGCTCCAGACATGTTGTGTGAACAGAACCATGTGGTGTGTGGCTGTCTGTCCACTCCTTTCCCTCAGCCTCCTATGTCCCAGGTCCCCGCACAGTGTCACGGGCCAGCACCTCGTTCCTCCTTACGGCTGAATCACGCTCCGTTGGACGGACAGACCCCATTCTGCGTAGCCGTTCGTCTGCTCACGGACAGCGGGCTCTTTCCGCTTCTGGCTGCCGCGAGCGCTCATGCCCAGTCCTCACGGGGGATGAGTTCTCGGTCCTCCCGGGCCGCACCTGGAGTGACTGTGGGGTCACGTGGCAGCCCCGTGTTTAACCTTGCGAGCCGCCGCCAGGCGGTGGGCCCAGGTGATTTCCATAGAGGCACGCCACTTCCTTGTGCCACCGGCCACACAGCGGCTCCCACGGCCTCCGCGCCCGGCCCATGCCGGGGGGCACGGCTCGGCACAGACCCAGTGTGCGTCTGCGTTTGTGTGGTGGCTGCTGCGAGCGCCCTTTCCTGCCCCTTCCTCTGAGAGACGCGGCGCAGGCCCTCCTGCCCGCTCTTGTGGAAGTTCTTACTCAAGTCCCATCTCAAATACGTGAATTGCAGACATTTTTCCCCATTCTGTGTCTTGTTTTCTCACTTTCTGATGGTGTCCTCTGAACACAGCTTTTAATTTTAATATAATCCAAGCTACTGTTAGGGTCCGTGATCAAAGGAACGAGACTGATGCAAAGCGAAGGTCAAGCAAAGCTTTATTTCGCGCCAAGCATTGAAAATCAAACCGACTGGTAGGGGCCTTCTCTTACGAAGAGACGGTGACGACGACCCCGACGAGGCCGCTCCGGACGAGGCCGCTCCGCGGACGAGGCCGCTCCCGACGATGAAGAGGCAATGGTGACTACGAGGACGACAGCCCCGATGATGCAGACTCTGCTCCCCGTGACGCTGCTCCCGGCGGGGCCGCTCTGGACGAGGCCGCTGCCCACGAGGCTGCTGCCCACGAGGCTGCTTCCCAGACGAGGCCACTCCCCGGAGGGAGGCTGCTCCGGCAAGGCCGCTCCCGACCACTCTTACTGCTCCGGCGAGACGGCGAGGCGGCCCCTACTAGCCTCGCAAACCGACTTTTACGGAGGCACTTTAGCCGGGCCATCCACGGGTAGCCCGTGAGATGGCAACACACGGAGAAACTGCACAGTCCTGCTGGGTCCGCCACACACACACACACAACCTGCTGGGTCACACACCGCGGCCAGTTGAATTTCAATTCACCCTAGTAGATTCAGGCGCTCCCCCGATTGGCGTCTCCACCCGGCCTGCCCCGCCCCTCCATCTGGGCTTTGCAAGGAAGTTCCCCTGGGAGGGCCGGGGCCCATCCAAGTCCACCGCGACAATATGGCTCCCCTGCTTACGTAGCCCTTACACTACTGCCTTCGACTTCTGCCGCTCTGGCTGCGGATGGCGCCTCTCCGGACTCTCTGGGTCTTACTGTTTGATTTTCTGCCCATGCGGCTGCCGGTGGGGCAGAGCACAGCCAGCCGTTCCAGAAAGCCCCGAGAAACTTGATGCTGACTCGCTCCCTGGGGTCCAGTCGGGCTGGAGCCAGGGGTGAGCAGGGGCGGGCTGACCGCAGGTGGCCGGTGGGCCTCTCACCCACAAGGACACTCAGGCCCTGGTCGGCCAGATGCCTCTGGATGCCTCTGTGGCTGCAGACGTGGTCCCGGCAGCTCCTGGCAGCCACACCCACACCCAGCAACGGGGGGAGAAGTGAGACCACCAGCGACTGGCCTGGGTGCGGGGCAGGAAGACAGGGCAGTGTGGCCAGCTGGGTCGGGGTGTACCCTGTGTTAGTGGAAGAGAGTCATCTGGACTGACTGGGGCGATGACCATCACTATCATGGAATCCAAGTTCACCCCAGAGAGAGGCATCACCACCCCCCCCAGCCTCCGATAGGGGGGACAGGGGTGCCCTTGCCGCTTGAGCTCAGGAGACAGGAACGCCAGCCTGGAAAGGGTGTGTCCACTTGTCCTTTGCCCAAGGCCTCTCCCTGGGGGCATCCATCTCCAGCCCCTTCTCAGCAGCAAGCGCCAGCTCTGCAGGGTCTCGGGGCCCGGTGGGCCGCAGGGACTCACCCTTCGGGGGCCCTCCTTCCGTACAAACACGGAAACTCCTGTCTCATAATTGGGCCAGTCCTGGTCCCGATGTCGAGCCTTCTCGGGCATCCCTGCCAAAGCACTGGGTCCCGGCTGACACAGAGGGGTCAGGGGACTGTACCCACAGCTCTGGGGAGGGCAAGGCCCCCCGCACTGCCCCAGCGGCTGGGCCCTGCAGGTCGTCAGCCCCCGCGGGGGAAGCCGGTTTCAGCTGAGCTCTGTGCATGGTGAGGACCCGCAGAGCCCCTAGCTCGGTGCTGTCCAGCCTGCCTCCCAGTCCGACAGGTGGCCACGGGGTGGCCGCTGGACCCCTGGCCAGGCTGAGGCAGCCGAGGGAGGGCACATGGCCAGCTGCTGGAGGCCACAGACAAGTCCTTTATCTGCTCCAAATATTGACCAGTTGTTTTTGTTCAAAGGGGGAACCTCTAGGTGAGGAACCTCTCTTGGGCTCTTGGCGGGCTGGCTGCCTCGTGGCAGCAACACCAGAAACCCGACCATCCCCCTGGTGAGGTACAGCCTGCCTGGGATCCTTCTAGAACGTGGGTCACCAGCTCCAGGGCCCCGCAAAGCTGCTGATTTGAACATTATTTAAGACTCAGATCTCGAGCCCGCTGTGACCATGCGCAGCAAAATGTGTCCTTATCCCGTTTGTCATTCCCGTCCGCAGGGGTCTGCGGCGTGCTGGTCCAGGTCCCCGACGTTCCGCTCTGGGGCGAACTCCCCTTGTGGCCCGCCTGGTCCTCCGGCGCCGTGTTTGTACAGGCACTGCGTCCATGACGCTGACCGCTGTGTCCTCTCCGAGGCCTGCCTGGGGGTCAGCCATCCGCTCCCTTTGCCTGTGGGTGGAGGTTCTGCACGGGCTTCTGCAGTGTCCTGAGTGTCCTTGTCCCCCAGGGACGGCTGGTTCAGGCAGGGACACTTGCAGTACCCCACCCCACCACTGCCCCTGAGCAAAGGGACAGCAGAGAGCCCGTAGATACCAGATGCCACCACTGGCTCCGGCTCAGCTGCCCCGGCCGAGCCCTGCCTGGCCCCTGACCTCCTGCCTCATCCGGGCCCCAGGGTGGCCGAGGCAGTGGGAGGCTGAGCCTGCAGCAGGCTGGGCCACGTGGGGACCGTGCCTGCATCCTGCCACGTCCCCCAGGTTGTCAGAGCCTTCGGGACAGTCTTGCCTGTTGATGAAACTGGTTCTCAGTACTGCCAGCGGGAAGGAAGGGCTGTGTTCTAGTCACTAACCTGCACCCCCGGGTTTCCAAGTGCTTCTCATGCGTGACCCCGTCAGCCCTCCCAGGACCCTCCGGCTGGACTGTGCGCTCCACACATGCCAGCCTCCCCCTCCCCGGTACGGCCTGGGGGCACTGTGGGCCGGTGGCCCCTTCATCCAAACTGCTCCTGTGCCCGCTGGAGGCTTGTGTGCCCACTGCTCCTCCCCTTGGCTCTCCCGCCTGCGTCAGGGAGCGGAAGCCCTGGGCTGGGGCGGTGGCGGCGGGTGTCCAGCAGCTCCCTTTGCACCGTGAGCCTTTAGAAACAGAGCACAAAGCTCCCCCGGAGGGCACAGCCATCCGGAGCGGGGGCGCATCTGCCCCGGGGTGGTCCTGTTTGGGGCGGTCCCTGCCGTTGTCCAGCACCCCCTCTGAGGACAAGCAAAGTGAGGGCCCACGGCGTGCGGGGGCGTCCACCTGAGACCATAACCGCACACTAGAAACTTTTTACAGAAAAGCAGTTGCCGGCTGCTGCCTGGGACCCCCCCTGAGCGAGCCTGCCTCGGGCCCCTGGACTGCGTGGGATGCCTCCGCTGTCTCTGCCTCTTGGCAAAAAAGAGACAGAAGGTGGGAAATGGGCAGCAGCTGTGGCTGGAGGGGTGTTTGCAGCCGGGAGCTGCCCTCCTCTCCCCTGCGAGCTGCGTCTTAGCTCCCGCTCACCTGGCCGTGGAAGTTTCCAGAAGACCGGGCAAGTTGTAACAATGCCGCACGGGGGACCTTGTTTGAAGAAACATCTCTTTGCACAAAGCTTCAGTTAAAACAGCCCACGCACTTCTGCGGGGTGCCCTTCCCGTCGGAGGGCTCCGTCCAGTACAGGGAAAGGCCCGAGTCCGTGGTCAAGACCCTCATTTGTGCCCCTCCGACGCGCTAGCAACCCCGGGCCGGTCTCCTTCCAGTGGACGGCAACCCGGACGCATGGGTCATGCGCCCGAGGACAGTGTCCGAGTCTGGACACGGCCGGCCCAGGGGGTGCACTCCATGGCTCGTCAGGGGCCTAGACTAGCTCCGGAAGCAAACCCCAGCCCCGACTTTGCCCCACCCTTGATGGATGGTGTGGGGGCGTGTGCTTGGGGGACGCTGACTGAGGATGGCCCACATGCTCCCTGTTCTCCCAGCAGACCAGTGACCTTGGGCATCTGGTTCATTCCTGGGCCCGGGCTCACCGCGGCCAACGCGACACAGGGTCGAGCCTTTCAAACGTGCCCCCTCTCCCTTTCCAGTGTTCCCACGCGCGAGCTGGTGAACCGTGAACACACTGGGACATTTTTGATTCACTGTTTTATGGGCTTTCTTGTTTATTTTGTTTTAATTGCCATCAAAACAGACTCAGGTGTGAGCAAGGGTGCTGTGAGCCGGGGGCCAGAGAGCAGTGGAAGTCGCGAGGGACCGTGGGGGCCACGCGGGCGCGGTGAGCCCTTTGGTCTGGAGAGCTCTTCCAAGTGGGACGGACAGTAGTGGCCTTGAGAAGCATCCTCCCGGGACCCCGTGCTTAATTCCGAGAACAAGGCCCGACTCCCTGAAAATGTGGCTGGAGCATGCAGGTCTCTGGGAGGCGGCTGAAGCTGCGGCCCACGGACGTGCTCGGGAACAGGGTCGTGGGTCCTGGTGTCCACGGGGGGTCGTGGGTCCTGGTGTCCACAGGGGGTCGTGGGCCCTGGTGTCCACGGGGGGTTTGGAACCCTTGCTCTGTACGTCGCATGGGCTCTAATGTGGAGGGCTGCCTCCCGGTTTGCCACAAGGACGGATCAGACGTGTGAGACGCTGGTCTGCCCCCCGCCCCCCACCAGCTCTGAGTGTGGCTGGCCACGTGGTGCCCAGACCCCGAGTTGACCGAGCTGCCGTGGACCGCTCAGGTGGCTGCTGAGGACAGTGGGCTGAGACCTGCTCCTGCTTTCAAATCAGCCCCGGCCACAGCTCATGGACTGGGCTCGCAGTGGGCTCCCTCAAGGTGCGGGGACCAGGAATGTGGCTGTCCACGTGCCCAGCACTGTGGACCCGTGACATCCTGGGTGGCACATTGTCCTGCAGCTGAGGGCAGCTCCTTGTGGCAACCGGGACCGTCCCTGGGAAGCCTGGTGTCTTCTCTTCCACATCTGTCCCGCAGCGTTGCCCTGTGCGGGCTGGCGTTGCTTCCAGAAGGATCCACGGTGCTGTCCATGGGTGGGCAGGGGACAGGGCTCAGGGCAGGGATGTAGGTCCCTGAGAAAAATTCCCATATACCTGGGCTTGGCACGTTCCCCCCCCCCAACTGGCCCTGAGGTGCCCGTGCCTGGTGGGCCTCCCCGTCCTTGTGTGTGGCGGTGTGGGTGCCGCCCAGCCCGGTGAAAGCAGATGCAGGCCTCAAAGCCGCGACGGCACTGGGAAGGCTTGGGGGGACCCACCAGCCACCCCCGCCCCAGGTCAGGAAATGGCTTCTCGACGTTCTGTCCTGGGTGGAGGAGGGGGCAGTCCGTCTTCCCCTCCCGCTGGGCAGAGCCAAGCCCACTCTGGCCTCCTGCATGTGGGTGGGGTCCTCCGTCTGCAGGACCCCCACGCCCTGCCGGGCCTCCTGGGGAGGAGGGCAGCGCGATGGGGTCGCCCTGCACCTGTGCCCCGGAGACCGCGGGGCACAGACGCAGCCCTCGGAACCCCCGGCCTCCCGCGCACACTGTGTACGCCTCCTCCCCATCGCCTGCTCACACCACTGCTGGGGTTGCTGGTGCAGGGGGGCCCTTTTCTCCACCTGGCCTTAATCAGGTCGCCAGGAGCGGGAGAAGGCTCAGCTCCAGGTCCTGGACGCAGGTTCAAATCTGGAAAGGCTGGTCAGTGGCTGTTTCTTCTAGAATGTTCTGCTGCTTGGATGATAGCCCACAGACGGCCATGTCTGCCCGTGTCTGCTGCTGCGATGGTTCTCTCCATGGACGCCGTCCTCCGTCCTGCAGGCAAGACCCCCACCGTGGCCGAGAGCGCCTCCCTCCCGCCCTTTCCCTGGGGGCCGGAATGCATACAGAAGGCGCTCCGCGTCTGCCTCTCTGTCTGCGTCGAGAACAGACCTCGGAGCTGCTGTGTCCACTCCTCTCTAGGTGGTCGCTGGCTGCCAGGATGGCCTGAGACACAGCGGCTCTCCCCGACTCAGAATCCCAGGGACTCGTCAGACCGGGTGGAGGACGCGCAGTTACAGGGTTAGGGTCCGCTGGGAAGAGCCGGGCTCTGCGCAGGGACAAGGAGCCCATGCTGTGCCCGGGGCGGGGCCGGGGGGCGCATCTGCCCAGAATATCTGGAAAAGCGCTGAGGAGGTGACCCGCGGAGGGCCGAGCTCCGACCCGTGCAGCGGGGCCTGCAGACACCTGTCCTGAAGGGGGGCTCGGGACAGGGGCGTGTGGTCCGCCGGCGCAGGGAGAAGGCCTCGGGGAGGGGGCGGGTGCGGGCTGGAGGCGGCCGTGGAGTCTCGGCCAGGGCGGAGGCGTCGGGGCGACCACACGACCCCGGCTGCGGTGGGCGGGGGCCGCGGCCGGCAGAGTGGAGCCTCACGCGAGGCTGCCGTGGGGTTGGAGAGGCTGGGCTCACGACAGGCAGGTAACGTGGCCGCCTTGAGGGTTCTAGAGGACGGGGCGGCACGCGGGCCTGGCGGCTGGTGCCGGGGGACACAGAGGCACAGGCGTTGCCGGCATGGGTGCTGTGGTGGAGGTGTGAGGTGCTGGCTGGGTCTCCTGGCCATGGACCAGGCCCGGAGTGCGGTGAGCCCCACGGTGTGGGTCAGGGCTTGACCCGACACCCTTCCTGCCCCGTGGAAGGGAGAGACTCACAGGGTGTGACAGATGGTGTGTCACATCCCTTCGTGCTGACCTGTGGGGACCGGCTTGAGCTCGGGCCACAGCCTTCAGCCCGCGAGGGTGGGAGCCGGGGCCCACATGCCCTGAGAGGGGCGCGGGGCGCTGAGGGAGGTGACACGCCCATGCAGCCCACCAGTGAGGAGAGGCGGCAGGTCCCGGCCCCGGGAGGCTGACTGAGCCCCAGGCCTGAAGGGAATCTGTGGGCGACACAGGCGTGCCCCCTCGTCCCCCCTGTGCGGCCACTGTCAGCCTGTTGCTCAGCCCTCGCGCCGACACCCCAACCTGCACCTCCCACCCACGGCCTCCAGAAAGCCTCCATGTGGCCTGTGACCGCAGTGGAACCCCCAGTGGAGAAAGCTCCGGATCTGAGGCCTCCGTCAGTGCCAACACTGAACCTTTCCCCGAGCACGTGGAAACAGAACCGAGGCTTCGATGCACGGCCGCTGGGCCCAAGGCAAGGAGACAAGACTGACTACGACACCTTCCCCGGAGCGAGGACAGAAGGCCGTCACCCGCACCCACAGTCCGGGACGGGCGGGCGGCGGGCGGGACGGATTCTTCCTGAAGCCCTCCCTGCTCTCCAGGAGGCAGCTGGGGCTGCCGCTGCCCCACAAGGGGTTCTTGCAAAGGAGCAGGGCAATGGCATGTGGCCCAGCCTGGGAGAGACGCGGGCTTCGAGACCCCCTGTCTGTCCCCCAGCGGGAGCCCAGCGGCAGGGCGCTGCCACGGGGGGGGGGGTGCTGGAGGGGTGAAGCCGCAGGAACCCTCCCCTTCCCTTCTGCCGCACTCCTTCCTCTCCCTGCCCCTCTCTCCCCCTCCTCCCTCCCCTTCCCTCTGCCGCCCTCTCTTGCCCCCGCCCTGGGCCAGGCTTGTCTGCCTCCCAGACGTGGGAGGAGCGGGGATGAGCCCCTGCGTTCAGGGGTTATTAGCTGGGAGAGAGAGGACGCTGTTCCGGGGGAGTTCAGAGGCCACCAAGGCAGAGAGGAGGGTACAGGAGGGTCCTCCTCCGTCCCCACGCATGTACGCACACTCGTCTAAACAAGCACGAGTGCACACACGTGTCGACGCACCCAGGCATTCTCACACACATGTCCAAGGCACGCGTGCACACGTGTGCACGCGCATGGTCAGGGCACACCCATGCACGCCCGCGGTCACAAACACGTGCACAAGCTCTCTTGGTGTCCTCCGGGTCCTTGGCCCTCCGCACGCACGCCCTCCGCACAACTCCAGGCCCCACACCCCCTTCCTCTGCTGTCACTTCCTGGCAATTCTTAAGGACTCGTGACCGAGGGTCACTGCCTGCCCGTCCGGACCGGAGCGCCAGCCTTTCCGCCGTCAGAGCCGGCCTCCGGGTCCACAGAGCAGCCCGAGGGCCTAGGACAGAGGAGCTGGTCCTGGGCGGCCTCCTGGTCCCTCCTCTCCCGCCCCTCCCCTCCCACCGCCCTTCCTTCTCCCTCCTCACTCCCCCCACCAGCCCACGACTTCTAGCTCTGTCGTGCATTGCTGTGCGATTTGCAGACACTTTCCAGCGGGTGGGCCCCCATCTTCGGCTGTGGGCAGAGCATACAGGGTCCCGGCCCCAGTTCCTGCACCCGTGGGCCCCTCCGACCTCACCTGCTTGTCTCTCTAGCCTGTCTCCCCTCCGGTTTGGCAACAGGAGGGCCTGCGGGGTTGGGGGGTGGGGGAGGGGGACTGGTACAGCCCCAAGACTCTAGATCAGCCAAACCCAAAGAAGGACGTGCCACCACCTCTGCCTGGGTGCTTCTTGCCGGCAGGGGTCGTTGTCCTGGCTGAGCCCCGAGGGACCGAGGGTGAGCTCTGACTTCGTCCCCACTGCGCACTCAGAGCTTGTCCAGCAGAGCCTCCTGCTGGGGCCTCACCCTGACCGGTTCAGCTCCCCTCCAGTCCGAAGTCACTTCCTCTGTACAACAGGCCCCGGCCCCGGATCTAGGATTCCCCGACCACGGGGGTCCTGGGACAGACATGAGGTGCCTCAGGAGGTCTGGGCAGGGGAAGGTAGCCTGTGATGCGGCAGGACCCACGAGGCGGCTGCCCGTGCTTGTACTGGGGTCCTCCCAGCCTCGGCTGCCCAGAGAGGCCCCTCAGGGCTCCCGGGAATCTGGGTCTGTAGGCCTGGGGACCCCACATGCTGCTCAGGCTCCGCCGCGGGGGAGCCCCTGGGCCGGCACGAGGGGTCCTGGGTTGGGGTCTGTTCAGCCGTGGGATGCCGGCTGTCCCTCAAGATGGCTGCAGTCATGGCCTTTTCCGCAAACCCAGCCCGGACCAGCCTTGCCCACCCGCAGCGGGGCCCGGAAACATCATCATGAGGCCAGTCCCTGCTTTGCCTCGGGGCTCATGGGGTGAGCAGAGCTCCCCAAGTGGAGACGTCCAGAGCGAGGGCCCCTCTGAGCCGGCCCGGAGGTCCGGGATCCTGGCCCCTGGGGCACGCCCATCCTTGCGCCACGTCAGGAGGCCTCGGGAAGAGAAGTCCCTGCCCCGTGTAGATGCTGCTGGTACCGAGCCGCCAAGCTCCGGGCGTCCACGCGCGCGCGTGTGTGTGTGTGTGTGCATCAGGCCGCCTGCCGAGGGCACCCTATCCCTGCTCCGGCCCCTCTCCACACCTCACATCCCCCCGCCGGGCACCAAGGGGCCCAGGCCACGCCTGCCCCTGTCCCGGGGACCTGGGCCAACAGCCTCCGCCCTCTCCAAGTACGGGCTGCAGGTCAGGATCTGACTTTGAGGGGGTGGCTCGGACAGGACCCTCCCAGACTGGACCAGCCTGTTTCAGGTGCTGTTCGCTGTGGGGCCCAGCACAAACCAAGGAGGAGCCGCCCACGTGCCCACAGCAAGGAGGGGAGTCAGCCGGAGTGACGTCTCAGCCTGTGTGTCCCATGGGTGCAGCTCAGAATGTCCAAGCTCAATCCCTGTGCCCCACGCCGGCTGTCCCTCACCCTTCCCCTGCCGATCTCGCTTCCCACACCCCACACCCAGCTCACCACCAGGGAACCAACCAGATGGTCCCACCTCCAGGGCACAGAGCCCTCCAGCCACTCCTCACCATGCCCAGCTGGTGCCCCCCAGCCCTGTCTGCCCGGGCTACAGCAGCAGCCCTCTCCCAGTCTCCCGACTGCCCCGAGCGCTTCTCTGCTCAAAGCCCCAGGAGATCTCCCGTCTCCTCAGGAGTAACGGCTGAATGTCCACACTGGTCCCAGGGCCCTTGCACGGCCTTCCCCTCCACCCTTCTGACCCTACCCCCACCTTGCTGTCCCCTGTCTCCTCTGCCTTGGCAGTACCAGCCTCACGGCCACGTGGCAGGTGCGCCAAGCACAGTCCTGTCTCAGAGCCTCTGGATATGCAGCCCTCTCCGCGAGACACACCACTTCCCCTCCAGCTCAGGGGCCGTGGCACGGATCACTGGGAAGCCCCCTCTCCTTGCGTGTTTGCTTATTGCCCGTCCACACCCTCTGGCCACTGTAGGTTCCACAAAGCCTGGGCATTTGGGTATCTGGGCTGCTGTCCAGCCTGGGGCAGGTGCTCAGTACTTACTTGTTGAATGAATGAATGAATGAATGAATGGAAAGCGTGAGGGAAGCTTTCAGTGACATGTCTCACCTGTGTCCATGGAGGACATCTAGAGAGTCTGCTCTCCCTGCAGAACCGACAGGTCCCGGAGGGGCAGGGATGCTGTCGCTTGCCGGGGTGGCCGCCACCCAGCACGCAGGCTGGACGCTCGTCCACAGCGGGCATCCGCTTCTCTTAGTCTGGGGGCCTGGGTGCCCCTTCTGGTGTCCTTGCAGAAGAGGGAGCCACGGAGACACGCTCCCTCCTCCCGGGCTCCACCTGTCACCTCCTGGCGCCTCACCGCTCAGGTGTCACCACCTCCAGGTGTCACCACCTGCGTGGGGGCGGTTCCGTGTATGAACCCAGGGACACAAGCCTTCAGTCCGTAACGTGTTCAAGGGAAATGTTATGAACAGAGCGGTTTGGGCACCCGGAGGTGCTTGGGTCTCAGGGGACCCCCAGGGCGATAAGATAAGGAAGATAAGGTGACCACATCACATCGCAGTGGAAACGTCGATGAGTCCCATTTATCCTCGTGAGGCACCTGTCCCCGTGTCGGGGGCTCGGGGCGCTGCTGACTGCCGATAGCACTGTGTTCTCCTGGGCGCGCCTCTCCTGTTCGCGGCGTTAGACGGGGCTCCCCAGGGCACGGGGCTCCAAGCCCCACATCCCCCGGTCCAGAAGCCAGGAGGCTGTGACGCGGCGGAGGTCCTGGAGGGAGAGCTGGGGCAGGGCCCTCGCGCCGCGCTGCTTCTCGTGGTTGTCAGAACGGCCCGGACAAGGGAGAGGACAGTCTGAGCGTCCAGACATGGGGGGACGCTGTCAGGGGCGGCCCTTGTGGGCGAGAGGCGCTGTCACCTCTGGCCCTTCTTCATGGGGCAAGCGGGAAGGTTCTCAGAAAGCGGACAGCCTTTCCGTGAGCTCCCCATGGTGCCACTGCTCCCGGGTTGACCACAGACCGGGGAGAACTTCACGACGGGCTCGGCTGGCCTGGGGACCCGTTTCTGGGAAGAGCTGGTCAAGCGCCTCCAGAGAAGAATTTGCAGATCGAGGCCGAACAGGGAGGAAGGCTGACCGCAGGCCTGGCGCCCCCGGGAGCCCCGCGGACCACACTGCACGGCTGGCACGCCAGTCCTCCGCTTCCTGCGGGAGGTGGGGAGCCGAGGTGACACTCGGCCTAGTCCGCTTGAGCTGTGGCCCCGGCCGGCGGGTCCTCGAGGTCCAGGCCCCGCCCCCGATGCTGCGGCGTTGGCCACCACGGACGCCGTGCTCATGGGGTCCCTGACCCCTTCGTGCAGCCGGGGCCAGGAAAGTCCGCCCTGTGGGCTCCTGGGACTGTCGGTGCGCTGTGGGGGTGACACGGGAGCCCGCCACTTAGACAGAGGCTGGACTGAGTCTGATTCTGTCTGTGACGTTGCTGTTGGGGGCCAGCATCGGGACGCCACGTTCATCGAGGCTCGTTTGGTGCCAGGGCAGAGGCAGAGAGGGGACGGCCTTCCAGAAGCCCCACAGCCTCCTCCCGGCTCTGGGGACCGTCGGCGGCTGTGGGGGACCGTGTTGAGCCCAGGGCTAGCGTGAGCTAACATGTGTAGCAACGGCTTGGCTGTGGGCTGGCGCTGGACCCCGCGGGCGCTCGGCATCGCCAGGAGGGAGCCGAACCTTGTGATGAGGAGGGTGACCTCCAGGACGACCAGCCGAGGAAGGGCACCCGCTGTGACGCCACCTTCTGCAGGGTCACTGCCGCCGGGGGACCCCGGGAGCTGAGCTGTGTGCACGAGCTCAGGCTCACTTGCCCCTCGGCTGCCCCAGGACCCTGCCCTCCTTGCAGCCCACCGCACCCCTGCCCCTGTGCTGCCGCCAGCACGTCCCACCCCCGCCAGGCCTCCAGAACTGCTGGCTTCTGTGCCTTCTGTCTACTGCATTCAGCCAGCCTCTCAGGGCTGTCCCTGAGCTCCCGCTGAGCTGTGCCACCCCCAGCCTTGTGCACGGCTGTCCCCGGGCCTCTCGTACCCGCTGTTCCCTCCCCCATGTAACACCACCCATGGCCTCCTGGCGTGTGCCCACCCTGCCTTTCCAGCTCCCGGCCCTTCTGGTGGGAAATGTCGTTGGTTGGTTGTCTGGCTCCTGCCTCAGGCTGCAGGGGACCCGACGGAGCAGCAGGCCTGGGGGTCCTAGAGCAGGGTGGCCAGGAGCAAGTGCACGACACGGCTCGGCAGGTCAGCACACACTTGTGCATACACACGCACACACTTGTCCCACACATGCACACACTTGTCCCACACACGTGCACACGCGACACATGCCTGCTGGCAGAGTCACGTGGCGAGCAGGCCACGCTGGGGAGGTCTCTGGTCTGAGAGGACAGGCCCGAGGGACTGCTTCTCGCGACAGCCAGCACCGCCCCTCGCAGGGGCCAGCGCCAGAATACCCAGGATAGCAGAGTGGACGTGTGTGAGACACAGGACCACGCAGGGAGAGGCGTAAACAGGTTGACCGCAGTGGGTTGTCGGGGAGAACCACTCGCTACTGGCCCGTCGAGGGGTGGGCTAGGCTGTCTCTGCTGACCAAGACTCCTGCCTTCTGGGGACAGGGCCCTGGTCCTGATGGAAGAGCCGTGGCCACATTCCACACCCCACCCCTGCCTCTCCAGGCCTCTGTGTGGAAGGAGCCCCAGGAACTGTGGGTGCTCCTGGGTGAGCTTCCCACGGCTGCTGTGCCCCCCAGCCCGGGAGGCTACGTGTCTGCGGTGTCTGATGGGGCTCGGCCTGGATGTGCACAGGGCTGGGCCTCCTGGGGGCTGCCAGGGACACTCCGTGCCTTCCCCAGCTTCTCGGGACCCCTGGCCACTGGGGGTGTGACGCCCTCTCTCAGAGCCGGCCTGCGCCGCGTGTCTCTGTGCCCCCCACCACCTCCGAGGACCCCTTTGGTGATGCCAGCCACCCTGAGAGTCCACGCCAGGGCCACATGGCCTCATGTGGCGGCTCACGGGTCTGGGGACCAGGACGCGGTGTCTCTTGGGGGCCCATCGGGTGCTGGTCTGTGCCAGGCGGGCGCACAGGTGAGGGTGCGCTCTCAGCCCCGCCCCCCTCCTGAGCTCCGTGCTCCCTTTTATTCTTGGCTTCGATGTGACTTATGGGTCAAGGTCCACCTCTCCCTCCCACGCAGCTACTCTGCAGGCCCCGCACTTGGTGAAGGCGACCCCCCTCTGCACATTTGCAGTGAGCCCGGGCCAAGGCGTGGGGGCACTTGCTGGAGGGAGCCGGGCCGCCTTCTCCGCCCACACATCCCGCCCCAGCACAGGGGTGAGTGGAGGAGCGGGCCCGCTACCTGGCAGGCCCACCCCACCCTGGTGTGCGGCCCAGACCCTGACCGGGCTCCAGAAGGAGGCGTCGGGTGGCGGGAGGCATAGCAGGGGAGCCCCGGGCCGTGCGGAGTTCGCCCCTGCCAGCCGCACCCCTGCGCACCAGGCTGCACGCGCGGCCCTTCTGAGTCGCTGGTCTGTCGGAGACGCTCTTGGGAAGAAGAACACATTGTTTCCAGGAAAGCGTTTGATGAGACGCGCCAGCCGGGTTGGGACAAGGGAAACGAGTGAGGCGCGGTGGGGTCTGCGTTCCCGAGAGATCCTGCGCGCGGCGTTTCTGCAGACGGCGCCGGCGCGTTCTCCTCGCCGGCTCGCCGTGGCCTCTCGGCTCCTCCGCGAGCTGCTGCCGTCCCCCCGCCACGACGTTTATTAACGATCGGTCGCGGTCCTAAGAGACAGTTTCCACTCACGTCCAAGGGAGGGAGGCCGACCGAGCAGAAGAGAACGTCTCTGACCGGCTCCTGCGGGATGCGGCCGCGCGAGGACTTTCTGCAGCGCCGCGGGCTGCGCGTGGAAGCAAAGCCCACGTTGGATGTCCGGGCCGCGGCATCGGGGTTTTGAGCTGCCGGCCGGCCAGGGGGCGGAGGGAGGTCCGGGAAGGGCTCTGGTCGGACTCCGCGTGGCTGGGAGGAGCCTCGGCAGCCGGGGATAAACGCGTGAGAACAGATCAAAGTGAAGGCGTAAAGGGCATCTGGCCCACGGAGCAGCCACAGGACCCTCTGAGCCGCCGTCCCCTGGGGTCCCCACGGGCAGGTCAGACGCGGCAGGAGGGCCCACAGCTGGACCCACCTTTCGTGTGGCCTGAAACTGGTGTGGGGACGCCGCTGGTCCTGATCCCGCTGGAGACCCTGGGGGCCGTCCCTCCACGGCTGTGCTCGGTCCCTGCGATTTTCCCCAAGCACCACAGCGTCTTTGAGGAGACGCTGTTTCCCAAGGGTGGGGATGTGGCTCCTTGTTCCTGAATCTGACTGTCTCTCATCCTGACCCAGGCGTCCGGCAGGACCCTCGGGACAGCACAGGGGTCCCTTCTTATCCTTGGCGCCGGGGGTGCCGCAGACAGGACAGGGTCCCGAGGGGACGTGCGGTCCTCAGACAGCAGCGCCGGGTGAGGACCGGCTGTGGTGAGCACAGCAGCGGGTGTTTCTGGAAGGCAGGCCCGTCCCTTCCCCAGCCGGCCCAGCCCGGCCGTGCCCGCCGCTCTCCGCGAGCCTGCCGGGGGCTCCGCGGGGAACGCGACTTGGCAGAAACGCGGCAGAAGGAAGGCCTTGTTCCCGGTGCCGCCGGAAAGGCGCCCGGCCAGCCTCCTGACACACTCCGCGGCACACCCGGGAGGAGGAGGCCCCACCGAGCGCGTGTGGGACGCAGGCACGCGTCATCGTGCCAGGGGTCCGTGCTCAGCTGTACACGCTTCAGATTAGTCCACAATTTAAATCCCCACGGCAACTTTGGGGAAACCTGTCTAAAAACAGTTCTCAGGTTCATTGGAAAAGGGAACTCAGTCATAACCAGGAGAGTCCTGAGAAGAAAGGGCGGCTTTCCCCGGGAGCTCCGGGAGCGCGGGGATGACGAGCGTCGCGGGCAAGTCGGCGGTAGGTGCTGGGGCTGGGGCCCCGCTGTGCTCAGGAACAGCCCTCCAGCCCCGCGGTTTCTGCACGGGGGAACCCGACGCCGATCCCCACTTCATCTCAAACCCCGGTCCAAGCCACGCGAGAGAGCGCGGACGGGAGTGCACACCTGCTTCGCTCGGACGCTCCGGGGCTCTCCCGCCGTCTGCCCGCGCCCCCGACCGTGCGACTCCCGGGCCGGCGCGCGGCTCGTCTCTGCTCCAGTCCCCTTCAGTCACTCCCTGTCCGTGCACCCCGTGCCCCCGGCCGCTCTGATGGAGGTGCCCCTCGGCGTGCGCGAGCACGCGCACACACACACACACACACACACACACGGCGGTCTCCAGAGCATGTGCAAACACGGACACACACGGCTCTTCCCTGGCTGGGCCTGTGACGGGCAGGTCTGACGCCTGCGGTGGACCCGGTTCCTGGCTGCCCCGAGCAGCTCACTCATAGCTGCAGCCGGACATGCGCTGAGGTCCACACGCCCACCTGGCTGGTCCTCGAGCTGCCCGTGGGATGGTCTGAGGGCCGTCAAAGCAGACTGGTCCGGCCCCAGCCCCGGAGACTGATTTTATCAATCTGAGGCAGAGCCGGGACATCGCGGGTTTTTAAAGCAGCCCCGTGATGCCAGCGTGCACGGAGCCGGAGAAAGGCCGTGGCCTCTGACTTCATGCTGTGGCCTCCACTCCCCTCCTCCCACAAAAAATGCTGAAATGACCCTGCGGATGCCACGTCTCGTCCCTGGCGCTGCCTCCGCCGCCGCCGGGTGGCTACGGGACACGCTGGCTTCCCACCAGTCAGCAACAGCTCTCTCCCTGGAGAGAGAGCCTTGGGCCCTCAGGGCAGGGAGGGGGACAGCACCCCAGCCCTCCTGCGTGTGGCTGGGGCGATGCGGACCACGCCTGCTTCCTGGGCCACCTCCCAGACCCGTGCCTGTGTGTGAAAGCCTGTCCTGGGGTGTGCGTCGGGGGCAACCCCGTGGGCCGAGTAGACATGGCGAGGGCCTCTGAGGACAGGTCCCCCTGAGGGGGCTTCACCTCCCTGTTGGAGCCCCAGGGCCTGGAGGAGCCCCGCCCCTCCCCCAGCAGGTGTTGCAGAAAGCAGACAAGGATGTCTTGGAGCAGGAGCAGCTGTCGTCCGCGGCCCCGGGGCGTGCACTCGCACGGAGGGCAGAGGGAACACCAAGCAACCTCCAGCAGCCCCCGCACTTGGGGCCTTTAGCATCGGCCCCCGGGCAGGTTTCCGGGGACCCAGAGGGTGAGGTCTGCCTGGCTGGGTCTCAGCAGAGGAGGGCGCGGGCCCCGGAGCGCCGTCACTGGGCTCGGGAGGCAGCCCCAGAGCCGAGCCCCGGGCAGCACGGCGCTGGGCAGAGTCTCTTCCGGCTGCTCCGTCCAGCTCCGTCCGGCTCCGTCCGGCTCCGCTCCCGCGTGTGGAAATAACGTCGGGCTGCGCACAAGATCCAGGTTCTTGTTTCGAATTGTGGAGTGAACATTCTCCTCGCCGTGAGTGACGGTTGAATTCCAACGTCGAGGGGAAGTTACCGCAGCCCGTGCGTTTGCCACGGCCCTAGCGCCGTCCTGCCGTAGGGAACAGCAACCATGGGCCTGGCTCGCTCTTCACACGGCCTCCCAGCCACGGACGACGGTATCGACTTCAGAAATAATTCGTGCAATTTAATGACAGTAAATAAACTTCAAGGCCCAAGAAGCAGGCGAACTTCATCAATAAACAAACGTGTTCCCGGCCGAGACCTGGAAGCCCAGCGGCGGCCCACGCGTCACCTCTGGCGGAAGGGCGTGTGCGCCCTTGTCCCACCTCCCGCACCGGCGGAGCCTCGGGCGCGGGGACCGACCTGCTCTCGCGAGGGAAGGGCCGCGGGGTCGGCAGACAAGCTCACGCGGGAACTGAGGGTCCGCGCTGAGAGCTTCCCCAAATTTGCCAAATGCTGTTGAAACTGCTTTAACTGAACATCCCTCTTCAGAGAAATCAGCGTCTGCATTTGGGATTTTCTAGAAACCTCATCTTAAGGCTTTGCTATCAACAAACTTTCTCCCAAATGCCTTTGGAAACCGAAAACAGGAGAGTCGACTGACTATCCTGTGGGGGATGGGGTCAGCCCCCGCGCCGGGCGCTGCCACGCACCTGAACCAGAACCACAGGCGTGGTGGCGTCTCTGCCCCCGGCCCACTGCCCCTCCCACGCGCCACGCGCACACCCGTGCAAATGGGAGCTGCTGAGCACCCATGCCTGGCCTGGAGCTGCGCCCAACGCCGTCCACGTGTCTCCGGGGATGACGGTCTCTCTGGGGACTCTGTCCTCACCGGTCAGCCCTGTCGGGAAGTTCTTCTTTGTCGGCACAGGGCTCGGCGATGGGGCCCCAGCACGGTAGGACGCTAACCCGAACCCTAACCCTAACCTGAGGCGGCTGTGGATGGGAGCTGCTGGCAAGGCCCCTGCCGCCCCTCCACCCCCGCCTCCGTCCTGTCCACCCGCCCGTCCCTCCAGCACCCCTGAGGGTGCAGACGTTGGGGCCTGTGCATTCCCGGAGCCCCCCCCCCGCCAACAGGAGAGCCTCCCCAGGTGAGCTAGGGCCAGGGTTGCCTGGAGCTCGCGGCCAACCGGGTAGGAACTGACACCCCTCGGCACCAGCCAAGTCCTGAGAACACGATGTGATGCCAAGTGACAAACGCTCCCTGACCCAAAGGGGACATTCGTAGGGGGGCCAAGAGGCAGTGCCCCCTCCCTCAGGGCGCACTTATGGGGTGTCAGATCCTGGGCGTGGACCCCGCACCTCTCGTGTGCTCTGTGGGGCAGCTGCCGCTGATGTGGGAGCAGGAATGGACGAGCCGTGTTCACAGCTTCCCGTGTGGACGGAACGGGAGAGAGCTTCGGTCCCGTGCGTGGCACGGACACCGGTGGGGACACAGCTGGGGGTGCCGCTGGAGAGGGCGCTGGGATGTTTGGCTGTGAGGTGTCTGGAGGTCAAGGTTCTCATGGGGGAGAGCTCGGCCAGCCGTGGGGCCGTGTGCGGGGCAGGCTCCCGCCAGGAGAGCAGACCCTCCCACAGAAGCGTGTGCCCCCCTGCCGACCCCGAGCTCCGGGATGGACAGGAGCTCAGAGGTTGTCCATCTGTTTGCCTGGCACATTGCCCCGGGTGCTGCCCATGGGGCCGACCGAGGAAACCTCAGGAGGGGTCTGGAGCCATCACGGGGAGGGCGGGTGGGCAGCAGCCACACTAAGCCCGCAAGAGGGTGCGGCTGTCCTCTGGGTCCCGACTGAAGCACCAGGACCGTGTGCTCAGGGGCGTGTGGCCACCTGCTGGAGCCCACGCAGACCCCGGCGCCTCGCGGAGCAGCCAGATGGCAGATGTCACCGGCCCCAGGTGGCAGGCACGAGGGAAGCTACGCGGGTGTCACCACTCCGGTTGGCCTCTACGGGCTGTGAGAGCCAGGCAGGGGGGCTGCGAAGCGCAGGGGGCCCTGGGACATGCGTGGGGAGTGGTCCCATGGGCACCGATGGGGCCCAGAGACGCTGCAGTCCAGGGAGAACAGGACCCAAACTGGCATGGTGCCCCAGCTGTCCTTCCTAGTGGGCAGGGATCTGCCACCCCTGTCTCTCTCCCCTCTGTCCTGGAAGCTGCGTCCCAGGTCCCCGAAGGACCATGAGCCCGACGTCCTCGCCCAGCCAGCCACTCCTCTCCACCCTCTTCTCTGGAGCCGCCTTCACCAGCGGCCTCCACCCCCCGACGGCCTCCTTGAGGAAGGACCATCTCCAGAACCTGGAACCCGCCCGGGGACCCGGAAGCCTGTGCCAGCACCTCGGGTGTTCCCATCAGAGTCTGTTTGCTTAGATCACACCCCTGCAGGCTCGGGATTTTCTTCTCTTTTCAAAATAAAGACTCTACGCCCAGTGCGGAGCCCAGCGTGGGGCTCGAACTTACAACCGTGAGATCCAGACCTGAGCTGAGCTCAAGAGTCTGCCGCTTCACCGGCTGAGCCACCAGGCCCCGCGAGGCTCAGGACGTTCCACATCGAGGTCGAACACGGAGGTTCGGTGGGGTCTAACCCCGCAGCCACGCTGCTAAAAACACGGTGTTTGGAAACGTGCACGCCTTTCTGCTGGACACAGAGGCGGGATTCTCATCCTGACCCTGTGCCCATGACCTTGCCCGGTGCACCTGCCAGTCTGGTAAGTGAGGCCCGAGCGGATCCTCTCTCCTGCCCCCTGGGAGCGCCGGTTCTGCCGTGTCCACTGCTTTTCCTCGCTCGGGCCCCAGCTGGACCCCGGCTGCTGGCCCCCATGGTGGGTGCCCGCGCCGCCCACGCTCTGTCCCGCCGGCCGGCAGGTCTGTCCCCGGGGCGCCGACCTCTCCTGAATGCTTCCTGTTAACACCTGCCGGAGCGCGCGTGTGCTTCTCCTTCTTTTGTTAATGGACGGAATCTCCGACCTTGAACTCCTGGAGAAACCGACTGGGTCGTTGCCTGTTACTCTCTGACGAGGACGAGGAAGCCTGTCATCCGGTCTGGCTGCTCCACGTGGGGTTGCCGCTCCCGGGCCCGCGAGAGTGACCGGCCCTGGGGCGTCCTCCAGCTCCTAGCGCGGTTAAGCGCAGGTGTCCCCGTGGCCAAGGGGGCTCTGCTGTGGGGGGCCCTGCGCCGGGCCTACTGGAAGCCACCTGCTGCGGACACCATCCGCGGATGGGGGCTGAGGCCGAGCCATGTGGCGACGCTGCGAGACACTGTCGAGGCGTCAGAGCCACTCCTGCCCCGGGCCTCGTCGGATGCAGCATGGGGGCCTTCCGGGGCACGGGGAGCTGGGGTGTGGTGGGCCACGGCGGGCCACGGCAGGCCACGGCGGGCACAGCCGCGCAGGAAGTGGTGGCACCTGACCACAAGGCCAGGTCACGGCTCTGGACCGGGGTGGGGGCGCCCGTGTGGCTGTGGGGTCCTCGGGTCTCCACATCACAGTGCAGGCCCTCCAGTCATCAGGGACTTCCCAGCCTCTTCTCAAGTGTTGTGAGGACGTGGCCATTGCGAGGGGCTTCCAGGGAGCCCGGGGGCCCCCCTAGCGCAGCAGCCGGAGGACATCCCAGGACTGCAGCTCCCAGCCCCGCGTGTCTTGGTTTACGGGAGTCCCAGGGACATGTGCTTCCTCACGGGGTGCCAGTGAGGGGAGAGAACCGGGGTGGGCTGTGAGCCGGGTGTGTTGCCGGCTCAGAGAAAGCTGCCCGACCCCCTGGGAGCTGGCCCTCCCGTGTCCTCCACGCAGAGTCTCAGCCCTCAGGGGCCTGGGCTCAGCTGCCATGGGGCTCTGGTGTGGCTGCCCCAAGGGCCCTGGGGCTCCACGGGCCAGTCCGAAAAGCCTGCTGGCCCCCTCCTGCCGAAGGCTGCTTCTCGGGTTTGAGGCCCCACCTTCTGGACGTGTCCTGAGCCAGGACAGCGGGACTGAGGCAAAGACTGTCCCCTTGACCCCCCAGTGGCTCCCGCTGCCCGCCGGCCCGACCCCTGGCCACTGTCTCCAGCCTGGGCCCAGCCAGACCATCCTGCGGGGCCGAGGACCCTCCCAGACACCCAGGTCACCGGATGGACCCCCTGTCCCGAGGGGAGGCCCGGAGCACTGGGGGCCCAGGGGACTGAGGTGCGCCGTAAGTGGCACCCGGCTCGGGGCGCGCAGCCGCCGACAGACGCAGCAAACCCCCATTTCCCGGAGCCCATGCTGACGCAGGAGAGAAGAACCAGCCTGGGACTGCTGTAGGGAAGGACATCCGAGAACGGCCAGCATCCATCCGTGGGAGCATTCGCGGCAAACCCGGAAGAGAAAGGCATTTCCTTGACTGAACACGAGGCTTGTTCGAAAGCCTTCAGCAGTTACAACACCAAAGCGTGAAGCAGAAAACGTCCCCGGGACCGGAGCCGGAGAGAACGCCTCCCACACTCCGTCTCTTCGACATTGTGGGAGACGGAACAGCCGCCCTGTCGTTCGCGAGAGAGACAGGGACAGACGGAGAGACAGACGGAGAGAGGTGGAGGCAGATAGCCAGAGACAGGCAGAGACAACCAGAGACAGGCAGAGACAGAGACAGAGGAAGATGGAGAGATAAGGGGTAAGGATTGGAAGGAACAAGGAAAAGCAGATTATTCAAACACGGCGTCGTAGAAACCGGGGGAGAATGAACAAAACCCCAAAGAAACAACAAAGAGAAGACGTGAAGGAGAATGTGGGAACCCGGAACAGCGCGCACGCGCGTCATGAAGTGATAACATGTGGCAGGCGCGTTGGAGGCCAGCACAGCCCCCCAGGTCAGCTGCATTCCTGTGCCCCAGAACACGCACGGAAACCTGCGCGGCCCTGACAAGGGACGACTGGGCCCCCTGGCCGTGCGATGTTAGAGCTTCACGGAGACGCTCACGCAGACCCAGCTTCCAGGCGGGACTGCCAGTGCCGACCGGCGTGAGACGGGCCGGCTGGCGAACTCGTGCCCGCGAGGACCCACGGGCCTGGCCTCTCTGGTCGGCCCCCGTCAGCTTCCGCGTGGGACCTGGCAAGAGGCTGCGAAACTTGCCGGACACGCGAGGCGCAGGGTGACCAGACGGAGCCGGCGGGGAGGAGCGCGTGGGAGCTGTGCCCAGGGGGCCGACACCCGCCCTCCCAGCCCAGACGGGGTTGCGTAGAGCAGGGCAGATGGGTGGACAAAAGGAGAGTCGGGAGCGGGCACAGACATGACACATGACATGCAGGGACGCGGCCGACAGCCTTCTCGGTGGACATTGTGGGAAAATCGATTGCCACTTAAGAAGGCCGCTGACCCCGTCACGCCCCTTGTAAAGGTAGGTCCCGGTCAGGCCGTGGCTCCACGCAGAAACGGGAAGGAGGAGACGTGTGGGAGCCCAGGCCTGAGCCCCAGGGGGACGGAGGGAGCGCTCCAGCAGCTCAGAAAAGGCCCACGCTGCCAAGGGACGGCGGACACACTGAGCCGCGTTCAAACGAGAGACCCCCGCCCCCGCCCCCGACGGCAGGGACCAGGCATGGAGTGGGCAGGGCACCCAACGCCCGGCCAAGTGTCCCTCTTCAGAGCACGTAGAGCACTGCGGTCAGGGAGACGGACACGGAGGAACACCGAGCCGGGTCTTCGTCCGCGGCTCGGGGAAAACCTACCATCCAAACCGCGCCGCTTTCGGAGAGAGGGAGGAACGGAGGGAAGCAGACCAGGCGCCTCGGGCCGCAAGCCGAGAGCCCTGCGACCGCTGCCCCGCGCTGCGTCGGGGCGCTTTCTCCAAAATTCTGAACGAACCCCGAGTCCCCGTCCTGTAGGGCTCATCTCCCTGCGCGTCCGAGGCGAGCCCACAAGTGTGGGACCTGACCCCCGGCCCCAGGAAAACCGTTGTCTTCCTTCTCACTTAAGCCCGTTCTCGTCCGCCCCTGCCGCCCACATCCCCACACGGCCGCCCTGCCCCTCTGACGACAGAGAGGCCAGAGTATGGAGGCTCCGGGGCTCACCTGCGCCCCTCAGCGGAGAGACCCAGGTAGACCACGGAGGGGCCGGCTTAGTTCCCTGTTGTCCAGAGCGTCCCCTTCTCCCCAGGCTGTGCACTGACTCAGCAGGGATTTCCAGCGAGCGAGTCACCAAGCTGTCTCTTGAGCTTGTGGTCCACCGACACCCATGGATCCTTTTCACACTGGATCCTTTCACAGCAAGGCCTTCCTGCCCCTCAGTTTGGGAGCCGAGTGGCCCCGAATGCGTCTTCCCTCCTGTTAGCTTGGGCCACCGCTCTGGCTGGGGAACTTGCACTGGATCTGGATTCCCCCGGTCAGTGTGTCAGCCCTCTCTCCCCCAGCTTCGTGCCGACCGTGTTTGATCCGTGGGTTTTGTGGGTCTTCACCCAAGTTGTCCACAGAACGGGGAGCAGGCCTCCGGTGCTGACCCAGCCCCCAACCCAGCAAGCGCAGTCCTGGAGCAGGCACGGCCTCCTCCCTGGGACTCCTCCGGCTGGGGCCGGGGGTCTCCGGGAATGGCGGGGAGGGCCTGTGCAGAGCCCAGGCGAGGCCCAGGCCAGTGTGCGCAGGGCCAGGCTGGGGCGGAGGTGAGGGTGTGGAGTAACCAGGAGCAGGAGGGGACAGTGTGGAGGGAGCCAGGGGGCCGGAGCTCCCCGCGGGGCCGGCGCTCTGGTGGGCTCCCCCCCATGCCCCAACTGCCGGGGCGATGTTAGGACACAGGAGGCACGTCTGATGTGTCAGAGGACATGGCAGCTGCTCTCACCGGGTCAGCCAGAGGGTGTCTGAGGTGCTCCTGACCGGAAAGGGTCAGGCACAGGTCCTCCTCTCCCAGGGACGGCAAACACTTTGATGTCAGGTGTCTGGTCCTGCGCTCTCAGAGGCCAGGTCTACACAAAGGCCCCTTCACAACATTCCTGGGTCAGTGTCTGCTGGGCCTGCCAAGGGCCAGGCACTGTGCAGACACCGGGGCATCTGGTGGGACAAAGATAAACTGTGTGACCCCAGAATGCCCTATGTGATCCCAGGACCCCCTGTGTGACCCTAGAACATACCTGTGAGACCCCAGGACCCCCTGTGTGACCCCAGGACCGCTGTGTGATCCTAGGACATGACTGTGTGACCCCAGGACCGAACCCGCGTGACTCCAGGGCTCACCTGTGTGACCATGGGCCCCGGGCAAGCCTCAGACAGTCTCGTGGATGCAGGGGGGAGTCAGGAGCCAGAGGGATCCGCCAGGTAGGGGCGGGGCCCGTGTGTCCGTCACTCCAGAGGGCGTCCAGGCAGGAGTGCCTTCTGGGGCTCCAGCCCCCGTGCCGACCTGGGTCCTCCTCTGCATGCGTGCATGAGGCATGGACGTGCGGACGGTCTGGCTGGGCGGGCTGCTCACAGTTGGGCTGGGGCCTTGGGGTCTGTGTGTGGAGCCGGCTCCTGGCCCAGAGGGCCTCATGTAGCTGAGTGGGAAGACCCCTTCCCCGGCCCCACCCCCATGTGGTTGAACTGACCCATCACTTGCTACGTCTGTTTCTTTGGAACGAGAGAAAGCGGACGGGCCAGTCCCCCGGGATACACCAGCTCTGGGCCCCAAATCGCCGCGTTTCTTCACACCAACTTCCAAAAGCACAGACGGATTACGTCATTCCCACTTCTGAGGACACGTAAGAGCATTTTCCTTGCTATGATCCAGGTTCTACACATGGAGATACACAAGTTGGACACTTACCCCAGGGATCTTTCCAAATAGCACGGGACGCGATGCAAGTCATTGAAACAGCTTCTCGGTGCTTCAGCGGAAGAGGCTTGGCTGCGTCGTGGCCACTCGGATGAACGCCCAGCTGCTGGGGCCGTGTGCCCGGGGAGGAGGGCTGCCTCAAGTCTGAAACACAGCTCGGGCTCCTCGAAGCCCCGGAAAGAAGCTCCTTACCACCCCAACAGGGGCAGCAAGCGCGTCCAGGCAAAGACACGGGGACCCAACTCTGAAGGACGGTTTGGTTTCTCTCCAGAAAATGGGTGATTCTCCAGGAGCCACGTGCCTCTGACGGGGGTTCAAATCCCCGCTTGCCCGGGGCCCACGGAGCCTTCTGAACGTGTCGGGTCACGGAAAGACCTGCTCCACGTTTAGAACCAAGACCTCCTAAGCATGGAGGGGCTACTGGTCACGTTGGCCACAGAACAGTGGGAATGATAGCGCTTGGAATGTGCCGGAGCCGCAAGGGAACAGTCTCTGCCTCCCTCGGTACCTGTGTGCCACGCCGGGCGAACCGGGGTCCTGCCCGCCCCCCTGCCCCTGAGCCCACAGGTCACGGGAGGCCCAGCTGGGCCAGTGTGCAGTGGACACTTGGCCCCGGGACTAGGCTGATTCCGCAGCTCATCCAAGAGCTCCTGGGGTCGAGGGGAGGACGCCTGTGGGCTGGAGCGTGTCGGCCGTGTGGGCAAGGCACGGTTCTAAGGGAGACCCAGGGCTCAATGCTAGAGCCCCGTGAACACCATCTGTTCACCTGCCCCCTTCCCACCCTGGACCCAGCCTGTGCTGACCGGCGCAGCCCAGAGGGAAACGTGATCCCCGCGCCTGCACTCATGCCAGTGGCCGGAAGCGCACGTCCGTTCCCGGAATCCCCCTTCCATCCGAGCCGCAGAACAGGCTTCCCAGCATCCCGAGCCACACTCTCCAGAGACGACCTCTAGCAGCAGCTGGGGCGCGGGCTCCCCCTGCGCCTGCCCCAGGGCTGGCAGACTCGGCACTCACCCAGCCTGTAGGCTTGCCTGTGGTGGGCCTTTGGTGCCAAAGGATGGGCATGGTGGCCGTGGGGCCGGGCCCAAGGTGTGCAGCGACGTCCACAGACAGAGCGCTGAGTCTCCGGGTCGCTCCGGCCAAGCCCTCCTCTTCATCCACCGGCCAGCTGCCCGGGCCTCGGGACCACCCTGGACAGCGGGGTCAGAAGTGGCAGAGCCCAGGGGAGAGTGTGTGAGACGCCAGCCCCCGGGGCTCCACTCTCACCCAGCGGCCTCCCCTCTTGCACATGGGTCAGTGGCGGGGCTGTGTGGGGCGGAGGGACTGCAGCCTGTGTTCCCAGGAGCCCCCAGGGTTGGGGGGCACAGAGGGGAGCGGGGGAGGGGCTCTGCTTGGGGGGTCAGGTCTCTCGCCGTTGCTCCCCTCCTGGGGTCCCGTTGGGCCCTCACCCAGCGGCAGGAGCACGGACGGGCTGGGGGCAGGAGAACGTGGCCTGACCCGTGGCCCGTCCAGTGCTCGTGTGTGCTGGGCCTCCCCTGCTCCCTGCAGAGGTGGGGAAGGGGGTGGTGGTGTGCGTGGCCTTGTGTGGGGGTGGGAATGCGTCTCAGGGCCCCAGCCGACTCCCGAGGGTCCAGAGGAGGAAGGCTGAGCGCAAGGCCCTGGTCCATCTCGGTTGAGGCCAAACCCTCAGAGGCCCTGCATGGGACACGTGAGGGACCCACAGGAGCCTCATGAGCCCGCGGGCAGAGGGAGAGGCTCCCTGAGGGAGGCTCTGGGACGAAGGAAACACGGAGCAGAGGCTCTCAACCTCGGAGCCACGCCAGCCACGCAGAGATCCCAGTGGCAGCGCACATGGCCCTATGAGTGTCCAGTGTGTTCGCAGCGTGGGCAGCAGTGGGAGGGGCTCCTCGGCATGGCTGCCGGGGCTGCACCCGGAGGGCGGCCTGCAGAGAGCCTGTGGGCAGGAGGTCAGCACAAGGTTGTCAAAGGACACAGCGGGTCTCATGGGCTGGGTCCTGGTGGCTGGCGCTGCCAGCGATGGGTGCGCACCGCGGGAGGGCCGCAGGAATGAATGACTGAATGAATGAATGAGGGAATGTGATCAATCGGGAGGGGGTGGGGGGCTGCCGTGGGTGCGGGGCGGCTGAAGCTCTCAGGTCGCTGGGGGATCTGGCTCTCCCGATTCCTAACTTGGAAACCCCTGACTGTAGGACCCGGCGGGCCTGGTGCACAGCCCCTACCCGACCCCGGGCCTCTGCAGACCCTTGGTGGGGGCTATGACCTGGACACCTGCAGACGTGCTCTCTCTATTGGCGGCCCCCAGCACTGGCCGGCGTGTCCTAAGGGAGTTGGCAGGCTCACACCTCCATGGTACACAGGTCTTCCCAGACAGACGGGCTTTTTCCGGCTGTGTGCAGAGCAGGAGTGCACCAGGGACCGCACGGGGACAAGCCCCTTCCAGAAAGAAAAGACAGGCAGAGGAAGAGGACGCAAACTTGGAACTGTGATTTGGAAAACTCTGTGGGCGTGGGGGCGTCTGCAACCTGTACGCTAGAGAGGGACGCTGAGTACCGGGCGAGCCAGCCCTCGGGACCGACACACGCCCCCCACACTGTCGGGCTTTAAAGACAAGGGGGAAAGTCCCTTTGGACATTCAAGCAAAAAAAAGAAAAAAGAAAATCCCTAATATATTTTTAAAGAAAGAACATAGGATTGGCACAAAGGTCGCAACAGCAGCTCTCTGCTAGGCAGCAACGAGCCGTGTTTTAAAGCTCCTCCATGGAAGGAAACGGGGCCCAGGGAGCGGCATCCGGCCGGGCAGAGCCACAAGAATGAAGGCAGAGGGGCAGCACGCAAACACTCGAGGGCCCGTCCCCAAGAGCCACTTCCCAGCACCACAAGCCAACGGCCAAGTCGCAGTGCGGCTCTGGGGGCGGTCGGGTACGGGGCCTGCGGACGGAGACGGAGGCATGGCGGAGAGGGGACGGGACAGGGCGCAGGCGTGACACGCTTGCAGACACAGGGGCAGTGCGGCCAGTTTCCCGGGGACAGAACACACAATGCAAACTAATAAAGGCTGAAGCGGCTGTTAAGGTCAGAACAAAGGAAACCGCCGAGAAAACCGATTTGCTGAGTGACTGCACAGAGGATGGGAGTGAGTTCACCAAGGAGCTGTGACAAGCGGAACAAGCGAGACCCAGGACCCTGGACCCAGGACCCCGGACCCAGGACCCAGAGGGCATCTGGCCACAGAAACAGACCACCCGCGGCTGCGGCTGGAGACCTCGATGCTCCTCTCCCCAAAACTGGCAGCAGCAGCAGGAAGACCAGCAAAGATAGAAATAATCGAACGGCATCACCAACCCCCGGGGAGAAGGGGCGTCTCTGTAACACGGGTCTCGGCAGCGGGTGTGACCCATGTCGCGGCCCCGCGAACGTTCCCCAGGGTAGGGGGCACCCCGAGCTGTAAAACAGAGCCTACCCCCGGGGCACAGATCGCCCGCGCGTGTGCTCTGACCTCGGCGGCTGAGACGAGGCCCGGGAGCGCGAAGGCTCCAGGCTCCCGGAAGTGAGCCGGCGGGAGGTGATCCGCGGAGCCCAAAGGGACGCCTCGAAGGGCGAGGTGAAGCGATGGGCGCCGAAGCCAAAGCTTGTGGGACACGACCGAGCCGGACCGAGCGTGCGGCGAACGGCGGAAGGATCGTGGACAATGTCAGCTCCTTCCTGAAGAACCCGGGGCGGGGGGCACGAAGCACGACGGCGGGAAGGGAGACAACGAAGAGAAGAGACACCGAAAAAGCAGAAAAAGTGAATGAAATGAAAGTTATCTGAAAGGTCAGTAAAAGGAATAAACGTCAGTCAAGACCGACAAAAAGGCGGGGAGAAGATGTAACGGCCACTACCTGGACCGAGGCGGGGGATCTTCCCAGACCCGGGCGGGACGGAGGAAGCCCCGCGAGCCGCCCTCTGCAGAGCGAGTTCGCAAAACCACCATCCGCCCCGGCTCGCCCCAGGGGACAACCTGGAGACGAGTCCAGCTGTTAAAGCAACAGAACTGACCGTCCGAACCCTTCTAAAGAATGAATCCCCGGCACAGATGGTTTCATTGCTGAATTCTAGGTCACCTTCAGGGAAAAATTTAGATCGGCTTTACCTGAGCTTTTCCAAAAAGTAGAAGAACAGGGAATAGTTCCCAGATCACGACATTTAACCAACACTGTGGAGACGTAGCTTCACAGGAGAAGAAACCGGCTGCCCCTTATTACTAGAGACACAAAAATTCTCAATAAAATATTGGGAAGTGAAATCCAGAAATATTTTAAAAACATGTACCATGGCCACGTGGGATTTTGGAAATGCAAGGCTGGTTCTAATATTTGAAAATAACGCACTATTTTCTTTAAAGGTTTAAAAAGTCTATTTGAGAGCGACAGAGAGACCAGGCTGTGCACGGGGGTGGGGGGGGGCGGGGCAGGGAGCGAGGGAGAGAGCATCTCACGCAGACCCCACCGCTGAGGGCTGAGCCCGACACGGGGCTCGATCCCATGACCTGAGATCCTGACCTGAGCCGAAATCAGGAGTCAGTGGCCGGAGCTGCTCAGCCACCCAGGCGCTCCGCGTGCTGCCCTGAATTAACAGGCTTTTAAGAAGTTACGATACTGGGGTGCGTGGGTGGCTCAGGCACAGTGGAACATGCTTCCTCAACAGCCCGTGGGGACAACCCTCAAGGCCACTGTCCTCTCGTTTGGATGAAGCGCCTGGGCGGAGACAAAACAGCGCACCTGCCAGGCCAGGCGGACGGGGTCAGACTGAGGCCAAAGGGGGGTCAGATGAGGTCAGACAGGGGCCAGGTGGGGGTCAGAGGTCAGACAGGAGTCAGTTGGGGGTCAGATGGGAACCAGACGGGGGTCAGACACAGGTCAGATGAGGTCAGATGGGGGCCACATGGGGGGGGGTCAGAGGTCAGAGGGGCCAAACGGGGGGCAGATGTGGGTCAATGGGGCCCAGATGGGAGTCAGATAAGGCTTGCCTGTTGGGATGTGAGCTAACCCCAGGACCCCTGGTCTGTCCCTGAGGGTCTGGGAGCCCCAGCTGCTTGAGGGTCTTGGTGACTAACAGGCTTGTGCTGAGCAAACCAGGCGTCAGCTCCGTTTCTCGCGGAGACGAGCCCAGGGTCTGTGTGGCCGTTACCCGCACACGTCCGGAGATCAAAGCCTTTGCCCATTTTAAGCCGACGGCTCGTCCCCTGCTGGCTGGAAGGTGACACTCTGGTGACCACACTTCACCAAGCAAACAGGCAGGCATTCGTGCCCCAGAGCAGGAAACTGGCTCCGGGTTGATTTCCGAACAAGGAGAGGGGCTAACCCGTTGTCCTGTGTCGCTGTTCCTGCTGGAAGTCGGTCTTCTCAATCAGGATGTGGGCGGTCTCCCCATCGGCGCGTCTGACTTAAGCAACAGGTTGTCCTTCCCTTTTGTTCCAAAAGCTCAATAAAAACCAACCAGACCATCTGCCAGGTGTTCTCCAAACAGGAAATAGAAGCTGTGTGCCGGCAGAAAATACAACAACCCGCTATCGACTGGGGGTGGCCGGGTCCCGCCGGCACTCAGCTCTGCCCAGCACACCCGGAAAGGGGGACCGTCCGGCTAGGTCACCACCCATCATCCCCTGATGTACCCAGTGTCAGCAGCAAGTCCCCAAAGCAGAGTAAAATAAGCCTGCCAGGTGCTCTGCTCCAGCTCACTTTGCCTTAACAACTCAGACTGTGGTTCTTCCCCATCACAGGGGAAGGTGCTCCCGGGGGAACGAGCTCCCAGGGAAAGGTGCTCCCAGGGAAACGCGCAGCCAGGGAGAAGGTTCGTGGCGTCAGCTCCCTGGGCGCCTGCAGGAAGTCTGACATGCAAACGCTAGGCTGGCACAGGCTTAATGAAGGTAACATCTGTGGACGGAAAAACCACCACCTCAGACATCACACAGAGAGGGACCCAGTACACCACTCTCATGGCTAGTCCTCTCTCTCCGGCCCCAAACGCAGCCGGTTCTGTTTACTTGGGGCGTACGTTACATGGGTCTAGGTGGCCGAGGCAGGAGAAATTGAGACAGTCCACAGCAGGGTTAGGGTCCCCGTCTTAAGCTTGGGTCTTTAAAGCTCACAAATCCTTGTAAAATAACATTCTGTTAGACTCGCCAATGACAGCTAACCCAGCCCAGACCCAAGAGAAATGAACCCATTCCTGCCACCTGGGAAAGGAACCTGGGGTAGGGGACATGGCGGGGACAGAAGTGGGGGAGGGACAGACGCTGGCAGCACCACCTGTGCTCCAGGGAGGGGGTCCCTGTGCCTGAAGATCTGCCGTCCCAGGTTCCCCAGGCTCCGTGAGGTGCCCAGGGGGAGGGCTGGGAGGGAGTACATGGCTGTAGGACCCGTGGCTGGCGCCCCATCCGAACGTCCTTCACCCTCGTCACTCCTAGTCCTGGTGTCCCGTGCAGCAGCAAAGGTCAGAGATGGGGACAGCATGGGCTCAGGTGCGTCCCGTCCCTGGCCCTCAGCAGCTGGGCACACAGGCGACCCTACAGCTAGGTGAAGGGCACAGCCCACCGCTGTCTTAGGGAACTGGATCCAGCGTAAAGGGGTCAGCAGACTGGTTGGCCATTCTCAGGGCTGCTCTGCTGCTCTGGGCAACTGGGAGCAGAGAGATCAGCCCCGGGGGTCCACGGAGTTACGATCGTGCGTCTCTGTCCCTACGAGGGCTGACACAGCCTCTCCGGGAGCAGGCAGCCTGGCAACGGGGCGCACGCGAGGCTGGGCTCCTGCCCCCCTGCCGCCGGCACCAGGAGAGCGCGGGGCTCACACGTGCCAGGACCCAGGCCAGCTGGAGCGGCTGGAACCAGCTGTGGGCACCGCCACCCAGCAAACTGACGACAACCAGGAAACGGCCCGAGTCTCCGAAAATCTCGAAAAGAAAACAAAACACCAACTGTGCCGGGCCGCTGGCGAACCCTGACCCGAGGGGCTGAGAGAGAGCCTCCTTTTTTTTTAGGGTCGCGGGCAGACCGAGTCCACGCTCCGGGAACCAGGGGACTCCGCAGCGTGACCAAGTGACCTGGCCTCATGGAGGCGTCAGAGAAGGAAGGTTCCCGGACACAAATGAGAAATCACGGAGGAAGGAGGGCATCTGACCACGGGGGATGAGGCAGGGGTAGAGACAGAAAGGAGCCAGTCGTGGACTTGACCCAGCAATCCCGAGGGGACATGTTCAGCCAAAAATGACAACTCTGGAAAATAGGGAAAAAGAGTTTCCAGAAATGAACACTCAGTAAGCTGGTAAGGAAGGAGCGTTCAGTCATCGGTGGAGACGGGAGAGACGGGCGGTTTCAGTCACCAGCTGCCACTGAGGGGAGAGAAAGACCCGAGTGGAAACGGCAGCGGAGCTCCTCGGAAACGACAGTCAGGAGGCAGAGAAGAAAGAATTCCCCGGGAGGTGACAATGAAGGGTCACAGAGGGCTCTCCAGACCCAAGTGGCGGCAAGGGCGAGTCTGAAGAAAGGCTCCAGGGGAAGCGGCAGCTCACGTGATCGGCCACGGTCTCCCGTCGCGGGTCGTAGGTCCGGGCGAACCTGGGAGCCGGGAGCGGGAGGCCGGCTGCCCTAAGTGACGCCCTACAGCGACAGAGCTCACGGGCGACTCGTGGAGGGACGGAAGAATCCTGGCCAAACGATGGTGGCACATGACAGAGAACACAGGTTTCCAATCACGAATGGGACCTCACTTGACGGAGAAGGTTTCTGGCCCTAAATGAGAACTCACAGGAGAGAGAAGGTCACATCTGTGGTAAGTTGTAGGTCTCGGCCCTGTGGGCTGCGGGGACAAGCGGGACAAGGGAGCGTGGCACTCAGGCTGCTTGCTGTGCCTCGAGAGCCGGAGACCTCCCTCTCCCACCGGGAGTCTTGAGTTCCCCGCCAGCATCCACGAAACGTGTGTGCTCTTAACTGACCCCGGAGAAGGGACCAGTCCTTTCTCCTGACAGGGACTCTGCCAATGGGCCATCCCTGCTCCAGTGGCCCCGTTGGCTGACAAAGCCCAAACCATCCAGTCTTCTTGGCATGTGAAGGCTCCCGCGCCCAGTCCTGCTTCCTCCCCGGTGGGGGTGCCCCCTGCCTGCGGGGGACGGCGCTCAGCCGGCAGGGACAGAGGAGGCTGTCACCCGCACTCGAGCCGTGGGATGCACTGGCCGGAGCCGTCTGTGAAGTGCTTGGAGGAATGACAAACGCAAGGACAGTGGCACGGGAGGGTCATTACTGCATGCAGAAGGGAAAGCTGAGAGCGCCGACAGCAACCGCGAAGGAGCCTGAGGCCCAGAGAGTGTCCGGACACTCAGGAAAGCACGGCTCGTGCGGAGCAGAGAATTCTGTGGTCAAGCAGCTGGACTCAACAGAGCCGAGTGTTCTGTTGAGACACCAACGTTCGGGGCCCTGGGGGGATCCCAGACCGCGACCCGGGACAGAGCCTCTGCGTGAACGGCCCCGACTAAAACTCCCCAGGCTCGTCGGGCCTTCTGAGCCAGCAGCAGTGGCCCCGGAACTAGGGTGAAACGGCACAAGCCAGCTGGAGACCTGCCGGGCCCCCGGGGGAGGGCAGACATCACACCCGAGGAGCCACGAGACAGAGCTGCCGAGGGAGCCCGTGGCCGGACTCCGGAATGCCACCGGGGGGCCAGAGGCAAGAACAGGTCTGTGACTCAGGACTTCGGTGCGTCCTCGGGACCCGGGGCCGGATCTCCCAGCAAAGAGCCAAGGGATGAGCAAACCCACCGCGCGGGAGCCCTTAGAGGCCTGGAGAAGCCCAGTGGGAAGGGGTGGGTGGGCCCCAGGCCTGTGCCGGGAGGGGCCGGGCACTCACGGGAGCCGCCGGCATCTCCCAGCTGTGTGTGTCGTTGGGAATGAAACAGCACGTTCTACGTGGGGCCCCTGCGTGGCGGGGAGAGCCGGAGAAAACCTCGGAACTGACCCCCACCCCGACAGTTTACTGACACCAACAGCATGCGGCAGGGAAGGGCATAGCGGAGCGACCGTCCGCTCCGTCCATTCACTGCCTGGTCCTTTCAAGGCCAGAACCCTGCGGTGACTGTGGACTCCCTCGGGCTTGGGCAAGGGACCCGCTGGCCTAGTCCCCACAGCTGTGTCAGGCATGGCGTCATGCCTACAGCGGTCCGTGGTGCCTCAGGTCCACGGCTCATGTCCCCTGACTTGGAGGACTCCAGAGAGGCCCCAGGAGGTGGTCACACACACGCTGCCTTGCCGGTATGGTGCTCCCTCTCCCGGGTTCAATCTCATGGCCCCCGTGGGCTCCTGGGGACAGCACTCGGCCTGTTTCACCAGTGAGGAGTGGGCTGCCTGCCACAGGACAGCCCCTCTCCCAGCCTGCGTCCACGCCCACGGGAGCACCTAGCCCCGCTCAGTGAGAAGCATCCTTGGGGTGGGGTGGGCCACCGCCCACAAAGTGCCCACGACAGCCTGTGCTGGGGAGGAGCCCAGGGCCTGTGTCCCCTGTCAGGGGCCCAGGTGTGACCCCCTCCTCACACCCTGGCCACCCAACTCCAGCAGGCCCCTCGGGATGGCCAGGTGGGTGGGAGGGCCCACAGCCTTCTCCTCACGTGTGCCGAGTGAACTAGGCCCCAAGGAGGCACGACAGGCACCCGTGCTCCCGTGGCCCCCTCCCCACGCACAGCCCGAGGCACAGACATGCCCCTGGACACACGTGGCGCACGGGGAGGTCAAGGGAGGGGGCCACCGGGCCTGGCAGGGTCGACCGCCTCTGCTAAGCACTTGGTCTGCCCCGGGGGGCCCCGCCTGTCCCACCGCAGGGGACAGTGCTGCCCTCTAGTGGCCCACGGGCAGACGCGGCAGAGCCACCCAAGCAACCCCACTTGCTGGGAAATGGGTCTCGGTCCGGTGGACTTCCCCACCCTTAGAGCTTGTCCTCCGCCCGCAGGGCCTGGCTCTAGGGCCGCACCCCCAGCTAGTCTGTCCCTCTGGCTTCTCCTCCCCCTGCCTGTCCCCCTCATCCTGTTTTCCACCCGTCGGCACCAGCCTGGTCCCTGCCCCTTCCTTCCATCTGGGCACCTGGATATCAGGCGTTTCAGTAGCAAACTCGCGAGAGGACGTTGTCTCAGGGTCCCCCAGTCCCAGAGCGTCTTCTCCCGACCCTGGTGCCTGCAGACTCCACTTCTACCCCCACTGCAGGGTTTCACGGAAATCAGACTCAGGCTCTGGTCTCCAACAGGAGTGGGTCCAGGTTCCGAATCCAGCTCTTGGTGTCCCACACAACGGGACAGTCCCTTCTTACACCCGAGAGCACGAAACAGGCTGAAAACTAAATAATCGTGTGAATAACGTTTCAATAAAATTCAGGGCACTGGGGAGGGATAAGAGAATCAGAACGAGAAAATTCTCGGGGAAAAGTTTTAATACTTAAGAAGTTCTGTAACAAAAGATAACACGTTCCTGAAAAATGTACATAAACCACGAACATCAAAGCTTAGCAACAGACAACCCCAAATACAACCACCCACGAGACACATCGATCAGCCAGTGCACATGGCTACCGTGACCACAAACTCGCACCGCAGGAACCTCGCTGAAGGAACAAAACGACAGGCAGAAGTGCCACGTGCTGTGGCCTGTGGCAGATGCCAGGGCGGTGGCCCGCGGTCACCCGGACGCCGAGGCTGCCCCTTTCTCACAAATAGCACCACGACTGGTTATCAGGAAAAGTGTTCTACCTGGAATTTTTTCTCAATTTCTAGAACATAGGAACAGGGTTTCTTTATTCATTAGCCTCTGAAACGTGTGCCGTACGCCCTGCAAAACAAGGTCAGGTCAGAAAGCTGCCTTCTGTCTTCAGCGAGGCCGACATTCTTAATGCCAGGGTTACGTTATTATCTGAGGCGATAAGGTTTCCCTTTTGTTTCTTAACTACCTACGGTAATTGCCCTTTACAAGCATTTATCAGCATTTTCTGCCCAATGGACCAGACACAGGATGGAATGAGCACATCGGGACAGTTCTTTACAGGACAGCAAAACGCAAATTACCATCCTTCCCAACCACGGAAGTGACAAGCTGCTGGTCTTAAAAACAGGTAAATACAGCACACTTCTTGGAACACCACCTAGCCTCGTGGGCTTCTGGCCCGAAGACTGGGGCCGGGTGCTGGAGACTCCCAGCAGCTGCTGCTCTGAGTGGACACGTCACTTGCTGGTCGCGCTCAGAAAGCTGCGGGCGGAGAGCTCAGCTCAAATGCAAGACGAGAGCTTCTTCCTTTCTTCAAACTGCTTGTCCACTGCCAGGGACAGGGCCTGCAGGAAGCCCTCGATGGTGACGGTGGGAGCCTGGAATGAGACGCGGGCACGTGGGCTGTCCTGGCTCCGGTGGGGCCGCTGGCAGTACCCCCCATGTGCGGACAGCAGCAGGGGCACGACCCCAGCACAGGGCAAGCAGGGCGCCGCTGAGGGGCCACTGTGTGTGAGCAGCCTCGGGGGGGCCAGGGAGGGCCCGGGGTGGGCTCTCCGAGAGCCCCGGGGGCTGTGTGAGGCCCCAGCAGGCCGAGCCCTCCTCCTACCCAGGAGCCCACCGCTTAGGCATAGAGACAAATCGGGTTCCCAGCCACATTCTGTGCGGCTCCCAGTGAGGCCACAGCCTGTCCCACAGAGCAGTGGTGGGGACAGTGGAGTGCGGGAGGTGGGGAAGGCTGCGGGGACTCACCTGGATGAACAGCGCGTGAGCCAGAAAAGGGAGTTTTCTTAGGACACGGCCGCTGAGACCCTCACTCTTCCTGTGAACGGAGACGTGTTTGGGGACAGTTTCAGGCCAGTTTCCCTCATCTCTGAATGTCCCTTCCCCTACGGCTGGTCTCCCCCAGTCTTCAGTGGCTGTCCTAGTGCGCCCCCGGCCTCAGAGCGCACGCACGACATGGCGGGCATGTGGCCTGCAGCGCGGCTCCCCCAGAGACCAGGCTGGTCCGTGTCAGTGTCTGAACTGCCCTCCCAGCCCATCTCAACCAGTTTAAATCTCTTCAACAGATGATCCAAAAAATAACCTGTTCTTCAGGCTATCTGGAAGGTTCAAGACCTTCCACGAGCCTCGCAGCTGCAGAATGAGGTTCAAAGCCTCTGGTCAGAACGCCGCCTGGAGGCCGCCTGCCACCCGCTGGTCTCTGCGGTAAGACCTGGCCGGGGACCCCTGCACACACGGCACCGTGGCGATCCCCGTCTCTCTCCCATTTATCCAAATTCTGACCTTGGAGGCTCTGTTCCATCTCCCCACCTCCCTCCTCACGCTCCTGGGCACCCACGCCATCTGAGAGGCGACAGTGCCGCGGGGCTGTGGCCCCTGCACGCCAGTGGCCAACCCCAGTGCGGGGGGCCCTGCGCTCTCCTTTACTCCCTGGAGCTCCAAACGTAACGCTCTGAGGTCAGCACCGAGACAGAAGCTTCCACTCTTTTCTTCCTGCACGTTTGTACAACTTGAATAAAGACCATTTAAGGAATCACCAGTGTGTCAAGACGGCCTCAACACGAATGTCTTCTCTTTTCAGAGAGAAGCACAGCACCGTTTTCTGTTTTCTAAAGCCGCCTCTGGGAGGGCAGCTGCCCCCACCCTCTGGCCAGGAACCCGGGGCCGGGGTGGTGGAGGGCTCTCGAAGCCCTCCCGGCACGTATGGGACACATGCCTCCGGCACCAATTCCCTGTCCTGCGACCCCGCACCGCTAGCCCAGGCTGCTCCAGTCGGCTACGACCGCCCGTCACCGCGACAGACGCGCTTCTCTGGTTACAGACACGAAGTCAATTCACACCTTGAAATTTCGCTCAAAAGGAGGCTCAACTTTGACACGTTGTTTTCGATGAAGCCAATCATCTCCAGCTCCCGGAGGGTCAGCAGCTGCTGGCGAGGGTATATGATCTGACACTGCGGACAGAGACGGGGCGTCAGGGCCGGGCCCGCGGGGCAGAGTGCACACCGTCAGCCACGGGAGCAGTCCCCGGAGAGCAGGCAGCCATGTCCCCTCTCACAGAAACACAGGCACAGAAGGCCCGGACACAGGCCGCTCCCTCTCGCTCATACACGCGCCCCTCCTCCCTCCAACGCAGGTAAGAAGACAAATGACAAAACACATCTCAGAGACGGGTGGCGACGCAGCCTCTCCATGTTCTCGGTCAAGACGTGTCTTCACGTGTCAGGAAAGGGAGGACCATGGAGGGGCTGAGGCCAGCCGGGTAATGGGTTTCAGTGGTTCAGCACAGCCCCGTGGAGCAGTTGGGCCCAGGAACCAGGACTTGGCCTGCCTTTCGAGGAGAGTCTCCGCTTGATGGTTTTAAGATCAGACTGTTGCGTGGGGCAACGGCACAGCCCAAGGCTGGATCTGGGCCCCGAGTTCCTGCCCAGGCCACGTGTCTGCACGTGGGACGCTCTGCCAAGGGGCCATGTTCACAGGTCAGGGTGCTCAGTGACCGCTACCAAATGACTTCGAACGTGAACTCTTTCGACTCAGAAAAAAGAAAAGAACACAAAGAACAAATGGCTTTCTCTGTACATTCTGGAGATTTGGTGAAGGCTGCGGGTAAATTAAACGACAGGGCTTGCGTGGGAGAACTCTCAGCTTTCTAGTGACACTGCCTCAGACTCCCTCAGACTCCCTGCGACTGCCCCCCACCCCTCCCAGAGACACAGGCCACCCAGGCGCACGCCAGAACTGCCAGGTCCTGACAGAGAGTGGGCCAGTCACGAGTGACAGCTGTCAGGACTGGCCAGATCTGCACTGCGTCATCGGACATCTGAATTTCCTGTAAACCACCTAAGAAACAACCCCCACCCCACACGCTGAGCTCCCAGAAAGAGTCTGTTATGTTTGGCTAAACGTGAGAACGTCTCCTGGATGCAAGGCCCAGTGCGAGCACGACCGCCGGCAGGATCCCATCATGCTAACTTCTCGGCAGTGATGCTTTCGGGAGGTCTCTCGGGACCCTGAATCAAAGCTCCACGGGGCCCCTCCCTTTCTCCACGCCACCGAATAGTGGGATGGGATGCAGCTGCCATGACCAGCTCTCCCACCCCCGTCACAAGCTGTGTCATCTGCACGGAGGACATCAGGGCCCCAGCTCCACGAGGCCAGGCAGCGGTCAAGCCCACCCTCACCTCCTGGTTACAGAGACACCAGCACCACCACCACGTACGTCCCGCCTGCCGGCCAGCTTGCTCCCTGCATAATTCCCGGACTCCATGGTGTGAGCAGTGTGAACCCCGCAGGAGGTACCTTCTGCCTTGAGCCCGCTGTGCCCAATGCCAGAGCTCCTAGCGCCCGGGCACATGGCCCATCCCTGCTGAAGTCGTTCACACGAGACCGACTGTGAGTGTTATCGTGCTCACGGCTGCTGTCAGAAAACAGGACCAAAGGGACATTAACACTGCAGCCAATGACAACCTGTAAATGACCACCTCCTCAGATGAATTTCCTAGCAACTAGGACCTCCAGCCGGGATGACCTCCTTGTGAGCTATGACCTCCAGCCGGGATGACCTCCCTGCGAATGACGACCACGAGTCAGGTCTCCCTGTGAACTATGACCTCCAGCCCAGATGACCTCCTTGTGAACTATGACCCCCAGTCAGGTATCCCTGTGAGCTACGACCTCCAGCCCGGATGACCTCCCTGTGAGCTACGACCTCCAGCCCGGATGACCTCCCTGTGAGCTACGACCTCCAGTCAGGTCTCCCTGTGCTGTGGACCAGCACACGCCGGCAGGCTACTGCAGCCGTACCCCCGCCCCCCACTCATCCCTTGCAGACCGGTAGACCAAATGGTCACGATTATCGTTTTGTGCCAAAAGAACATGAATACGGAGTCGGCGGCCAGTTTCAACTTAACAGCTCCGCCCGCCAGGAACAGCCGCAGCTTTTGGCCAGACACCGTAGCGCCACACGCAGGGGCCCCCTCCACGTCGCAGTGAGCTATTGTGAGCTGCGTCAGGGAGGGCAAAACCAGGGAAACGGCGGCGAGAGGAGACACCCAGCACCTTCATCAGTTCTTCCAAGCAGGAGAGGTAGATTTTGAAGATGGCTGCCGCAGAGGGTGGTCCGATGTACTGCCTGATGTCGGCCCTGTCCACGAAGGCCACGTCGATCCTCTCCGTGATGTTGGAAGTGGTCAGAATCACCACGTTGCAGTGCCTAAAGGTAGAAGAGCGTGGGTCAGCCCCCAACCGCCTCCGTGACTCCCTCGCGCTGTCCCGTGAAGCTTCCGGCGTTCGGCCAGCGTCCTAGCCGGCTACAAGGTCTTCTGACGCTCGCGCCTGAGTGTCTATGGGATCCCCAACTCCCACCAGGCTCTCCTGGCTACAACGCAGTACACCAAGCAGGCCCTGCGCTGCTCAGCCTTCCAAAAAGTTCTCCTAGACTCCCACTTCCTTGTTCCCTCCCTCCCTCAACCGCAGTGTAACTCTGACTCGCGTGCAGAGTCCTGATGGCTGCATCGGACTGCCGGGGCGGCCCTGGTGACGGCCCTGCACGCGGCTCTCGCGCCCCCGTGCGCTGCGGAGCTGACCTGCTGATCCCGGTCACCGGCTGCTTTCCCCTTTAGCTTCTAAGCTCTGTGCGAGAGCGCGGCTGCCTCGTCTGCTCACTGACGTGCACCGGCACAGAGCAGGCCCAAGGCACCCTGGGGAGCATGCTTCCCAGCCCAGGGGGCTCAGGGGCGGGGATGCGGCAGGGCTCCCCTGGGGCCCGTGGTGGGCACACACACAGGCTGCAGGAAGCTATATGGCCGGGGGAGCCCCAGGAAGGGCCAGGTTTTACCTGGTGTCTGGCAACGGGTGCACAGCACAGGGTGAGCAGGAGTGAGCCAAGGAGCATTGGGGAGTGCAGGGGTCTTAGGAGTCCAGGGTGTCCCAGCCACACAAAGGCAGGCCTGGAAAGGCCATCTTGAGGAGGCTGGACAGGCAGCGTGAAGGGGGACAGGAAAATACGAGGGAAACCAGAGGCCCACGTGTCTCCCTCCCCTCCTGAGCCCACGGCTGCCGGCAACAGGAAGGGGTTGGGCTCGAGCAGTGGGTGCATGACGAAGCTGTCACTGCAGCAGGAACCCTAGAAATGGGGGCTTTGGAGCTGAACGACTGCTCTGGGGGTGTGCCGGACACCTGGTCCGGGTGGCCCCGCAGGCCTCGGACGGGTGAGCAACAGAGGAGGGGAGAAGGCCAGGCACGGGCCGCCCAGGCGCCCAAAGAGATGAGAGGAGAGACCGCTGGCAGAAACTGAGGTGGTCTGGGAGTGGAGGCAGGGGAGGGACTGCCAGGGGTCAGACGCCGTAGGAAACTCCGGAGAGAGCGCGGCCCACTGGTGAAGGAGGCGCAGGAGCAGGAACCAGGAGGAGGAGCGTGGCAGCGCCGGCCGCGGAGGTGGGGCTGGCCAGCGGTGGGGTGGGAGCAAGCAGTCCCCACAGCCGACCCCGAGCGCCGCGTCCGGGGACATCGGAGCCTCTCTGTGGTGAAACGACACCAAAGGCCTGGGGGAACGGCCCTTAGCAAATTCAGTTCCCTGTGAGTCCGCGTGCAGCAAGCTCGCTTCCAAGCGCTGCACTGGGGTCCAGCACCCTCGATGTAGGACAGCACCCCAGGACTAACTGTGAGAGCTGCGAGCAGCGGGGCGGCTGGCGAAACGCTGCAGAGAACGCAGAGGGGCTCTGGTTTGGACACCGCTTCCTTGTGAGTCAGCTTACTAGGAGTCACGCCTCAAAGCGGGACCAGCCTAGGCTATACCGAACACAGGTTCCGGACCTGCAAGGCTGGGCTGTGCCACAGGGAGTCTGGCCCCACGAAGGGCGTGCAGGTGACGCCCACCTGCCCATCGCAGCCCTTCAGCGCCAACGAGCTCGCGCGGGGCGAGTTTCACTCCTTGTCCCGTGCTTCTCCACGGCACGCGAGTTTCTGGCACAAGCAAGTTCTGTGCTACGATTTCAGTAGTTCAAAGTCCCGAACTGCTACGGGTCACAGCGGGCACACGCACCGCCTCAGGCGGGCTGAGGCAGAGCGGACTTGGTGGCAGCCGAGCTTCCAGTCAGAGGAGCCGGAAAGAAGGTCTCATGTGCAAGTGCCTCCCACCCTCGCGCAGCTTCTCACACGAGGCCCCCGGGTCAGCATTACCTCTTGATCTGATCGATCTGGGTCAGGACGGCATTGACCACGCGTATGGCATCCGAAGGCTCGGTGCCAGCCCTGCAGGCGTTGCGGGCAGCCGTGAGGCTCTCCACCTGTGGGGGTGGGGACAACAGGTGGGACAGGGCAGCGCCTGGCCCCACGGGCCGCCAGCAGCCGCACCAACCAAGCTCATGGGGAGCAAACGACAGGGTGTGTGTGAGCCCGCGGTGCCAGAAGCCGGTCGGGCAGGAGGCCGAGGGCGAGCGCGTGGCGGGATGGGGTGCTGGGCGGAGGCCGGGCTCAGCCAGGGCTGGGATTTGCTTCAGCCAGAGGCGTGATGGCCAGATGCACATACCTCGTCAATCAGCACAAACACCAGGGCGTCCTTGTCGTCGATCAAGTCCTGAATCTTCTGGAACATCTTCGTTACCAGCTTGCCGCTCTGGAAGCAGAACACCCCTCTAGTGGCGGCTTGTACTCGTCAGGCTGCCTGCTGCTCACACGCGCCCGCGGTCCCCACCCAGCCACGGTCTGGGCCCACTGTCTCCGGACGGCCCCAGGAGAAACCCTGAACCCAGGAAGCGAGGGCCACCTGGAAGGAGGCCGACCCACATGCCGCCTTGCCCTGTTCCCTGCGCAGGGACAGCGCGCCTGAACCCGCAGCAGCTCAGCTCCGGGCCGCCTGGCACAGGTGTCTCCCACTTGGCACACTTCCTCCTTCCCCTTCCCCGCCGTCCCATGACCAGGAACAAGACGGGTCAGACGCAAACACACAGCCAGCAGGCACGAGCCTTACGAGTGCTCCCTGTCCTGGCTCACCGCCCACCAGAAGGATCTCCCGACACAGCGGCCCGGGCGACGTTCCATGCCGAGGGGCACCTACAATGTCACCGGGGCCAAACGGCACGATTCTAAGACAGCGAGGAGGCTCGGAGCCCCGAGGGCATGCTCGGCTGAGGCTGTGGCCCTCGCTAGAGTGAGGGTTCCCTCCCCGAGGGAAAGCTGAGTGTCTGTCCCACCCGAAAGTATGGCTGTGACCAGCCGAGGACCCTCTCAGGCCTCGCGCTATTCCCAGGGGACCGCTTAGTTCCAGAACTTCCCTCTGACCCTGAAGTCAGCCACACTGTCACGTGGGACCTATTTCCCACGTTCTCAGAGGAGAAAGTTGGCCTGTACAGGGGGCCCTGTCCACCCGCACGGCTGGCGAGCCTGCAAAGCAGAAATCACGCCGATACTTACTTCCGAGAACCACTTGGAAAAGAGACTGTGGCTGTTTATTTCAATCAGCTGGCCGTACCGGTACCTGGGAGGAGAAAACAGAGTTAAGACAGTTGGTTCACAAATCGGGTACCCCCGGGGCAACCGCTCCTTCAGCACGGCCCGCTCACTGGTTAGGTCGCGCTACCTAGCGGGGCTCCGGGTGATCGTGGGTTACCTCAAGACAACGCGGGGGCTCCAGTAATTATGAAAATCTACTGGCGTGCGGCCGGTGGTCCGCAGCGAAGCGAACACAGGCTTCTGAATAACATCTTCACTTGAAGCAGAGCGAGGAAACTCTCCCACTTCCGACCTACCCGTAACCCACAGCCCTAACGCGGCGAGAAGAACCGACAGCAGCGACTGGGCAGAACAAAGCGTAGTCGTCGTGAGTCTTTTGGATGGAGCCGAACGTGCTCTCTCCTTCTTCTCTAAAACCGCCACGAGCCGGGCAATCTGTTTCCCAGCACACAATGACGTCCTGAGCCCGGGGGTGCCCAGACGCCCCCGAGGCAAGCTCAGCACACGCGGCCGGAAACGCGCGCACGAAGGGAGGCCGAGCCAGGTCCTCAGCACAACGGAAGTCCACACGAGGAAAATCATCATTCTCAAACCATCACAGCTGGCTTTCCGTTTGCTAATTCTTTTTCCAAAAGAGGGAAGGGGAGAGACAACCTAACGAAATCAAGATCGGGTCGAATATTACAGTTTAATTCTAAAGCCTTTTGACGAGAAAAGCATCGAAGGCTCGCTAAGATTTCTTTTCACAACTTCTAAGCCAAAAACTAAACGCGCGTTTTCAGAGGTGCTTTAGAGAGTGGTGCTTCTTGTAGTAACACGTTCAGCCTCGGCTGTCTTGAGAAACCGCCCCAAGAGATCTTTAAAACGCGGTGCATTTCAGGAGGTCCGGACAAGCCCAGCTGCCAAGCACAGACTAGGGCACAGAAGCACAAGTGTAGACACAGAGCAATTTCCCAACGTAAAAGCCTCCAGGGGACGCGTCTGAAAAGCAGCACGATAGAGTAACATGTGCCTCACTGAGTCTCTCCTCTGAAGTCACACTGAGCAACAAGCACCGAGCAACCCTCCGCATCAACCAGAAAATGAGACAAAAATCACAACGGTGTTTGGAAGGGGCCGACTGGCAGGCATGGACGACTGTCACCCCACACGGGACGTGACGGAGCCCTGCAGCTGCTTGGGCTCTCTGCCTGCGGTCCCTTCCAACCACAACTCCCGACACGTGTGCAGCCACTGCGCCAACATGGACTCAGAGGCCCGAGTTCAAGGAGCCCGAGGCAGTGGAGGTTGCAGGTAAGCTCGAGGGGATGCAGAGACGCAGGAAGAAAACTCCAGCAACCATCTCAGGGTCCTTCTGGGTCTTTGCTGAACACTTTGCTGAACATGTGACAAAACGGAAATCCCATGAGGCTGGAGAGCCGTGAGCTGCACGGTTCCTGGTGTTTACGGCTGGGAAGTTCACGTTCCCAATGGCCAAAGGGGATGGGACCCGCTCTGACTGGGGCGCTCCATGGAGGTCCCGGAAGGGCCTCACTTCCGCCTTCAGCATAGAGTCCTGTCCAGCTTAAAAACACACCAGGTCGCCGGAATGCCCAGCAGGAAGCAAGCCAACAGAACCAAGGTCTGCATTCAGTCGGAGCTTGGCTGACCGGATGAGAAGCCGAAATGGACCCCGAGGCAGGAGAGCCACCGGCAGCAGAGACTCGGAACTGACAGCGACGGGACTAGCAGGGACGAGGTGACACCACGGCTGCTCGCCCGCTCGAACGCTTCAGCAAGCACAAGGCATCGGAAAATGGGAAAGTATAAAAGGAAGCAAGCGGAACCTTCAGAAGCGGACAGATGTTGCCGGACAGAATTAAAAGCAGATTAGAGGGGTGCCTGGGCGGCTCAGTCGTTGGGCGTCCGCCCTGGGCTCAAGTCATGGTCCTGGGATCAAGCCCTACACAGGGCTCCCTGCTCAGCGGGGAGCCTGCTCCTCCCTCCCCCACCCTCCCTGCTCATGTTCTCTCTCTCTCACTGTGTCCCTCTGCCAAATAAATAAAATCTTTAAAAAAAAAAAAAAAAAGATTAGATATTTCGGAAAATGGCTCAAGATGGAACAGAAAATTTTTAGAATTCAGGTTCTAGACCTGAAAAGACCAAAAACCACAATCAGTGGCCTGTGGAACATCAGGCAATTGAACATTCACGTAAACGGGTCCTCAGGAAGTGGGGGCGGGGGGACTGAAGCACCAGCCACGTGGTGTCTAACGCGAGGAGCCAGCCTGAGCTCCAGAAGAGAGATCCACCCTGAGAGGCTCAGGCCCTCCTTTCCCAGGCGACACAGCAACGACCGTCAGCAAGAGCAGCGAGCAACCCGAGCGGCATCCAAGCGTCCCGTCCCTGAGAGCAGAAACGCGTCACCAGAAAGACCACGTGCTCGCCGTAAAGCAAGCGCCACCAGCTCAAGAAGCCTGAGCCCCTAACTCGGCACTGCCGGGCACAGAGCCGGTGCTTCACCTGACTCGGAGGACAGCGACTCCATACAGAGCCAAGGGAATCGCGAAAAAGTAAAACACCTCCGGGCCACAAACGAGAAGCCATCAGTCCCGCCACTCTCCTTCCTCGGATTATCAGACGTTACCTGCTCGAGAGCCTAATGGCCAGCTTCTGGGCTAAGGCTTTACACAGGGAGGTCTTCCCAGTTCCCGGAGGACCTGCAACAGAACCGAGAACGTGTTAAGCCTGCGTGGTAACAGGTGTCTTCGAACAGGCCGCCACGCTCTGGCCGGCAAACACGGCAGGCAGCAGGACTCGGCGCTGCAGACGCTGGTCCCCGAGCGCTGCGGACTCACGAAGTACCCCCGCGGCGTGAACGCCGGCCAACACGAGCAACACGCTTCGCGGGTCTTTCCCTTTTCCTCCTTCTGGTCTCAGCTCCCACGTCCCCGACACAGCATCGCCTCCTGGCACAGGGGTCCCCTCGGCATCCCGAGCGAGCATCCTATCTCCTGGTCGGCAGCTTCACCGACACCCTCGCCGTCCCGTGTCCTCTATAAAACCCACTGAGACCTTGTGAGAGATCCAACGCCTCTCACGACAGTCACTTCCCCGGGCCCCACGCTACACCAGAATGGCAGCGGGTGGGGGCCCCTGCCCCGTGGGCCACTCGGCACAGAGTCTGGCGGCGGCTGACTGGACACGCAGGCACCTTTGCTCCGATTTTCTGCGCACACTCTCGATAATTAAAACAATGACAACACGTAACCATGGCGGAGGAGAAAATGTGCTATTCCGCCGGTTGACTACTACTGGTCGCCTACTCAGAACCGAGGAAGACAGCGTGCGGAACAGGTCTGCTGCTGCTCTGGGGGGCACGGCGGCCTGCAGCGGAACCGGGGAAGGAGCTAACTACTTCGCACCCCCGCTTCACTGCGGGGCTCTCTCGACTGCCTTCTAACCGGCGACATTAAGGACAAACCCAGGTTTTCTTTGGAGAGGATTCAATAGAGCATGATTGTCACGCTTTGTGGCCATAAAGCTCCAAAGATACTACAAAGAAGCGCGAGGCGATTTCGGCCTTAAGGCTTGTAGGAACCCTTGGGCATTAGGCAGTTACTTGACAAGTTGGAAGATAACGTAGAGAGGTCACAAGGCGGCGACTGGGGGCGGCCAAGCGAAGGCTCAAGAGTAAGGGGAGCTGTTCCGGCTTCCCAGGGAGGGATACTCTAGGAAAGCTCCGGCTGCATCAGAACACAATAGTGACTCTCAAAGGCCAGCGGGACATGCACAGAGGCCCCCGATCACATCTGTCTTGTTTAAGGAACAACCCCCCGCGCTTTACCATGCAGCAGCACCACCCGGTTCCAGGCGATGAGGTTGCTGTCGACGTTCTTGTCTGAGAACAGCAAAGTTGTCGTCACGTAATCCAGGAGCTGCGTGAAGACGGGTGGATGCAGTTGCCGGTGCTGACGGGGCAGAGGCCCCCAGCAGAGACGCTGCTGGAGCCTGTGCCCGAGGAGGGGCATTGGCACTGGGCCACCCCTCAGAAGCTGCCCACAGCACAGCGGGTGGACGCCTCCTAAGAAACTCACGACGTGAGGACAGGCTGGCCGCTACTACCATTTAATTAAAAATAAAGGGCGACACGAGGGCCGCTCTCACTAAAAGCGTCAAGATCATACAAAAGGACGAGACTTGGCACGTGCTAATGTCTTGTGCCTCGGGGACAACACAGCGGGGGGCAAGTGGCAGCACTGGGGCCCTGGACAGCGGCCATGACTGTTCTCACAGCCTGGGGGGTTGCGGGGTGGACCTCCGGGGTCCACCCCGCAGCACGCAGGACCCTTCCCCTTGAGGGGGCTCCAACGAGCTGGTGCTCAGACAGCCCGCCTGCTCCATCTGCCCCCTGGCCCTTCCTCTCCAGGCCTGATGGGTTCCTAAGAGCACAGTCCGATCACACTTGTCTCACACCAGGCACCTTTCTCCCCACAGGGACCAGCTCTGCTGTGGAGCAACCCTAGAGGACAGGTATGCAGGACACGGGCTACTGCTGGGCCCGAGTTCCCAGAGCCTATTTGAGTCAGAAGGTGCCAAGATGCTGGAGAAGACAGAACGGGTCCCACCTCCAACAAGCAGCCCTCTTAGGAAACGGCGCAAACAACTTACATGAGATTTGACTTCCACATCATATACCAGGCTGTCCCAAAGCCCGTGGAATTCAGCTGGGAGAGAATAAAACACAAACCTGATTTTAGGAAAACAGGCATTACACTGGCCCCGGAGGTCTGCTCTGAGCCACTGACACCCTCCACTGCCCCACACATGGCCGGCTCAGACTCTCATTACAGGCAGGTTAAATTTTTAAATATTTTTTCTTAATATTGGAGTTTTTTTTTTTTAAGATTTTTTATTCATTTGACAGAGATCGCAAGTAGGCAGAGAGGCAGAGAGAGAGAGAGGAGGAAGCAGGCTCCCCACTGAGCAGAGAGCCCGACGCGGGGCTCGAACCCAGGACCCTGAGTTCATGACCTGAGCCGAAGGCAGAAGCTTTAACCCACTGAGCCACTATAATTGTGGTTTTAATTTGCATTTCTCTGATGACTCATAATGTTGAATATCTTTCTGTATTCTTTTATTACTTTTTAAGGTTTTATTCACTTGTTTGAGCAAGACCGAGCATGTGGAGGGGAGGGGCAGAGGGGAAGCAGGCTCCCCGCTGAGCGGGGAGCCCGACGTGGGGCTCGATCCCAGGACGCTGAGACCATGACCTGAGCCGAAGGCAGAGGCCTAACCCACTGAGCCACCCAGGCGTGCTGTATTTGAACTCTTCTTAAGATTAAAGACGCTAAGTAATTGCCAGTCACGTAACTTTTGACAGATAATTAAATGGAGACCAGAGACAGTTTCCTGTCACGTTACCACATATAATTACCTTTGGTGGACCCAGGCTTCTGCCATGAGCACAGACCCAGACCCACTACTCTCCCCGCCGGCCAGCACTTGGGCAGGGCAGCGAAAGGTCGAGACCAGCTGTCAGGACCTCAGACACAGCCCCGAGGACTGGCTTTGCCCCAGGACTCTGCCTGCTGGAACATGGCAAAATCCTTAGAGAAGCAAAGAGAAGGCAGGAGGAAGGAGTGGCCCAGCAGGTGACCAGCTGGGCAGGAAAAGAACACTTTCTTCTTTTTCTCAGTTAGCACCGTCTTAGAGGGCCCTGCCTGAAGGAACCCAGTCTTACAGTGGAGATCTCCACGTTCCTCTTTTGCGATACGCTTTCCATCTCACAAGAGATGAGACACGCCGAAAGCCTCCAAAACAGATGGACCAACACAAAGTCCTTAGCTAACGGACTTGGAGAGCCCGGGCCGCACACCGACGTCTGCCCTTGTGTCTCGGGTGTGGCCCACCTGCCCTCACTGTCACGCACCTGCAGGCAGGACCCAGTGGCTGGCCGCAGGGATGTTCTCCGTCTCCTCCTCCAGAGTCTCACTGCTGGGGCCGCCCTCGTTCAGCTGAAAGACGTGGAGTGCGACTCTGCAGGCGCCCAGGTCGATGGGCTGTGGCGAGAAGGGACACCAAATAAATCCCCACAAACTGCAAACAACTCGCCCCTGATTCTAGCCATCCAAGTTAGATGGTAACGTCCAAAAACAAAGATCAAACACGCATGTCAGAAACCAGTTCCTAGATCAGGTACAAAAATCTCTGGTGCTCAGATTTAGTATCAGCCTTTCTTAAATGCTCCCCCTCTCTATCCAAGAAAGGGCTTTATTGTTATTTGTAATCATGAAAGTCACATGCTTGTTGAAAAATACAAAAAATACAGAACGAAGAACACCAAAGCCCCCACGTCCGACCTCACCACGTCTTGGTCCAGGATTTACCACCCGCATCGGCCCGCAGAGGTCTCCGAGTGCGCCGTCCCGTCAGTAGGGCTCGGAAACATCTTCTGCCTGCAGACAGGGACCTAGCGCATGCTTTCCCACAGCCCTGCCGCATGGGGCGGACGGAGCACTCCCTCAGCCAATGTCTGAGTGATGGATAACTAAGATAATCCAAATCACCAGCTTTTATTAACGATATATGTAAAACACGACTCACGTTATCTTTATAAAATTACATAACTGCTGTTAAGATTCTCCTAGGTGAACCTGCAGAGTCCGAGTTGAAAGCATTAAGATGTCTAATGGTTCTGGTTAACCCATGCTTCCTCCGTCTGCGGAAAGCTCTTCTGCTCCCTTCAGGCTGGCCAAAACGGGGACGGACAAAGCTGACCATGCCATCAGCGTTAGTCCCAGTGCGTGAACGGAGAGCCCCACCTTGCATGCACAGTTTCAGTGCCACAGCAATTCTTCCAAACGCACTCTTTATGAGACACGAACCACGGAGATACCGGTGATGCATCTTCCCGAGACAGACACTGGGGTTGTTCTCAAAGGGACAGAAACACCCCGACGTACCCACCCTGTCACACAGAGCTGGTGGCGAGGCAGGCCAGAGGGTGGGCCAGAGGAAGTCTTCTAGAAGGAAAGCCCCTCTCTCTGCAGCCGCAGCTCCGTGCCTCCTATGGCCCTATGCTCCTGGAGCACGCCAGACAGCCGCTGACCTCAAGTACAGGGAGCGGGCAGAGGGGGTCTCGGCAGCAGAGCCCACCACCCCACTGCCTGCAGCTGGCCACCACTGCTTCCATCTGTCCCCCGACTGTCCCACTGCTTCCATCTGTCCCCCGACTGTGCCGTGGGCGCCCCGACGCGGGGGTGCATCTACTCCCAGCACCTGGCCTTTCCCAGAGCCGGTGCTCGTCTGACGAGCCAACAGATAAGTCAGCCAGTTTCTGACAACAGACTGGCAAAGCAGCAAGTACACATTCGAGATACGTCTTTGTTTTCGTGCTTTCTCAGAGGGAAAGTCTGCGCCCAACGTGCGGCCTGAACGCACCCAGGAACCCGAGACCAAGACCGCACACGCCACGGATGGAGCCAGCCAGGAGCCCTCCGCGCGGTGGACCAGGTACCTGTGGGTCTTTCGCCTTCAACTCCGTGTCAACGATGGCCACGGACTGCACGTTTCTGGTCAGAAAAGGCTCATCGAACTCGGTCCACGTGTAGTCTCCAAACACGATGTTATGTCTGTTGAGCAGCTTCCTGACGCTCTGCCTTATGTCTTCCTTCTTCGCGGTGCTGCGGACAGCGGACAGGAAGACCCACGCTCGGCTGGGCGCGGGACTGGAGCCCCAAGTGCCCGAGTCACGCAGGCCGAGACGGCGCGGCAGCAATGGCTCCCGCTCCGCCAGCTGACCGGAAGGTGGGTCAGCACTCCCAGTGCCCGGGACCAGGCCTGGAGGGTGAGTCGGCCCACCCACGGTGCCCGGACCGGGTGCGGACGGCAGGCGGGCACTCAGGGCCGGCGCGGACAGTGGCTCGGCACCGGGGACCGGGCGCGGACTCGGCACCGGGGCCGGGCGGGGCCGGCGGGCCGGCACTCGGACTCTGACGACCCTGAGCGGAAGGACAAACCCCCCCAGAGCCCGGGACGTCCTGGCGCAGGAGCCCGAGGCCTGGGACGCTCCTGGGGAAACCCTGAGGCTCTCGGGGCGGCACGGAGGCTTCCAGGACTCCCGCTGGCCCTGGGACCCCGGCTCCCTCCTCACTGCGGCCCTCGGCGCCCCGGACCGCGCCCCGGGGGCAGGCAGCTCCGGGAGGGCCTCCCCCCGCGGCTCCCGTCGGACGTGGCGAGCCGCCGCGGCCACCGGCCGCCGCCCCGGCGCTCACCTGCCGCCGCGCTGGTGCACCTCCACGTGCACGGTCGGCGCCTCGGCCACGCACGGCAGCGCCTGCTTCAGGTCGCCCACGGCCTCGTCCATGCCGCCGCCGCCGCCCGGGCCGCTCCCGCCTCCCGCTCCCGCCTCCCGCTCGCCCGCCCGCGCTCGAAAGGGCCGCGCGCCGCCCCCTGACCCGGAAGCGCTGCGCGCCGGCGCGGCGGGGCGAGGCGACTTCCGGGCGGGGCGACTTCCGGCCGCGGCGCCTGCTTCCGGCGCGGCGCGGCGACCTCCGCGGGGCGAGGCGGGCGGCGAGCCAGGGCCGCGGGGGCGGCGGCCACGCTCCGGCCCGGCTCGCTGCTGCCCTCGGCCCCGCGCCCCGGCCCCGGCCCCGCGCCGCCATGGGCAAGAAGCACAAGAAGCACAAGACCGAGTGGCGCTCGTCCTACGAGGGTGAGGCGGCGCGCGCGCTTTGTGACGCCAGGCCGGCCGGCGGGCGGGCGTTCGCGGCGGGCGGGGGGCCCGGGGGGGGGGGGGGGCGGGGGGGGGGGGGGGGGGGGGGGGCGGGCAGGATCCCGCCTCCGATCTCGCGGGTGGGGGCCCCGGGCACCAGGGTGCCGAGATCCGCGGCTGGGGCCCCAGACAGGGGTGCAGGGCTCCGGCGTCCGCGGTGTCTTGTGTCCGGAAGGAAGGAGCTGAGCAGCTCCGCGGCCTGCCGGGTCTTGGAGGGTTTGGTAGTGGCCTCTGCGCGCCGGCGGCCCGCGCGCCTCTGCAGCCGCGGGCTCATGGGGGGCGTCGCCTGCGGCTGCTGCAGGGTGAGCCGAGCCGGGAGCTTAGGGATGGGGCATCGGGCTCCTGGGTCCCAGGCCCGCTGTGGTCCTTCCCGCCACAGCGAGGCAAACTGCTTTCCTCTAGGCCTCCCTGAGGCTGATGCCGCGTGAAGGGGGGAGAGCACTTAGCCCTGCGGGGTTGTCCTCCACTCCTCTCTCCTGGACGGTTCTGCCCTCCCCCGCCTGCTGCCTTAGCTCCGCCGGCCCCTCCACCGCCCCCAGCCTGGGCCTTCTGGTCTCAGCTGTGCGCCGGCCGGCCTCGCAGCCCAGCTGGGTGGAGGTCATGGGTGGCTGTGCGCGGCCCGAGCACACAGGGACGCCCGCCGCCTCTGTCTGCAGATTACACAGACAAGCCCCTGGAGAAGCCCCTGAAGCTGGTCCTCAAGGTCGGAGGAAGTGAAGTGACCGAGCTCTCGGGGTCTGGGCACGACTCCAGTTACTACGACGACAGGTCAGACCACGAGCGCGAGCGGCACAGAGAAAAGAAGAAGAAGAAGAAGAAGAAAGCAGAGAAGGAGAAGCACCTCGACGACGAAGAGAGAAGGAAGAGAAAGGTGGGGCGGGAGTTGCGGGCTCGTGCGGGCCCCGGGCCCCTGGAGGGCAGGCGGCAAGTGCTGCGTGCGGGGCTTTGCTTCCCGTTCTCTGGGCCTCATTTCTGGCCTGAGCCTTGGGGGTGGCCGCCGAAGGGGGAGCCTGAAGTGAGACGTGCACCTGGAGGGCGTTTCCCCTCCGTTAGGGGGTCCGTCTAACGCTGCTTGCGCGGTTCTCGCTCCTGCCTCCGCCTCACAGGAGGAGAAGAAGCGGAAGCGGGAGAAGGAGCTTGGGGACGCGGAGGCCGAGGCCGACGACTTCGACCCTGGGAAGAGGGTGGAGGTGGAGCCGCCCCCCGACAGGCCCGTGCGCGCCTGCCGGACCCAGGCCGGTGAGTGTGGCGCTGGGGAGGCTTTCCCGGAGCCTTTGCTTATCTCCGTGCCGCGGGGTTGGCACTGGCGTGCGGCCTCTCGGGAGGGGCATGGGGGGGTCGCTGTGTCTCCGGCGTGAGGCGGAGCTGGGCCTGCGTTCTCACTGTCCCCTTCGAGCTCCTGGAGCAGGGCCTGGCCTGCTCCAGCTCCCGCTCCCCATTCCGCTCCTCTTTAAAGTCCCGAGCTCAGTGTGGAGGGGAGGACACTGGCGCTCATGGGGGCTGTTGGAAGTCGCGAGGGCTGCGGCAGCTCCACCAAAGGAAGGGGTCCAAAATGCTTGGGACCCTCTGGTCTGTGCGGTCACTTCTCTTGGGCTCCCACATAGTCAGGAAGTGTTGATGAGAGGTAGTTTCCAAAGCATTTCTTTCCTTGACTTTGGGGTTGACTACCTAGGATTTGGGAGGGGGCGTGTGCTGCAGTCATTTTGGGGGCCGCCGTGTTCTGGCAAGCCCCGTCCCCTGTGCAGGTCATTGCCGTGGTGGACTCGGGGCCGCTAGGCACGGTGGGACACAGAGAAGCTCAGGCGTGAAACCATTCGCTGAACGCGTCTGCAGGATGTGGACAGTCGCTGGCCTCCATGAGCTTAGTCTGAGTGACCACTCGTTTGAGGTCACGTGCAGTGCTTCCCTCCCACGTGCCTGAAGAGCGGATGTTCACATCTGTCCTGGTCACTGTCGCCGTCGAGGACCCACTTGAGGTCTGCACTTCTGTACTTCAGGCCTGGGACCAGCCGTCTCCCCAAGGAGCCCTGGTTCCTTCGAGCTCCCTGGCTCTCAGGGGCTGGGGGCAGGGTGTGGCCCTCAGTGGGTGGCAGGCAGAAAGATCCCACACGTAGCCCCAGCTGAGAGGAGAAAACCTACGCAGGCATCGGGGCTCACTACATTCATTGGGATCCGCGTTTTTACCCGGTGGGCCCATTAGCGCTGTTAGCAGCCGCGTTTCCGGGAACCCCAGGGCCGTGTGTGCTGCTGTGCCTGGTTCACAGGTGAGCAGCCGGCACGACCAGAGTGTTAGGACTCTCCAGAGGATAATGGGTGAAGCTCCACCTGTGTCCCAAGCCTTAGTTCTCATCTTTGTGCCGTGTCTGGAACGTGCCAGGCCCGGCGGTGACCGGGACAGTCCAGGCCGATGAGCAGTCGTCCCCAGTTGTCGTGCTGACGGTGCTGGTGCTCCGAGGGGTTTCTGGGACTGATGCTGACGAGGAGGTCGTTTCCCACCCCGCTGGGCTTCCTGGCTCTGGTCGATCCTTGTTCCCAGTTCTTGTTGGAACTTGAAACACCGTGAGACGTGGAGCCGCTGGAGACTCACCGTGGGGGTGGAGCTCTCCAGTGACGTGACACCGCAGTCTCCTGACTTGTCTTTCTCTATTTTTGCGTCGCCAGCTGAGCACGAGAGCACGCCTATCCAGCAGCTGCTAGAGCACTTCCTCCGCCAGCTCCAGAGGTAAAGTGTCGCTCGGGGGCGTCTTCCCCTGAGCTGTGCTTCTGCCCCCGCACCTGTGAAGCGGACACTCGCCCAGTGCAGGGGAGGGGGGGGAGGCGGTGGGCAGGCAGGCACGGGAGGCGCGCAAGGAGAGCCCGGGTGGCCGGTCAGCATGGGCGGATCAAGGCCTCCACGATATGGGTGTCACGGCTGCAGGCAGGACGGCGGCTGGGGAGTTGTCAGTCCTCCAAGATACCGCAGCTCTAGAGTGCGTAGGTTTTGTCTTTTATCTTTAAAATAGCAGCTGAAAATTCGGAGAGGCGTATGACGTTTCTGTTGTGCGGGTTTTGTATCTCTTGGAAATCGAGATTTATGGTTTTCCCAATTAAAATAAAGCTGTTCTTGTTTCCAGGAAAGATCCTCACGGGTTTTTTGCTTTTCCCGTCACGGATGCAATTGCTCCTGGTTACTCCATGATAATAAAACACCCCATGGATTTCGGCACGATGAAGGACAAGATTGTAGCCAACGAATACAAGTCGGTCACAGAATTTAAGGTAAATGGTCGCAGTTCCTGAAACCGCTGCTGTGAGGCTGCGCGCGCCGATGCCCAGTGAACACTCTGTCCGCCTTAGCTGCTCTCCGGTTGGAGGTTCTGCAGGCACTGGCGCGTTTGGGCTGAGGTCACCCACATAGCACTGGCGGAATGGGCTGGCCGAAGTGTCCTCTGTATGTTTTCCAGAAGCCCGACTGTATGTGGCCACAGGAACACGCTGGGTCAGGCCGGAGTGTGTCGATTTGGTCTGGTTCAGAGCGGGCATTTCTAGAAATGTAGTTTTCCTAATTTTTAGGTTTATTATGCAGCAGCTGGGAATTTAATGTGTTTTTGAATAATGAATTCTTACAATAGCTGAGTATGTAGTTCTTAAATTTGTTTCTTGCTACCGCCTCTGACGTAGAAATGCGTCTTGGCTTTGAAACCCTTTTGGCGGAGGGGTGGTTAACGTGAGCGCTGGACAGCTTTGGCAATCGTCATTTAGGAAAGAGCATCAGGTTTCCGAGTTTTGGTTAAATTTAGAAGGCTTGGCTCTTTTACGTTCATGTCCTTGTGTCGTGACAGGGTTTGCCGAGCTGTGGCAGCAGGCCCACACACAAGGGTGTTGTGTGGGGTGGGGGTTTCCTTCAGAGCGTCCGGCGCTGCCCCCAGGGCAGATGGCTTGCGGCAGCCCACAAGCCCTCTACTTTCCTAACTTGGGTCCCAGTTCGGTCTGTTGCCCAGTGACCGTCCTGGATGTGAGCAGCATCCCCCTCCCTCCCCTGCGTCCTCTTGACTGGTACCTCGGGGCCAGTGAAGGACGGGGGCTTCATGGCCTCAGGCCCAGCCCTGGAGACCTTGGCGTGGGGCTGGTGCTAGGGTTCGGGAAGTGCCAGGAGAGTTTGCACTGTATCGCCCCACGGTTGACTCATCTGTGACAGCTGTATGTCGAATGTAGTTTGGTGACAAAACACTGAAGTTCCCAGACTTCACTTCTAGTATCAGGTGTTAGTAAGAGTCGCCTTGTTGGGGTGGAAGTATTTGCTTGGACGCCTCTGGAGCAGTTCCCGGAGGCAAGATGCTAGACTCCGCGCAAAACTCCCAGAGATGGAGGACACGACTGTGCTTGGGTCTCAGCTCGTCCCTTGGCCTTAACTGGAAGAACCCGGCTGTCAGTTCTCATTCCCATTTGTATCCGAGTTCCTCCCAAAGTGGGAGAGCTGGGGATGGGAGAACGGGAGCCGCCCTGTCTCCGCAGCACGTGTGTGTCACGCTCAGGAGGATGCGGGGCTTGGCTGGCTCCTCACTGTTTGCGGGGAAAGACCAGTGAACAATTAGGAACTTGTTTTTGAAGGTGTAGAAACCATTTGTTAAACCGAAGAGCCTAACCTAGTTGTTTCTCATTCATTTTTAGCCTTTTTTTTCTTTTTTTTAAGATTTTATTTATTTACTTGACAGAGCTTACAAGTAGGCAGAGAGGCAGGCAGAGAGAGAGGGGGAGGCAGGCTCTCTGAGTAGGGAGCCTGACACGGGGCTCGATCCCAGGACCCTGAGATCACGACCTGAGCCGAAGGCGGAGGCTTAACCCCCGAGTCCCCCAGGTGCCCTCACTTTTATCCTCTTGACAGGAATCCAGTTTATGTCTTGGTGGCGTTTTGAATTGGACAGATACGATTTCTTTTTTCTCTTTCAGGCAGATTTTAAGCTGATGTGTGATAATGCCATGACCTACAACAGACCAGACACTGTGTACTACAAGTTAGCCAAGAAGATTCTTCACGCGGGCTTTAAGATGATGAGCAAAGTAAGAGGTCCTTGGAGGCGACGAGCCACAGAAACGAGCATTCTCCTCTGCGTTCTTATGCCCGAACAGAATTTCACCCCCAGTGTACAACCCGCTTCCATCGGTCCGTCCCTGGCCGCGGTGTGGACCCCTCTGCTTTAGCGTAGATGTCCCAGGCCACTCTCCCCTCCAGGCCCTCCCCCTCTGCTCCTGCTCACGATCCAGCCGTAAGCTCTCCTGTAGGATTGGTGGAAAGTTCGGGATCTTTCGATCTGAGCCTGGGCATCTTGTCTCACTGGATTGCAGCCAGCCCGTGATTTGTTTCACGTGGCTGCCCACTGAATCCAGACAGGATGTTGACCGTCCGGTGTGGCTTCCCAGATCTGTCCCACCAGCCAGGTTGCATGTGTCACGCATCTAGGACCAGTGCCTTGTGCCTGACGAGCCTGTAGGTGAGGTGCGGCCCCTGTGCCCTCAGGCCTGTCCCCTTGGCCAGCCTCAGGCGCTCCCAGCCAGTCGGCTGCACCTGTGGTGTGACCCTGTCCCCCCCGCCCCCCCACCGTAGCGCGGCGGAGTCAGCTGTCAGGCCAGGTGAGGCTGGGCCCCCCCCCCCCCCCCCACTTATTGTTATAGCGCCCTGGCCGGCAGGCAGAGCTAAAGCCCTGCCGCTCTGTCCTTTCTGATTCCAGGAGCGGCTGCTAGCTTTGAAGCGCAGCATGTCGTTTATGCAGGACATGGATTTTTCTCAGCAGGCAGCTCTTCTGGGCAGCGAAGACACAGCCGTCGAGGAGCCTGTTCCCGAAGTGGCACCCGTACAAGTAGAAACTGCCAGGAAATCCAAAAGGCCGAGTAGAGAAGTCATCAGGTAAAGAGAAGTGTGTCTGTGTGGTACGTGCGACACATGCCTCGGGACGGCAGGCGAGGGGCGGCTCGTGCCGGAGCCTGTGGCCTTGGAGCAGCGGGCGCGGCCTCTGGGGGAGTGCACATTCCCCCGGGGCCTGGGGCCAGCTCTCGCCTCAGGGGATCCCAGGTGGTCGGTAGGCAACCTGGACCAGCTTGGACTTGTCCTGCAGGAGAGTCACTGTTAGGCTGGTGGAAATAACATGCCAGAGGCTGGATGGCCCTGTCGCCCAACATGGTCTCTGTCCTAGGTGTGTCACCAGAGCCTCTCGGGCCACAGCTCTTCCCACGTGCGTGTCATTTGTGAATAACTGTTGGCCCTTCACTCCCAAGAGGCTCCCTCCCATGCAGGATGCATGCTGGTGGCCTGGCCTGGCTGTCCGTGGCTTGGGACTTAACTGTGCTGCATTGGGCAGGCTGTGTGTGTGGCATTAGAGCCGATTTCTCATCGTACCCCCCAGCCCTCTGTTTCTGCAGCTGTACACCCGGGCCAGAGGGAGGGCCTTCTTGTAGGCTCGGGGTCCCCAGGCAGGGTTTGCTCCCACAGCACCATAGAAGGGGTCTATCCATTTGCTTCTAGAACCTTCCACAGGAGAGGCCACTCTCGTGTGCTACACCCAGCAATTCTTGACCGAAGTACAGAACTCCCTCACGTGGGGCTCGTGGCCATGTGCTGGTGGCTTGGGATTTCCCTGGGGCCTCATGGCCTATGTCCCTCGCTCATACTGGGTGTGGGTGCTGTGCCCTCCACACAGTTCTGCCCCTTTCTCTGACGGTGCCTCAAGTGACACTGTAGGTCTGTGAGCTTCCGGGCAGGTAATAAGACTCCCATCAAGTAGCTTTTAGAGTGACTGCAGGTGACCATTTGGATTCGTCTTGCTCTTAGCAGACGTGTCTGGTGTGCCGAAAGGACAGGGTTAAAGTGTGCTTCGTGCCGCCAGCCCCTGGTGGCCTTGAGGCTGAGGGACTGGCCCCAGGGAGGTGGGAGTAGTGCATACCCTGGCCTCCTGGTGACTTGTGCGCTGTTCCTGCCTCGTAGCTGCATGTTCGAGCCAGAAGGAAATGCCTGCAGCCTGACTGACAGCACAGCGGAGGAGCACGTGCTGGCCTTGGTGGAACATGCGGCCGACGAGGCTCGGGACAGGATCAGCCGGCTCCTCCCAGGGGGCAAGGTAGCAGCAGGAGGGCTGGGTGGGGTTGCGTCCTGCTGATGCGGTGGGCATCACAGGGTTGTGTTGGCTCCCATCCCTGGCTTCATCTCCTGGGGGGTGGGGGCCTCCAGGGGCACCTTGAAGGCAGGACCCTCCCAGAAGCTGTGTTTCGTGTGTGGACATCCGTGGACAGCCTCACCCTTTGGTGGGATGATCGCCGCTGGTGGAAGCTGGGCCCACCAGGCTTCAGCGCTGCAGCAGGGACCTTCTCCCGGTGTGCTCCCATCTCCACATCGCTGCAGTGCCCAGGGGTTCCCTGTGCCCCAGGCGTGGGCTGTGGGAGCCATCCCAGCAGCTGCTGGGCCTCAGGGCAGGGTCCCACCATCCTCTGAGCACCCTGTGCTGCAGAAATAGACCAGAATGCCCAGTAGAGACGGCGACGGTGCTGCGTGAAGTTTCAAACTGGGTAGTTGTGATACCAAGGGCAGAGGGGACGTTAATCCTGGTGCCTCTTGAGCCAGCACGTCCAGTCTTACGTCAGTACTTATCATATGTGAAAAACCGCTAGGAGTGCACGTCCTTTTTCCCATGCAAGGTTTTTAAAATGCACGTTGAGTGGTACGCGAAGAACTTGGAGCGCTGACGGTACATAAGACCCGTTGAGGTCCGTTTTTCTGTACTGCCTTTAAGCCTTTCTGGTGTGGAGGTTGGAGTTCCGTGTGTAGCTCATGGTGGTGTGCTGCTGGGCCCGCCGGTCTGCACCCCTGTAGTGCCCAGCCCTGGGGTCTCCAGGAAGCCCTGGGCACCAGGTGGGGCCCTCCGTGGGGTCAGGAAGACCCCGTGCTGATCTGTGTGTACTGGCCAGAAGCGTGTGTCCACAGCCACACCGCCAGTGCCCCAGGCACTGCGTCCACCTCGCTCTTCTCCCTTTCACTGTTGGAATGGCACAGCGAGAAACCTGGCCAGTTACTTGGTCAGTGGCGCTGGACCCCTGTCCCGCCTCCCCTCCCCTCCCAGCCCTGCACCCGCGCCGGCCCAGAGGCTGCCCTCCCCTCGTTCCCCGCGTGGACACGCAGGGGCCGTCTTCCTCCCTGGCGGCCCGCAGAGGAGGAGTGCTTTTGCTCGGTGCATGGTCTTGAAGTGGAACCGAGCCCCTCGTGGTTTAGAGAGAGCCTCCTGGCTGTGCCCTGACACGGCCCTTGGCGACCTGGGTGACCAGGGTCTCGTCCCTGCTCCTCTGGTTCCGGTTGTGATGTCCCGTAAAGTGCTTGTCTCTGGGTCTAGTCTCCGGTTGCAGAGGTGCCTTTAGAAGGGTCCCAGGGAGCCTGAGTTCATCCTGCACGTGGGTCGGGTCTGACGGGACGTCCGGGTGGGAGGATATGGGCCTCCAGAGCCTTTCCGCGGGGAGGCCAGGAGCTTCGCAGCCTTCAGGCATCCTCCCCATTGGGTCGGGCCGGAAGGCCTTCATTTGGTTGGCGTTTCCATGGCAGCCACAGCCGTGGGCTGCTGCTGGGGTGGCGCTCAGCTGCACTTTCTTGCAGATGGGCTACCTGAGGAAGAACGGGGACGGCGGCCTGCTCTACAGCGTGGTCAACACGGCTGAGCCGGACGCCGACGGTGCGTGGTCCCCCACGGGGCTGGGCGTCTCCAAGCCATGCACTGCTCTTGGTCTCTGCACTGCTGGGGGTTTTAGAGCCTCGTGGCCTGTCCGAGCATCTTCCCGGCAGAGTGTGGCCCCGGTGGTAAAGCGCGAGAACGGGCCCCGTCTGGTTTCACGCTCCTGTTCATGGCCCTTGACGCGACCTGTGCGTGATAGACGGACAGCAGGCCATCGTCCGTGGGGGCAGAAGTCCTGGTCGGAGCTCTTCTGCCCGACAGTCCCCGGCATGAGGGAGCTTTAGAAGAAATAGCCTGTTTGGTAATTGTGTTAAGGCAGAGCTTGAAGGAGACACAGGTGGACCTCTTAGCTGTGCGGTCCTCTGTGTGCGTTCCAGGCCGCACTGACACACTCCTCCGTTTCAGAAAGGTGCCTCGAAGACTTGTGCTTTGAAGAAAAGCCAAGGTCACTTGTATGGGGATACATTTTTTCACATACAAAGGAGAACGAAATATTCTCCATTGTTCCCAGCCTCCTGGGTGTGGGACCTCTCCCCCGACCTGGGGCACCTGGCAGCGTTCTTTCATGCGGCGCTGGGGAGGCCGGTTCACTTAGCCTTCTCTGACGGGTACCCCATGTGTCCGCTGGCCACCTGCCGCCTCTGGCTGACACGAGTGCCATTATTCTTTGTAAGAGGACAGACGGGCCGCTCACTCGTAGCTTAGAGAGAGGAAGTAAAGGTTTGAGACTTATAGTGGCTTCTGTAATTTTGATTTTAGCGGGTCTTTGTGGAGAGTCCCCGTGCTCCCTGCCACGTGCCCTCGTGTGGCACTTTGGGGGCCGGGAGCTGCCCTGAGCCGCCCGTTCACAGCCTGGTCCCCTTTGCAGAGGAGGAGACCCACCCTGTGGACCTGAGCTCGCTCTCCAGCAAGCTGCTCCCTGGTTTCACCACGCTGGGCTTCAAAGATGAGAGAAGGGGCAAAGGTGAGTGAGGTAGGCAGGTGTGGGTAGGGGGGTAGGGGTATGTACCCTGAGTCCTCCCCCGAGACCTTCCTACTCCGCTGTGCTTAGGGCCGCACGCTGGCTCTGAAGGAGCGGCGAAGTTCAGGTCATCTAGAGAGAGGAGTGAAAACGAGTGGGTGGCTGCCGTGCTGGCGCTGTGTAGGGGCCCGCAGGGGCGTGTGGGGAACGATGGTGGGCATGGGCGGGCACAGTTGGGGAGGGACACGGCACTGGCGTGCAGGTGTCTCCCTCTGTCTGGCAGACGGTGGTGGCCAGCTTGCTGGTTGGGGTGTGTCGGGACAAGCAGCCATTTCGTTCCAGGGGACAGCCGGCCGTGTCTGGGGTGTTTCCTGGTCATGCTGTGGTCCTCCTGGCCCTGAGTGGGGAGAGGCCTGGAGTGCTCCCCCACAGCACCTCTCTCGAGCCCTAACTTCACACGGGGTGCCAGCGATGCCTCCTTCAGGGCACGCGGACCTTCTGACCCCCTTGACGTGCCCTCGGTGGGCGCCTGTGTTCTTCTGCAGGCTCTGTCCCCAGCGCTGTCTGCGGTGGCACAGGAGCCCAGTGCCCAGGCCCCTGCAGAACACAGACGGCTTCCTGCGCTGTGAGGCGAGGGTGTGGCGGGGCTTGGCAGCCGCACACAGGAGGCAGCACGGGATGGCAGGGCAGGGGGTGCACAGCCTTGGGGCGCCTCTCGTGCTGGGGGCATCTCACGGCTTGTGCCCTCTCTCTTGTGCTCTCAGTGACGTTTTTGTCCAGCGCCACCACCGCACTGTCGATGCACAATTCAGTATTCGGCGACTTGAAATCGGATGAAACCGAGCTGCTTTATTCTGCCTACGGAGACGAGACGGGTGTGCAGTGTGCACTGAGGTGAGCAGGGCTGGCGTGGCGGGGGCGGTGCCCCAGTGCCCGGTGGGCAGTCTCTCTCTGCGCGTGGGAGGTCACGGCCGCCAGCAGCAGGTCTGAGCAGCCGAGCTCTCCGAGCGGTCTCCCATAAACCTCGGGGGGGTGGCAGGCTGACCTTGAAGCTCAGGTGATGGCTGGGGCTGTAGTGTAGAGGAGGACGAGAATCCGCGTGACCCGGGCTGCACATATCACGTGGATTTCGTGACTTTGTTGTGACGCAGCTTCGTGCTGCACGGGTCTGCTTGGACCACCAGAACAAAGCCCCGTGGGCCTGATGGCTGGAGGGCCAGGCACTACCGTATGGTGGCCCTGAGCACTGGCGGTCTGAGAGCCAGGCGCGGGCAGGCTGGGTTCTCCTAAGGTCTGTCCTTGGTGTGTGGACGCCATGGTTTCCTGCGTTCTCATGTGGCCATCCTTCCGGGTGAGTCTGTGTCCTGCTGTCCGCTTCCTTTAAAGACACCAGTCAGAACGGGCCAAGGCCCTCCTTGAAGGCCTCATTCTGACTTATCACCTACTCAAGGCGCTGTGTCCGGACACAGTCACGTTCTGAGATTCTGGGGCCAGAGTCCAGCGTAAGGAGAATGGGCCGCAGTCGGTCCCTCACAGTGGTTGAGACGTGCTTTTCAGACCGGAGACACAGGACTGTGTTTCGTAGGACCGTTCTCGTGTGTACTGGCTGCTTTGCGTGCCAGGTGGAAGTGGGTTATGCTTACAGAATTTTCGTGATTATCCAGGAGGAAAGTAAAGTTCTGCTGACTTTTAAGAGATGGGCTTTTTCCATTTTAGATCTTTGTTTGGTCTGAAATAGAATATAGAGTCTATTTTGAAAATCGTTGGTCGTCACTACAGGGAGTACCTGACCAGGTTTTTGTGAGATTAGAGTAGAAGTGGAAAACCCAGGAGGGCATGTGTTGTAGTCGAGGACAGTGTCCTGAGTGGTGATCCTCTCCTTCACGCCACTGCCCTGTCACAGCCCTCTGGGGACGACAGCCGCCTTCCGTTCGGGTGGCACAGGGTGCCCAGACCGTGGTGGCCTTCTCCGGTGCCTGCTCCCGGAACACATCTGGACTCTGGGTGCCGGATGGCAACAGTCACAGTCATGTGGGTAGCGCGGGGAGGCGGGCAGACCGTGTTCCTGCTGGCATCCCCACGTTGCCTCCCCCCCCGCCCCGTGCGCTGTTCCCGGGCATGTGCAGACCACGCCTGAGGGTTCCAGCTGCGCCCTGCCCCCTGCACACCTCGGCTCAGTGGTTCCTTCTAAAACACTGCTGGTGGAGACTCAGGCGGCGTGACGCTCAGGCAGCTGGGAGCCTTGTGGAGCCTTTGCCCAGGCTTGGATGCTAGGAATTCGGCTTTTGTTCTCTGCCTCCTTTTGAAACATTTTGGTTTTATTTATTTATTTTCTTCAGCATTCACGTGACCAAAACATCCAAACGAGCTCCAGGCTGTACAAGCAGGGACTTGCTCCCACACCTGTCCTCCTTCCCCGCTGCGAGCACCTCTCCTCAATCGACTAAGGTTTTTAAATCCAAGCAAAAAATAAGATAGTTATGCTCCTTCCACGGAAATAGCGCAAGGCATCTGGTTGACCCTCGAGCGGCTCTCAGTTGTGCGAGTCCGCTTCCGTGAGGGGTGTTTCCTCTCATTACCCGGGTGCGGCACCGTAAGCCGCTTTCTCTCTAGTCATTCTGCTCTCGCGGCCCTTGGCTTGCTTCGTCGTGGGAGCGTGGACGCAGCGCACAGGAGGCCGGAATCCGTGTCCGTCCATGTCCGCGTCAGCAGTCGGCTGCTCCGGGTAACCCGGGGCTCAGGAGTTACTGCGCAGAGTTCAGCTGTGGGGCCCGCGCCCCGCGTCCTGCGTGGTTAAGGGTCCGCCGGATGCGTGTACACTATTGTTCACTGTGTTCAGGATTAATCTTTTGAGATGTTTTTAACCTTTTTGGGTCATGGGCCACTTTAAAGTTCTGATGAAGACTCCCGATCCCTCCCCGAAACTGTGTCTGGGAGGTGTGCCGCTCCCAGTAAGGCCCGCCTATGGGGCCGCGTCTGAGGGCCGGGCCGCCGGGGCCGGCGCTGGGCCCAGGACCACCGACGCCGGTGAGAGGCGCGGGAAGGCTGCAGCACGTGGTACCCGTTTGACGGTGTCCTTTCCCCGCCTTTCCAGCCTGCAGGAGTTCGTGAAGGACGCTGGGAGCTACAGCAGGAAGCTGGTGGACGACCTGCTGGACCAGATCACCGGCGGGGACCACTCGCGACTGCTCTTCCAGCTGAGGCAGGTGGGTGCGCCGCGCCGGCCCGCTTGCTGGGCACACATGTGCCCTTGGCGCTCGCCCTTGGCACCGCTGCCGTTGCGGGAGCCCGTCCGGACTGACGCCGTCCTGTCCTTGCTCGTTCTTTATTTCCGTGGTTTTTGCTGTAAGCACTTAATTTCTTTCAGAAAAACTTGAAAACAAAGAAAGTCGTCTCTGTCGACCGCGCATTCGCTGCTTCTGGCAGCTGTGAGGACTTCGTGCGCCCTCATTCCCTCCGTCTGCCGTCATTTTCTTTCGTTCTGAAGAACCTTCTTGAGCAACGTGTCTCCTGCTGTAGGCTTGGCTGACGGTGAATTCGCGTCTTTTTGTCCGGAAAACGTTTTTACTTTTCCGTTATCTTTGGAGTCCGTCTTCCCTGGGTCTGGCATCACGGGGGGCGTCTTCCCGGCCACTTGAGAAGGTGCCCCAGCGCAGTCTCCGAAGTGTCCGTGGCCTTTTCATCTGTGCTCTCCGCTTGTCCCCTGTCCTCTGGGCCCATCGGGGATCGGCAGACGTGGGCCCGTGAGCCACGCGTGTTCTACTTTCCTTAAAGGCCGTAAGCAAGGAAGAGAGGGGTGTGCCACAGACCTTACGTGGCCCGCGAGGCCCGCATGTTTGCTCTTCGGGCCTCTGGGGGAAGTCGACGGAGCCCTGCCATGGATGCTTCTCGACTGGAGCCCGTGTAGCGCCGTGCGGCGGCTCATGGCTTGTGCTGTTCCGTGCACTCCGCCCACCGGCTGCCCAGCTTCTTGCGCCCGTCCGCGTGCGGTTTCCGGCAGATCAGGAGACGTTTGTCCGTTATTTCCTCAGACGCCGTTTCTGCCCACAGCCCACGTCCGTCATTTGTCCAGGACTTCCGCGCAGGTGCTAGTGACCCCGACCCCTTTTGCGTCTGGAACGCTCTGTTCCTTGTCACTCTTTTTTCCCCCCTTTGGAGTTAGGTTCTGGAGCCGTGGCTCCAGTCATGTGACGTGGTCCGCACCACGTCCACGTCTGCCGTTGCCCCGGAACCTCTCATTCCGGGGCTGCGTTTGTCTTCGCTCTGCCTGGGACTTTCTTGCCTCCGTGCTTCGCTCTGTGCTCCTGATCTCCTCTCAGCCTTTGGACCGATTTCTAATACTTCCCACGGCAGCCTCTAAAGTCGTCCGCTCTCGCCTCTGTCGCTTCTGCGTTCACCGGCATTAGATTTCCCTCCCGCTCGCAGGCGGCGGTTGGGTCCCGGCTGCCGCACTGTTGAACGTGCCGTGGGGCCTGTGCCGACCGAGCAGTCAGCAGCCACGAGCAGCTGGTGCGAACCTTACTGCAGCGCGTCGGCACTCAGCTGTGCTGGGAACGTGAGCTACAAACAGAACTGTAGCAGCCGGTATGAAAAATGAATCGTGAAAGTACTTGGTTGGTTTATTCAGATTATACATTCAAGTAAAAACTGTTTTTGGTCCGAAATACGTTACCGTTAGTTGTGCGCTGACGTTGATTGTCGTTGGCTGCAGAAAGTTAAACTTCGGCCTGTGATCACGTCCTCTTGCCGCGGGGCGAGGCTGGTGCTGGCTTTGTCCTGCTCCTTTAAGAGCGTCGCTGCTCATTTTGGCAGAGTCCTCGTGAGTCATCTCATCTCTTGGGCTTTGTTTTAAGCTTTGTCAGGGTGGGTTTAGGTGGCCTTGAAGTTGGGTGAGTTTGGCCCTGATGCTAAGGAATGGCCCTTCTGGGGTCTCCCCCGGCTTCAGCGAGGGCTTCGTTCTGGCGGGTAGAGTTGGGCCGTGTGTCCCCATGCGTGCCCGGCCCCACAGGGTCCCGTCTGCCTGTGCACGGGTTAGGGTCAGTTGGGTTTACCCCCCGTGGATCTGTGGAGCTCCTGCTAGGAGCGGCGTCCCCTCCTCCAGACTCGGCCCCGCCGGCCTGTGAACGCTCGCTCTTCACCGCGGTGTGGCCGCAGTGCTCGGGGCTGTCCTGCGCTGCGGTCTGGAAGCCGGTCCCGGAGCTGGCCCTGGGCACGGTGTCTGAGCTGTCTTTGTGCTCTGTGCTGCTTGGAGCAGGACGCTCAGATAGTGGCGATACTTACTGTTCTACTTAAGTTCGGAAATATTGCAGTGCCCCTGAATTTCCAAAGCATCAGCACAAAGCAGAGATCTCAGATGCGGAAGTCCGCCCGCCGAACGCTTGCTTAGCCGGCGCGCACAGCCAGGATGTTTAGAAGGTGATGCTCCTGCCAGATTGTAGGACAGTGAGGTTGGGCTTGTGCTTGCCACACGGGGTCACATGTGGCTGGGTGTCCCCCACAGAATGTGGCCCCATGGTTGTGGCCCCAGGTGACTTTGGGTCCCGCTCAGGCTGTGGTCACGCAGTTGGGTTCAAGCGTCAGCCTCCCGGCGTTGTGCACCTGAGGAGAAGGGCGCGCGGCCCTGTAGCCCGGCCGTCGGAGGTGGCACTGCTCAGAGCGCCAGGCCTGCCGTTTCTCCCGTGTTGCCTCGGAGACACAGGGTACGGCGTTGGATTTGACTGTTGGAAGCTGTCCGGTGCCACAGGAGTAGGTCGGGTGCACTCTCCCTTGCTCTCCGTCCGTGCAGGGTACGCCCGGGGCCCTCAGCCCACCGGGGGTCTCAGCGGGGGCTGTGTGCATCGGCCCCCCACGGAGCAAGTTGGCTGCCTCGCTCCGTCTCTGCTCCATGGACGCGGGCACGGCCCAGCTCTGATTCACGGCACGGCAGGAGCATCACGGGGACATCCCCAGCAGTAGCGAATAAACTGTGGTTCACTCGTGTGTGCGTGACACAAATGAATTGTCCTTTATAAAATGTCTTGGGAAAACTGATTTCTAACCTGTTTTGATTTACAGAGGCGGAATGTTCCGGCGAAGCCTCCAGATGAAGTGAAGGTGGGTTGTACGGACATGTGAGTGAGAACCCCAGTGTGAGCATTTGTGGGCAGCGGTCACGTTCAGCCCCTGACATGGGGGGACGTCTGAGAAGAGGGGCGTGCGGTGTTTCCTGAGAAACTCATTAGGTGGTGGTCTCCTCTGCCCTCAATTCTTAGTGGCTCGGGTGACAGGTGGAAAGCCACGGCACTTCTCCTCCAGGCCACACACAGTAGCCACGGAGCTGTGGCCGTGCTGAGGGCTCTGTCTTCACCGGGGCCGGGGGGCCCGCTGGGCCTGTCGCGCGAGCAGCAGGCTTCGTTTCTGGTGCGGCGGGTCCTGGTGGGTCTCCCAGCAGGCCCCGGGGGCTGTCAGCCGGGTGCCCGTGCTCTGCACACTCGGCAGTGAGGCCAGCCTGGCGGATGCGTGTCCTCAGGGCGCCCCCAGGACTCGAGGATCTGAGGGAAGTTCATCGTGGTCCGGCCTTGGTTTCCCCATTTTGCCTCTCCCTTGGGAGTGACTGGGAGCGAGCCCGTTGACAGTGGGCTCTGAACACAGCCCCTGTGTCAGAGCTGACGCGCCGGGCCTCTGGACGGGCTGTGGGGTCTGGGTCACACAGGCTACCTGGCCTGGGGGACGGAGGGCCCACTCTCGGGAGGTGCGGCAGGTGCCCAGCAGGCGGGGCTCATTCAGTGACAGAGCAGTGAGGGTGGCGTGGTGTCTCCCCTGGGGGTGCGTCCCTCGGTGCGGCCATACCTGAGGGGCAGCAGAGCTCCCCGCTCAGGGTCTGTGGGTCAGGCAGACGTGCCGCAGCTGGGAGCCCGGGTCCCGCCTGGCGTCTGTGCTCTAGGCCATCTCGAGCCGGGAGCCCAGCACTCCCTCCGTCATCCCAGCGGCGCCTCCATGCACGCAACCCCGGGATCATTCAGCGGGGGCCTCCCGCCCCCGAGGCTGTCCCTTGTGCCGGGAGCTCCAAGCCCCGGTCCCCCCTCGCCACGCCTCGGGTAGCAGCCCGCTGTTGGGTGGCTCTCCCGTTGGCGGGCGGCCTCTGCCTCATCTCCCTGCACTCTCCCGGCGCCCGCAGCCCTCACGGCACCTGTGGCGGCGTGCTGCCGTCCCCGCGGGGCCCCCGGACGGCTCTGCGAGCGCGCACGCGTGCTGCTCTCCCCGCTTACACTTCTGGGCGGAGACCGATTCTAGCGCTGACGTCCTTTCCGACGCCACCTCGGAGCGCAGACCTCTGCACGTAACAAGGACGCAGAGCCGGCCGATGGGGAGCTGGGCGCCGGGTATTTCCTGCGGGGCAGCCACGGGCCTCTGGCCTCTGGCCTGTGGCATGCCTCTCGGGCTGTGTGGGGGGCTGTGGCTTTGTATGGTTTCTAGAGAAGTAAGTTGTAAGTAAACCAGCTTTTTCAGATTGTTTTTGAAAGTTCCAAGTTGCCTTGCGTTTTAGGGTCATCAGGTCAACCTGTGATAACCTGGAAAGTCGTAGCTGTGGGGTGATTGTCCTCGCCATGGAAGGAACAAGGGCCGTGTGCTGGGCCCTGAGCAGGAGGGCAGACAGCACCAGGCCCGTGTGTGCTTGTGGAGTGGGGGGTGACGGTGGGACGGTGGTGGGACCAGCGTGACCGCGGGTGTCCGGCCGCCGCCGTGCTCTGTGTCGGTGCCCAGAGTCATCACTGTAACGCCTCCTGGTGAGAGAAGTTAGTGTCAGAGCACGGAGAGAGTGGCTCTTGTGAAAGTAGCGAATTATCGGGTCACCTGGACAAGACAGCCCAGCAGAAGGGGGAGCTCACGCCCAGAGAAGGCAGTCTGACGGGAGAGGCTCACACCAGCCCCAGACAGTCCGAC